>CM021771.1:23054036-23090519 GCA_011076525.1 Nettapus auritus | reverse complement strand
GGGGAGGAAGGAGTTAAAGGGGCCTCAGCGGAGGTGCCGGGAAGTCTGGAAGCGCTTAGCGCTGTCCTGCCCCAGCGGCTCTGGTTACTTGAGGCCAACATCTGGGCTGCCAGGGGCCCCTCGCTGCAGGGGGACCCTGCCTGTCCTGCCCCTGCCCACCCAGGCGGGTGGCGCAGGAGAAGCAGGGCTGCAGGAGGCTGCTCAGCCGAGCCTGAAGGAAGCACAGCTCCTCCCCGAGCACCCAGGCCCCATCCTGCCGCCCTCCCGGCACAGGGAGGGATGGATGCCAGTCGAGGCCAGGCTGGTTTTGCTGCAAACGTTTAATACAAGCAATTAATACAAACATTTAACACAAACCAGCCCATGAGCCCCGAGCTCAGCACCGCAGTCCCACGCTGCCCGCTGCCGCAGGCTTCACTCCTCCTCCTCCTCCTCACTGCCAGCTCTGTCCCTGGGGAGCACAGCTACACCGGGGAGGGGAAGAACCTGCCCACCTTCCCGGGGGCTGCCCCCTGCCTGGGGGAGAGGAGATGAGTCAGGGACACAAGTCTTTCCCCCTTGGTTCCCCCGCACCCCTCCAGCAGCACTCACGGGGGCCGTGCGGCCGTGCCCACGCAGCTCCGCAGGGCGCTGGGGAGGCAGCAGCTCCCAGGGGGGCTCAGCTGCCCCACGTGGGGCTCCGGGGAGGCGACGGGGCGGCAGAGGGGCTCTGTGGGACAGAAGCAGATCAGGGTTACGGTGTCACACCCCAGCCCCGCTGCAAGCACAGGGGTGGGGGTCCCGTGGGCTCACCGCGTTCACCCCCTGGGTCCGGGGCGCTGGCAGGCGTCGGCACCAGGTTCTCCTGCTCCGTCCTCACGAAGCCTCTCCAGAAGTCAGGCGGCAGGGCAAGGAGCCGAGCCACCACCTGGGCACAGAGGGATAGAGCCCGGGGCTGCCGGCAGCACCGGGGGCACCGCCGGCACCTGGGGTCCCCCCCTCACCTTGCTCTGCCGCGGCGTGTCCTCCATGATGGCGAGCGGCGTGGGGTTGGCCGAGCTGTGCCCCACCAGCGTGGGGCCGAAGACGCGGGACAGGTTGAAGACGTCCATCTTGCAGTCGGGGCTGTGCGACACCCTGCGAGGGGGCACGGGGGGAGCGTGCTGCCGGGCCCGGCCATCCCCTCCCCAGGCGATCCCGTTGCCATATGGCTCAGGGAGGGGGGCGCAGAGCCCGCGGAGCCCCTCACCTGAGTAGGTGCAGCATGAGGAAGGCCAGCGTGTCCCTGTTGGCCGGGGGCAGCTTGCCCACCACGTGCCGCAGGGCCGTGCTGCAGGCGGTCTCGTCGGGGATGTCTGTGGCAGCACGGGGGCCGTTAGCAGAGGAGCGGCCCCAAACCCACCCCGAGCCCCTGCTCGTCCCCCTGCTCACCGGCGGCCCGCAGGAAGGCCGGGTGCAGGCTGAAGGTGACCAGCGGCTCCTTGAGGCCCCGCAGGAAGTCCTTGAGCACCCCGCACACCACGTGGATATCGGCCACGGCGCCCAGGGCGGGCAGCGCGCTGCCGGCACGCAGCAGCCTCTGCTTCCACTCCCGCACCAGCGGCTCAGCGCCCGGCACCCGGTACAGCCCTGCCTGGGGGCACGGAGGGGCTCAGCCCCGTGGGGAGCACAGCCTCACCGCCCCCATATTGTCACCACTTTGTCCCCTACCTCAGCCAAGCCTCGCGTCTCCACCTCGGTCACACAGTGCACCACCAGCGCGGGCACCAGCGGAGGCGTCGGGGGCGCGAAGTCGGCCAGCACACCCTGGGGAGGACGAGGAGAGGGGAGGGCAGTGACGGACCTATGTGGCCCCGGTCCCCAGCCCCACATCACACCCTGGCCTGTGGGGGACCCCATCCTGCCCTCACCTCGCGGGGCCAGGCGTGCTGGCGAGGCCGGGGCGTGCAGGGCCCGGGGCAGCGCAGGCGGCACTTGGCGTGCAGCAGCAGCTGGCACCGGCGGCACTTGAGGGCGGCCTTCCCGAAACGGAGGCGGGAGCCGCAGGCACCGCACGGCTCGGGGCGGATGACCTGGCGGGGGGAAATTTGGTCAGCACCCTCCCTCATCCCTCCTCCCTGCCCTGGGGTCAGAGGTGGGGAGGAGCCGGGCACGCACCGTTTTGGAGGTGAACTGGTGCTGGAGCTGCGGGAGGCTCGGTGGAGGGGAGGCGAAGGGGGCTGGCGCTGGCTGTCCTGCAGAGCTGTCCCTGGTGTGGCTGTCCTGCCCCGGGGCACGGCCACCTGAATCCTCACTGGCACCCCACACTGTGGTCAGCTCTGCAGAGAGAGGAGGCAGTGGAGGGGCCCCATCGGCAGGGGACCCTGGGAGGCTTCCCCCATCCTGGGGATCCCCTGCAGCCTCCCAGCACATCCACAGCACCCCAGTCCCACCACGGTGGGGGGTGAGCATCCCCGAGCACATCTCCTCCCTCCCCCACAGCGGCAGCACCCCCAGGCTGGTCCCAGAGCATCTCACCACCCGCCCATGCCCCCTGTAGACAACCTGCACGCGTGGAGACGCGGTGTCCCTGGCGAGAGCGGCGGGGTGGCACCAGCACGGCGGGCGGGATGCTGCCAGCAGGCTCCGGGACCTCGGCAGAAGGGGGCACAGGGGGGACGCTCACCTGCTGATTTGGGGGGCAGTGAGGATGTGCCTGGCTGCAGCCCCACAGCGCTCCCCATGAGCTCAGCATCCCAGGGGTGCTGTCACCCAGGAGAGGGGGATGGGGCTGAGGGGACCGAGGTACACCCCAAGCCCTTGCAGCCCTGCAGGACCAAAGGATGCATCCTCGTGTCCTGCTGGCACCGGGGCCCTCCATCCCCACCGCCCCCCAGCCGTGCCCAGGGCGCTGGGGTCCCTACTCACGGTGCTCGGGGGTGTCACAGAGGAGCGGTGTCGCTTTGCCACCACCACGGGGCCGATCTGCGGGGCCAGGGACACACGCTGGGGACAGAGAGATGGAGGGGGTGAAGGCTGGGCTGGGACCCCCCGCCTGGCTCGAGCCCTCAGGGCCCCCAACATCCACACACCAAGAGCCCCAGATGAGCGTTCTCAGCCCCACAGAAGGTGCCGGTCGCATCCTGTGCCCCTGCACCACCCGCCCTACACCAGGTACCGTGGGTCCCAGCCCCCATGCTGGGGTAGGGGCAGGCGCAGGCCGGGCCTGCAATGCAGAGGTGCGAGTAGAGCTGCGTGCAGGATGCCCGCACGTGGGGATGAATTATTGAGGAGCCCGGCTGGGCCGCGGCACAGGGTAATGGAGTTTCTATTGATCGCGGGAGGTTTGCTGAGAGACGACGCTCCCAGCCCAGCGCCAATAAATTAACCCCCCTGCCAGCCTCTTGCACGGGGAGGGAGGGATCTGGGTGCCTGCGTGCCCCATGTTCCCCTCCTACCTGCCTCTCCTGGGCTTTGCGCTTCAGGGCCCGCACCACCGTCGTGTCGACGTCCTGGAAGGCAGAGGAGGTGCTTGGGGCTGGCTGGGCCATGTGGGGTGAGCAGCCCCCCCGGTATTTGTGTCCAAACGGGACAGGGGACAGGGCCGCTCCTTACCACATCGTCTTCGGTGCGGTCATAGCTGATGTCCGAGTGGGACAGAAGGGACTGGCACGAGTCGTCCACCGCGGATGACCTGCGGGAAGAGCTGGGGCTCAGCACAGCCAGGGCACCCCCAGACCCCAGCCAGCACCTGGGGCAGCTCCGCAGAGCCTGTGCATGCCCCGAGCCCACCCAGCCCTGCAGAGGAGGGGCAGGGGACACAGGGCACCAATTTGCTCACCTCCTGCCCAGTGCCAGGGCTGCCCCGAGGCGCCGGCCGGCCAGAGCGCTGAGGACGGAGCGCTGCTCCCCATTTCCCCACTGCTCCTGCATCAGCAACTCGACGACCAGCTGCAGTTTGCGCTCCTGCAAATCCAAAACGGGGCAGTGGTGAGGCCGGCACTCCCTGGTACCCCACTTTGTCAGCTGCTGGCCCTACCGACCTGCTTCTCCAGCTCAGCCTCCGCTCGGTGCCGCTTCTTCATCTCCACCTCCACCTGGTTTCGGGCGTGCTTGAGCTTCACCTCCAGCGCCGCCCGCTCGGCCTCGGTGCGGGCCAGCTGCTCGCGGGCTCGCCTCCCGTCCTGCTCCAGCCGGCAGCATTTCTGGCGCGTCGCCTCGAAGCACCGCGCGATGCGGATGTAGTCTGGGGGCAACACCGAGCGGCCCGGTGACCGTCCCCAAGCCCCCACCCCACGCGCTATGGGGTACCCACACCCAGGGGCTGCTCGCTCCCACCTTCCTCCAGGCTGCCGCCCAGCTCCAGCAGCTGCGCTGCCCGCTCCAGCTGGGCCAGCAGCCGCCCGCAGCGCTGCCGCAGCATCCCCGCAGCGGGGGTCGGGACGGGGCGCACCGGGGGGCTCCCCAGCCCCGCAGGCTCCAGGCTGCGGCCGCCGCGCTCCGCCGTGCGCCCCCGGGATGGCGCGGGCTGCAGGGGGCTCGGGGCCCCTCCCGGCCGGCCTATGTGGGCCGGGGGCCGGGGTGGAGCCCGGCCCGGCTCCGCCTCCCCCCGCCCCGACGGCTCCCGGAGCAGCGGAGCCGGGGATGCCCCGGGCCCCCCGGGAGCGGGGAGCAGGGGGCGCAGGGCGCTGGGCGAGAGGGGGGGGCTCCGGGGGGGTGTGAGGGGCGCAGCCCCCCGTTTGCCAGGGTGGGTGCTGCTGGCAGTGTGGGTGCCGCGGGGAGAGCGCAGGTGATGCCCTTGGTGGGAGCGGAGGAGCGGGCGTCCTTGGCCGCCTCGTCGCGCCGCTGCGTGCTGGCACATGGCGCGTCCCCAGCCCGCTGTCCCCACGCATGCTAAGTGGCTGCTGGGGACGATGGGGTCACCCCGGCACCCAGCACCCGATGCGCCTTCCCACCGCCGTGCCGCCTCCCCGCTGCCTGGGTGAGGGTTGTCTGGGCCCCCCCAGGAGAAGAAAACCCCACGGGACCTCTGGGCACAGCTGGGCCCGCCGCCACCTCCAGCTGTGCTGGCGAGGGGGACCTGGAGCCCCCAAATTGTGGGGCTCCTGGCCAGGGCCGTGTCCTGCAGATGGAGCCACCTCCCCACTGCAAAGCCCAGCTGCTGCCCTTCCAGGCCCTGAAGGGATGCTGTGCCCCCCAGGACCCCTGCCGAGGGGGTCCCGCACACCCTCCCTGGCACGGCACCCAGGTCCCCCCCGGCCCTGAGCTCCTGCGGGGCTCCGGGTGGGTTCTTGGGGCCCCAGTGAATGGCAGCCGCCCCTCCTCAGCGCCTGTCCCAACCTGCTGAAATACCGGGAATAGCAGCGGGGCTGGCGGCAGGGCTGGGCGTGCAGGAAGCCCTGCACACGCGCGCGCACACACACACACACACACACTCAGATCCCCTGCTGTGCACCCCCCAGCACCCTGGGACTCAGGAGCTGAAAAGGACAGTGGGGACAGGGCAGGGAGCACCCCCACATCCCAGGGATGTATCCCACAGAGGCCATAGCTTGGGCTAATCCTGGGCTGTAAAATCCAGGGCTTAAACCAGACCCCCTTCTCCAAGGGCTGATACTTGTCAGGGTCACTCTGGGGCCGTGCAGTGCTGGGGACACCAGCCAGGACATCACTTAATGAGGTGCTGCTGCCCTGGGACTGAGAGGGACAGAGCTGTCCCAGGGCAGCCCCGGGACGGCCGTCCTGTGCTGGGGAGGCTCCCGGGGAGCAGAAGCTGTATCTCTGAGAAGCTCCTTCCTCCCAAGGTTGAATATGAGTCAGGTTTTGGAGCGACTTTAATTACCGCTGGATCAATAAGCTTGGCACGGCCAAGCAAAATCCAATCGCAGCCCCAGGAGCCTTCCTGCTCAGCCCTCTGCTGCCTGGCTCCCCGACACCTGCCTCCCTGTGCCTGGCCCCACGTGGCACCCATCCCGTGCACCCCGGCATCCATCCATGCACCCAAGCACCCTTCTTGCTCGGCCGTAGCAGGGGACACGGGGGTGTTTGTTCCCCTGGGGGGCTTTGCCGTGGCCACCACAGGGGACAGGGAGCTGGGAAGCCTCCATCTTCTCACGCCGAGTTGCTGGGACCCCACGCACCACCCAGCCCCTTCCCCAGCTCAATGCACAGGGCAGGGTTGTGGCCCTGGGGACATCCAAGCCCGGGGACAAGGGACGCTGTGGGGAGCCCTTCACATGCCCACGGACGGGCTGGGGGCACCCCCACCCCCTGCACCCGCCTGCCTGCTTCCCGGCTCGGCCAGGCGCTGCATAAATAGCTGTTTGTGTCTCCGCTCGGCCCCTGCGTTGGAAATAATATCGGCTGATGGAACATAATGCCCTGCTTCACATGTTCAATTTTATCATTTTCCGAGGCAGGCAATCTTCGTTTAAAGCTGAATGGGCTGGGGAATGTTAATGAAGCGCCGGCGCTGCTCTGCACCGCGCTTTATCTCTCCGAGAATAATTTGGGTGAGCTCGGAAATAGAGTTCCCAGTCCCAATTCAAGCGGCGGCAGCACCGTGTGCCGATAAAAGTGTAATTCCTGGCCAGCGCGTGGCCCTGAATACATGACAGTTTAACCCTTGGGGCCCCGTGGGGACGCTGCTGGGGAGCCAGAAATGCAGGCACCGGGAGCTGGAAGCTCGGACCACAGAGAGCCTTGGGTGCTCTGCCTGGCCCAGCTCCCTGCACAGGGGGACCCCAACCCATGCCTCCAGGTGCCACAAACGGGTGCACCCAGGCAGCAAAGGTCCCCAGTGCCCTGGGCCACCTCACCCTGAAGGTGCTGAGAGGCTTTGGCCCAGCGGACGCCAGCCCAAGGGGGCACAGAGGCCCCTCTGGTGGGTGCTACGGATGGACCCTTCCTCCAGGAACGAGCGGGGTGGGCAGGTTTCCAGCACCGTTAATCAGGGCTGTGAGAGCCGGGATTAATGTGCACTCCAAGGCTCTCCAGTCCCAGCTGTGATCCAGCCCTCTGCTCTCAGCCAGAGCCGCCTCCACGCGCTGAATTATCAGCCTGAGTAATTAAGTGGAGAGCTTTGTTTTAACGCAGACATCTGATGCCTTCACGCCGAGAAGCACAACAACTGTCGCGGGTGTTTACGCTCCGCGCAACACATCTGGCTCGCAGGGAGGGAACCCATCGCCACCGCCGCGCGAGGTTGGAGGGGAGGCAGCTGGGGACGGGGTGGCAGAGAGTGGAGGGCAGGCTTCACCCCGGGGCATCCCCCGATGCCCTCGGCCGCCCCGGTGCCTCCGGCAGGGTGCTGTGCTTCAGGGCTGGCCGCCAGGCAGGCGCCCGCTCCGCTCCTGCACGCGTGAGGCAGCCCGGCGTGCGGTGAGATGAGCGATAATTGCAGGCTCGGAGATAAAATGGAAATAGGACGAAATGAAACATGGGTTTATCGGAGGTAGGTGGTGCCTGGCTCACCTGATACCTGCTGCTGATAAGGGAGCTGGGATTTGGAAGAGGAGGAATGCAGATTTCAGCTGTCTGGGCCTGCAAGCAGCCACCGTGCCACGCAGGAAATCAAATCGTTGCTGTGCGCAGATTAGGGGATTAGCACCGGCAGGAGGAGGTGGAGGGAGGCTGCTGCGGGGAGAAGGCGGGCTGCGGGGGAGAGGAGACAGCAGGACGGGGAGATGCCGGTCCTGGCACTGCTGTGGATGCACCTCGCTGCACAGCTTCTGTCACACCCCCCAAAATGAGGGGCACCGGGGGAAGCTGGTGATGCTGCAGGGGCACGGCCCCAGAGCCGCAGGGTGGTACCAGGCACATGGAGGTGGTGGCCCCGAGTGGCCTGTAGTGGTGCTGGCCACCAGCCCTTGCTCTGGGGCCA
The DNA here is from genome assembly GCA_011076525.1 of Nettapus auritus. Classification (NCBI taxonomy): domain Eukaryota; kingdom Metazoa; phylum Chordata; class Aves; order Anseriformes; family Anatidae; genus Nettapus; species Nettapus auritus. The sequence goes on along the minus strand of CM021771.1, from coordinate 23,082,679 downwards.
TCGGGGCTGGGTCCCCAGGTGACAGAGCAGAGCAGGAGCTGTGGCACGTGCAGCGGAGTGATGCCACCGCGCTCCCCGTGTGCGCCAGGGCTGCCCCATCCCCTGCCTCCTGGGGCGAGGGCTGGCTGTCCTCGCCAACTGGAACTAATTCCATGAGATACTACATCAAACGCTTTAATAAAAGCCAGATATATCACACCTCTTGTCTCCTCTCCATCGATTCATTTAGCAATTTTACCCAAAAAAAGGCAATCAAGTTGGACTGGGCAGATTTATTCTTTGTGATCTCCGCGCACATCTTTATTGCTCCCCATTCCCCTGCCCTCCAGGTCCTCTGAAGCATTTTTCTCTTAATATTTGTTCTATTCTTTCACTAGGGATGAAGCTCTGTTGATGGGCAGTAATTGCCTGGACTGCCCTGCCTCCCCGTGATGAAGATTGGTACCTTACTGCCTGCTGCCTCCCCCTCCCCTGCTCTCCTGTCCTTCCTCAGCAGCGTTATTGACCAGGAAAGTTCATTAGCAACCCCCCTAATGGCTGCGGCCACTGCAGCCCAGCCTATGAAGCTAACCTCTCCTGTGGTTTCCCTTGGCGGCCGGCTGCAGGATGCTGCAGGATGCTTTCTGCGTCTCCGGAGCCACGAGGGTGCTGAGCCACTTCTGAGGCCCCTTGCTGATGGATGCTGGCCCTGCAAGGGCTGTCACAGCCCCAGTTTTGGGGACAGTCCCCAAAGCTCTGTCCAGGCTGTGCTGTCCGGGCAGCGCAGGGGAGCTGTGGGCTGGCCGTTCTGTGCTGGTGAGGAGGTTTTGGGGGGTCCCGGGCATGCAGGGTGTGGGAGCATCCCCTGGGCTGCCTGCCCCCAGCACCCGCAGCCTCGCGAGCCAGGCTGGCTCCGAGCCAGGCGTGATGCCGGGATTAGGCACTGCCTCCTACAAATGAGCTGTTAATTATCATAATCTGGTAATTGAGAAAAATCTAATTATGCAAAACTAATGGATTTAGAGCTGTGCTGGGGAGCACAGGCCATCGGAACGCAGCTGGGCAGGACCAGCATCGCAGGCCCGTGAACCCCAGCGCTCGCAGAGCCTTGTGCTCTGCTCCGGGACGCGGCTGGGTGCCAGGCCAGGGCTGAGCACCCATGGGAGAGAGACCAGGCCCTCTGCCTCCCTCCTGCCCCCTGTGCCTGGGCATTCTGACCCTCTCCTTTCCCTGTCTGCCCTTCCTGCAGGCTCCTGCACCCAGCGTGGGGAGCAGCCCATGACAGCTTTACCCCATGGGCACAGCTCAGCCCTGCGCTCCCTCTGCCAGCAAAGCCGTGCTGCTGGATCTGGCCAGGTGGATGCATGCGTGGCGAGCCTGATAGGGAAAGGCAATACCTTTTATTAGACCAGCTGAGATGGTTCAGAAAGGGACAGCTCAGAAAAGGAGATAAGCTTTTGGGCATGAAGGCGCTTCTCTCTGTGCTTGCAAGCAGCTGTGTTTCCTGCAGCTGTATCACTGGGCTAATCAAAGATATTGCCTCTGCCTGCACGCCTCCGGGCTGAGGGATGTGGCCTCAGCACCGTGACAGAGCTCCTGGCCTCACGGTAGCCACCACACCACGGTAGCACAGCGGTGATGCCACCCTCACAGCCCCGTGCTCACAGGATCCTGACCCCACTGCAGGCTTTGGGGAGGTTGTGGGTGAGCCCAAAGGTGCAGGAGATGTGACACGGGTGATACCACGCACTGCAGCTCCTCACTGTCAGCCCAATATCACGGCACTGTGCTCCTGCAGAGCTGGGGCTCCTGGGGACCCTGTGTATCCACGGCCACCTCCCCGCAGGGATGTTACCCCCATGCACACCCACACACCTCTCCCAGCCCCGGTGCGGCCCTTCCTGGACACCTTCTCCATGTCCTGGCATGGAGACTCGAGGCTTTTGCCCACTTCTGCCCCTTGGAGAGCCCACACTAAGTGCACGGAGATGGAGGAAGCAGGCAGGCCTGCAGCTAATTGCCCCATCCCCCGGGGGACGCATGCTGAGAGTGCCCCGAGGTTTCCAGGGATGCTTTAGTCTCTGGCTCCGGATGGCTAAGTACGTCTGTGGTCTCAGCACTTAGCGAGCTTCCTGCTCTCCCGCTCGGGCAGGGTGCAGCACCACGCCGCCCGCCCAGCGCTCAAACCTCCTCTGCTACCTCGCGCTCACCCGCACAGCATGTGGCCGGAGGAACCCCACGGGCTCCCCCCGCGCCCCTGGGTGCCCGCCCGGCCCTCGGCGCCCCTCCACCTGGAGGGCTGCCCCGCGGGGCGCCCCGTGTGCCGTGCCCACCTCGCCGAGCCGGCGGCCGAAGCCGCAGCCCCACGGCAGCAGCCCTACAGCCTGGAGGAGTTCGCCCGTCGCTGCACGCTGCACGGCATCCGGCACGTCCTGCGGCACCGGCGCTACACCGCCCGCAACCTGCTCTGGCTGCTGGCCTTCCTGGGCTCGCTCGGCCTCCTCGTGCACACCTACACCAAGTGCGTGGGCTTGTACTTCCAGTACCCCCACAGCACCCAGCTGGAGGAGGAGACGACGCGCAACAAGACCTTCCCCGCCGTCACCTTCTGCAACCTCAACCCTGCCCGCTTCTCGCGGCTCTCTGGCCACGACGTGTACTGGGCCGGGGAGCTGCTGGGGCTCCTGGACGGGGCCGGCCGGCCCCTGGCCCCCGAGGGCACGGAGCAGAGCACGCTGGCGGCCCTGCAGGGGAAGCTGGACCTGAGCGAGGAGGAGAAGAGCCGCCCCTTTGACCTGGAGGAGTTTTATGGGCGTGTGGGCCACCGGCTGGAGCTGGGCGAGATGCTGGTGTGCTGCACCTTCGGGGGCGAGGAGTGCACCAGCAGCGACTTCCAGACCGTGAGTGGTGGCGAGGGGTTTGGGGGACAGGGAGGGATGGGCATGGGGCACCCCGAGCAGTGGTGACCTGGATTTGGGGATGGGGATGGCAGGCAGAGGGGCAGGTTTTGCAGGCACAGCCCTGATGTGTGGCTTGGTGGGGCTGTGCAGAGCCAGGATAGGAGCTGCGGGGAGAGGCTGGGTCAGGGAGCACGGCCCCGGGATGGCTCCACCTGGGTCAGACACCAGCAGGGATGGGACGTGACCCCTCTCCATCCTGTGCTTCCTCCACTGGGGTGCCTGCAACCACCGTGCTGTGCTCCCCGGGCTGGCAGCCGCTGCTGGCACGGCAGCTGCAGTGCTGCGTGGCGGGGGGGGGGTCCCTAATTTACCGTGACGGCTCCGCTCATCGCACTAATGAGAACAAAGCGCTGCTGCCGCACGGGGCCCACGGCCAGGTGTCACGCAGCCGGAGGGGGCCAGGAGGCCACTGCGGGGACATGGCTGGGCTCACGCCATGGTGCCACTGTTGTTCAGCCTGCTCTGTCCCCACCGGGGACACCAGTGCCCAGACGGGTGCTGCAGGGCTCGGGCACATGTCCTGGTGCACAGGCAGGGCAGAGGCGATGCTCAGAGCCAGTCACCTCCTCCCCTTCTCCTCCTGGCTCCTGAGTCAACAGAGTGAGGATTACGGGGCTGTAAACAAGGGGATCAATGGTGCTGATAGGAACATTTCCTGTTAATAGCTCCGGCCTGTAAAACACGAGGAGGGGGAGGATGGGGAGGCTCCACTTTCACAGCCGTTAACCCTTCCCACCCGTGGTCACGATATGGCTTTTGGGTGGTGAGGGCGAGCAGCGAGGCCGGCAGTGATCGGTGGTGGGATGGATGGATGCCCTGCGAGGAGCTTCCAGCACGGCCGGGGGATGCCAGAGCCATGGCAGGAGGATGCTCAGCTCTGCCCAGGGGCTGCTGTGGGCACATGGAGACCTGGGGCAGCCACTAAGGGCCCTGGGCAGGGCACTCAGTGTCCCCCACAGCCCAGGCAGGGGTATGGCTCTGGGTATGGCCCAGCCACCGTGCCTGCCACCCGCCCTGCTCGGGGCTGGCTGGTAAATGTCAGCCTATTTTTATCTGGTCCCCTCATGGGGCTGTTGTTCCTTCCGTTCGGATGAGCAGCGTTACCTCTGTTTCCCGTCCCGCTGCGGCGCCGGGTTAATCTCCCCGAAATTAACCTTCCCTGTGTCCTGGGGGGGGCCCTCCCAGGGCTGGGCAGCGTGGGACCGGCACTAATCCTCCCGAAATGAGCCGGGCTGCAGCAGCTCTCGCTGTGACAGCGCGATGGCTCCTGCAAGCCCCACGGCACGTGGGGGAGCCTGGTCCTGCACGGAGCTGGGATCCAGCAGGGGCAGGAGCAGGGTGCGGAGGATGGTGAGGTCTGTAGGGGTGCAGGAAGGCTTTGGGGCATCGGGTCGGTGAGGATCTGTGCGCCAGGTCCGGGCGTGCAGGTGGGCATGGGCAGCTCTGCGGGGCAGCTTGCAGCACCTGCCAGCAGGGGAAATGGAGGAGCCCAAAGGCGCTGGTGCAGCGGTGTTTCCTCCAGCCCACTCCTCCTGGAGACCCCTCTGCCCAGCCGCAGGGTGCTGTGGGGTTGGTATGGGGTCATTGCTGTGGTGGGGCTGGTCCCTAGGTGCTGCCTGTCCTGGCTTCTCCGTCCCCAGCACAGGGACAAGGTGTCACGTCTCCTGCCACCTGGGCACCCCGACCTTCACTCCGACCTCCCTGCCTCAGGAAACAGTGGGTATTTTAATGTTCTATTAATAGTTTTACCCCTTAAATTATTGATCTGAATTTACAGCCAGAGCTGCCAGCCTAACAACGGGCCTCCTCAGGAATCAATCCTGTGCAGGAGGCCGGGGGGAAAGCAGCCAGTGAGGGTGAGAGCAGGGCACAGGGCTGGGCACGGGGTCCCCGGGCACCCTGCTCACCTCCTGCTTGTGCTGGGCCGATGCTCTCAGGGCCTTTCCTCTGTGAACGCCGACCTTTTTCCTTCCCAGGCAGAGGTGCCAACAGGCTCGGGGCAGCACTGGGGTCGGCTGGGCGCCGGTGGGGACGGCACCGCTATCTCTGGCACCCAGGCACTGCCTGGCTCTGTGCGCCCTGTGGCAGCCTCAGTGCTGGAGCTCACACCGGTGAATTATTTAAAGCTTCCCCCGGTGCTGCGGAGAGACGATAAATTCGGCCGCGGGGATGGATGGTGAGCAGAGGGTGATCCCTTTGGCCCTGGTGCCAAGCCCTGCAGAGGAGCCAGCTGGGGGCTGCGACCCCCAGGGCACCCGGAGCTGGGGGGAATGCGACCGGCGCCGGAGAGGAGCCTGTTGTCCTCCTGTGAGCACCCATGGGTGTCCCCGAGGGTGCCGCCAGGCAAGGAGAGGGCTGGGGGCTGGACAAGGTGCCCGGAATGGGGGCTGCGGGGGGAGGTGAGGATGCTGGGGGGGGACGCAGGTGGGGGGGAGCCCCGGGCACTCGGCGCTGATTGCGGATCCGCCTGGCAGGGGATGCGGAACCTGCCGAAATAGCGGATTTAATTATCTCCGCGGAGCAGCAGGAAACCAGCGAGCGGGGAGGGGGTGCGGGCGGTCGGGGCTGGGGCATCACGGAGAGGGAGGGGAGAGGGCTTTATCTAGCAGGGCTGTGCCTCCCCAAACCTCCATCCTGGGGGCCCCCTCAGCAGCCACCCACCGCCAGGAGCCCCCGTCCTGCCTCCCTTCCAGGAGGGGCACGGCCCCGTGCTGTGGAGCTGCCCCCCTGCAGTCAGGGTCCCCGTGCAGTGCTGGGGACCCCCTGAGGGTGCACCCCGCTGCGGCTCCCCCCTCCCCAGCCCCTGCTCAGTATGCTGCTCGCTCCCTCTGGGCACTGGGCAGGAACTCTTCATTTCACACATCGTTTCCTGCTGCTGCTGCAGAGGCACCCGCAGTCCCCATCCCCACCCCTCCCCAGCCCCTCTTGCTGCCCCCAGCCCCATTCCCTCAGCACCTGCCCCCCGGGGGCTGCTCCGTGCCCCCTGCTGTCCGTGCGTCCTTGGCCACCGATAGCCATCGCGCCCCGTCCCCGGGTGCCGTCCCTTTTTCCCACCTGCCATCCCTGTGTGCTCGGCACCGCTCCCTGGCACCACGACCCATCCCCTGTGTGCTGTCCCCTTATCGCTGCCCACCATCCTCAGCCCTTTGGCACCCCAGCCCTTTGGCACCAGCCCTGCTCCTGCAGCCTCGCCCCTTGCCAAGGGATGTGCCCGCTGCCAGCGCCACCAAACCGCCTCTGCCTTCCCCTCCCTGAGCCCTGCTCTTCTCCTGGGAGAAGGGCCCTGGTGCCCCATTTCTACGGGACTTTCTCATCAGAGAGCTACACAGCGTGGCTGCGAGGGAGCCTAGGGAGGGAGAGTCCGGCTGTGTCTGGGTGCCCCGGCTGCAGCGGAGCAGAGGGGGGCCCATCCCCAGCCCCCAGGTCAGGAAGAGTTAACAGGCAGGGCTGAGGCAGGAGGGGCTGCGAGGGGAGGCGAGGGAGCAGCGGGAGCAACCAGGAGTGATCAATACCGTGTGCTTGAGCCGCGCACAAATCGCAGCTTGGAGCCATAAATCTCCCTCCCGTCACACACAATGAGGATGAGAGGGGAGCTTATCTCCCGGCTGCCGCGCTGCCAGCCGCTCCTCCCACACACCCGCTTGTGCTGCCAGCGGGACCGTGCCAGGACAGCACCCCGACACGGGCACCCCACCATGGGCACCCCGTGATAAATACCCCATCGTGGGTACCCCGTGATGAGCAGCCCATGATGAGCACCCTGCAGTGAGCACCCCACGATGGGCACCCTGCGATGAACACCCTACTATGAGCACCCTGTGATGGGCACCTGACAATGGGCACCCCACGAAGGGCACCCCACGAAGGGCACCCCACGATGGGCACCCCATGATGAGCGCCCTGCAGCATCCCCAGGGGGAGGCTGGCAGCTCGGGGGGTGTAGGTGCTCTCCGTGGCCCTGGCAGCTGCTGGGATGAATCCCATGGGCTGGGTGAGGCACCCATTGCTCCGAGCAGCGCCGCCTGGCAGCAGGGCCCAGTGCAGCCTCACCTTGGCTCTACCTCACCTCAGCATGGTCACGGGGATGAGGCTGCCTGGGTTTCTGCAGGAGGAGAGCAGCTGGGGAATAATCAAGGGTCTGGGGAGGGACGGATGCACCGGGGCTTCAGCAGGGTCCCCAGTCTCTGCTGGGCATCTCCAGAGCTCTGCGGGTGCCTTCCCACAATGGGGCTGGGCAGTGGCTGTGGGATCCCCCAGCCAGGTGCTGGCTGTGCCTGTCCCAGCTTTAGAGGCTTTGGGCAGGCTCAGCTGAGGCCAGCAAGCAGCCTGCCGCTGGCTGCTGGCCTGGCTGGATTTAAGCTTGCAACCAGAGGAGAGCCAGCGCTGGAGAGCACCAGAGCGCAGAGCAGCAGGCAGGCATGCACGCTGGGCTGGTGACCCTGTCCTGTGTCCCTGGTGAGCCTCCAGCTCCTCCTGTCACGGCATGTCTGGGAGCAATCCCGAGCTGGGCTGGGCGCATCCATCGCTGCTTGGAAGCTGCTGCCCAGAGCATCCCACAGACAGGCAGGCACCCTGCGCCCTGCCCCGCTGCGTGAAAGCCTGGGTGCTGCCAGCCAAAGGGCAGCCCTGTGCAGGCAGTGCTGGGCAGGGGAGCCCTGCAGGACCAGGACCCGTGGCTGGGCAGTGCCCGGACCCAGGCAGGAGGTGATCCTGGCCACTGGGGGCTGGCAGCTGTCCCCATCGAGCCTGGGACCCCGGCATCGGCCGTGAGCCAAGCCCCGCAGTGCTCAGTGTGCTGGGTCCTGTGCCTTGTGGGATCCCCCAGACAAGCCCGGCTGGGAGCAAAGAGCTGTGAAGTCAGCAGCTGGGCAGGATCGATGCATCGATCCGGCATCAATACGGGGAGGGAGCTGGGAGGAGCCCTGGCTTTGATCAGGCTGGCACAGAAGAGGCAGACATCAGGCAGCAGAGGCTGGCAGTGATGGATCTCCCCAGGACGGAGGGGAAATCCGCCTGCCGTCCTGCCAGCGAGGCAGGGATGCCCCGGGGCTGCGTCCCAGCCGGGGAGGCTGCACAACACAGGACGGGTCCCCAGGAGGGGCAGGGACATGGGGCAGCCCCCAGCAGTGCCAGGCCTCAAGGCGGAGGAGCGGGAGAGGTGAGGGGAGCGGGGCAGATGTTACCGCAGCTGCTAAGCAGGGGTGACAGGTGGGATAAATGAGCCCGGGCTCTCCAGGGGCCAGTAAATTAGAATCAATAGGAAGCAGGAATAATTTATTTGTTTGATATCGCGTGTTAATTAACTGGGCTGATGTGTGTGATGGGAATGGCACGGGGGGAGAGCAGCCCCTCCACCCGCTCAGCCGGTGCCTCGCATCGGCGCTGGGATCGGTGCTGCAGAGCCCTGTTCCCACTTGGACAGCACCTATCCCCACCCTCACTGTGCAAGGGGACGGGATGGGCACGGTGTGCCAGAGCTCCCACAACACACTGACCACCCAAGGCCAGGCACGGGGACACTGGGTGGCCAGCAGCAGCGCCGTGGTCCCCTCGTGGGGTCCGCGCTGTCCCCAGGGCAGCTGGTGGCCCTGCCTGGCACGTCGGGCTCTGTGGCAGCTGGCTGAGCGCTCGCACACGTGTTGTCTGCTCCGTCTGCACGCGTCCTTGACGGCTCCCGTGGAAGGGCTGGGAGCACAGCTGGCTACAGATGTGTGCCACAGGCACAGCCACCGACACAGGACACGGGCGCACAGCCACCCCCGGCGGGGTGCTGGGATGCACCAGGACCCTGTGCTCTGGATCCATGGCCCTGGCTCAGGCCCCCCTGCCCCAGGCAGCGCCATCACCTCCTTGTGTTTTTTTTTAAAGAATAACATTTCTGCTAAATACTTTAATCAGATTAGTAGCAGTGTGTCTGCAGTGCTGTTAAATCAATGCTCCCCAACACATCTCGGCGGCTAGAAATCAATTACTGTTTAAGCCGTGCCTTGGTCCCTGGCCTGCGATCAATATGGGAGATGTATTACTCTCCCAGAGTCTTTCCCACTAAAAACCTTTCATTTGTATAACAGGAGCTCAGGCAAAATGCCGCTGCCCTCCCCTCTGGGTGCTCTGCAGGGGCCACACGGACTCAGCCCAGCCCCTGCCTGAACCCCCTTGTGCCCCTTGCCAACCACCCAGCTCCTGCATCCCATAGCAGGGCATGGTCAGACTCAGGTGCCCCCCTGCACCCTGGCCCCCCACTGCTCCCCAAACCCCCCACCGAGGTTCCCTCTGCACCCCTTGTGCCCCTGCCCCACAGCTTTCCACCTCTGCAGCCCCCTCTCCCCACGTGCCCCCCCCTCCTCCATCCGTTTCCCATAATTTGGAGCCGGAGCTTCATTATTCATGATAAGGATCTTTAATTAGCTGTGAATATTAATGACTTACTCTGTAATTAATCACGCTTTGCTTGCTGGGGAGGGGGTAGCTCCCACCGACACCGCAGCGGAGCTCGGTGGGTGGGGAGGCTGCTGGGACAGGGGGGCTCTCCCCACCCTGGGTGAGATGTGGGGCCGGGGGGGGGGCTGCATGGGGTCAGCACCCCCCTGTGATGACAGGGAGGAACTCGCTGACCCTTGGTAAATGCTGAAAATGGCCTCCCCTGGAGCTGGGGAAGGTGAGGTGGGGGTCCGCAGGGCTGGGCTCGGGGATGCTGTGAGGCACCACAGGGTGCTGGCCCCACGGGGCTGGGGTGGGAGCTGGGGGTGGCCTGGGTCAGTGCCCCCACCCCATGCCCTGCTGTTAGGGTGCCTGCAAGGGGGTGAAAAGGGGCTTTCAAAGCATCTCATGCCCTTCTGTCCCATGCTGTGTGCTCAGGCAGGCTCTGGGTTGGGGCTCTGATTGTCCCCGTGCAGCTGTGGGTGCCCAGAATGGGGCAGGAGGAAAGCAAGGGCCAGGAGGAAGATGAGGGGCAGGAGGAAGATGAGGGGCAGGATGAAGGAGAAGAGCACCCTCCCACCTTGGCAGCGGAGGCACCCCCTGGCTGGATCCCGCAGCCTCCCTCCCGCGCACGGCCCCAGGCTGCGTGGCACCAAGCGCTCCCGCGAGGGCACAGTTTGCTTAAACAGAGACAGATTTAACTATTTCCATTACAGCTAAATGATGAGGCCCATAAACTTTATGGCTCCGTGCGCGCGAGAGTGGCTCTAATGGCATTCGCCATCTGGAGGAGACGGCTCCGTGGGGGCCCCGCCGCCCGCCCTCCGCCAGGACCCGTGCTCCCAGCCAGCGCAGCCCCGGGTCCTGTGCCTGCACCAGCACCCCCTGGGGCACCCTGCACCCATGGGTGCCCCTGACACACGGGGATCCTCTGCAGGGACGCACAGGGCTGGGTTTTTGCCTGCATGCTCCCTGCTTTGGGGATGCGTCCCCGGCAGGAGCAGGTGGGCTGCCCGTGCTTTGCACATCCCTGCATAGCTCCTGCCTGAAACCTGCCTGCTTTGGGTCGAGGCAAGGGTATGGGGGACTGTGTGCCCCCAAGGGCTGTTGGTGGCCTCACAGATCCGTGCAGAGATGCAAGTCTGGGTGGGTGGTGTAGGCACTGCCCCTTGCTTTGGATGGACGGATGGACGGAGGGACGGAGGGATGGATGGGCACACCGAAGGACATGCAGCCCACCTCCCACCACAGCACAGCCCTCCGGGAGCTGCGGGCAGGCAGCGGGGCTATGTGGCTGCCAGCAGCAGCGCTCCCAACCCACCTGGCCCCGCTGGCAGCCGGGGCTGCTGGCAGGGTGCTGCGGCGGAGGATTAGGTTTGGTGCAGGGAGAGCTGGGCGAGATGCTTTGAAGTCTCATGAATATGAATCAGCGGCTCCGGGCGGGAGAGGACGGTCTAATCTCTCCCTTGTCACGGTGACAGGTGTGACAAACACCCCGACGCCAGGGCAGGGAGCAGGAGGGGGACAAGGCACAGGGCTGCCCTGCTGACACGGGCGCCTCGGGGCTCCCACCCCGCCAGGCTGCAGGCGGGGGGCTGCAGGAGGGCAGGTGGCCGGTCCCATCCCCGGCTTGTGCCACCCCCGTGGCTTATTGGAGCCCCGCGGGGCCGGGATGGCTCCCCCAGGCACCGGCACGGCTCCCATCGATCCAGGCCGGGTGCCATCTGCTCGGTGGCACTGTGTCCCTGCCTGCCATCCCCTGGGCTCCATGGAGATGTCATGCTTGGGTCTGCTCCTCCTGCGACAGGCTGAAGTCCTCGGTGCTCTCCTAGGAGACAGTAACTAGAGCGGACGCTCGCTCCTGGCAGGACGTGACTGGGGCTTGCAGAAGAGTCTCCGGGATCAATTTGGAGGTTGTTTTGATGCTCTCCTGGCTGCAGGTTGGCCGTGCAGCTGCTTGCTCAGCCCAAGGGACCGTGCATGGACAAGCGCTGGCTAGCCATGCGCAGAGAGGCCTGGAGAAGCTGCCCAGGGCTCGCAGGACCACAGGGCAGGCTCTTGGCTTTGCAGCCCTGCCAAGGCTGCGGTGCTGGGGGATGCCCCGGTGGACACCTGCCTCCAGGCATGCTGAGCAGGGTGAGGACAAGCCCTGGGGCTGAGGCTGGGCAGCGTGCTGGCCCCATCCAGGCTCTTGCCACGGCCCTGCAAGGCTGTGCAGGGCACTCTGCCACTGTCACAGCACAGCATCTGACCCCACGTGCACCAGCAAAGCCTGCCCGGAGCTGCCCCACTGCCCTCCTCCAGCACCCGTGGCCAAGCTGTGCCTCTGGGGGCCGGGGGGCGGTGAGGAGGGGACGGCACCTGGGGACAGGCAGGAGGAGCGAGGATGTGCGCCCACAGCCGGAGCTGGAGCGCGGCAGCGGCAGGAAGGCAGACAAATGCAGAGCAGATGTTTAATTATCAGCACAGCGTTCTCAGATCCCTGGAAATCTCCTCATCCAAATGTAGATCTTTTACTACGGCATACGCGCCTGCAGAAAGCTGGAGCTGGAGCACAGCACCCACCACCCGGCCTCCCCACCTCCCCCCCTGCTGTTTGTCACTGCTGGCACGGGGTGACTCTGCTGTGGGTGGGGAAAGACAAGTGCACCTGGGGAGCTGGAGCTGGGCTGCAGAGAGCCGCTAGGAACTGAGTGGGGCTCTCGGTGACAGGGTGCTGCCGTGGGCTGCGTGCCCGTGGGACAGCAGGGCTGGAACCAGTACCCAGCTGGGTCTGGCCAAGCACCAGTGGCAGCATGGACAAGGTGCAAGGGCTGCAGACTGTCCTCTCCTGACGTCCATCACCTCTCACAGCTGGTCCCTACTGGCCCAGACAACTTGTAGACATCTCTTAAAATCCTCTGAGACCTTTGAGATCCCTGTTTTACACCATGAGAAGAGCTGGGTATAGGTGTCAGTGTCATCCTGCTGATGGCCTTTGAAGGCCCATGGCTTGACGACCCCTCTCTGGCACCTTGGGGGTGTCCCCGCAGCCCAGGGCTGCCCCCACATCAGAGCCTTGCTGCCGGGACAGGCTCGGTGTGGGGCCCGTCCCGCTGGTCCCACAGAGACGCACAGCACATGGGAGGGCATCCCAAAGGCACGTCAGGGATGGTGGTGGTTCCTCCATCCCTGGTGGCCCAGTGCTGCGGTCGCCGCATCCCCTGAGGCTGTAAACGCTTTGGATTCCCTGCTCTGCCTGCTCAGCCACCTTGCAGATTCAGGGCATGTTGCTGTCTTAAAACCTATCAGGTTTCCTGTCACCTCCCGGGGCCCATGAATCTCAGTGCTAGCTGGCAGAGCCGTTACCGAAATGACCCTGCAGGGGAATGGCTCTGCGCACCCCGAAGAGGGAGCACCTCCCTCTCCCAGCACGACTTGTCAGCCTGCGGATTTATAGTTGTCCCGGCACCACGGGGAATGGCTCCGGCAGCCCCCAGAGAGCTGTGTGTGCAGTGAAGATGCTGCTCCTCGCTGCCTCGGCCGTGGGGACAACCTGGGCACCGGCTGCCACCTCTGGAGCAGCACCACCACCACCGTCCCATGGAGGGGACATGGGGAGGGGGGACCCCGGCCCTGCAAACCCATGGTGTGGGGGACAAGGGGCTCCCCCGGCAGAGTGACGGCAGGCAAAATGCCAGCCCAACAAGCCAGGATGTAGAGGCCGGGGCATTTTTCTTGCTGCTGTCACACCGACCAGCTGCTCGGACGTGCGGGCTGCTCCCGCACCTGGGGAAGCTGCGATGCCGGAGCCACGGCGGGCAGTGGAGAACACGGTCTGCACGAGCAGCCGACAGCCCCAAACCCTCATAAATCTCCTTCGCATGGCCCATGGCTCACCTAAGTAGATTTGATTTGTCAAATATTAAAATTAATTTAGGATTGAGCGGTGGCCTGTACGCGCGCCGCGCTCCCCCGCCTCCCCCTCACCGCCACCTCTGCTCCTGCCCAATGCATCATCCCCGAGCCCCCGCGCTCTCCCCGGCCGGGGTGCCCGGAGCCAGGATAAATCATCCTGCCGCCGCGCTCGGAGCCGAGCCGATTGCTTGCTCGGCGGCACGGGATCACAGGGGAAATCACACCGTGCGCCCGCGCAGGGGGCGGGGGAGACGCCACGCTCAGGCAGAGATTTATTTATTTGATTTTACTGGGCTCAGGGATTTTTTTTTTTTTTTTTTTCATCTCTCAAACGCCCTCCAGGGAATTGCAGCCCCTGGAATATTAATGCCACACAGGACGCCAGCTCGTTAAAATGTCACCTGGCTGTAATTCCTCCTGTGCTTATGATTCCCCGGGGAGCGCGAGCTCCCATCCCTCTCCACCCGCATGGTGCTGGCACACGGGGCAGCCCCAACCGTCCCCCTTGCCGCAGCACCGGCACGTCACCCAGATGGCTCCTGGCCCTCTTCCACCACCGCAGCGGTGGGTGCTGAGCTCCCAGCACCTCCCGATGGCAGCGCAGCGCAGACCCTGCCCGGGCACGGGCACGGGGTCGGCCGGCGGGCATGGCCGGCGCAAGCTGGGGGCAGGGTGGCACCAGGAACAGCTGCCTTAAGGAAACTTTGGCTCAGTTCCTGCAAATTAATGTTTTTTTCCCAAACAGTTTCCCGGCGCTAAGCGCGACGCGGGGAGCAATTATCTTTAGTGTCGATGTTATTACCATAAAAATTGCATTGAGGACTTTTCTCCTCCGATTAGAAAGTTAACGATCATCACTGCCTTCATTGTTCCCCGCACCGTGCTCACTCTAATAAAGAGTCTGTGCACTTTACTTTTCACTTAGCATGAAAATTACCCAGCTGCTGCTGCGAGCGGCTGTGCAGCCCCCGCGCTGCGCTCCCGTGACGGGCCCCTGGCATCCACCCGTGGGGCGCAGCCAGCGGCACGCTGCGGGCGGCCGCGCCAGCACGGGGCTTTCCCGTGCCCTGTCACTGCACCGGGTGCAGGCTGGGCTGTGCCGTGCCACCCTGTGCCGTGCTGTGCCGTGCCGTGCCGGGGATTTTTTGGAGGCTGGCAGCAGGATGGGGCTGTGCTGATGAGCTCAGGGATGGAGGTGGCAGCACATGAGCAGCAGGGATGCTTTCCACGTGCCCTTCTCCAGGGACGTACCATCTGCAGCACCTTCCTACTCCACCCTACACCCAAATCCATCAGCCCGGCCTCCTGCCCATGCTGGTGGCCGCGTGTTTTCCCTGTTGCAAACCCCCAGCGGGCTCCCCACCATCTCCCCTTTCGCTCCAGTGCTGCCAGCCAGGACTCACTTTCCTCTCCACGTGGACATCCAGGCTCCGGCACCACCACGTGCGCTTTTCACAGGGAATATTTGTAACATTTTGCTTGATGCTGGCATAGCTCTTTAAATTCTCAAAGTGCTGTAAAAATCTTAGCTAATCTTCAGAGAGCTTTTTTTTTTTTTTTTTTTTTTTTTTTTTTTTCCGAAGCTCTTCATTACTCCCTAATTGTTCAAACTTCTCTTCTTTTCCTTCTGATTAAAAGCAGATTTTAAAAGTGCAGCTCAGTTTCTCAGCTATTTTCAAGTCAAATGGATTCCATCCCCCTCTCCGTGTATTAATAACCTGTTCTCGTGCATCCCCCAGTGAGCCAGTAAAAGCCCTTCTGAGCAGAGACAAGGTGACAGCAGCGCTCCGGAGGGAGCGATTGGAAGGGGGTTACAGCTTGGAGGGAGAGCGATCCATCCATCCAGCTATCTATCATCCACCCCGCTATCATCCATCTACAGGAGAAATAACATTTGCAATTCCGCTTTAGCTCTTTGTAATAATCATTAATTTTTTTTTTTTACCTCCCCAACCAGTCGCAGGAGGAGATGCAGCGGTTTGGGGCGCAGGCAGCGCCGTGGGGCTTGCGGGGGGTGCGAAGGGGTGTCGGTGGTGTGCCTTGTGTGGGACGGCTCCCTTGTGTGGTGCCGGGTAACGTGGGGACAAGGGGACCACGGCTGTGCCGGGAGCAAGTGCCAGCTTCTGATGAGGGTAGGGAGGAGGAATCCTGGGTGGTCCGGTCAGGTTTGTGCCTCCTCCATCTCCTGGGCACGTCGGTTGTTTGACCATCACCTGGGGGTGACAACGTTTTTATGGATTGTGACCCTTCTCCTTGGTCAGCTGAACCTGTGGTCAGCAGGTCCCTCAGACCTGGCTCAGACACTTGACAGCATCTCGAGCTTCAGCACCCTCCAGGATGTGCACATAACAGGCCTGGACCCCCAGCCACATCCACGACAAGTCCCAGATGCCCCACCTGCTAGAGACAGTGTCCTCTTCAGTGTCACCTTGTCCCTCTGTGCCACCCCTGCAGGAGGGCTCAGGCCACCCCCATGGAGCGACGTGAGACAACCTGCGGGGAGCCGGTGGGGCCGGGCTGGCCCTTACCTGGCCTCCCACACCACGAGCCCCTTCAGGAGGCACCGGTGGGCTCGTGGCCGTGGCTGTGCCATGAGCAGAGGGGTGCTGGTGGCCCAGGCGTGGGGACAGCCGCTGTGCACCATGGTGCCTGTGTCCCCTCGGCCACCCCGTCCCGGCAGATGGCAGCAGGGACGCATCACAGCCCAGCGGTGCAGGGGGACTTGCCTCGCACCCCGACCTTGGAATAATCTTCAGTAGGATTAAGAGCTTAAACGTATCCGTGTAATTGCCAGGCCCCTGCTGAGCTGAAGAGCGCGCGAGTGCCAGCGCAGGGAGGCAGCACCAGCCCCCCCGCTGCCACCACACGAGGCAGGCCCCACGGTGACAGAGGCATGGCTGGTGGTGCCAGGATCTCCTGGGCACGCAGTGCGATTTTGGTGGCCATCAGCAATCAGGAGAGGTTTTGGGTGCTCGGAGGTGCCCTTTGGGGACTCAGACACCCCAAGGGCACCAGGGCGCTGGGTCGGGGCACCCCAAATGCCCAGCTGCGCCCTGGGGTGCCACCAGGTCCCCAGGTGGCCGTGCCCCAGCAGGACGGTCCAGCTGGCTGGCGGGGGCTCAGCACCAGTGGGGAGCTGCCGTCCCAGCCCCCTCCCTGTCTACCTAATGGTCCCTGACATTTAAATGAGATTTAGTGCTCAGCCCGACGCTGAATATTCATGAGCCCATGCGGCCCTGACAGCCCGGCTGGGGCTGCTCTCATGATTAATAATTTGTTTTTCCCGTTACTGTAAACCTCACCTGCACTCGCTGCTTGCTCCAGCCCCGCTGCTGCTGGCGGCACCCACGGCCCCTCCGGCAGGTCCTCACCTCCGCCCCGGCCCTGGGACACCCCCAGGACACAGCCGGGGCGGGGGACAGCGGTTCCAGGGGCAGGGGTGCCGAGCAGCCCCCCTCCAGCTCGGGAACCAGCCCATGTACCCCAGGGTAAACGCATGGCCCTGACTGCCCCAGCCTGGGGCTGGTTGCTGGGAGAGGAAGGGTGGGCAGGCAGACGTGGATCAGGGATGCTTGCTGTTCAATGGAGTGTGCGGTGGTTTGTCACCAAATCGTGGCCATATCACCAAGCACCAGGAAGCCTGTTTGGTACTTCAAGTGGGCTGGGACCGAAGCACCATGAGCAAATATCTGCCCAGGCTCTGCAAAACAGCCCCAGCACCTTGTGCCCACCATCCCAGCAGTGGGCAGCCCTCAGGCATCCCGTGGGCTCAGCCTCCACACCAACCTGCTAGGATTTACCCGTCCATCTTCACCAGCCTCCCACTGCAAGCCTGGTGTCCCCTTCCCAGACCACTCACTTCAGCTCTGCTCAGAGCATCTCCTCCAGGACTTGTCCTCCAAGCCGTGCTGTCCCATGTCTCTGGGCAGTGCTGTCCCAGAGCTGTCCCTCCTTCCCTTCCCATGCCCAGAGTGGGCTGCAAGCACACGTGGGCTCGTGCTGGTGGGTCCTGGAGCAATTCCAGGTGCTTCAAAATTAGCGATATCATGGAGAGACACTACCGGGTCCTCCTGCTCCCTGCATGCTGGGCTCCATCCCTGCACCAGGCGCAGCAGCTCTGCACAAATTGCATAAATATTCATGGCAAACACAGAGAAATGTGCCTGTCCCGGCTGATTACACGCACCCGTCCTGAAGGCTGCGGCTGCTCCCTGGGTGCCGCTGGCCGAGCGCTCGCTGCATGGCAAACCACAGCACGGGCACCCCGCAGTGCCGGCCTTCCTGAGCACAGCATGGCACCCCGCACACTGCGGGATCCAGGCTCTGGGCTGGGGACAGCTGTGGCCCCTCAGCCCCTCCACCAGCCCACGCCAAGGATGAGGCTTCTCCAGGGGAGGTCCCAAAATGCTGGGTCCCTGCAGTGCCATGCCATGGCGCTCGGGACACTTTGGGGAGCCGCTTTGGTGACCCCGGCACTCTCAGGTGCTGGGGTCCCAGCTGTGCTCCCCTGTGGATCCCCACATGCTGTGAAGATTGATCCCCCGCAAACCTGACCAAGGTGCTGGGCTAATAGCCTGATTTATTCCTTGCCGTCTCTCCGGAGCACGCGAGGTTCCCCACTGTGTCCTGAACGACCTCATGCATAATACCATGCACAATCCTATTAACGCCACCCCGCCACGCGCTCCCTGCTTAGCGCCGCCACTCGCCAATGCAATTTCCCTGTGATATATGGGAAAAATAATTGAACTATATTTGAAAATATATTGAGAATTACAACTCACACCCGGCGGGATTTATAGGGGCCATATTTCACAAAACCATGGCCCCGCACACCGAGGGGTGCTCCCGAGGAAGCGGAGGAGAGACCTGTGGTCACAGCGGGTGCGAGCGCAGGGCATGCGGTGGATGAATGGGCACCACTGCCCTTGCATCCCTGGGGATAGAAGGGCACAGGGACACTGCCACCCCGACCCAGTGGCTGTCAGAGACGGGCTGAGCGTGATCCCCTCTGGGGGCGAGGGGTGAAGCACTGTTGGCCTCCTGCTACTTGCTTGGTGCACTGGGCACTCCTGTGGTGCCAGCCTGGTGGCTGCGGGGAGGTGACCCAGACCTCCGCCACATCCCGCAGCTGCACAGCCCCACACCAGGGGAGATTTGGCACCAGATGCATGGCCACGCAGCAGGGAGGAAGACGAGGAAGGCTGCCCAGATGGAGAAAGTCCCCAGGCTGGGAGAAGCCAGCCCCATGCCAGGCTGCCCCAGGGAGATGCCGTCCCTCTCCCTGCCTCACCCGGAGCAAAGCGCCTGTCTGGCTGCAGCCCGGCCAGCCTCCATCCCTGCCGGCCCCCAGCGGGATGCCAGGGGTGCCGCTGTCTGGAGGAAAGTCCCGGCGTGCCCCGGGGAAGGCAGCTATAAATAACCGCCCGGAGTGGGGCGGTGGGACTGCTTGGGAACCGCTTTGTGATCAGGACAAAGAAGAGGCGGCTTTGCGCTCGCTCTTCATTAGCTGCCTTCCTCTGGCTGGCCGGGCCAGGATGCGCTCGCATCAGGCGACGGCAGGATGTAGCTGCCGGTGTCAAGGACGCGAACAATAAGGGCTTTAAATAGCAGCGCTGCCTTTGAAACCCGCTCGCCTGCGCCGGAGATGGAGCCCGGGAAAATTCCACGGCGCAAGAAGCAGAAGGACACGGGAGGGGGACACGCCGGCCCTGGGAAGTGTCCCCGCACCCGGGATCTGCGTGGTGCCACGGCATGGCATGTGGTGCCGGGCCAGGATACGCGGAGGCCGCCAGGATGTCCCGCTGCATTGGGCTGCACCCCGGCAGCTCCCAGAGCGGCTGAGTTCAAAGCTCCCCGCCGCACAATCCCCGCAGCCCTGGGCACGCGGTTAATTAGCAGCAATTCCTTGCGCTGCCAGGAAGGTGCCCCTTGGTCCCGTCTCGTTTTCTCTTGCTCTGGCCGCAGGGCTCTGATCTCCTCCTGCCTTTATCCGGGAGATGAAAGAGCCGCCGGCTTGCCAGCCCCCCCGCGCAGGGTGGCGGGGGCACCTCTGCAAGGATGAGCTGAATCGCAGGGCAGCACCCGCCTCTCATCTTCCAGGCCTTGGTCCAATCTTTTGAGCCCACAACAGCAGTGCCTCATGTCCGGAGCATCATGGCCCAGGCCAGACTGGGGACAGAGCCCCAGGAGCGGGCTCGGAGGCACTGGTGTGGTGCTGGTGCCTCCCCAGGGCGTGTGCGGAGCTGCCCGGGGCTGAGCGCACTGGGCAGGCACTGGCACGGGCAGGGTACCAGGGCATCCCCTAGTACAGGGCTCTCGGGATGGGGCTGGGAGCACTTTGGAGGGCTGCAGGACCCACACAGGGGGGCACAAGGATGAGCACCCCCTTCTCCTGCCCATAAACCTTGTGCACAGGGGCACAGAGACCAGGAAGGAATCCCTGGGCTTGTCCTGGCAAGGCCGGCAGGAGGTACAGGGATGGAGAAGGTGCCTCACCACGTGGGGAGCCCAGCAATCCTATTGCCAACCCCAACGGGCTGTCGGTCAGGGCAGCGGGCAGGGGGGCTGCCCAACAGGCTGATGGAGACGGATCGGCGCTGGAGAGACACGTGCGGCCGCGTGCATGTGCACGGGGGGGCCCGGCTGCGCGTATTAGCAGGCCCTTAAATCAACACAGCACTTCAGACAGGAAGGAAATAGGCTTTGCCGACGGCAGGAGCGGCACTTGCTTTGTGCACATTACAGAACATCAGGAAAATGTCAAATTTACATAAAAATGATACAAACTCATTGGAAGAAACATGCATCCAATTATCGGCCCCAGCGTTGGCACGGCTCCGCAGCCAGCGGCTGGCCGGCCGGCTGGCTGCGAGGGACCCAGCCCCGGGGCACACATTTCATCTCTGGGTGTTTAACATCAAAGCAGCAAACAGCCGCGGCTCAGCGGGCTCCTGGCTGAGCAGGGCTGGCCTTTGGTCCTGTCGATCTCTTGGCCTTGGAGGTGGCCGACATGCAGGGCTGTCCCCAGCGGTGTCCCCCAGCCCTGCCCGCTCCGTGCCGGTGCCAGCGTGCCACCCCGCTGCCCAGGACTGATGGCCCGTCCCCATGCTACGTTTTTATCCAAGCCACCCGGCAGGATTGATGTCTCACTGCACGCAGGCAGAGGCCATAACTCACACCCGGGAGCCGGGCTCCCAGCTCGTTACTCACCGAGCACCGACACCCCGTGAGTTACAGCGGGCGCTGCAGGGGACACGTCACCCGCAGGGCATCGGGGCGAGGGGACACTGCGCTGGGACAGGGACAAATCCATCCCTGTGGGCACCACAGGCACCCCAGCATGCCTGACACCTGCGTCCCTGGCAGCGCGGTGGGCACAGGTGGCACCCAAGGGTGACGCTGCCCCCGGGGGTGTCACCGCAGCCGGGATTCCCCGCGCTGCGCCCGCCGGAGGGTGCCCGGGCTGCGTGCGCGGGGGAGGCTGACGAGCTGTTAATTACAGGTGCTGCTTGGCTGCTGCAGCGCGTCTCTGCTGCTCGGCTGGCAGAGCCGTGCAGCGGGTGACACACTCCATGATAAATTGATATCCCGTTTAGCATCAATTTTCCCTTCTCTGGTGGCAGACAGCTGTGCTAATGGGATGGGACAAGTGAAAATGAAATAACAGGCCCTGAGCACACCGGCACGCGCCGCAGCAGCAGCCCTGCCACATGGCTATCGCTCCCGCAGAGACGGGCAGGGCCCTGAGCACCCATGGGTGGGGGAGCCGTGGGGCTGACCCCTGATCCCCGGCTGCAGCTCGGGTCACTGTTGGACACCTGCGGTGTGTTTGCTGCACGCAGTGCACCCAGCACCCGGGGTCTGAGGTTTGCAGAGCATGCGGTGCCTGCAGCGGGCATCGAGGTGGGTGTTGGAAGAGGGCTGGTACTGCAGCCTGCATGGCTCTGGGTGGTCAGCGTGGGGGCTCTGTGCCTCTTTGGTGTCTGCAACGCACTCAGAGGTCAGTGCCCTGCCGTGGGTCCTGTTCGCAGCGCAGCACACAGCGAGGAGCAAGGGTTTGTTTGGTATTCACAGTGCACTGGGGCTTTGGAGCACACACACGGTGCCTGAGCTGGGTTTGATGTATGCAGCATCCCCAGGGCCCACGCCACGTTTGGTGTTTGCAGTAGCCCGTGGCACTCGGTACCCACACCCGTACGGCTTTTTTCAGCGCACTCAGCGCTCAGCACCAGCAGCACACTTGTTATCAGGCGTGTATTTGTCAAATTGGTGCCTGCAGCGTGTTTGCGCTCATGGTGTGCGCGGTGCTCGATGCCCAGGGTTTGCTTGGTAATTGCAGAGTGCTCAGCACTTAATACCTGTGGCATGTTTGTTATTTGCACAGTGCTCGCCCTGTGTCTAAAGTGCTCAGCGCATGCAGTGTGCTCAGAGAGCGGGACCTGCAGTGCCTGATGCTTCAGCGCCTTCAGCGCTCGGTGTCAGCTGTGGTTTCCCATTTGCCAAGCGCTCAGCGATCTCCGCAGGCAGGGTTTTGTATTCCAGGTGTGCCCAGTGCCTGTTATATTTGGCATTTGCAGCACAGCCGGCTCTTGCACTGGCCTGCTGTCTGCGCCACGCTCGGTGCCTGGTGTCGTGCTCCCCGCGGTGTGATCAGTGCTCGCAGCAGGCTGCTGGCGCCGTGTCCGGCTCTCAGTGCCAAGGCCACCGCTGATGTTTGCAGCGGGCTCAGCCTGTGGAGCCCTCGGTGTGATCCTGCTGACCGTGCGCTCCCCGCTCGCTCCCTGCGGTGTGCTGGCTGCTTGCTGTGCCCTCAGGACCTGCGGTGCACGACCCTCTCATTGTGTGCTTTGTGACTGCTGCCCGCAGTGAGGTTTTTCCCAGCTTCCTGACGTTTTGCTATTTACAAAGCTTGCTGCACACCATTTCCGGTGCATCCTGCGCTCACAGCTCAGTGCCCGTGGCACACGTGGCACGGACAGTGCCCTCAGTGCTCAGCATCAGCCATGCGCTTGCAGGGAGCTGGTGCTCTGTGCCTGAACTGTGATATCCCAGCGCACATCTGTGGCTCCCCTTCCAGGATGCTGGGCACCCAGTTGCTTTCCGCACCCACAGCACGCTCAGGACAAACCCCAGCAGGGTGTCTGCACCGTGCTTGGTGCTCAGTGCCGGGGCTTTGCAGCACAGGGTCCCCGAGGGTGCCTGTCTCCACAGCACCCGCCCTGGCACACACGGTGTTTGCTGCGTGCCACGTGCCCAGCAGCAGGCAGGATCCGTGCCGGCAGCGCTTGCAGCCCATGCTGGGGCTGATTGATGCCACGTGCTCGGTGCCCAGCTGGGCGCCATGCCGGCAGCGTGCGCAGCCCCAGGATGTGCCGGGGGCTCATCTGAATTCCCGCTTCCCCCCCGCAGACCCTGCCCAGGCACCAGCAGATGCTGCGGGGACATGCAGCCCTACAGCTTCCCTACAGCAGGGGCAGCACATGGCCCCAGCCCTGGTCCCTGCCATGTGGGGGACAGAGGGGCAGGGAGAGGGCCGTGCGTCCTCAGGGCGCCGCTCCTGTGGGCATTGCTCTGGGCGAGGAGAGCTAAGGGCACTCTGCTCCCGGCCGCTCTGCCCAGCTGCCCAGAGGGCAGACGGGGTGCTCTCACCGTTGGTGGGGACGTGGCATGAAGGTTGAGGTTTTAATCACACAGATGTCAGGAAATAGGGAGCGATGGTTCCCATGGTAACGCTAACTCTGCCCCTTGCCCGTGGCGCGGCGGCTGTGTGCGCGCGGGGCCATAATGGGCACCATGTGGCTGAGCTACGGCTGCTCGGGGACCCATAACTTTGAATTTCCTGACTTGGGTGCATTTAAAACCTCAGCCTTAATGCTGCACCGAGGCAGCTCTGCTGGCAGTTTACGGCTCTGTTGTTTTAGGGAAGGCAAACGGGAGGCAGGAGCCACCCGGGCTGAGCCCTGCTGATGAGGCAGGAGGAGCGGTCTGGGCAGGAGGGCTTGGGGTCAGCATCCTGGGACCGAGGGCAGGAGGAGCAGGCGGGCACTGCTCCGTGCACCATCCCAACGGCAATGGCACGGTCCTGGTGGCTGCAGGGGACAGGACGGGGCCCGCGGGTGCAGCCGAGCGCGAGGGAGCAGCTGAGCAATGTCTCACGGAGCATGAAGAGCCGATCCTCACGCTCTGCTGGCTGGGCACGCTCCCTCCCAGCTCCTCGCGTCCCCAGGGCAGGGGGTCAGTCCGAGGAGACGCATCCTGCGGGTACCAGCTCTTTTTGGAGCACCCAGTGCCGTGGGTGCCTCCCCGTGCTGGGGACATGCAGGTCCCCCAGCAGAGCACCCTGTGCCCACGGGTCAGAGCCCCAGCAGGCTGCGGTAGGGGCTCACACTCCCCCCAGCTCCTTTTGCCCTGGGGACCTCCTGCCCTGGCTCCCCATCGGGCAGGGCTTTGGGCCAAGCGGGCTGCCCACCGGTTGCCTTTGCTCGCTTGTCACCCACGAGGGAGCCAAGCGAGGGGAGGTCGTGCTGGGGGAAGGATGGCATCGCTGAGCTGCGCGGCGGAGCGGCATGGCTGGAGCATCCCCCGGCCCCGGTGCTGCCCTCCCTGCACAACCGCTGCAGCTCCCGTAATGTATTCATCCCAGGGTGCCCCGGTGCAGCTGCAATATCATTATTGGCGTTTATTACACCATTAGCTTTAAAGTTTTATAAACCGCCAGGCAGGTGACAAGAGGCGGGGGGGGGGGGGGGGCAAGCTGTGGGCAGGGGGCTGCATGGGGATGGTGCTGGGGGCTGCCCCAGCGGGGTGCGGGGCCCACTTTGCCCCGTGCTGGTGCTTCCCCGAGCACTGCAAACATCGCCGCCGAGCCGCTTGGCACAGCATGGCCACGTGCCCCGCTGCCCTCCTCAGGGTGGCAGAGAGCACGGAAGATCAGCCAGCTGCAGCGATAAAAGGCTGTAAAAGCAAACGAGCCTCCCTGTAAGCTGCAGCGATGCTTCCCCAGATGCCCTCCCCTTCCTAAGAGCACCGGGACAGGAGGGACCCCGCGCTCACCCCGTGCACTCACCCCGGGCTCCTGCTGCCACGCAGCCACCAGCCGGTCACTGGCCTGCCCCATGGTGGGAATCAGGGCCAGCAAGGTCCCGCTGCTCCCTGGGATCAGTTACTGGGGAATCAGCTTGGCCCAGCACAGACCCTTCTGTCCCAAGAACAGGGCTGGGATTTGCTCCATGATCCCATTCAGAGCCCACAGGATCTGGCCTGGCTGCGGTGAGGGCTGACATCTTCCTCCCAGCCATGACGGGCGCGCTGACACCCGCACCTACTGAAAGCCACCCCTAAATTCCTGCAGGAACAGCCCCAAAGCCACAGGAACCCGGTGATGTTTTCCAGGCAACAGCGAAAGGTGTCCAGGGCACCTTGTGGGAGCTCGTGCACATAGCTCACAATAGAGACTTCGTAATTGAGGTTTTGCGCTTAATGAAGGAATAAATTGAATGGGAGTGTTGTCCTTAATTGGGGTGTTGCATTAATTAAGGTATTACACTTCATTGGGGTAAAGTATTTAATAAGGAACTGCGCTTAATCGGGTGTTTATGTGAGCGGGGTCCGTGCATTAATGGGGGCGTTGCACCGTGGGTGCATCTGCTGGCCCTGGCAGATTGTCACCCGTGGCCGTGGTGTCAACCAGGGGACGGGTCCCCACACCTGGGGGGGCTCAGCACAGCCCAGCCCCCTCCCAGGGGATAGGAATGGGGCAGGTCTGTGGAGGAAGAGCTGTTCCCTCCCCATCCCAGCCTGTGTGGCTGCTAACCCTGCTTGTCACCATGGCTGCTCTCCTGCCCGTGGTGCCGCACAGCTCCCCAGCTGCCCTCCGCAGCCCTGCCAGCACCACCCAGCTCCCCTGGGTGCCCCCCTGGGTGTTCCCCTGGGTGTTCCCTGTTGCGAGCAGGATGCACAGCATCCCTCAGCTGGCTCCCGCGGCGCAGCCGGCAGCCGTGCCCCCCGCACCAGCCCCGCTCTCCGGTAATGGGAGCGGACACCTTGTCATCCCGCATCGCCCCGGAGCCGAGGCACGCGCACGCCCCACGCGCACGCCGCCCAGCTCGTTAGAGCCGCTGCCTGCGCAGGGGTCTGGGAGCTTCCGAGCAGCGCGGAGCGCTGCGGCCAGCTGGGCTCCGCAGCCACGTTTCCTCCAATTAGATCAAAATTAATGATTGCCCCAGATCCGCTCCCCTGCGGGCACGGGGCTGCATCCGGCTCCGGAGCACGTGGAGCTGGGGAGGGAGGCGCAGCGGCTGGGTCCCTCTGCACAGCCCAGCTCCGTGGGCTTGGGATGGTGGCACCGAGCCTGCAGGTCGGGGTCCAGCTGGGACCAGGGAGTGATGGGGGCTGCTGCTGGGGCTCGTCCCTCTGGCAGGTCCCCCTGTCCCCCCGTCCTGCCACATCCTGTGCCTAGGGCTGGTGCTGGGGCCTGGGGAGGGGACGGGGGGACCCTCACTGGGGTCTTTGTGCACTTGGCCCCTCCAGGGGAGGGCGCACAGCAGACAATCGATCTCGTCTCCGTGGCAAGGCAAGGAAAGCCACAAACAAATCCTCTTCCAGACTGGCCTGAGAATAGACAAGGGCAGTGGCTGTGTCTCGGAGGGGATGAATCATCGCGAGCGTGCTGCAGGGCACCGGGGCAGGATCAGGCCCACGCACACCCCTCCGGATCAGGGGCAGCTTCCCCTGAGTGGGGACTCCACCTAACCCCTGCTGCCTCTTGCAGCGCAGAGGGGCCCTGATACCCCTGCAACCCCCCTTCTTCTGTGCTCACAGCATTTATTTTGTCTAAGGTTGCAGCCTCTGCTCCCGCCCAAACCCCCAGTGCCTCCAGCCAGGCTCCGTCACTACTCTCTGTTATTGCCATCCTCTGCACTCTTTCCAATTAGTCTGGATTTTTCTTGACGTCTGGTCCTGGACCAGGCACAGGGCGCCCGCCGAGGCCTCGCCAGCAGCGAGAGCTTCAGCTGCCTGGCGAACGCAGCCCCTCCTTACAGCCCTCAGCACCGCGCTCCTTTCCACCGCGCTCAGCGCAGCTGCAGGGCAGCCACTCATCCCCTGTGACAGGGGCATGTTCCCCCAAAAAGCAAGGCTTCTTCTCTTCTTCCCTAGCTCCTGGCTGCTTCTCCAAACAGCTGGGCATCTGGGAACTTCTGCCTGCACAGACACCTGCACCTGCGTGGCGCCTCCTGCCTGGGGGCTCAGCCCCCCGCACACGATGCGCACCCGGCTGGAGCCGTGCCGGGCGTTAAATCTGGAGAAGCCGATGCCACCGCTGCCCGCTGCCGGGGCTCTTCTGCTCCCCAACCCAGCCCAGATCTTTGCGCTTGTCCCTTCGAATTGGATCTGATTGTTTTCAGGCCATTTCTCCGATTTGTCAACATCATTTCAGATTCCAGTCCTGTTTTCTCCAGCCCTCGCGGCTCCAGCCCCCGCCATCCAAGCACAGCACGCCAAGACCTCGCTGCTCACCCACCCGAGCCTGGGGGTGCAGGACAAGCCAGGAGGACCCCAATTCCCCAACCTGCTAGCGAGCCCTCCACCACCTTTCCCCCTGTGCCTGCTCACTGGGTCAGTATCAGCAGTGCAGCGTCCCCCCTCGCTGCCTCTCGCCCTCCGTGCAGGCGTGCCGTGCTCGGCCGCAGGTGGGGGGCTCCGGTGCAGAACAGTGAGACGTGAGACAGGCTGCCAAGTGGCAGCGAGGGCTGATCCCAGCTGGTGCTTTTCTCACTGCCTTGTCTGGTCCCAAGGAAAAGCAGCCCCTGAGCCTTGCTGCCACC
This sequence comes from Nettapus auritus, assembly GCA_011076525.1. Lineage (NCBI taxonomy): Eukaryota > Metazoa > Chordata > Aves > Anseriformes > Anatidae > Nettapus > Nettapus auritus. The sequence goes on along the minus strand of CM021771.1, from coordinate 23,055,597 downwards.
CCTCTCCCTGGCCCTCCCACCCCGGCGTTAGCTGCCTGTGCCACACCGGGAGTTGGGTTCCCCGGCTGGGTTCATCCCCATTTGGGCAGCAGGCATCTCCACCAGCTCTCAGCCTCCCTGCCAGCTCCATCCGTGTTGCACAGCCCATGGTCCTGCTCATTGCCCTGCCCTGCAGAGCGCTGCCCACAGCCCCAGGATGGGGCTTGTGTCCTGGGTGCTGCTCGTTTGGACACAGCTTGATCCCAGTCCCAGCCCTGCCACGCTTCAGCCCCTTCCCTTGGTCCATTGGGCCTGGTGGCCAGGCAGGAGCAGGGCACAGCAGGGTAGGAGAGGGATGAGAGGAGGGAGGAGAGGACACGTCTCTTTGAGCACAGCGGAGGGGGCCATGTGGATGTCCTGTAGTCACACAGTGAGGTTTGCCCTAAGGATCTGGGGCACGGATCCTGCCCCTGCACCACAGACACAGCAGGGGCTGACTGATGGCGTGGACCTGCCCGGCAGACCCTCGGTGTCCTCACACCCCTTGCACAGTGGCCCTGGGAGACACAGGCAGGGGTCTCCGCACCAGCCCCAACAGACCAAAGACCCAACCCCAATGTTGCACCACAGCACCTCCTCTGCACAGGACCAGGCCCTTGCTGCCCGTGATCCTCGCAGGACCAAGCCTCCCCCCAGCCCTGCAGGAAGCAGCCTGGGGCTCGTCGCTGCGTGGCCGGGGCCGCTCACGGTGCGGTGCTCCTTGCCACGCGTCGGTGGGCCGGGGGCACGGGGTTGGCACGTGCACGCCGCATCCCGTGGGCAGGGGGAAGCAGGCGGCCGGGTCCGTGCGTGCTCCCCGCCGGAGGCAGCCTATCATGCTGTATTGACCCGCCGTGGAGGCAGGAACATGTGTGCCATGCACGGATCGATGGGAAGATTGAAGATGTGTGTGCGCTCGCTGGACGGCTGGGGAAAGCTTTGCCGTTGGCACCGGCAGCGCAGTGAAGGTCACGCTGACCTGCGGCACAGTCCCCAGGGAGTGGCGAGGCCGCTCCCGAGCTTCTGGGGGGGTCTCACTGCCTGTGCTGCCGGACCCCGGCCTCCCCATCGGGCACGCACCTCCCTGGCAAGAGCCGTGTCTCCCGGGGGGCTGCCTGGTGGAGACAAGGAGCCCCTGGGGAAACTGAGGCAGGGACACCACGGTGCCATGCGGGGGAGCGGGCGGACCCTGGTGCTGGTGCCCCCAACCTCACCCCGGCCCCCAGCCCGCCGAGAAACACAGGCGGAGCCCCTCCAGCTGCGGGCAGGACGGGGCAGGAGGAGGGGGTGCCGGGGGTGCCGCGGGTGCCGGGGGGAAGCCCCGCGGCTCCCCGTGACGGGGCTCGGCGCCTGCCGAGCTGGGGCGCAGCGGGCCGCGGCAGGGAGGCGGTTAACGGCCAGGGAGCCGCCGAGGCAGGAGGAGTCCGCGGGCGGGCGAGCAGGAGGGGGCCGCCGGGCGAGCTGCCCGCAGGCTGCCCGCCCCCGCCGAGCCGCCCCGAGCCGCGCCGAGCCGAGCCGAGCCGCGCCGTGCCGCGCTGCCCCG
>CM021771.1:23024203-23053636 GCA_011076525.1 Nettapus auritus | reverse complement strand
GGCACCGTGCCCCGCCCGCCTCGGCACGGCTCGGCACGGCTCGGCACGGCACGGCTCGGCACGGCTCGGCACGGCACGGCTCGGCTCGGCACGGCACGGCGTCGCAGGGCACGGCTCGGCGCGGCATCGCACGGCTTGGTTCGGCGCGGTTTGGCTCGGCACCGCTCGGCGCGGCTCGGTTCCGCTCGGCTCGGCACGGCTCGGCGCGGCTCCGGCGGGTCCCGAGCCATTCAAACAAGTGGCTCCGGCGGCACTTGGGAGCCGGGGCTGGAGAGAGGGCGCGGAGCGGCTCCCCCTGCCCCGGAGGCGGCGGGCCCTTCACGCTGCCTCTTTCTGTGGCGCTCGCTCTTTATTTGACGATGAAATAATGTTGACATGTCTTGAATTATTAAGTATTCCCTGGATTTTATTAGCACATGATGCCTAAATGCTGCCTGTATCTGCCGGGGTCTTAACCAGAGAGGAGCGAAGGAGAGAGGCAGAGACACGGAGCGAGGGAGAGGAGAGAGAGGGGTTTTTGACAGCTGTATTTGTGCTGATAAGCGAAGGCACAAGGAGACGATCGACTAGTGAGACAAGAGGGAAGCGGCGGCTCGGAGCTGCTGAGAGGGGCTGCGCTTCCCTCCCGAGACGGCTCGGCCCTCCCGGCGCCGTGCCGGGGCTTGGGGGGGACCCGAGCCCCCTCCCAGCACCTGGCCGGGCTCTCGGCCGCTGCCCGTGCCGGGGGGCAGCCCGCTGGCTGGGCACGCCGGCCGCGCGGGGCAGATGCCGATTGAGATCGTGTGTAAAATCAAATTTGCCGAGGAGGATGAGAAGCAGAAGGAGAAAGAAGAAGGGGACAAGGAGAGCCTGATCGAGGAGCCCGCACGGCCCCGCTCCCGGGACCTGGCCGCCTTCGCCAGCGCCAGCACGCTGCACGGCCTGGGGCACATCTGCCGCTCGGGGCGGCTGGGCGTGCGCCAGACCCTCTGGGCGCTCGCCTTCCTGGCCTCGCTCGCCTTCTTCCTCTACCAGGCGGCCAAGTCGGCGCTGCTCTACCTGGAGCACCCCCACGTCATGGCCTTGGACGAGGAGGCCATCCGCGAGATGGTCTTCCCCGCCATCACCATCTGCAACATCAACCGCTACCGCCACTCGGCGCTCACCGACGCCGACATCTTCCACCTGGCCAACATGACCGGGCTGCCCCCCAAGGACCGCGACGGCCACAAGGCCACAGACCTGCTCTATCCCGACCCCGACATGGCTGACATCGTCAACCGCACCGGCCACCAGCTCGACGACATGCTCAAGAGCTGCAACTTCAGTGGCGAAAACTGCTCCTCCCGGGATTTCACTGTGGTGAGTGCGCAGCCTCGGGGACCCCGCCGGCGCGGGGGGCTCTGACCCCGCCGTGCCTCGCTGCATCGGGGCTCCCCAGCTCGCTCTGGCTGCTGAAGTTTTGCATCTCTCTGTGTTTGAGTTTCCCTCCAAGTTTGGTGTGGAGAGAGAGAGAGGATCCTCCGTGGGAACTCTCTGCTGCAGGACCGCGCTGCCGGCAGCTCTGGGGCTGCAGGAGGGGGTCATGGGCAGGAGGGGGAGGAGGGGGGAGCGGGGCGCAGCGGTCCCCGGGGTGGGCGAGCAGCAGGAAGGAGAAAGTGATGGCGTGGAGCCCTGCTCCAGCCTCTCCTCACAGCGGGCTGAGTTGCTCCGTCGCAGGGCGTTTTGCACAGCGAGAGCGGAATGGGGGGGGGCAGGACCCCTTTGCACGTAGGAGAGCCCTCCTGCCTTCGGGGGTGGGCACTGGGATGTGTGTGTATGCGGGAGGCTGTTGGCATTGCACACTCGTGTGTGTGTGTGTGTGTGCAAATGCACGTGCCCAGCACCCCCAGCGGGTCTGCTCTGGGGCATGGCCACATCTGGGTGCCCCGGGGGCCGCGCCCCACAGCCGGGGGTCCCCGGAGCCCCGCAGCACCGTGCCCACCCAGGCAGCGAGCTCCCAGCCGGGCACCGCGACTGTGCGGCTCTCGCTAATGTTGAGCCTGGAATCGCAAATCCCCGCTGTGGTTTGGGGAAATAAATGTGCTGAACGGGCGGAATACCTGATGGGACCCCTTTCAGCCCGTAATGACTCTGGAAATGAGCCGCCTCTCTCCTCCGGCTGCCAGGGGCTGCTGCTCTGCTTGCTCGCTGCGCTCCCCGGAGCAGCGCTGCCAGCCGGATCGCCGTGCCGGGGAGGGGGATGCGATACCGGGGGCTGCACAGTCTGCGAGGGGAGAGGAGGCTCCGTGGGGCTGGAAATGGCTGATGCAGCACGTCCTGCTTCACTTCATGCACATCGCTACAAAGCCTGCTCTCGTGCAGGGTGCTGTTTCGGGGGGTGCTGCAGGGGGGCTGCCCTGTGCGGGGGTGCTGTGGGGAGCGCTTGCCTGAGGTGGGGTGGGGAGGAGCGGGGGGCAGCAGGGAGGACCCCCTCTTCTTGGGGTTTTGCTGGGCTCTGTGCCTGCTGTAGCCGAGCTGCCCGAGTTTGGGTGCCGGGGAGAAGTGCAATCCAGTGGGGAGAGCGCAGGGAGCCCCAGTGCTGGACAATCCTGCACATGGCATGTGGGGCTCAGCCACAGCAGCCGGTGGGAAGGTGGTGAGCCCAGCATCGTGCTGGGTAGCAGCACGGCATGGCAGTGGGATTTGGGCTGGGTACAAGCTTCCCAGAGCATGAGCATGCATGGGGACAGTCACCAGGACTGCCCGGTGTGCCGTCTCCGCGTGCTGGAGCAGGCTCCAGGCAGGGGGAGTCAGGACGGGGAGCCCAGAGCCTGAGGCACCCGGAGCGGTCAGCAGGCAGGGCTGTCCCTGCCACCTCTCGCTGGCCACTTTCCTGATGCACCTGGAGCAAAGGGGAGATCTTGGGGCAGAAGAAGGTGCAAGGCACGGGCTTGGGAAGGGGAGGGGAAGGCAGGAGCAGAGGGGAGGAATTCGGCAGCCTCTCTGTGCCTCACAGCACGTCCCAAAGCCGTGCCAGGCAGCGGTGGGACCTGCCGAGGCAGCACGCCATTTGCAGCTGGACCCTGCTGCTCCCATTCCCTAAGCCCAATCTGTCCCCTGTGCCTCCTCCTGGGGATGGCTCAAGCACGGTGCGAGCCGCTTGGCAGGCACGGGTGAGTCCCAGCTGCCACGTGTGGGCTCGGGAGCCGCCGTGCCTGCCAGCTGTAGCCCCGGTGCAGGAGCACCCGGTGCTGCGCCGCACCCCGCCGTCACACCGAGCTCCCGGCCCTGATGCCCCCCGTGCCTTTCTGCTCACAAAGCTCCTGTACGCCCACCGCAGCGGGTGCTCTGTGAGGGTCCCAGCAGGGATGCAGGGCTCGCAGGGCTTGCAGCACCCGGAGCAGAGGTTGTGTCCCCAGGGGAGGCAGGGAAGGGAAGTTTTCCCTTGTAGCTCCCCGGAGCTGTGCTTCCAGGGGTGCTGGCGTCGATCCCTGCTCTGTGCACATAGTGGGCTTCACCCAGAGGCCGCAAGCGTGACGGCCGGGGGGTGGCCGTGGGCAGCCTGCCCGCCGGGCCAGCAGCGCTGCCGAGCTGGAGCATGGCCCCCGGTGCTGCCGCTCGCAGCCGGTGAGCACAGGATAAACAGCTCACGCGGGGCCTTTAAGTAAGCGCCGCGAGTGGTAAATGATCTTCCCCTATTTAACGTCACAAATCCTCATTCTTTATGGGATAGCAAATTAAGAAACTATGGGGAGAAAAATCCCCAGCGTAAGCATCTTCCGTGTAATAAAGCCCGGCTGGGCTGTAAATCTCCCCAGGCGGCAGGGACAGCACCGAGCCGCAGCGAGGCTCCCCTGCAGCCTGCTGACAAACGTGTCCCGTGCGCAGGCTGCCGGGAACCCCGGGCAGAGCTTTTCCTACCCCTCTGCACCCCGAATTGGGGGCAGCCCCATTCCCTGGGGTGCACAGCAGGGCCCTGCCCCGTGCCCACAGACACGCCGCCCGTTGCCTGGGGCAGGGCGCTGGGTGCCGAGCCCGGCCGGGCGGGCGCAGCTGCGGCACCGAGGGTGCGAGGCGTGCGGCGGTGGTGCAGGGAATCAATAGCTTGCTTTCCGCACCATTAAGCGGCAGGCGTCCCCGCGGGGCTGGGGCTCAGCTGCGGCAGGTGGCCCGTGGCCGCCTGGTAGCCTGCTGGCACCCAGCCCCGGGGCGATGCTGGCCACCCCTGGGTGCACCGTGGCGGTGGGGACAGCAGGAGGTGGCTTTTGGCAGGGCAGGGCAGGTGGTGGCCAGGCCAGCAGCTCGCCCTGGCTCCTCGCTGGCTCTGCTGGTGGTTGCTCTGGAGCCTCTCTCAAAACCACGCTCCTCTGTCAAAAGCCTTTTGTTTGGGAGCCACTGCTGCCGAGGCTGCTCCTGTGCGGGCTGGAGCTGGGGGGAGCGCAGAGGTTGCCCAGAGCTGGCAGTGGCCTCGGAGCTGGCACCAGCCCCACTCTCCCGGCAGGGCCCACCTGGACGTGGGCTGTGCGGGGCTCTCTGTGCTGACCCCAGGAGAAAACCCTACACGGGTGGGCAGCATCGGCTGTGTGCTGCTGGTGATGGGGGGCTGAAAAGCTCCACGTGGGGCTGAGCTCCTCAGCCCCCCCGGTGGGGAGGGCATTTCCCCAGCTGCCTCCTTCCCCCCTGCAATCAGCACCGCTCCCGAGGCAGGGACTCTCTCTGACCTTCCTGCCAGAGCCATATTTAATCGATGTCGCATTTTCAGCCTGTTTTTACACCTGGAAAAAGCTGGGCTCGTTCCTCTCCACCTGCCCCTGCCCCGCCTGGTGCTGCTGCTCACCCAACAAGGCGCTCGGCTGCCCCATTTCGCCTCTTTGTGGTCCTTTCACCACGAGGGGCAGGGGGCTGGGGGCACGCATTTCCCTTCCATGTTGGCCCTGCAAGAGCCTCCTGCTCGCTGCAGCCCCCGAACAGAGCTCAGGGCTGGGCAGGATTTGTCACCGTGCCGTGCCGTGCTGGCACGTCCCCATGTCCGTGTCTCCGGTGGCGCAGATGGGCTCTGGTTCCTCGTGCTCCTGTCCGGAGCGGCGGCAGCGACTCTGGCACGGTTACACATGAGCCGCCTGGGCATGGCTCGAGGCACTGCTTGTGCCAGAAACCGGGGGACTTTAATGCAATTCGTTGCCATTTAATTTTACACAATTCCTGCTGCTTAATCCGCTGAGAAATGCTAATTTATACAATTCACGTCTAAAAATAAATGTCAGTCCAGCAGCTCCCAGCAGTGGGTAGCTGCTCCCCCAAGCCCCCTCCGGAGCCTCGTGCGGGGGACCCCAGCCCGGGGCACACCCCCGAGGTGCTGAGGCCTTGGGGTGCAGCCACGGGGCCGGCGGATGTGGGGTGATCAGGGTTATGGGGTGCCACGGCAGGACAGCGAGGGGCTGGCTGGTCCCACGGGTGTCACCGCAGAGCCCCTCATCGCAGCGAGTCTTGGGGCTCCGTGGCAAGGAGATGCGGGGTGTCGCGGTGGTTTGGCTGGCTTTTGGGATGGATCGGGAGGTGGGAGGTGTGTGCAGGGCCCCTGAGTTATCTTTGGGGCCCGATTCCCAGGGCTTTCCCCAGGGAGAGCAGCCTGGCCCGGCGTGCAGCTGCAGCTGACAGCGCTCAAGGCGAGAGCCCTGGTGCCAAAGAGGCGCCCGGTGCCAGGGGCTGGCATGGGGACACCAGGGCCGTGTGAGCTGGGTCCAGCCACGGGTCAGGACAGCCCTCTCATAGCTGGTAGACATTAATATATTGTAAGGCACCTTTAATTTATGTGGGAGCATAGAGCAGCTCATACCCCATCTGCCTGGGCTGCCTGGATACATCCTTACCTCCCTAAGGACGCAGGGGACGGGGAGAGGGTGGGATCCTGCCGGGGAGCGGACCCGTGGTGGGGCAAAGCCCGTTCTGATGCCCGTCCACGCGGGGTGGCACCAGCCCCGGTGGCAGCGTGGGGACGGGTCCCCAGGGCAGCGGGTGGGCTGCGAGGGCTGCGGGAGCCCACGGGTGGGGGCGCGGGGGCGGCGCGGCGGGGGAGCGGAGATGCTGGAGGAGCCGGCGGCTTTCCCACCGTCTCCCTGATTGAGATCGGATCACCGTGAGCATAAAAAAGCTCTCTTCATAATTATATTTAATGAATTGACTTTAAAAGCTCTTACACTCTTATCTGGGTAATTTAATATCACACACTTAATAAGCCTGTCTCCGATACGGGGGGGAGCCAGCGGCCACGACGCCCGCGCCTGGTGTGGCTCCCCGGGGACGCGGGACGTGCCGCGCGGCCGGCACCACGTGCGGGGCTGGGCGGATCGGGGGACACCGCTGTCCCCTGGGGACAGGGCACCCCTGGGGGCTTGGTGCAGGGGCTGCGGGGCCGTTGGGCTGGGGGGCACGGTGCCATGGGGCTGGATAGGGGTGAGGTGACTGCCTGTGGGGCTGGGGCGGCTCAGAGGGTGCAGGAGGCTGGCTGGGGGGTCTGGGGGTATTGGGATGGCTGGGGTGCCAGCACTGCGGTTGGACACTGTGTAGCTGGCAGGGCTGTGCTGAGACCCTGTGCCCAGTGTCACTGTCACCCGTGGCAGGAGTCCCTTGGCCAGGAGGCGCTGGGGCAGCCACAGGGCAGAGCACACACCGTGGACCCCCAGCGCCACGATGCTCTTGGCTCCCCGTGTCCCTCCTGCTCCTGCACACCCAGGGCTCACCAAAACAGGGTGCTGGATCCCAGTGGCACAGCTGCTGTGGGGACAGCGGGGCAGGCGTGGGGGCAGAGCCAGCTGGAGGCAGAAGCGGGGCTGCCACTGACATGGCCCCTCCAGCACCACGAGCAGAAGGAACAAATCCCCCGTGTGTTCCCAGGGACGCCGCAGCCTCTGCAGCTCTGCCCCCTGTGCTATGGGCTGGGGGCTCCCCTGCGTGTGGGCATCGCTGCAGCCCCCGGCAGCCGTCCCCATTCCCCTGGGGCCACAGGGGCTGCAGGTGCTCATGGTGAGCTTGAAGGGAAACCTCTGCCATGTGGAACCGGGCACTCCAGGGATGCAGGAGCTGCCTGTGGGCTGGGGCAGCTCCCAGCACCCCACAACCACAGTGGGGTGACAAAGCCACCAGCCGGGCTAGTGCCCCCACTCACCAGCACAGAGCTGCAGGGAGGCAGCAGATCCCTCCAGCCCAGCACCGTGCCCCATTACCTGCGCCCTCCGCTCCCAAATTCCCAAGTGACAAAGAACAGGGGGGGCACTCCCAGCACCCCCCAGCCCTGCCCCACGCGGCTCCCCACAGCCGGGACGGGGACCGCCAGGGTGAGGAGGGCAGGGGCGCAGCGCTGGCACGCAGCTGGCCATCCCCGTGCTGCCTGGCGGTGCCGGCTGCCGTGCCAGAGCGCGCTGCCAAGGCCGGGCGGGCTGCGGAGAGCCGCGTGCCAAGGCGGTGACGTGGGGGGGACGCAGCTGCCACCTGGCCCGGCCTTGGGGTGGCAGTCCCCAGGAGAGGGGTTCCCAGGCACCCCACGGGCAGCCCGGGGCATGGGGCCGGGTCTCCCCACGCCAGAACAGGAGGTTTACAGAGCTGCACTAAGTGACGCCAATGGTTTGAAGCCCATAAAGAGAGACGGTTTTATGTAAGACGACTATATAAAGCTCTGCTGTTCTGCCATTGATGAGATATAGGCCTTTATTTATAGAAGGCAATGTTTGCGGTGCGAGGGCTGAACGCCAGCCAGGGACCCGCAGATAGGGCGTCGAGTCATTTCACATGCAGCTGCCGTCGACACTGTTCACACATTAAAGAAAAAAATTAACAAGTTTGCAGCCAGTCAGGTGGAAAAAACAATAATTGTCGAAAACCGTATTTCCCCCTTTTCCCAATAACAAATAGCTGAAGCGCTGCTGGGGAGGCTTGGGCTTGCTTAGCGCCTGCACAGAGCCGGCTGAGGCTGCGGCGTGGCCGGGAGGGGGGCAGTGGAGAAGGGGGGCACACGCTGGGACCATGGGGCTCCGGCAGAGCTGGGCCTCTTCCCCGAGGCACCGTGTCCCCTCCTGCCCCGTGCTCGCTGTCCCCAGGGGCGCACGGCGTGGGGCTGGGGACGCTCTGTGCGCGGTGGCTGCAGACAAAGCCCTGCTGGCTGGGTTTCCCTGCCAGCAGCTCCCCGCCCGCACGCAGGGGGATGTGCTGAGGTTATTTCTTGGCCAGATGTGGCCGGGTTCTTGCTGGCGAGCAAGCAGCACGTCCCTGTGGTCAGAGCGCCCTGCCAAATTTCGTTTCATGCACGAAAGGAGGAAAAACTTCTCATGATTAATTGCGCAACAGGGGAGAACACGCAGCTCTCTAACCTGCTCCTTGCCGATCGCTGCCCTTTTCTTCCTCGCTGCGAGTGCGGCTGGGGAGAAGGGGGCCAGCTCTTCCCCAGGGCACGCTGTGCTGCACGGCCCCGGGGCTGCACGGGCAGTGCGCGGAGAGCTTGGTGGTGCACGGCGAGGGCAGGAGGTGCTGGAACATCCCTCGCTGCCCTCCTAACCCTGCGAGGGGAGGGAAGGCAGGCAGGGCTTCCCAGCAGGAGAGCAGTCAGGCTGGTGCTTGAGCTGCTTTCTCGCAGCTCCCTGCACATTGCTGCGGGCTGATGTCCGAGGCTGTCCCTTGCTTATGCTGCAAAACCTTCCCTCTGTGCACTGATCCATGCCCTCGGTGTGCTGCGCCAGCGCGGCTGCGGGCAGGGCATCACCTGCCCCCTCTGTGTGCTGCTGGCTTGCAGCAGGGAGGAGTGGGGCCACGAGGCCAAGCTGGGGCACACCTGGGCTCTGTGCCCGCACGGCCGGTCCCCAGGGGCAGCACACACGGGCGGGGAGGGCCCTGGGCACCCTGTGCTCTCCGTTCCCTGCCTGGGAGCAGGTGCTGAACGGCCATTAAGCGCCAGCTGAGCTTTGATGGAGTCAACAGGTTTTCTTTCAGCAGAACAAAAGGTTACCTTCTTGATTGCAGAGCCGGGAACACAGGCAGAGGTGAAAAGCGAGGGCAGGAAAGCCAGAGGCCGGGAGAGCTGTGGGTGCCCTGTCCGTGTCGGGGAGCTCAGAGACGCCGCCGGCTGCGAGCCCATGGGTGGGGGGGGAGAGCTGGCACCAGCCTCATCAGCCAGAGCCCCTGATTAACCCCGGGCTGCCAGCCCTCCAGCCAGCAGCTCATTAGCAGTTTAATTCCTGGTGCCCATCGTGCTGGAGGGCCACATGGCTCTGCTTGAGCCACTGGGATGGGCTGGGGATGCCCGCCAGGGCCAGCACAGCAGGCAGGGGCAGGCAGGAGCTGGGTGCCCCAGCAGAGCAGTGGGGCGTGCAGAAAGCTGGCCCGTCCTGGGCGCACGGGGGTGGGCACGGCCACGCGTCTCAGCTGCCAGGAGGAGTTTCGAGGGGAGCAGCTCGGCTGCCTGCTCCCAGACCCTGCCCTCACCCTGGAGCTGCAATCTGTGCTATTTCTCCCCAGCCGGAGGAGAGAGGGCCCCGGCGGGAGCAGGGAAGCGTCTCCATCTGTCTGCAGCGCTCAGCGGCTGGAGAGGCCAAGGTGGGCCCTGAGCGGGGCTGTCCCCAGGCCACCTCTGCGCAGGAGGCAGGGCTGGCACGGCATCTGCAGCTGCCCCGGGCAGGGCAGGGAGCAGCCGCCTCCCTGGGGACCGAGGACACTGCAAATCCGAGATGGACGCAAGCATTAATTATGTCCCGTCTGCTCGGCCACTGCTGTGGCTGCTTGTGCAGAGAGAAGGGGTTACCCCGGTGGCATGTGCCCCGTGCTGTGCCGTGCCAGCCAGCCCTGCTCTGTCCGGCCCCAGGGAGGTGAAGAGCAGGAGGAGCAGGAAGCAGGAGCGATGTAAGTGCTGTTGAGCAGCCTGGCTCCAAGGTCCCGCTCATCAGAGAGCGTCTGCACATGTATGTGCTAATTACAGGCAGAGGTTCGCAGGCTGTCCCTCCCCTGCTGGCACGGTGCTGCTGTGCGAGGACAGGGCCGGATAAACCAGGGCTGCTTGGGCAGCTCTCCCTGCCCTGCCTCTCCATGACCCCCTGCCCATCCCCATCCCATCCCACCCCATCCCATCAATCCCATCCCCTCTCATCCCAGCAGCATGCGTGGTGCCATCCCTGGAGCCCCGACGCACACAGCAGTGACAGCCGCTCCATCCCCAGGTGCCTGCCTGATCTTATCGTGGTGGAGCTGCCTTGCAGAGGGAGTTTTTCTGGCTCTGACCCCCCTTGTGCTGCTGCTGCGCCGACATCCTGTTTCCTTATCACCTGACATGGCCTTAATTTGCTCCCCAGGCTGATAGCGCTCCAGGCTTCTCCTCCAGGAGCTGGATCTCCGCACCGTGCCCGGCCTCACCTGCTGCAGGACCTCTGCAGGGGCAGTTGGAGCAGGGCACAGAAGGCTGCGCAGGGCAGGCAGCGCAGGGACACTGCCGCCAGCCTGGGTGGATTGAAATGCTGGCACCGACGACTTCTGTAGCCACGTTATCTCCCCTGCTTGGCAAATATTGGCGGAGGGGAGATTATTCAATAGCAAAGTTTGCAGATGGGAATCACGGCGTGTGATCCCGTGGGCTCCGTGCCGCAGTGTGCCTGCTCCGGAGCAGCCTCTGCTGCGTGGGGCTGAGCCTCGCAGGGGCACGGCGTGGGGACAGGACAGGGCTGCTGGAGCATCCCGGGGGCTTTCCCCCTGTGCTGGTACCCAGCAAGGCACTGCTCCCAGCTTCCCTGCAGCTCCCATCCCACCCCGCAGCACCCGCATACACGTGTGCACCGTGCCGGGGACACTGCTCAGCCCCACGGCTGAGCTTCCCCAGGTGTGGGCACCACCTGGAGCATCTCTTCCCGTCCTGGAGCCTGCACCCAGGTCCCCTCACCGGGCAGCTTCTCCACAGGGGCCCTGGGGCCACCTGGGCTCCTCGGGGACACCCTGCAGCCCCAAGAGGGGTGTCCCCCCCCAGCACCCAGCCAAGAGGCTCCATCCATCAGCCCCCACACCCAGGAGCACGCGGGCTGGGGAAAGCCAGCCCCTATCATGTTTGTTCCATTGATTTAGTGCCGTGGAGAGGGTTTAATCAGCCTTTAGCCTGCACGCTCCAGCATTAAGAACAAATCCATTAGCCACGAGATAACCACAAAGGGTTGCGCTGAGGCTGGATGAGGTCCCAGCGCCTTCAAGATGCAAATTGGCAATCAAAGATCAAAGCCGTGCAGCTCCCTAATCTCTACTAAAAGGGCTCAGCTATTAACGAGCCCTTTCCCGCTGGGCTGTGATCAGCCCACTTCACTCCTGTCGCGATGCGCGCTGCGTTGCGCCGTGCCCCTGGCCCCCGCGCTGACCCTGGGGACGAGGGTGCAGAGGGCACCCGGGCTGTTTGTTTGCGCCTTGCCGCCCGCGGCTCTGACACGCTGCTGGCAGGTTGGTGCTGGCGCGGAGAGCAGAGCTCTGGGGAGCCGCTGGACAGCGGGCAGAGGGGGCAAGGAGGGAAAAGGGCAGGGGCCAGGGTGGTGAGGGCTGTGCAGGGCTCGCACAGAGGCCTGGGGAGCAGGGGGATGGTGCCAGGTGGCTTCCTTCCCTCTGCTCACGGATTTAGCCCTGGTGTGGCCACACCAGGTGGCTCAGGTCAATCCCTGCGGGCCCCAGGGAAATCAACACTGGGGATGTGGCATGGGGGCAGGCGCAGGGCTTGGGCAGGGCGCCCTGCGGCCGCGTTCCCCTTTCTGGGGTAGTGCCAAGGCCAGCTGCAGGGTGGGGGCTCCCCATCACAGCCCGAGCACGCTGGAAGCCGCGAAGCCGTCGAGCTGTGACAGGAGCTGAGCTGCCAGCACCGTCAGCAGATCTCGGGCAGCACAGATGGGCTGCCAGCGCCAGGGCACGGCTCACCCGGGACCCTGGCGGAGAGGCACGCACCACTGCCCGGGTGCCAGCACAGCACTTCCAGCCCCACACGGGGCCTGATGTGCTCGGGGAGCAGCATCCAACCCGCAGCATCCCTCTGCACGGCGGGACGCTCAGGAGAACCGGCGCAGGGAGAGGTTTGGGCTGGGGCTCGGTGCCGCCGGTGGCTCTGACAGCATCCCCGGGCGGCGGCACAGCCTTGCCGTTGCTCAGCGGGGGGAGCAGGCAGTGAGGTGCTGGCAGCCTCTCAGCCGGGGTGACAATAAATCTTGTCAGCGTAAACCCATCCGCAGGCAGCAGGATAACCCCTGTGACAACCCGGCTTCATCTGCACGGAGTCAGCGCTGCGTATTTACAGATAAATAACCATCAGGCTGGAGGGACCGTGCCTGTGCCGGCACCTGCGGGGTCCCGGGGGCACCCCGCGGCCACCCCTGCTTGGAGCCTCTCTGCCACCAGAGCGTGTGTGCGGGGACAAAGACGTGTGACGCTGGCAGCACATCTCCCATGCCTTCACCCCGCTTTGGCCAGGCGGGGGGACGGTGCCAGCCGCGGGTGCCGTGCCAGCAGCATGGTGGTGCCAGCCGGCGCGGATGCTGCGGCCGGGGGGGCGGCGAGGTGTGCTGGCAGGAGCTGCTGCCCCGGGCTGGCCGCCCCAGCTCGGCTCCGCGTTCGCTGGCGGTGCGGCCGCGCAGCCGTGGGAGCCGTAATGAGATGGAGCAGCAGAAGGACGGCGAGATAAGGCTGCCTGCGCTGCCCCAGCAGATTAAACGCTGGGATTAAGCAGGCGGTGCCAGCTCTGCTGCCTTTTTATCTCGCTGCTTCTCCCCTCTTATTCTCCCGCAGTCGATAGAGAACGGTCTCGGAGCTGTCAGCAAAGGAAATTGCTTGTTAACCCTTTGGGGACGGGCGCGGGGCTGCCTGCGCAGCTGCTTTCAAAGAGGAGCGTTCCCCGGGGACGGCGCTGCCTGCAGAGCTGTGTCCCCAGCCCAGCGTCCCCGCTGCCTGGTGGTGGCCCCATGGTCCCCATAGGGCTGCACACCAAGGGGCCGGTGGTATTTAGGATCTGCTGCTGCCTCTCAGCCAAAAGCATCGGGTGGCAGGGAGGACAACATCGTGGGGTACCTGGGGTGACAGCAGACAGAGAGCAACGCTTGTCCGTGCCTAGCCCCATGGACACTGGTACCCCATGTCTGGGCATTCTCAGTGTTCCCTCCAGCGCCATTGGGAGCCCAGTACCCAAACCCAGTCACTGCTGTGTGTGTTTTTGTTTGGTGTGCAGCAGTGCGGCTGTGTTGCAGCCCATCACGGCGATTTTCACGGCACGACGTGTGCTGCGTGCCCGGGGGCTGCGTGTGGGGGTGTCCGGGGATGCAAAACGGGCTGGGGAGCGCGGGAGGCGTGCACGGGGATGGCAGGAGCGTGGCTTGGCACAGGCCAAACCCGTGCCGGGGCTATATGAGCAGTAAAATCTCACTCTCACCTCCAGCCCTGGGTGGGATGCCGCCCCACGGCTGCTGTGGGATGGAGAGGGAACATCCCCGGCTCTGCGTGGCCGGGGAGCCGGCAGGAGCAGCGTGCGAGCCCCGGGCAGCCAGGGCCGAGCGTGGCACAGCACTGGAGCAGCTGCTGCTTGGGGCAGGCAGGCTGTGCCGGCGAGCAGAGCCCGAATTAGGAGAGGAAATGGGAGCAATTGGCACGTGCGGGCTGGCAGGAGGAACGCTGCGAGAGGATGGGATTGCTGTTTATAAATACATCAAGGGAGTAAACACAACGGAGGGAAGAGAGCTATTTCAGCTCGGGGACAATGCTGGCACGAGAACAAATGGTACCAACCGGCCCTGAATAAATTGAGGCTGGAAACCAGGAGATCTGCGAGGTTCTGGGCCGGACACCCCCCAGGAGGGGAAAGCACAGCACTGAGCTCGCCGTGCTGACGGGGGTGGCCGTGTGCTGGCCCCGGGGGTCCACATGCATCTGGGTGCCCCAGCTCTGCCCCGCTGGCAGCGCAGCCCGCGGCACAGCTGAGCACTTGGTATTCCAGCCGCGAGCCCGCTTGGCACCGCCGGGGCTCCCACGTCTCCCTGCTGGCTCCGGGGACACGTCCGCGGGGCGCAGCTGGCACCGGCTGGCCCGGCACATCTGCGCGGGGAGGTGGCAGGAGGGGTGCAGCCCCCTGGGGATATGGGAGGCAGGCTGGGATGCTGGGGGGCATGCGGAACATCCCATCACGGAGCTCAGCTCGGTGCTGGAGGTTCCTGCCTGGGGACAAAGGTGTCCTGGGGATCCCATGGGGGTGGCAGCCCCGCAGCAGCCCTGCGTGGGGCGAGGACACGGTGCGGAGGGGCTGCGGGTGCGGGGGGCGATGGCACCGGTGCTGGAGCTGGGGTGAAGCCAAAGTGGCTCCAGTCCTTGCCCCTCCAGGGAGTGGGGAAGGGAAACGGTGCGACCGTGCGTGAGAGGGACGTTTGCAGAGGAGAAAACATCCCACTGGCTCAGAAAATTGCTGCAGAATCGGGCTTGAAATGAGTTGAAATTGCTGAATCCAAGCGGATCTCATATCCCGGGCAGTTGCAATGCTGGCGTCAGCGCTGCGGCTTCCCTCCGTGGGCACCCATGCGGGGGCTGTCAGCGCCACGGGGGGGATGTGGGACACCGGGGACATGGCTGGGGGCTGGGGGGGCTCCAGCGGAGCCTGGGCTGGGCTGGTTGCAGCGGGGGGCAACAGCAGAGAGGGGGGGGGACAGCATCTGTGGGCATGGCATTAACCGGCCCTGCCCGTATCACCCCAGGACAAGCAGTACCCCGTGCCTCCAGCTCCCTGTGCTCACTCAGGGAGCATCGTTTGCAATTTGGGGGCTGCAGCCCCTGCCCCAGCTGCTGCTGGGTTGCTGTACCCAAGTTCACCCCCGGGTCCCCCTGGATGGGCAGCACACTGGGGTCTCCCCACCCCTGTCCCCATCGTGCCCGGTGACATTTGTCACCGGGGGTGCCCGCTCCTGCGTGTTGTGCCCATGCCCTGCCGGCTGCGTGTCCCAGCGGGGACACGGGACAGGACCGCGTGTCCCGGGCGTGCAGGAGCGGTACGTGCCCACCCCACGCGTGCTGCAGCTCCTCTCCTTTGCATGCAAACGCGCGGCTGGCAGCTTAGCACGGCCTCTTGTCTCTGCAGAGCAATCAGGATTTGTCGCTGCTTGCAATGTTTAACGTCGTCTTCCAGAGGCTAAATACCGTGGGGAGCCGTGTAAGCCGCCGAAATACCTGCGTGAGCCGGGATCAGCCGGAGGCAGGCACAATGGGCTTGTAGCGGCGGGCATGGGGGGGCTCAGGCATGTGTGGGGCCGGCCCCGGTGCCCCCTGCCACGGGAATCCCCAGTGCTGGCGGGCGGGATGTGGTCAGGGTGCCAGGAACCAGCACCCGTGGGGTGCCCACACACGGGGGGAGCCCCACGGGGTGGGGGCAGCGGGGTCCCAGGGCGGTATGGGGCAGGGAGAGGGATCCTTCAGCCCCCCGGCAGCAGCGTTCCCCAGCTGGGATCTGCCTGCCGAGGCGCCGGCAGCTATTTCTGTCAAGGTCAAAGTGTCTCCACGGCACAGAGCAGGGAAATGAGGAATCGTGTTGAGAAATTACCTCCCTAATGGGGTCTCCCCTGCGCGGGGATGCCGGTGTGTGGCAGCAGAGCGGGGAGGCCTGGAGGCGGTGCGGGAGCCCTCTGAGGCCCACAGCACCCTTGGGTGCCCCGTGAGAGGTGCCCAGGGGGCCGTGCCCCCAGCTGCCGTGCCCGGCAGGACACGTGTGCTCCATTCCACCCCGCGAGACACTTTTCTGGGTCAGCTGCGGGGAGAAAAACATCTTCCCGAAGCAGGCAGCCTCTCCTCTGCCCTTCCTCATCCTCCTCCTCCTTCCTCTCCTCCCGCGCTCCCTGTTACCTAATTGGGTTTGTCATGCTGGAAAGCCAAAGCCCTTCAGGACTGTGCTGTGCTCTCGCCAGCGAGATTTCACAGCTGTCCTCGGCACCCCGGCAGATACAAGCGAGTAGCTCAGCTGGGCGCCGCGGGCACCCCTGCCCTCCCCGCACCCTGCGCCGTGGGGCTGCAGGGCATGGGGTGGGGACGGGGATGGGGACAAGGCCACCACCACCACCACCACCACTGCAGGACCTCTCCCTCCCTGCCCGTGTCCCCAGGTGCCCTCGCGCCCTGCGCCCCGTCCCCATCCCTCGCCCTTCTCCCTGGTGCCCGGCGGTGTCTGAGCCGCCAGGAGCTGGCAGCCAGCAGAGCCGTGACATTTCCTGCAGGCGGGGAGCTCACCCTCCCTGTTCAGAAAACTAATATCCGAGCCGCCCCGGCGCTGATGCTATCAGGCCGTTGGGCTCGGGCTCTCCGAGCCGCAATAAATCCCCGGCCAGCGGCTCCGGCAGCCCCCCCGCGGCCCCCCCGCACCCCGGGGAGCTCCGGCTGCGCCCCCGGGAGGGGACCGGGCACCGGGGGGCTCGGACGGAGCGGGTCCGGCTGCCCACACGCGGGGCCCTGCTGCCCCCTGCTGGATCCCGGCCCCCTCCGGGCCCCCCCCCTCCGCTCCCGCCGCTTTGAAGCCCCCCCGACGGGCAGCCGGGCCTTGGAGGGGCCGCTGGGGCTGCGCGGATGTCGTCCTCGTCGCCGTCGTCGCCGTCCCCCCCTCCTCGCGGGCACGGCTGTGATCAGAGGCGCAGCCGTCACTTCAAAGCGCCCGCCGGGCTCCCACGCGCAGCGGCCCCGCGGGGACGGGGTGGGGGCCCCCACGCTGCGGGGTTTGGGGCACGGCACCGGGGAGCGGGCTACGCGGGAGGTGACCGCCCCCCGCCGGGCCTGGCACCGTCCTGCAGAGACCCCGGCCCCACAGCCGCCTTGCGCCGCCTTGGGTGGGAGGTTTTGGGGGGCACGCAGGGCTCTGGGGGGCTGCGGGGTTCAGGACGATGGGCAGGGATGCTCTGGGGTGCCGCATCCTGGGCAAGGGGCTCGCATGGCACGGCTGGGACAGGGCATGCCTGTGCTGGGGCTGCGTGGGGTAGCACAACACCCCCCCACCACCCCCGGCCCGGCTCGGGGAGGAATTTTCCATTCCCGAATCGAGGTTGGGGGAAGGCGTGCGTCTGCACCAGCCCCCTCCTCTCCCTCCCGTCGCCTGTCACCGCTCGGGAAGGC
The DNA here is from genome assembly GCA_011076525.1 of Nettapus auritus. NCBI lineage: Eukaryota > Metazoa > Chordata > Aves > Anseriformes > Anatidae > Nettapus > Nettapus auritus. The sequence continues at coordinate 23,036,557 of CM021771.1, read as the reverse complement.
GCCTGCCACATTCAGCTCCGGGAAGGTGCGGAGCGAAAAAGCCTCCCGGGAGCGAGCTGGGGAGCGGGGAGCGGGCAGGAGCCCCCGCAGCGCAGCGATGCCGCTGCCCCTCTCCTGCTGCCCCGACGGAGAAGCCCTGGCAGCGGCGCAGGGCGGCTTCCTGCGCGCCACCCGCATCCCCGGGCTGCACTACATGGGCACCCGGCCCCAGTCCCGCCTGCGCCGCCTCCTCTGGAGCCTGGCCTTCCTGGCCTCCGCCGGGCTGCTGGCCACCGGGGCCGCCGACCGCCTGCGCCACCTGCTCTCGCGCCCCGTGCACACGCGGGCACGCCTGGCCCGGGCGCCCCAGCTCCGCTTCCCGGCCGTCACCCTCTGCAACCCCAACCGGGCGCGCTTCCTGCAGCTCACCAAGCCCGACCTCTACTCGGTGGGGCAGTGGCTGGGGCTCTCGCGGGAGGACCGCTCGCTGGTGCCCGAGCTGCTGGCCGTGCTGGGGGACGAGCGGCGCCGCTGGCTCACGCGCCTGGCCAACTACTCGCGCTTCCTGCCGCCCCGCCGCTCCGAGCGCACCATGCAGAGCTTCTTCCACCGCCTGGGCCACCAGATCGAGGACATGCTGGTGGAGTGCCGCTTCCAGGGCGAGCGCTGCGGCCCCCAGCACTTCGTCCCCGTGAGTCCCTGCCTCGGCTGCCCTTGGTGCCATGCCCCAGGGGCCCTGCGGGACCGTAAAGGGGGCCTGGACCTTATCCTGCTTGCAGAGCACCCTGCCTGAGCTCTTCCCATCCCTCACCTTCCCTCTCTCTGTCCCCAGGTCTATACGCGCTACGGGAAATGCTACACCTTCAACGGGGACCGGAGGAATCCGCGGGTCACCCGCCAGGGCGGCATGGGCAACGGGCTGGAGATCATGCTGGACATCCAGCAGGAGGAATACCTGCCCATCTGGAGGGAGACCAGTGAGTGGGGCTGCGGGCAGCACGGGGTGCGGGGGTACAGGGGCTGAGGGCTGTGCCCACGCTCCCCTTCCATCCCCCGCAGACGAGACATCATTCGAAGCTGGCATCCGAGTCCAGATCCACAGCCAGGACGAGCCGCCTTACATCCATCAGCTGGGCTTCGGCGTTTCGCCTGGCTTCCAGACCTTCGTGTCCTGCCAGGAGCAGCGGGTAAGGCCAGCTCCGGGGGCTGCCATATGGGGCCAAGTGGGGGGAACAGCAGGGCGGTGCCGTTCCCAGGGATGCTGCTTCGCCGCGTACGGCCCCGACCTCTGCCAGGCGGTGCGCAACGTCCCCCAGCCCCGTGCGTCCCTGCAGCGATGCCCTCTGTCCCCGGCAGCTCACCTACCTGCCGCAGCCGTGGGGGAACTGCCGGGCCAGCGTGCAGGGGGAGCAGACGCTGCCCGGCTACGACACCTACAGCATCGCTGCCTGCCGCCTGCAGTGCGAGAAGGAGGCCGTGGTGCGGAGCTGCCACTGCCGCATGGTCCACATGCCCGGTGAGGGTCCTCCCTGCCCCTGCAACCTCCAGCCTGCACCAAGGCTCACCCGAACCCCATTGCTCAGCCCCTGCCCATCTGCCGCCCCTGCCCTGCCCCTGTAGGGGAGTGATGGGGATGGGGTGGGTCAGACTCCCACCCCCTGACCTGCAGCTTCCCTGCAGGCAACGAGTCCATCTGCTCTCCCAACGTGTACATCGAGTGTGCCGACCACACGCTGGGTAGGTGCGGGGCCGGGAGGGAGGTTGGGTGGCCCGGGAGGGACTTTCTGGGGGGGTGCAGCCGTGCCCAGCGGTGCGTGCCCCCAGACGCGGCGGTGGAGGACAGCCAGGAGCGCTGCAGCTGCCCCACGCCGTGCAACCTGACCCGCTACGGCAAGGAGATCTCCATGGTGCGCATCCCCAACAAGGGCTCGGCGCGCTACCTGGCCCGCAAGTACAACAAGAACGAGACCTACATTCGGTGAGCCAACAGGGCTGAGGCTGGGCTCCCGGAGGCGTGCAGGGGTGAGGGACACCATCTCCCTGTTGTCCTCCCAGCCTGCACGTCCCCACCCCACAGTCCCACCTGGGCCAGGCCATGTCCCTTCTGTGTCCCCTGATCACCCAGGGCCCTGCGAACCCAGCCCATTTGACTCACAAGGGCCCTGAGAGCACCCTGGGATGGGGTGGGCGGGAGGGTGGGGGAGGCTAGGGGCAATGAGGGTGGTGACTGACCCCACGGTGTCCCCATAGGGAGAACTTCCTGGTGCTGGACATCTTCTTCGAGGCGCTCAACTACGAGGCCATTGAGCAGAAGAAAGCCTACGACCTTGCCGGGCTTCTTGGTGACTCCCCAGCCTTCCCTCGGGACCCCCGCACAGCTGCCCATCCTTTTCCTGCACACCCCTGCTGCCCCCGTCCTGCAGCCCCAGACCCCATCCCGTGCTGTCCCCCTCTGTCCTGCTGCCCTGGCACTGCCCTCCCTCCCCAGCCCAAGCGGGCTGCGAGCAGCTCCCGGTGACCGGCTCTCCCCTCTCCTCCCCAGGGGACATCGGGGGACAGATGGGCCTGTTCATCGGCGCCAGCATCCTCACCATCCTGGAGATCCTGGACTACATCTACGAGGTGCGCTGAGCCCCCGGGGGCATGGCGAGGTGCCGAGCAGGGGCCAGGCTCCCCGGGGAGGGGAATATGTGTGTGGGTCCGTGCAGAGCGGGGTGCTCCCGCAGGGTGCCGGCTGCGCGTGGCCCTGGGGCTGACCCCCTCTGCCCCCAGGTGATCCGCGACAGGGTGAGCCGCGTCCTGCGCCACTCCAAGCCGCCCCTGAAGAAGCCCTCGGGCAGCATCGCCACGCTGGGGCTGGAGGAGCTCAAGGACCAGGTACTGAGGTGGGATGGGAGGGCAGGGAGCTGGGCACGGTCACCTCAGCCCGGTGGGGAGCTGCTCCCCAGGGCCAGGGGCTTGGCGGCCTCAGGCTGCTGAACTTTGGGATGGATGGAGGGGAAGGGACGGGGGCAGGGGGGCACTCCCCTGACGCTGCCGTCCCCGCAGAGCCCCTGCGAGACGCTGGGCCGGCACGTGGAGGGCGCCTACAACGCGGGCATCCTGCCCAACCACCACCACCGCCACCACTACCCGCACCAGGGCGTCTTCGAGGACTTCGCCTGCTAGGCCAGCTGGGGACAGGGGGCGGCCAGCCTCCACCCCCTGCCGCCCCCTCCCACCGTCCTCACAGAGAGGGACCGCGGCACCGCGAGCAGCCGCGCCGCTCGCCCCCGGCCGTGCCACCGGAGTCACCTGGGCACCGGCACCGCCGCGGCCCCCAGCCCCTCCGTCCAGCCCCTCCGCTTGCCCCCGGCGTGCGGGGCCAGCCCTGCCTCAAGCACACGGTACGGGGGGGCTGCCCCCCGTCCAGCAGCAAGAGCAGCCCCGGGCCCCCAGCTGCATGCCAGGGGGGCTTCGGGGGAGCAGAGGGGCCCCCGTGATGCAGAGCATGCGAGGGGGGAGCTGCGTTTCCCGCGAGCCCCTCCAGGCCCTTCCCTGCTGACCCCTCCCGGGGGGTCTCTGCCCTGCCCCGTCCCCCCGGGGAGGGTCGTGCCCGGACCGCCGGTGCCCTCCCAGGGAACGTGGCAGGGTCAGGGGCTCCCACCTGCAGTCACACCTGCATGGCACCACCCTGCCGCCCCTCCGGTCCCTGGCACCACCACCACTGTGACACCCCCACCAACATCTCCCCACGCAGCCCCCCAGGGCTGCAGGCCCCCACCCCGTGGGCGGCCCCAGCCAGACCCCGGCACTGTGGCCCCCCCCCCCACTCCAGTGTTAGCCCCCAGCCCCGCAGACCCCTCCCCGCTGTCCTGCCCCAAACCCTGTCCTGCCAGTGCCCCACAGCCCCCTCCAGCCTCTCCGCACCCGTGCATCGCCCAAAGCAGACCGTCCTCAGGCACCCGGCACGGCCCCGGCGGCACGGGGGCACCCGTCCTCGCTCCCCTGGCTGCCGCAGCTCTTTTGCACAGTGCACGTACCCACCCCCACCACATTCCTCCCCCCCCGGGTGCTGAGCGCCCGCTGTGCCTCCCCCAGCCCGGATGGGGTCAGGAGGGTGCTCCGTGCCCAGCACAGCCCGGGGGGGGTGACAGGACCCCATCAGGACCACCCCCCGGTGACCCCTTCCTGTAGGACATCTCCCCCTCCACTGTAGCAGACACCAGCGCAGGGCAAACAGCCCCAAAATATCTCAGGAGGGGGGGGGCCGGCTGGCAAAGCCCCCCTCGACACGCACACACGGCAGAGAGGGGGACCCGCGGCAGGAACTGGTGACATCGGGGGGAGATGGGGCAGAGCCAGGCTGGGTCCCATCCCCAGTGCCCCAAGACCCGCGAGGGCACAGCCGTGCCGTGGCCAAAGCCATAGATGCAGGAGGAGCCCCTCCACCACAGCGTGTGCCCGGGAGGGTGTCCTGGACCCCGTGGGGCGGTGGCACACATGGCGTGGGACCCCAGCCCCAGGGAATGGCCGCCCCGTGCCCACCACGTGCTCCTGCACCACCATCGGGTCCAAGCAGAAGCATCCCTGTAGCGATGCCAGGCGTCAGCCGGGGCCGTGCCACAGCCGTGCCAGGCCCCCACCCAGCACCACGCAGGCAGGAGGGTGCCCGGGTGCCGGGTGCAGGATGTGGCCCCCTCCCTGGCAGCGGGAGCGATCCCCAGGCAGGCTGGGCACGGGCACGGTGGCGGGAGGTGACCGTCGGAGGTGTGCGTCACTGTTTTATAGATGTACAAAGCTCCCTAATAAAGAGGCACAAGTAGGTCCAGAGCTGCCTGCATGGCTGGGTGGACACGGAGGTGTGGGGATCCTCGTGCATTCCCAGAAAGAGCCGTGCCTGTGCTGCACACCAGCACCAGAAGCTCTCACGTCGTCTCCGTGGGCTGGAGCACAACGGGTGTGCCGTGGCAGGGCGGGCACCCCGGCAGCACCCCGGGCTCTATCAGCCCCACGCAGGCGGTGTGGGGGGGGAGGTCGGGCTCTGCCCACCCCAGGGGCTGCCAGAAGCTCCCTGTGAGCCAGGAGGGCAGAGGGGCTGCGGTGGGTGCTCCCCATGCCGGGGCTGCAGCCCGCAGCCCTGCCCGTGGCCTGGGAGCTGCCAGGAGGTGCTGGGCTTTGGGGTGCCCCCAGCAGTGGTGCTGGCGGCCCCGCGGCTCCTGGGCATGTTATCGGCACCAGGCACGGCCCCTGTCGATGAGAGGCCGCTGCTTGCTTTCCCCGGCCACCGGCTGCCTGATCCTCCGTCACCCGTCCCCCAGCCGGGGGCACGGCGCAGGTGAGGTCGGGGCACCACGGTGGGGCCCTGGGGGTGCTGCTGGAGCCCAGAGGTGGGAGGTGGAGGATGGATGGGGTCTGGGCTGGAGGGGGGACAATGTACAACATCCCTGGTGCTGCAGGGAGCGGGGCTCTCCTGCCTCCTCCTGGCCCTGCTCTGTCCCCCTGGGCTATCCTGCGGCACAGGGAGAAGCCAGAGGTGGCCCTGTGGAGGAGGCTGCCAGCACCGGTAGAGGTCCCCTGGGGGTCTTTGGGTCCCCCTCCACCGTGCCCTGACCCAGCTGCCCCTCCAGGATGTCCTCCCAGAAGGCCACCCTCATCCACACCAAGGCGGCGACGGGCAGCTCGTGCTGCGCCCTGCCCCGCAGCGAGGACGTGTCGGAGGAGCTGAGCGAGGAGGAGAGCGGGATCGCGCGGCGAGCCCAGCGCGCGGCGCTGGAGGTGCTGGAGGACGCGCTGCGGAAGGACCGGGTGCTGATGAAGAACCTGAAGGACGTGGTGGTGCTGGCCGGGGAGGGCCAGGGGGGCGAGGGCTGGGTGGAGCGCTACGCCATGCTCACCAAGCAGCTGCTGCGCAGCCTGGTCTCGCAGCTCCAGCAGGCGGCTTTCCGCAAAAACCCCCGCCGGGCCGGGTCCTACGCCTACGTCAAGAAGAACGCCGGGGACCGCACCATCTACCTGTGCCCCCTCTTCTGGCAGGCCCCCGGCGAGCTGGAGAAGGACTCGCAGCCCGGGACGCTCATCCACGAGGCATCGCACTTCCTGGGCCTGCATGACATCACCTACGCCACGGCCAGCTTTCGGGCGGGTGGCGGCGGCGCGGCGATATGGACCGACCGCCGCGTGCCCCTCTTCGAGTCCCTGCGCAAGGCGCTGCTCAACGCCAACAGCATCGAGTACGAGTTCGAGATCGTGCTGAGGCACCGGCAGCCCTACCGGGCTGGGCGCTACGGCTGCTGCGGGGAGACGGCCAGGAACTCCATCTGCGAGAACGCCCTGCCCCACGGGGGGCTCTCCTGCGGGACCCCCGAGAGGTGAGCGCGGCCCCGGGGTGGTGACGTGGTGGGGGGGACACGGGGTGGCGGGGTGGGAAGCGCTTCCTGGGCTCCCCCAGCCCCGCATCCCGCCCCAGCCAGGGGCCAGGCCCCTATATCCCGTGGGTTTGCTCCCCAGGGACCTTGTACCCTGGGCAGGCCCAGCTGAAGCTGCCCCGGACTCACAGCCCCGCTGTCTCGCCCCAGCCCAGCACCCGCGCGGAGCACCATCGGGGACACGGTGCGGCTGTCCCTGCTGCCCGCCCGGGACGCCATGCGGAGCTGCCTGCGGGACATGCGGCGCGCGGCGGAGGCCACGGAGCGGTGCCACCGGGCGGCGGCGGTGGCCAACGTGGCCGGCGGGGCACTGGGGGCGGCGGGGGGAGCCACGGCCATGGCGGGGCTGCTGCTGGCCCCCACGGCGCTGGGCACAGCGCTGCTGCTGTCGGCCGTGGGCTTCGGCGTCTCACTGCTTGGGAGCCTGGTCGGTGCCACCGCCACCGTCAGCGACAGCCTCGGGTGCCTGGTGAGGAAGGACTGGGCAGCGGCGCTGCTGGAGGAGTTCGGGGCGCAGGCGGAGGTGTTCACGGGCAGCCGGGAGCACGTGGAGAGGGCGCGGAGGCTGCTGGAGGCGCTGGGGAAGGACGAGAGCCTGGACGTCATCCTGGGGGTGTTCAGGGTGGTGACGGGGCTGGGGCGCAGCGTCCTCAATGGCAGCAGCGTGGCCAAGGCCAGCGAGGCGCTGGCTGGGGCCAGCCGTGCCGTGAGCCTTGCCGGAACGGCCACGCAGCTCCTCCTCGGGCTCTCCCTGGCCCTGGACGTCTTTTTTGTCACCAAGGACTCGGTTCACCTGTCCCACGGCGCACGGGCGGAGCTGGCGGGGAGCATCCACGCAGCGGCAGGCGTGCTGGAGAGGGACTTCAGCGTCATCGACGAGTTCTGCCAGAAAATAAACCTCATCCTGGAGGAGCCAGAGTGAGGCCGGGCGGAAGGAAAGGCTGAGCCTCACGCATGGCTGCCCCTGGACGGCTGCCAGTGAGGCGATGGGATGCGCCCCGTGGGCCCTCCAACAGCTCTGTGTGTGACCCAGCACGGAGCCCAGGGCGAGCTGTTTTCACCTGCCCCTCTCCTGCTCACAGGGCCAGCCCCAAACCCGGTGCCGTGGCCCCAGCAGCCCCATCCATGGGCCAGGCTGCCAATAAACCCTTCCAGAAGCTCCACAAGAACTGCATTTTGCTCTTAGCTGGCTCGAGCAGGGGGTGGTTTGTTGGTTTGGGTAGCGCACAGCTTTAAGTGTGCAAACAGCTCTAACTCAGTCTGGGTACACAGCAAGGAGACGACAGCAGCTCCACCTAGACCGTCCTGCCACCACGAAACGACAGCCCAGGGTTTCTTTTCGCAGCCAACTTAATTTGACGCTAGTTTGCTTTACATTAGCATCGGATACTCCTCCAGCGCGTGATCAAACGCGGCTCCCGGGTCTGCTCTCGGGAGAATAAACGTATCTGTAACGCACCTGCGTCCGCCTCGCTCCCTCCTGTCCCAGATTCGTGTTTAAAGGGAATTAAGGATGCGCTCGGGGAAGATCAGAAATAGAAATATTTGGGGCGAGCTCATGGTTAGCATCCGAACCGTAACACCCGTGCATTTAAGCACACGCGTCCCTGCGCCTGGTTATAAGGAAGGAGCAGGGACACCTGTACGGCTGAGATACCTTTGGGCAAGGACTGCCATACAGCCCCGGGGATTCCCAGGGGCTTCGTTGAGCACTTGTTAACTAAAATTAATCATGTTTAGTTAGTTTTAGTTAATTTTCTGGGGGATTTCTCTTTGATACGGGAATTTCGTGACCACAAGCAGTGCCCCAGGGAAGAACCAGTCGGAGGCAAGTGTTCATCTCTCCATTTTATTAGTGTAAACGCCCCCCACCCCCTCTCCCCACTATTAAATACGAACCAGGAGCACAGAGCAGCTCCTCAGTCGCTTTCTCCTTAGGAGATGCGCAGCCGAACCGCCCCAGAGCCCCTCCACCCGGGGGCAGCACGGCCTGCGGGCACGTCCCCGAGGGCAGGGACGGCTCCTGTCGGAGGGCTGCGACCTCCGTTGTCCTACGGGTACTGCGAAGGCCGAGGCGGCCCGGGTCAGGGTTCCCATGGGGAGCAGCTCACGGTACACGAACACGGCAGGAGCACTCCCTGCGCCCCCGGGGGCCGCAGCTCCCCCCCGCCCCAGCACCAGGGGCGCGCAGGGAGCTGTCTCCCTGCCAAGTGGCATACGCTAAAACCAACCTCGTTATTGCTTTTTGGGGGGCCAGTCCCAGTGTTCAGGGCCGCACGGGCACAGGGACGCAGCCCTGGCCACAGCACAGGGCCGACGCTCCAGTCCCTTCTGCCGGAGGGTGCCAGGAGAGCCGAACGAGCACCAGGAACAGCCCTGCATTGTGGGGGGGGGGCGGGAAGGGGAGACGTGTATGGGATCTGCCCCAGCCCCGGCTGGGCCCCCGCGGCAGTCACAGCCCCGCTGTGGGGTCTCAGCGTCCTCCAGCAGCCGGAGGTGGAGCAGTTCACAGGAGAAAGCGAGGGGCTGCACGGCTCCGCTCCTCCCCGCCGGGCCGGCGGCGAGCGAGGCAGCGGCCGGCACCATGGGGGTCCCAGAGCTCAGCTCGGCTCACCCCATGCTGGCAGACCCGAGGCCGATCTCCACAGCCGCGGTGGGAGGAGGAAGACAGATTTTGGGCAGCAGGTCAGGCGGGGCGGGCAGGCAGGCCGGGCAGGGCCAGCCCCTCCACGCCCCGGGCTCAGGTGCTGTTCCCCTGCTCCTGCTCGAAGAGCACCATGGCGAGCTGGGAGCGGGACCCGACGCCCTCCAGGCTGCTCTGCACGCAGCGGTGGTAGATCTCCTCGCTGAGCCGCGGGTTGCAGGCCTGGTGCCGGTAGCGCTGCAGCAGGGCAGGCTCCACGGCCCGGAAGACGTGCAGGTTGGAGTACTTGATGAACATGTCGTAGATGTCCAGCGTCTCCAGGATGTCTTCGTTCTCCTGCACGTCGCCGGCCATGCGGGTGCGCGCCGCCATGTAGTCGGCGTTGTAGAAGCAGGCCTCGTGGAAGACGTCGCGGTCGAAGCGCCCCGCGTCCCGCAGCAGGTCCAGCGTGGGGGGCGGCACCTGGTTGTGGTAGGCGACGGCGGGGTTGTAGCCCTGGAAGTGGATGGGGAAGAAGACCTGCCAGTTGTTGATGGTGTTCATCCGGCAGCGGTTCAGGAAGTCGACGGTGACCTCGGTGCCTACGCCCGCCACGAAGAACAGGGTGTCCACGGGGTGCTTCTTGGAGATGATGTCCATGACCTTGATCTGGGAGGGGGCGTCCGTCTTCACGCTGATCCAGGGGATCTTCACCTCGGCATACTTGCGCTCGTACTCGGTGATCTGCGCCTTCACGGGGGCAAAGATGTCGTTCTGGGTCACCTGCTGGGCCTCGAAGGGGTCGTAGATGAAGAGGAAGGTGAGCACGGCGTTCTCGCTGCTCTCAAAAGCGGCCGCGGCGTACACCTCCAGGAAGCGCGCGGCGTGGTCGCGGTCGTGTGCCGTGAGCGGCAGGATGACGTTGATGCGGCTGGCCTCCGTCACGTAGGGCATGGGGATGATCTCCACCTCGCTGAGGGGCCGCACCAGGTGCACGCGCTTGGTGACGGAGCGGCTGTGCCCCCTCTGGGTGACCACCTCCACCTGCAGGTCCAGCGTGTACTCCATGCCGCGCGTGGGGTCGAAGCGCCGGTAGCCGTTCACCAGCTGCTGCTTGCGCACCTGCAGCACCGGCTGGTACTTGCGGTTCAGCTCCTCCATGGCCGTGGCCACCACGTCGGCCACGTCGGCCAGGTCCGCGCCCTGCAGCTCACACTTGGGGGAGCCGTCCACGCAGGCGTAGACCTGATCCTCCGTGAAGTAGTCCCAGCGCAGAACCTCGAAGCGGGTTTTGGGCTGGAACGGGGGAGGGATGCCAACGGGCCACGTGGCGCCGTGGTCCCCGTCGGCGGACAGGCTGCTGGCGTTCTGGATTTCCAGCTGCAAGGAGAGACACAGAGGAGTTAGAGCGAAGTGTGTATGGAGCTAGCGCACACCATGCCTCCTTCAGCAGCAGGATCTGCACCTTGTCCCACCCCGTGCCACCTCTGCTGGCAGACCTCAGCACCCTGACAGCTCCAGCACCCTGAATCGCCCCAGCACCAGCGCTGCTCTCCTGACACCACTTCAGCCACAGAAGCTGAGCTGATCACACCCCAGAGCAGCTGCAGGTCAGAAAGCCCTCTCGTTAGAGCAGAAAGATGGGTGATGCCAGAAAGTGAGGCCAAGAGGAGCCCGGATTCTCCCAGCCAAGCCCCGTCTCACCTGGAGCTGCTCTATCTCCAGGTACGTCCTCTCCAGCTCCACCTGGGCAAAGTACTTGTGCAGCCGGTACATCTGGACAGGATCCAGCACAGGGTGGACGGTGAATGCGCTCTGGAAACGGAGGTCGGTCTCCTGCTCAGGGTCCACATTCTTCCCCAGCTCAAAGTATTGGTAAAGCAGGCCCTGCGTCAGCGAGGGGAGAGAGGTTACGGCTGACCCAGACCCACAGCCCCACCCCACCGCGTACAAGCACGGCAAGCTCCAAGGAAAGCAGCACACAAGGGCTGGTCCCATGGCCCTGGGAGCCCACGGGGAGCGGGCAGAACCAGTGAGACACTGCTGGGGGCTACGCTCCGTGACAGCAAGGAGAAAGGAAGAGCCCGTGCCGGGCTGAGGAGGCAGGGACCTACCTCGTGCTCCTCGGTGCAGCTGACAGCCGTGTGGTCGATGATGCAGCGCCCCAGCCACTCGTCGGGCCGGGAGCTGAGGATGTCGTTGCGGCAGGACTCCAGGTGAGGCTGCAGGCGCAGGAGGAGGCTGCGGGACAGCAGGTACCCGAAGCCCCCGTAGCAGTAGCGCCCGTCGGTGTCACCGCCGATGAACTCCTCGGGGCGGCCCAGGTAGAGCAGGGTGTCGATGCTGAGGTGTGCCACCAGGCGGTTGATGCGGTGCGCCTCGGTGTAGGTGTCGTCCTGCACCAGGAAGAACCAGTCGAAGTCGTTGACGTAGTGGTCCAGCAGGTACCGGACGGTCTGGTACATGTTCCAGATGGGCCGCTCGTCGCTGTGGGTCACCACCGTCATGCCGTGGGGCACCTTGCGGCCCCGCGTGCCCGTGAAGTACACCAGGCGCTCCAGGCGGTGGGCCAGCGTGCGGTTCACGGCCACCGCCAGCGTGCTCAGCGTGTTCTTGGAGGTCAGCACGCCCACCAAGAGCCGCTGCCGCATCCCCAGCTCCGTGCTGATGTACCGGGTCCTGCAGGAGGGACGGCACCCCTAAGCCGGCGGTGCCAGCGCCCCGCAGCGCCGGGCAGGAGGCTCCGAGGCGGGAACGGGGCCGGAGCCCAGCTGCTGGCACGGGGAGGGCGCAGCCGCCCCCAGCTGCCGCGCTCACAATGACTTCCAGGTTTAATTCTTCCAGCCGGCCCCCAGGCAGGAAGCGACCCCCCCCCCGGCTCCCACGCTGCCTCCGCTCACACACTGGCCCCATTCAGCCCTCGGCTCCCCCCGTCCGCCCACCCCCTGGCGGGGACAAGGAGGCCCTTTCAGCGCCCGCTCCGGGCCATCGGCGGGGTGAGGGCTGGGGACACGACACCGGACACCGCAAGGACGCGGCCCTGCTAGGGCTGGGCGTCGTGCAGAGCGTGCTGCGCCCGGCCCGCAACCTTTGCACCCTGGGGATGAGGCTCCCTGGCAGAGGTGGGCAGGTGGGGAAGGGTCACAGGGAAGGGTTATGGGGAAGGGAACACATGGAAGGGTCATGGGGAAGGGAACACAGGGAGAGGTCACGGGAAGAGGGGCATGGGAAAGGGGGCATAGGGAAAGGCTATGGGGAAGGGGCCAGGGGGAGGGTCATGGGAAAGGGTTATGGGGAGGGGGACACATGGAAGGGTCACGGGGAGGGGGACACATGGAAGGGTCA
>CM021771.1:23009490-23020776 GCA_011076525.1 Nettapus auritus | reverse complement strand
CCGCCCCCCCCGTGGACACGGCCCCGCGTGGGGACCCGCGGGGACCCGGGTGGCAGCCCCTCCCCGGTGCTGCCCGCAGCAGCCGGAGCCCGGTGCCGGGCCGGAACGGGCTGGGGAAGCCTTTGGGGTGCCCACCCGCGGGGTTCCACGCGTGGTATTGGGGCTGGATGCGGCTGGATGGGCCCCCAATGGGGCGGGGGGCAGCGGCCTGCACGGCACGGCCGGGGCTGGCACCGCGCGGAAAGGGCACCGAGCCCTTAGCAAGGGGCCGGGGGCTGCGGGGTGCCGGGGGCGCTCGGCGGGGTCACCCCGCTGTAGGGCCGGGGGCAGCGGGGCAGCGGCACCGGGACCGGGGGCAGCGTCGTGGGGCCGGGGAGGGCGGCAGCAGGTGGGCGAGCAGCGCCGGCGCCAATGAGCAGGCGCTGGGCTCCCCTAGCAACACTGCCCGCGCCAATGGGCGCCCGCAGCTGCTGCGACGCTGCCTGCAACGCTGCCTGCACACGGACCCCCGGGACCCCCGTGCCCGCCACGCGGGGCTGCCTGCCCTCCTGCTGCTCGGCCCGGCCGTCGGGGGAACCTTGCTCGCACCCCGCACGGTGCCGTCGGTCGTCGCGCCCGGGCTCGGCGGTTAAAGTCCAATCCTGCTTAGCATCCTCGCCGGGGACGGACTGAGGGGCTTAGGCAGCCCCCCTGATCCCCCCGGGATTAGGCGCCGCGCTCAGCCCTCCCTCGCAGCCTGCTCCCGGCGGGTTTGCCCTGCCTGGCCCGGGCTGCCCGTGGTTTATCCCCACATAACGGGGCTGGAGGCAGGGGGGGTGCGAGGATGGGGCGAGAGGGCAGCGAGGAAATGCGCCCGACTGCCAGAGTGGGGAGGAGGCAATGGGCACTGAGTGAAGCACCGGGGGGATTAAAGCCTGGCACGGTGCAGGGCACGAGGCTGGGGCTGCTGGTGGAGAGCCTGAGCCCGTGCTGGCCCCGCAAAGACAGACAGGCGTTGAAGTCACCGCAGGTCCTGCGTGGGAGGACGTCCTCGCCTTGTCATGAGCTGCCCGTGGTCAGGGCAGGGGGAGACGTGGCATTATTGCAGCCCGTGCCCTCTGCCCGGTCCCTTCCCGGTTACTTGGTGGGGGGTTTGCGTTTGTGGCGGCCCCGAGCTGGCCGCTGAACGTGGAGCTGGCGTGGGGACAAGCGGTGACATTAAACGGATCCCAAACAAACCGAGCCTGGAAGCGCGCCAGGGGAACAAAGAGATGCTGGAGCGGCCTCCAGGTGGGAGCGGGCAGACAGCAGGCTTAATTGGGCTTAGGCTGGAGCTGGATCAGCCTTTGCGACGGATTATGACCCCTCCGTCTGTGGAGGCACCGCAGGGGCCCCGGGTCCTCCTGCTCAGCGTCCTGGCACGGCCGTGGGCAGCGTGGCCGTGGGGCGCCCGTGCTGGGGGAAGACCCGGGGTCTGTGGGAGCGGCGCGTGGGGTCCTGGGGAAGGGGCAGCAGCTCCCCACCGGCCCCCGCAGCTCGGCGTGGGAGGGCTGGGTCTGGTGCGGGGACCTGCTGTTCTCCGGGGATGCCAGGAGCTGGAGCAGGGATGAAAAATAGCCAGAAATATGATTAGAGGATTGGTGAAAATGCCTTGGAGTACAAGCGTTAAGAGCTCAATCTGTTTGGCCTATAAAAATAGAAGATTGAGGGGTGACTTAATTACTGAGCATAATTACTTCACAGGCAGAAAATACCAGGTAGTAAAAAGTCTCTCTAATCTAGCAGGGAAAGGACACGCGAGGGCCAGGGGCAGGAAATTGAAGCTGCAGGCAAATTACGAGGCGCAGCATCCGAAGCTCCCCGGGGACGGGCATGGCCTCCCAGGGACGCGGCATCCTTGCAGCCACCTTCCTGGGCGATGGCCAGCTCCCGCTCGGCGCCGGGGCAGCAGCACGGCCCCGCTGCCGTTCCCAGCTCCCTTTCTTCCCGGCCCAGCTGTCACCCATCACCGGCGAGCGCTTGCCAGCGGTGCCCGCATCCCCTTTCTCCCATCCTCTCTCTGCAGCTGGATCCGGCGCTGGGGCACGGCTTTGCCCGCAAGCGATGGGGCAGGAGCGGAGATTCTGACCACATCCCCAGGAGTTCCCAGAGCCATGACCGCAACGGTGCAGACGCTGCGCTTCAAGCTGCTGCCGCCGCACGACGCGGGCCAGGAGTGGGCGCACAGCTGCCAGCAGGAGATCGAGCGCCGCTACCAGGTGGTGCCCTCGGTGGTGTGCGCCATGTGCTGCCTCTTCGGCATCATCTACTGCTTCTTCGGTGAGCCGGTGGGGCGGGCAGAGAGCGGGGCAAGGGGCGGGAAGGCGATACTTGCCCCCGTGGTCCCCGTGGAGGCGGTGGGGCATGGGGCAGGCCGTGCCCCCGCTGACGGCAGCGCTCTCTCCGCAGGCTACCGCTGCTTCAAGGCCGTCATGTTCCTGACGGGGCTGATGTTCGGCTCCATCATCATCTTCATGCTGTGCTACAAGGAGCGGGTGCTGGACACGCAGCTGAGCGTGGAGGCTTCGGTGGGCATCGGGCTGGGCATCGGGGTGCTGTGCGGGCTGGTCACCATGCTGGTGCGCAGCGTCGGCCTCTTCATGGTGGGGCTGCTGCTGGGGCTGCTGCTGGCGGTGGCCACGCTGGTGGTGATGGAGCAGTTCTACCACCCGCCCACCGTGTGGATCCCCATCGCGCTGCTGCTGGGCGTGGGGATGCTCTTCGCCGTGCTCACCCTGCAGTGGCAGCGCTTCTTCACCACCCTCTCCACCGCCGTCTTCGGCAGCGCCATCATGACCGTCACCGTCGACTACTTCATCGAGCTCTTCCTCCTGGTGCAGTACATCTACGAGCGCATCAAGGTGGCCCCCGCTCGCCCCGTGTGCTGGTACAGCTGGGTCATCCTGGGCGTCTGGCCGCTGCTCACCACGCTGGGCGTCCTGGTCCAGTGGAAGGTCACGGCCGAGGGCTACTCTCACACTGAAGGTGTGCAGGGGCCGGGGGGAATAAAAACGGGGACGGGGAGGGGGTGGACGTGGCGTTTCGGGACGTACCCGCGGCACTGCCCGGCGCTGACCGCCCCCTTGCCCCGCAGTGATCATCAGCCGGCAGCAGCGCCGCGTGCAGCTGATGCGCATCAAGCAGCGGGAGGACCGCAAGGAGAAGAAGAAGAAGCGGCGGCCCCACCACCCGCCGCCACACCAGCACAAGGCCCACCCGCCCGAGCCCGCCTACCGCCGCAAGCCCAACCCCGTGCGCCGCTTCGATGGGGACGTGCTCTCCCCAGTGAGTCCCGCGCCCAGGGTACAGATCTCCCCGGGCCTCGGCCGCCCCTTCCTTCCCCACGCGGGCGGGCTGGGGCGCAGGGGGAGAGGTGCCCGGGTGCCAGGAGGTGTCCGAGCTACCAGGTCATCCCCGAGGGCCAGGAGCGTGCCCTTGGCTGGGGACGCTGGGTTTGGGGGCTGGCAGAGCTCAGGGTGGGCTGGGATGGCACGGGACGGAGCGGGCCAGGCGCGGAGCCCCTGACTTTGTGCCCCCTCTCTCAAGCAGAGCTACATCCAGAGTTTCCGGGAGCGGCAGACGGGCCCGTCCCTCAACAGCCTGATGGCCAGCTCCCACGCCGTGGTGGACCTGGACTATGACTGCAGCTCCACCGTGCCCCTCACCACGGGCTCCGGCCCCGCTGTGCGGGTATAAGCCAACCCGGTGACCTCGAGCGACACCAGCACCCCAGCCTGCCCCCGCAGACCCCCTGGGACACGCGGGGCTGCTCCTTCGGCCTCAGGTGGCCGTGTGCGGCCCCAGCGTTGTGGAGGCTGCGGACGGAGACCCTCCTCGGGGCAGCGTGGGACTTGGCTAGGCAAGCCCAGGATGCCCGTGGGTCCGGCGGTGCCGGGGACACCCTTGGGCAGGGACTGAGCCCAAGGACTGGGGACGCGAGCACCCGCGGACTCGTGGAGCGCGGTGTGAGCGGCTCTGCTGCGCCTTTCTCCATGGCCCAGGCTCGTCCTGCATCTCCACACCTCCCTCTCCAGTCTCGAGCCCCCCATCCCCCAGAGCAGCTCCCCGTGCCTGTTCCCTCCCCGTCGCGCCCCCACAGCAACTCCCCAAGTGCCTGTGCCCCGCGTCTCTGTCTCAGAGAGCGCCTCTCCCAGCCCTTGCCCCGAGTGACCCCGAGCATGTGCGCCCCGTCCCACCCCAGCCCCAAGAGCAGCCCCCGGGCAGCGCTCCCCAAAACCTGCCTCCTTAGGGGACCCCCTGCCCTAGCCACACTCCTTGCCCCCAGAGCAGCTTTGCCTGCCCCACCTCGCTTTTCCTGGGCTGGGCCGGGGCAGTCCTGGGGCAGCGGCTGCCCGGGCCCCGCGGTCCCCGTGGGGATGGTGCCGTGGGGTGGAGGCACCGGGGAGCAGGCGGCACCCATCCGGCACGAGCTGGCGGGGCACCGCGTACATCTCCCTCGAAGGTTTTGGTGGGAGACAGGACGAGGGATCCAGCTTTTGGGTGAGGCCGGGCTGCCTCAGGGACCCCCGCAGCACCAGAGGCCGTGGCGGTGCTGCTGGCGACTGGATTTTGTAGCGGCTGGGGGGCCTGGGGGCAGCACCTCTGCGGGGCAGGGCAGGAGCCCCCCAGGAGCTCCCGCCTTGTACATACTTCTCTTGCCGTGATTTGTATTAATTTATTACGGAGTGAGCCGGGACCTCCCCGCAGCCGGGCAGACGGGACGGCGCTGGGACCACACCGGGGTGCCCCCTGGGTGCCGCCTCGTCCCCGGCCGCTGCCCCAGGAACTGCATGTTTCTGCCACGCCGTGTCCGCAGCGCCGCGCCGCCGTCCCCTTCCCAGCCTCTTTTGTAAATGTGCCAAACGCTGCTGAGGCCACGGCCGCACAGTAAAGAGCCTTTCGGAGCCGGTGTGCTGAGGTGGGGGCTGCACCGGGGGCAGGGGGGAGCGGGACCCCCAGCTCTGTGCCCCATGGGGACCCCCTGCCATGCCGGGCTGGGGAGGAAGAAGCCACGTCAGAAAAAAAACAGGCTGTTTAATGCAGAGCCCTGAGGCCGGAGCAGGATAGAGATGGTCTCCCTCTGCATCCCGGGGGATATGCGACCCCATTTCCCAGCACCGCCGTCTGTCCGTCCATCTGCACGCGGCCCCCGTGCTGCATCCCAGCACCTAGCTCCCTGCGGGGACAGAGCACGTCAGCATCCTTGGGGGTAGTGGGCACACACGGGGTGTCCCAACAAGGCGCCACCCCAGGCAGCAGCCCCTCCGAGCGATGGTGGGCGAGGGCAGGGTGCCAGGGGTGGGCACAGTGAGGGCTCCCAGCCTGGCCCCATCCCCGTGGGGTCCCCTCCCCGCTCACCCTCCACGAGGAGCCGGGCGGTGGAGCGGTCATCGAAGGCGTCGCAGGTGTACGAGTCCTCGTCCTCGGGGCCCACGCGGTGGATGATGAGCGTGCGGTAGCAGTCCAGGTTGCAGATCTCGTACTTGTCCCCGGCGAAGATCTCAGTGTCCCCGCGCAGCCAGCGCACGCGGCCCCGGGCGTGCGACACCGTGCACTCCAGCGTCGCCTTGTGCCGCGCCAGCACCGTCTTGTCCCGCAGCGGCTTCACGATCCTGATGGGCAGCGCTGGCGTGCGGGGCAGGGACATCGGCGTCAGGACCCCACGGGCCGACCGTGTCACCGTCACGGTGCTAGAGCCCGGCCACCCCACACACACTACCTTCCACCTCCAGGCTGGCCTCCGAGGTGGCCGTCCTGGCCGCAAAACGGATGCGTCCCGCGTCCTCGGGGTGCACGGCGCAGAGCAGCAAGAAGTGCCGGGTGCCTGCAGGGTGGAGACGGGCACCCCAGTAAGCGGGGTGCAGGGACCCTGCCCGGCCCTACAAGGCACGCCAAATGGAGCGCTCCCAGCCCCAAAGCGGGGCACGCGGGCTGCATGGTGTGGGACGCATGCGGCACCTTCTTGCCGTATCTTCACCGTGCTGGACACCTTGATCTTCTCCCCGTCGCGGAACCACTCTCCCGCCACGTCCCCGTGGGACACCTCGCACGTGAAGACGGCGTTGTCACCCTCGCGCACGCGGGCGTCCTGCAGCTCCTGCACCACGCGGACCTGGTGCTCTGCGGGACAGGGGCAGGGTGCTGGCACCGGGCGGGCGCCCACACCTGCGCAGGGGGAGGGTGTCCAGGGGCCGTACCGTGGACGCGCAGCGTGGCGGAGGCCTGGCAGTCGCCCGCGTCACAGGTGTAGACCCCGGCGTCGGGCAGCTCGCAGCGGCCGAGCTGCAGGAGGCGGCGCCGACCCACCGAGTAGATGCGGCAGTGGGGCCCCGGCCGCAGCTCCCTCCCGTCCTGTGCGGGCAGCGGGGTCAGGGGGTGCCGGGGGGCTGCGTGTCCCCCCTGCCCTGCCCTGACAGGGGGACGGGGTGGTTGTGAGGCCTCACCTTGAGCCACTTCACCTCGGCGGTGGGGCGGGAGAGTTCGCACTCGAAGGTGGCGACCCCCGACTCCGGGACCCCCAGATCCCGCGGGAGCTTCAGCATGGTGATGGGGGGCTCTGAGGGGAGAGGACACAGGGTGGGGAGCTTCAGGGGAGAAAGGCTTGGGCTTGGAGGTGTAGGGGTAGGGAGCGGTGCCTGGGGATCTCATTGCAGGGCTTCCAGGCACTGCTATGGGCAAGCTCCCCACAGGCCAGCGTGTGCCCGGAGCGGCCCTGCTCAGCCCTGCCACCTCCCAGGCTGGCCGACAAGCAGTGCTGGGTCCCCGTGTCGCCCCGTGCCATACCCCGCACAAGCAGGCGGGCGCTGCAGCGCAGGGTGTCGGTGGTGAAGGTGATGGTGCCCGAGTCCTGCAGCATGAGCCCCTCCAGCGTCAGGCTGTGCGTGCAGCCCGTGGCGCTGATCCGGCACGTGCTGCTGGGCTTCACCCGCACACCGCCCCGTGCCCACACCCCGGGCACGCCGGCGTGGGACAGCTCCAGGAGGAAGGTGGCCGTCTCCTTCTCAAAGGTCTCCACGTCTGCCAGCGGCCTCCGGATCGACACCTTCCGGGCTGCGGGGGACCGCGCTGATGAGCGGTGCCTCAGCCTCCCCAGTCCTTGCTGGAGCAAGCCCCACATCCAGCTGCCTTCCCTCTGCCCATCCCCAGCCCCGCTGCCCACCTCCCTGTCCGAGCACCAGCTCAGCATCCCTGCAGCAGGAGGTGCCCCCGTCCCCGTCCCCGTCCCCGCGGGGCCAGGCGGCACTCACGCTCCACGCTGAGCTTGGCCTGCGTGCGGTCGTGCAGGCTCTCGCAGCGGTAGGTGCCGCGGTCGGAGGGGCTGACGCAGCGGATGGTGAGGGTGCGCCGGCGCCCCGATTCCTGCAGCTGGTGCTTGCTGCTGGGCTGTAGGAGGACGCCCTGCTTCAGCCACTGCACCTCGGCTGCCTCGTGGCTCACCTCCACCTCCAGGCACGCATCCTGCTCCTCCTCCGCCACCACGTCCCGCAGCTTCCGCACGAACAGCACCTGCGCCTCTGCGGGGCCAAGGTGTGCGCGTGGGGTCAGCATGGGCTGCCCATGCGGGTCCGTCCCTTTGTCCCCTTCACACCCACCTTGCACGCTCAGCCGGGCCGTGCTCAGCAGCCCCTCGGCATTGGCCGTCACGGTGGCTGCGTCGGCCGGCTGGCACCGCCGGATGGTGAGGCTGTGGCACAGCCCGCTCCTGGCCACCAGCAGCCGCTCGCCGGGGACCACGGGCTGCCCGTTCAGCTGCCACGCCACGGCCACGTCCTCGGGGGACACCATGCACTTGAAGGTGGCGTCGTCCCCCTCCAGCACCGTCAGGCTGTGCAGCTCCGTGATGATCTCCACCACCCTGGGCACTGCAGCAGGGGTGTCAGGGAGAGTGCCCCCGGCAAAGGGTGGGTGTTGGAATTTTGGGGGCCCCCAGCGCAGGGGGCTGGTGCTCACCCTGCACCGTCAGCGTGGCCAGCGTCCGGTCGTCGTTGGACTCGCAGCAGTACTCGCCGGCGTCCTCGGGCCCCACGCGGCTCAGCACCAGCGAGCGCTCTCGCCCCTGCGTTCTGACCTCCCGGCGGGCGTCGGGCGCCAGCGGCCGCCCATCCTTCAGCCACACCACGTCGCCCCTGGCCTTGCACAGCTCGCACCACAGCACCACCGTCTCGCCCTGCCGCGCACGCACGTCCGAGAGGCCGCGCAGGAACTTCACCTGCAGCTCTGCACAGCCGAGCCCCGAGCATCAGCAGGAGGGTCCCCCCCGTGCGCTGCGGCTTGTCCCCCCTCACGACGCTCACCCCGGACGCTGACGTCGAACTGCATCTGGTCGTGGGGGGACAGGCAGGTGTAGACACCGGCGTCCTCCTTGGCCACGTTGCAGAGGACCAGGCTGTGCACGCGGCCGTCCTGCCGCAGCTGGCAGCGCTCGCCAGCCACCACGTGCCGCTGGGGACCCAGCCAGGTGACATCGGCTCGCTCCTTGGACACCACGGCGGAGAGCACGGCGCTGCCACCCTCCAGCACCAGCAGCTTCTCCCGCTCCTCCTGCTTGTTCACGAACAGCACGGGCGCCTCTGTGATGGAGAGAGGGGCTCAGCTTGGTGTCGGGACGAGGGACACCAGTCCTGCCCCCCGGGGGACATCTCGGCAGGCTTACCCTTGACGTGCAGCGTGAAGTTCACCTCGTCGTCGCCAGCATCACAGAGGAAGACGCCGGCGTCGCCCAGCTCCGCTTGCTTGATGGTGAGGCTGCGCGCGGGGCCCTCGCTGCACACCAGCAGCCGCCCGCCCGAGCGCAGCGTCCGCCCGTCCTTCTGCCACTGCGCCGCCGCCGTCTCCGGGGACAGCCGGGCCACCAGCGTGACGCTGTCCCCCTCCAGCACCTCCAGCGGGCTCCGCGCCTCCTCCTTGTTGACGATGCGCACGAGCTGCGCTGCGGTGCGCGGGGACATGGCACGGGTCAGGGGTGACGGCAGGGACAGGGCGGTGCTGCTGATGGTGGGACTGCTGCGGTGCCACAGAGCATCGCCACAGAGCAGGGGCATTGGGGTGACGGTGCAACCAGCTGTGGGGTGCCCGAGTCACCGGGGGTTGCTGTGGGTCACAGCAGGGCTGACTGGGGGTGTCTGTGGGGCGGCTGGTCACTAAGGCAGCTAAGGACCCCCGAGGAGGGGGCCCCAGGCAGGAATGCTGACAGAGCCTGCATCCCCCCCTGCACAAGCAGCCCAGCTGCTGGGCTGGGGCCCTTAATTTCCACCCCCCTCCTCAGCCCAAGCGCCTCGCTGGGATCCAGGATACCTGCCTGCGCCACCCCCTCCCACCCCACACAGCCCGCTATCCCCAGCTGATAAAGTCTGGGGCTGAGCTCAGCCCTTGGCAGCCAGAGCAGGAGGAGAGGCGCCTGGGAGCCGGCCAAGGATAAATTTAACCAGCCCCTGCCTGGGGAGGCAGGAGGTATGCGTCTGACGGCCCTGACGTGCCCCTTCCTCGCCGACAGCTCCAGCAGGTCTTGGGGACAGGAGCCACGTGGAGCTGTGGCACCAGGGGACTGAGGTGCCCTCTCACCTGCCACCTCCACGCTCGTCACCATGCGGTCACTGGCAGCGTCGCAGACGTAGCACCCCGAGTCGCCGGGCTGTGCCGCCCGCACGGTGAGCTCCCGCAGCGCCCCGCGGGACACCGCCTGCACCCGCTCCCCCAGCTGCACCTCCCGGCCGTCCCGCAGCCAGCGCACGGCGCCATCGGGCCGGGACAGCTCGCAGGCCAGCACCAGGTCCTCCCCGGCCACCAGGCTGCGGTGCTCCGTGGTGCCCGTGTTCCCCACGATGGTCACCGGCGGCTCCGGGGCTGGAGAGAGACACGGCGTGACACTGCGAGCCGCAGCCGGTGGCTCCGGCTGCAGGGTGACGTTGCGGGGTGTGGGGAGAGGGAGCTCCCCCTTACCTTCCACGGAGACGCAGAAGATGATGCTGTCGTCCCGGGTGTCGCAGAGGTACTCCCCTGCGTCCCCGCCCGTGGCACCCAGGATGACGAGCGAGCGGCGCGCCCCGTCCTCCTCCAGCCGCACGTGCCCCGTGTCCTGCAGCTTCTCCCCGTCCTTGTACCACTTCACCTCCCCGTGGGCGTGCGAGAGGAGCACCTCCAGCACCAGGTCCTCCATGGCCCGGCAGCGCCGGCGGGTCAGCAGCGTGTCCCTCTCCAGAATCCTGACGGGGGGGTCTGCGGCACCGCTCAGCACCACAGCTACCATTAACCACGGCCAGGAGTCCCTCGTGCGAGGTCTGGCCCACGGGGAGCCGTGATATGGGGTTGCCCACAGCGTGAGTGCTGAGGGGAGGACTCCCAATACCCCACCACCGGCTTTGACCACAGCCCCCCAGATCCATGGGTGCACAGCGCCCCATGCCCGTGCGCCCAGCACCCAGCGCCCCAGCCCCTCGCTCACCAGACACTTGGACGGTGAAGGTCACCGTGTCATCGCCAGCATCGCAGACGTATTTTCCAGAGTGCTCGGCTCGAGCAGCAGGGATGAGCAGGCGCCGCTGGGCGCCCTCCTCCTCCAGCACCAGGCTGCCCCCAGCCTCCAGCCTGACGCCCTCCTTGGCCCAGCGCACGGGCGCGTCCGCGCAGGACAGCTCGCAGGCCAGCGTCACCGTGTCCCCCGGGGATGCCTTCACAGCCGGGGGAGGTTTCTTTGGCTGCAGGATCCTCACCGGGGGCTCTGCAAGGACAGCGGTACCCACAGCTCCAGGCAGGAGCCGGTGACCCTCACCCGGGCTGGGAAAGGCTCCCTGCTCCCCGCTGACCTGACACCTTGACGTCGAAGGAGACGGCCTCGTCCTTGCTCTCGCAGATGTACTCGCCCGTGTCCTCCGCGCTGCTCCTGGGGATGAGGAGGCAGCGGCGGGCGCCCTCCGCCAGCAGCCGCAGGTTGTCGGACTCGTCCACCTCCAGCCCGTCCTTGAACCAGCGCACGGGGGCGTCGGGCACGGACAGCTCACAGCGCAGCTCCACGCGACCTGGCGCCAGCACCGGCACCTCCAGCGAGCGCTGAGTGGGGTGCAGGATCCTGACTCGCGGCTCTGGAGGGGTGTGGAGGAAGGGTGAGAGCTGCTCACCACGCTGCTCCTCCCGCTGCTTACCCTCGCCTGTGTCCCCGTCCCCGGGGCTGTGCAGGTGCCGCTCACAGCCTCTCCCCCCAGCACACGGGGGCAGAGCTGCTGGAGGCCAGCAGCAAAGGGAGCATGTCGCAGCCCAGCTTCCCCTCTCCTA
>CM021771.1:22973775-23009480 GCA_011076525.1 Nettapus auritus | reverse complement strand
TGACGATCCTCACCGGCGCCTCTGCCCGGGGACAGGGGGCTCAGCGCGGGTGGATGGACCCGAGCTGATGGTGGGGCAGTGCAAAGCCCTGCGTGGGGCGATGGCTTCGCCTGCTCACTGGTTTTAAAGCTGGAAGCCACCACCTGATCCACGTCCTGCACGGCACAAGCAGTGGGCTGCCCTGCCCTGGGGCTCCCTCTGCTCTCACCCCTCCAGTGCCCCAGCTTGCAGCCTGGTTTTAAATCCCTGCATGGTGCCAGTCCCCATCGTTCCTGCTCACCCCCCAGGACACCCCGTTGAGAAGCCCTCAGGAGGTCAGGATGCAGCCGTGTGGCTGTGGGTGCTCCTACCACCATGTCCCACATCGCAGCAGGCTGCATCTGGCCAGGACCGTGCCGCAGGTGGCACGGGGCACGGCTGGCATGAAATCACCCCGCTGGCACCCAGCAGTGACCTGCTCTTGTCCTGACCCCGTGATGGGTGTCTGCTCTGCCACCATCCAAGGGGTTTTTGGCCCCGTCAGGGCTCGGTGCCGGCACTCAGCAGCGCACCGCAGGGCAGCAGTGGCAGCCGGCCAGCTCTCGGGGCTGACCCGCACCACGCCGAGCCTGCATCCGCCCCGCGCCCCCATCAAACGCCCCACACCTCCCTGCCCACAGGGGCCTGCTAAAAGCGATCACGTCGCTGGGGACATTGAACCTGAAACCCCCGACCTCCTGCTTGGTCTGCTATTTCCCCATGCCCCCAGAGCCCCCTCAGAGCAGCGGGCGGTGTTAATCCCTTGGGAAGCGGGCAGCGAGCCCACGGCAGGGCCAGGCGGAGTGAGAAAGGCCGAGAGCTCCAGCACGGAGACGTGAAGGTGGAAATGGGCCCCACAAACCAAAACCTCTGAAGCTGAGGAAGCACAGCCATGATACAAATCCACCAGTGGCCACTGCCTGGAGGGCTCCGCATGCAGGAAGCCCTACGTGAAGGAGGAGGGAGTGGCTCCAGCCACACCGATGGCCCCGGGGACCCACAGCACCCGGCAGCCACCAGAAAGCCCGGAGGCGTCTGGGGATGGCGGGGCTGTGGGCAGCTGGGTTGTGTGCTGCAGCAGCCCGGGGGATAGCTGGGATGCCTGGGGGAATCCGAGTGTGCCGCAGCGGCAGAGTCGCTGCCCCCAGCCAAACCTGCCCCCGTGGCAGAGTGGGCACAGCCCCAGGCTGCGGCAGCCCCTCACGCCCCGCTGACACCGGTACCGTTACCCGGTGACCGAGCACTGAGCTAACCAGCCGGGCTCCCTAAGACCCTTGAGCCTGAGGTATGCCAAGCTGCCGGGCTGAAAGGCTGAGCTCCAGCAGCTGGTGCTTCCCCTCCCTGGCGTGACAGGAGCTGAGCTGCCTGTGCACCAAACTGCCGCGGGACGGACAATGCCTCCTGCATCCAAAGCACTCCGGCCACTGCCTGGCCTTCCTGCTGGCGATTTTGACTCCATCACCCTAAAACCCTTCCTTCTTCCCCTCCCAGCAGCTTCCATTTCTCTGTTTCTCCCAGCCTCTCTCACCACCCATCACACCGTGCACCCACACCCCCTGCCATTAACTTCCCCCTTGGCACGTCCTGCCGTTGCGGAGAGCTGCACTCAAGCTGCCCTGTCACCAGGCTGTCCCTCTGCCCCCGTGACCTTCCTGCGTTTGTGGAACTGTGTGTTTTGGGGCTGGCAACAGGAAGCCTTTCAGTCCTTTTCAGGTTTCGTTATCTTTTGCCATCTGAGCCGCCACGACCGGTGCCAACAACCGCCCGGGGGCCGGGGGAGCCGCTGCGTGGTGCCGGCCCCGCGTGCAGGCAGCAGACCTGGCCGGATTGCCAGTATCCAAGCAACCACTAATTTTTAGGTCAGCAATTAACGCTGTCCATCAGCTCAGCCTCCAGCTGCAAGCCACCCCACGCCAGGTGCCGGTGTTCCTACCCACTATTTTTAGACCCTTGGGGAGGTTTTGTTTACCGAGCAGCAAACTCCCCAGTGCGGGGATGCTGG
This sequence comes from Nettapus auritus, assembly GCA_011076525.1. Taxonomy (NCBI): domain Eukaryota; kingdom Metazoa; phylum Chordata; class Aves; order Anseriformes; family Anatidae; genus Nettapus; species Nettapus auritus. The sequence continues at coordinate 23,007,460 of CM021771.1, read as the reverse complement.
GTGCCAGCCCACAGGGCTGCAGGGTGACCGAGCAAGGTGCCCGCTTGCTGCCAGTCCCGGTGGTTAACGCACCAAAGCTGCCACAGAGACCCTTGCCCAATGGGTATGCTGCTGAGCACGCACCAGGAGCATCTCTGATGTGCTAACGACACCTTTTCAATTTGCTTCTGGCCATGCGCCACCCCAGGACGTGTTCCCCATGCACCCACCTGCCACGGTGATGGTGTAGAAGACGGAGTCGCCGCCCGCATCGCAGACGAACTCTCCCGTGTCCTGCGGCCTGGCACAGGGCAGCACCAGCCGGCACCGCGGCCCCTCACGCTCCAGCAGCAGGCTCTCGCCCTCCTCCACCTCCTCCCCGTCCTTGTACCAGCACACCGGGGCCTCGGCGCGGGACAGCTGGCACCACAGCTCCACGCGCTGCCCGGCCGTGTAGGCGTGGGGGAAAGCCTCGTTGGAGCTGACGATCCTCACCGGCGCCTCTGCCCGGGGACAGGGGGCTCAGCGCGGGCACCCATGTGGTGGCAGCTCCCAGCCCCGCCACCAGGACCCCCGGGGATAAGGAGAGGGGCACTGGCACATGAAGTCACACCCAGGCTCGTGCCCGCGGTGCCCAGCTCACCCGTCACGGTCACCACGAAGCTCACGGCGTCGTCCCCGGTATCGCAGGTGTAGGTACCGGCGTCCGCAGGGGTGGCCGAGCGGATGAGCAGCCTCCGCACGCAGCCCTCCGCCTGCATGGCGATAACGCTGTCCAGGGGCACGGCCTCGCCGTCCTTCAGCCAGCGGACGGGGGCTCCCTCCGGGGACACCTCGCACTCCAGCAGCACCGGCAGCCCCGCCGGCAGCTCCTGGAGCCTCTGGGCTTCAGGCACTGGGGCGATGCGGGCTGGCGGGGCTGGGAGCAGGCACAGAGGATAAAAGCATTAGGGGCGGCTCCTCACCTGCTGCTCTTACACTCACAGGACCCCAGGGCGAGCGCCCGCTCACCTTGCACATGCAGCGTGGCCGAGTCCCGCACACCACCAGCCACGAAGGTGACCGTGGCACCGCTCTCGGCCAGCTTTGCTCCCCGGATCAGCAGCGAGTGCTCCATCCTGCAGTGCTGCACGCCGTACCGGCCCCCCTCCTCCTCCCCCAGCCTCGCACCGTTCAGGAACCAGGCGCCCTGCACCGAGGCTGACAGCTCCAGGGAGAAGCGCGCGTCCTCGCCGTCCCGCACCCACGCGTCCTGCAAGCCCCTCTCCAGGCGCGCCGCGGGGGCTGCAGCACAGCAGGAGCTCAGCTCCGGCAGCCAGCCAGCAGCCGTCACCCACACACAGCTCCCACAGTGTGGGACGCAGGGCACCCCGCAGCCCCAGAGGGGTCCCCAGGGGGCTGTGCGCCCTCACCGAGATGCACGGATCCGGGGAACTCCACGGGCCCGCTGCGGCCGTGCTTGTTGACGGCGCAGACGCGGAAGCAGTAGTCGGCCTCGCGGGGCACGCTGTCGCCCAGCACCTGCACCCGGCCGGCCAGCTCGGTGGTGAGGCACTGCACCCAGTCGCCGCCCGCCGCCTCGCGGCGCTCCAGGACGTAGGTGCTGGGCGGGCGGTGGTGCACGTCAGGCGCGGGGCACCACGTCAGCAGGGCCGCGTTGCTCTGCTCCGTGCTCATCTGGGCCGCCACCGGTGCACTGGGGGGGTCGCGCTTCACACCTGCAGCACACGGCCTGCGTCAGCCCCTGGTGAATGGGGAGTGTGGGGGATGCGGGGCTGCTGCACGCAGCCAGGCCCTTACACTTGACGCGGAGCTGGGAGGACGTCTGCGACTCCCCGATGGTGAAGGAGATGACGCCGGCGTCCTCGCGGGTGACGTGCACCAGCACCAGGAGGTGCGTCCTGCCGAAGCTCTTGAGCACGATGCGGGGCGACTCGTGCAGCTGCAGCCCGTTGTGGCTCCAGCAGATCCCCTCCACGGCCTCCCGCGTCTCCACGCAGAAAGCCGCGTTCTCCCCCTCCATCACGTCCAGCTTCCGCGGCAGCCTCTTCACAATCACCCCTAGGAGAAGGGACGTGTGAGGACGCTGGGGAGCGGGCTGGGCTGGCCGCAAAGCAAGGAGCAGGGCTGGCACAGAGGAGGAGGTGGTTGGAAAAGGTCACCTCGGACGGAGACCTCTGCGATGCTGCGCCCCTTGTCCTTCATCTGGCAGAGGTAGATGCCGTCGTCGTCGGTGCGGGCGTCGCGGATGGTCAGGCGCCGCACCACGCCGTGGTCCTCCATCACGTACTTGTGGCTGGGCTGCAGCTCCCGGTCCTCCAGGAACCAGGCGGTGGGGATGGTCTCCAGCGGCACGTGGCACTCCAGCACCGCGTCCTCCCGCTCCGACACCTCCACGTCCTCCAGCTGCACCTGGAACCGCACCCGGTGCTCTGCCGCCGGGAGAGATGGGTGCTGAGGGCGCACAGCACCCTCCTGCACACCTCCTTGGGCACCAGGCACCAGCACCGCCAGCCTGCCCACCCCTGGGAGGCTGCACCCACGTCCTGCACGCCGAGCGTGAGCACCCATGTGGGCCTGGCCCCCGCATTCCTCCCGTGTCAGGAGCGCGGCCGCGGGGATGGCAGACGGCAGACCCCTGCTCCCGACAGCTATTTTGGGTCGCAGCAGCTGGGAAGGAGGAATTTGGTATGGGGAGGCTCTCCGTGCTGAAGCACAGCACGGACTAGGGAAACAAAAGGATGCCACCGGCACCTCAGCAGCAAGCAGTTGGGGCTGCAGGAGCGGGCACCCGACAGCAGGCATCTCAGCATGGTGCAGGGAGCGGGCACAAGGGAAGTGTGGGGTGGTCCCACAGCCCCATTTGGGAGGGACCCCACAGCACTGTGTGCACCCCACACGCACCGATTGCCTGCCAGGCAATCCCTGACCCCACAAACCCATCCCCGGGCGTGCACCTACCCTTCACCTGGAGCTGCACGGCACTGAGGGTCTGGCCGGCCGTGTTGGAGGCGGTGCAGACGTACAGCCCCTGGTCCTGGGGCTTGCAGTACAGCACCTTCAGGATGAAGTAGCCCTCCCGGTCCTCGTAGATGAGGTGCCGGCGGCTCGGCGCCAGGGGCTTGCCGTCCTTCTGCCAGACGATCTCTGGCTTGGGCTTGCCGGTGACATAGCAGCGAAACTTGGCGTGCTTCCCCGCGCTCACGGCGAACGCCTTGGCCCCCGGCACCCCGTTGGGCACCGGCGCCCCGGTGTCCGTCCCCATGTGCCGGTGCCGCCGCGGCTGCCGCTCGGCCAGCAGCTGGGGGCCATTGGAGGGGGAGCTGTCGGGGGTCCCATCCAACGCCCGCGGCTCCACCAGGAGCACGGCTGCGGCCAGGGCCTCCCGGGAGCCGCTGCGTGCCCGGCACACGTAGACCCCTGCGTCGGGGGGCCGGGCGCCAAACAGCTTGAGGAAGTGCCAGTCCTCCGGCGCCTGCCCCACCACGAAGTGGCTGCTCTCAAAGAGGTCGCCGAGCTTGTGCCCGTCCTTCTCCCACTCCAGCAGCGGGCAGGGCTGCCCGGACACCCGGCAGGAGAAGGTCACGTCCTCCCCCCGGCACACCCGCAGGGACGAGGGCCCCACCAGGAAGATGGGTGCCTGGCTGCTCGGGGATCCTTCCTCCTCCTCCTCCTCCTGCTGTGACTCCCCCTCTTCCACTTTGAGCGTGGCCGCGGCGTAGGTCTCGCCAACGCTGTTCTTGGCCTTGCAGACGTAGAGGCCGCTGTCCTGGGGGGTGACCCGGGACACCAGCAGGCTGTACACGTTCCCCTCAGCCTCCACGTGGAAGCGGCCCGAGGGCTCGATCGGGGTCTTGTCCTTCTCCCAGAGGATGCTCGGGCGGGGCTCGCCCGTGATCTGGCACCTCAGGACGGCGTCGGCGCCGCTTTGCACCGTGAAGGCGCGCGGGTAGGCCAGGAACCTGGGGGCTCCCCCCAGCCCCTCCATCACTGGCTCAAGGCAGGAGGGTGGCCGGCAGCATCAGCCTGGGGGCACGGAGAGCAGGGAGGGGGCTCAGGCTGCGGCAGAGGGACCGGCGTGGAGCATCGTGCCCAGAGCAAAGCCACCAGCACCGAGCCTGGGGTCTGAGAGGGGGACCTGGGTGCCGGCAGCTGCTCTCTGGGCCCCAGGGTGCTGGGGACCGGGACGGCCGAGGAAGGACTGGCCCAGCATGGGCTCGTCCCCGCCCGCTGGGGCATTCCTGCAGTATCGGGTGGTGGCAGGGCCGCATTCCTGCAGCATCTGGGCTGGCTCAGCGCACAGGTGCTGATAAGGGGCTGTCATAGGGCTGGAGGCATCCGGCCGCATCCGGGCGCTCCCCACCGGGCTCAGCGGGGCAGGGAGCTGGGGCTCCCCGGGAAGAGGTGGTCCCACGGGCAGGATCCCCACCGGGGGTGGCCGAGGCCAGGACTGGACATAATCCGTAGCTCAGGCCCCCAGGGGATGGCTGGAGGGACAGGTCCTGCTTTCACAGGGCACTGCCTCACCCCGCAGCGCTGCAGGTAACCATGTCCACCAGCACAGGGCAGCGTGCTCCGTGCCTCCCCAGGGTGAGCATGCACTTTGGCCTCTGCACCACAGCCAAGCCGGGCAGAAGCCTCCATGCCTCCCTTGGGGAGGGCAGGAGCACAGAGAAACCCAAATATTCCCTGGCTGGGCCAAAGGTGAAGGTAGGACAGAGCCGTCCCCGAGGGCCAACTTCTGCCCCAAACCCTACCCCAGTCGGTGTGCCCACTCAGACACATCCCTGCCACCTTCCCCGGCCCACAGCCACCCCCTCAGACACAGGCAGCCCCGATGGCTCGGTGGCTCCTTTCCCCCTCAGCCAGCCCCTTCCCCAGTCACCCCGCCACCCCCTGCCCCACACACACCTCGCTCCAACGCCTCTTCCCCACGGCCCCGAGCCGGCACCCTGCTCCTGCCGCTTCCCCAGCGCCGCTCCCCAGCGTCAACACGCAGGGACCGAGCGTTACGAACGCCTGCAGCTGCTGTCCCCAAAAATACCCTCTGATGACACGCCGGGGCGATAAGGCTGAGCCTGCTCCATTCAGCGCCTCGGCGGGGCAGGGCTGGCCTATGTATAGCACCCGGCAGCAGGGCGCCGCAGCCCGGAGGCCCTGGGGTGCAGCAGCCCCGGTGTGGGTGCGGGCTCAGCGTGGGGCAGCAGGCAGCATGTTGGATGGGGTGTTGGCGTGGGGACGGGATGTGCCACGTAGGATGTGGGACGCGCGGCTGGCAGGCTGCAGGACTGGGTGGTGCAGCCCCGAGGCCGTCCCTGCTGTCCCCGTGCCCTGGCGATGGGCAGCGACCTCGGGGTGTCTCACCATCCGCAGCACCAGGGTGCCCAGCCTGCCACCCCCGTCAGCCTCCCCACGCTGGGACCTCACAGGACTGTGCACACCATCACCCTGCCCAGACCGTGCTCTCAGCCTCCTGCTGTGTCTCTCTCCCCCCAAAAAATCTGCCTCTCCCCCAGCCCGGGGACACCCAGCACCCGGACACCCCATCCCTCCAGCGGGTGCCTTCCCGCCCGCAGCCTGCCCCCCAGCCCCACCGCAGCATCCCCCTGCGCCCCCCTGCCTGGGCGCCTTGTGTGTGTCCCCCCCCCCGACCACACTGTCCTTGCAGTCCTCACATTCCAGACGTCTCAGCGCTCTCGCTGCCCAGAGATAATATTCAGGGCGAGCAGACGTTTGCGTCAGTGTCAGATACGTCTCAATGCCACCCTGCCCCGGGCGGAGCACCGCGGGCAGACGGGCTGGGCTGGCAGGCAGCGCCCCACGGCAGAGCCCCCCGAGCCCCCCGGCCATGCTGCTCCTCCTGCACCTGCTGCCCGCCGTGCTGCCCCCCGCCGCCCTGGCCAGCTGCAGCGGGGCCGGTGCCGAGCGGCAGCTCGTCCTGGCCAAGGTGCGGGCGCGGGTGCTGGAGCACCTGAGCCCCCCGCTCCTGCAGGAGGAGCCCCAGAAGGAGGCGAGGAGGGTGCACCGCAGAGACATCCTGGAAAACGCCGACGTGCAGCCCGAGGAGCCCGAGGACACGTCGCAGGTGATCCTCTTCCCTTCCACAGGTGAGAGCCCTGCTGGGGTGCTTGCGAATGGGGCAGGATGTAGGGGCATGGGATGCCAAGGGATGGGGTGGGATGCTGAAGGTTGGAGAAAGATGCCCAGGGACACTTGGAGAGAGGGCAGGGTGCTTGGGGTTGGGGCAGGGTGTTGGGACATAGGACAGGATGCTGTGGGATGGAGACATATTAACAGCATCTGACGGCACAGGGGGGCTCGGTGACCTTCCTCTGCAGGTCAGCCAACCTCGTTCCTGTGGTGCACGACCCCAGCTGCTCCGGGGGGCTGAATCCCCCCACCCCTAGGCCACGGGGAGCCCAGTGCGGGGTGCCACAGCCGTGCCGGGCTGGCATCAGGCAGGGCTGAGCAGAGCCAGGCAGAGCCGTGCCACAGGGCTGGAGCTGCAGCGGGGCTCGGGCGCAGCGCAGCAGCTGCTGGGTGGCACTGGATGTCCGCTGCACGGTGCCAGCAGCAGGGCATCCCCCGCAACACCCACAGGTCCCTCCATGCCCCGTCCCCCGCTTCAGGCACGGTGCCCTGAGCTGTCTTCTCTCCCCGCAGACGTGCCGTGCGAGCCCACGCAGCCGGACAAGCTGCTGGAGGAAGAAGGGATCTTCACCTACCTCTTCCAGCCCTCGGCGCACGCCCTGAGCCGCACGGTGACGTCCGCCCAGCTCTGGTTTTACACTGGCCCCTCGGCCGCCCCCAACCACTCCTCCCCGGACGTGCTGACCCTCTCCCCGCAGGGCCGGGTGCCGGTGGCGGCCACGGTGTCCCGGACGCCCGAGCACTGGACCGTGTTTGACTTCTCCCCCGCCGCGCTGCCCCACCTGGTGCAGCCGCTCTTCGTGCTCCTGGTGCGCTGCCCCGGCTGCCCCTGCCTGGCCGACGGGGACAAGATGCCCTTCCTGGTGGCCACCACGCGTGCCAAGGGCGGCGAGAGGGCTCGCCGCTCCGCCGTGCCCTGGTCCCCGGCCGCCCTCAGCCTGCTGCAGCGCCCGTCCGAGGACGTGGCCGCCCACACCAACTGCCGCCGGGCGTCCCTCAACATCTCCTTCGAGGAGCTGGGCTGGGACAACTGGATCGTGCACCCCAGCAGCTTCGTTTTCCACTACTGCCACGGGAGCTGCGCCGAGGGCCACGGGCTGAGCCACCGGCTGGGCGTGCAGCTCTGCTGCGCTGCGCTGCCCGGCACCATGCGCTCGCTGCGCGTCCGCACCACCTCCGACGGCGGCTACTCCTTCAAGTACGAGACGGTGCCCAACATCCTGGCCCAGGACTGCACCTGCGTCTAGCGCCCGGCACGGCACAGCCGGACCCACGGGGGGCTCCCCCTGACCCCCAGGGCCCCCCCAGCCCTGCCCCAGCCCCAGATGATGATCCCATCCCAGGGGATGGAGGAGTCGCTGGCTTGGGAGCTGCGCGGACCGGGGCAGGGACGAGAAGGACCCGGAGGGGAGGTTTCGGCGGTGCCACCCTCTTCTGTGCCAGCCAGGTTTCGTTGCCCCAGGCTGCTCTGGGCGTGTTGGTGCTGCAAGCCCTGCCCTGGGGCTGTGCCCAGGGGCACGGGGCTCAGGGCCGGCAGCACCTTCTGCAGAGCCGTCAGCACGATGCGTGCCCCACAGAGGCAGACTTCTTTCCCCCCACCACCCCAAAATAAAAGACTGGGGCTGCGGAAGCGTGTCCCTGCTCCTGCAGCAGAGCACAGCCACCTGCTGGGGCAGGGATGGGGACAGGGCTGGGTGTGCCAGGGGCTCACACCCAAGGCTGGCAGCACGTGGCGCTGTGAGTGAGCCCGCTGCCAGCGGCACCTGTCTGTGAGATTAGTGGGATGAGTGAAATAAACCTGTTTTTACAAAAGCAGCCTCAAAGTGCCAGCTTCCACAAGAAACGGCCGCAGAGGCAGCGTGTGGTCATGCAGCAGGACGCAAACTCCCCAGAGGCTTTTGGCTGGAGGGGACAGGCGAGCTGCAGGCATCCAGCACGCGGCAGCGGGGAATGGTCTGCTGAGAGCAGCCTGGATCCAACCCGCCGTCCCGGGGAGGGAATGGGGTGTGCTGGCCAAAAATGGGGCACAGGGAGGCTGGTGGGAACCCAGGGTTGGCAGGGGAGAGCCAGAGGGCAGGATCCCAGCCCCTGTGGCTGCGGCAGACCGGGGTGTGCAAGGAAAGCCCTGCCCCAGCTGTGCAGGAAGGGGCTGCCAGAGCGATCCCGCGTGCCATGCCAGCAGAGGCTGCCCCAGCCAAAGCTGCCCCCGCACAGCTGGAGCAACCGAGTCAGCCCAGGCCAAGGGGGGACGGCCGGGTCCCACCTCGGCCCCCGGCGCCCCTGCCCTCCCTTCGGCGTCAGCCAGCCCGCCCCAGCCCATCTGCGTAGGATCCCCTTCCCACCCCTTCCTCCCAGAGGACCGGATGCAGAAGTTCAGTACAAAACGTCTCCAGCCTTTACTGAATATAGATATTAAAAAAAAAAAAAAAAAAGTCACAATCGTCCAAGTACAAAACAACGCTACAAAATCACTGCGCGACCCGTGCTGAGATGATCAGAAATGCCCAACTGGCTCCCTGCCGACCCCGGCCCCACCGTGGGATGGGGGTCCAGCCCCACAGAGGGCCCCCAGCCCCACAGCAGGAGGGGATCGGCTTTGGTCCAAAGCCCGGCTGCCCCTGCGGCCAGCGGAGCTGCTGGCAGGGAAGAGGAGCAGACGGGAAGGCTGGCCCCTGCCCTCTGCGCACACATTCCCGGCAGGACAGCCCCAGCCACTCGTACCGATGTGCGAGGGTGCCCCACGGCTCTGCCCCGTGCCACAGCCCCTCGGGGACAGCGTGGGCCCCCCCAGAGGGAACCCCCTGCACCCAGAAACCTCTTCGCCCCCTGGAAAGAGCAGCTGGGACGGGGAAAGGCAAGGAGGAGGCAGAGGGATGTGTGTGTCCCCACCACACCTTCCAGCAGCGGTGCCATCAGGAGGTGTCCTTCCCATCAGGGAACGTCCCCGCTGCCGCCTCTGCTTCCAGCTCCGTGCCCTGCCCCGTGGGATGGCCCGGACAGCCGGAGCCCGGGTGCAGCCCCCACGCCGCAGGTATCGGTGCTGCTGCCGTGACCTGCACGCGCTCAGCAGCAGACGACGGCGAGCACAGGGGGCACGGGGAGGGACAAGTGGGAGATGCTGCGGGAACGGGGGTGGAATGGGAGACAGGGAGGGGAGGTGCAGGCCTAGAGCGGGATTCGCTAAGGGAGTATAAAATGCCAGGGTGCACGCTGCTGAGTTTATAAAAATGTACAAAAATAAGATATTCCCTTTGTTAAAAAAATTAAGAACAGTGAAGGAAGGTTCCCCAAGCCCCAGTCCCCATAGCTGCCCGCTGGGACAGGGACGCCCCGGCCAGCCCCACCGGACAGACACACGTCACGGTCCCGAGCCGGCAGCCGCATCCGACCGGCCGATCCCGCCGTCCTCCGCGCTCACAGCCCTGCAGGAACAAGAGGAGGGTTAGCAGCCATGCCTGGGGGAGCCCCACCGCCCCGCACCGCCCAGCTGGAACCATCCCGTCCCCTCCGGCTCACCCGTGGTCCTCTCGCAGACGCTGCCGCCCTTCTCGTGGGCCAGGTTGAGGCGGTTCTGCTCGGCAGCGATGCCGTTGGCCTCGGGGCTGCTGCTGCGAGAGGGGCTGGGGGGCTGCGGGGGCGGCTGGAGGTGGAAAGCCATCTCCAGGTGCTCCTGTGCCATGCGCAGGTGCTTGCGCAGCCGCTCCAGCTCGTGCTCGGGGGGAGCGCCGGCCAGGGCGAAGCGCTCCGCCGCCGAGTTGGCCAGGTTCTCCCTGTAGTCCAGCTTGCCATCGGGCAGGGGGGCTTTCAGCGTCTCCTTCTTCAGCGAGTGGTAGGTGGGGGGCGCGCTGGGGGGTTTCTTGGCGTACTGCGGCGTGGGGCTGCCGCCGGGCGGGTGCGGGGGGCCGGCGGTCTGGCTGAGCGCGTCGCGGATGCGCCCCACGCCGAGGTGCAGGAGCTCGCAGAGGTTGAGGAAGAGGCAGAGCCCGCTGACGGCGTACATGATGAGCAGGAAGATGGTCTTCTCGGTGGGGCGGGAGACGAAGCAGTCGACAGTGTGTGGGCAGGGGCTGCGGCTGCAGACGTAGGACGGGCTCACCTCGAAGCGGTACAGCAGGTACTGCCCGAAGAGGAACGCCATCTCCAGCAGCGAGCGGCACAGCAGGTGCAGCACGTAGGCGCGCATCAGCCCGTCCTGCTTGATGCGGCGCCGGCCATCGTGCTTCTCCCCGCCCTCCGTGCTCTTCTCCTTCTCCACCTCGATCTCCTCGAAGATCATGGGGTCCTCTTCGTTATCGTCCTCCGCCTCCTCGTAGTCCCTCCCGGCCCCCCGCCGCACCACCGGCATGCGTCCCCGCGGGGCCACCGGCGCCCGGCGGCGCGAGGACTCGGGCATGCGGGCGATGCGGTGCATGGCGAAGCCCAGGTAGAGCACCGAGGGGGTGGCCACCATGATGATCTGGAAGATCCAGAAGCGAACGTGGGAGAGCGGGGCGAAGGCGTCGTAGCACACGTTCTCGCAGCCGGGCTGCTGCGTGTTGCAGACGAACTTGCTCTGCTCGTCGTAGTAGATGGACTCGCCCCCCACGGCCGTCAGCACGATCCGGAAGACGATGAGGACGCTGAGCCAGATCTTGCCCACGAAGGTCGAGTGGTTGTTGATCTCCTCCAGGAGCCGCGTCAGGAAGCTCCAGCTCATCCTGACCAGGCAGTTGGCTCAAACCCTGCAGGGAAGGGCAGGCAATAAGGCACAGAACAAACTACGCTGCGCCTCATCCAGCCCCCCCAACCAGCGTCCTTCACCCCAGCGCTGACATCCCTGCCCCTTCCCCTACACACCAGCAGCATCCGGGCGGCGTGCAGTGGGGAGCACCCGGCAGCTCCCAGCACCTCCTCCCCGTGCTGCCGCCAGCCAGGGGAGTAGGGGAAAAGCCAGGACACTCACCGTCCCTTACAGGACACATCTGGGGGAAGAGTCAGCAAGGCCTGGGCAAACAAGGGAGCATGGCAGCGCCAGGAGCAGGGCGAGGGGACAGCTCCCTCCGCCCCAGCGCCGGCAGCCGCCTGCCACCTGCTCCCTGTGCCGCACCCTGTGGCACGGGCACGGCGGGGAAGGGGGTACGGGGAAGGAGGGCGATGGCAAAGGGCAGCACGGGGCGGCCGGGGAATTGCAAAAAGTCCCAGAGAAGCCACTGGCACTGGAGGTCGGGGAGGAAATCTGGGGGAAAGCAACGCAGCTTCTGGCCAAAGGCTCAAGAGGAGCCACCCCGCCGCCACCCAGCAGCGCGCGCTGGGCTGATGCAAGGGCGGCGGGGGGCTCGGGGGCAGCAGCAGGAGGGACGTGTCCATGTCCCCGGCCTCGCCCAGCCTCGGGCAAGCCCCTCTCCCTCCAGCCAGGTCTCTCCAGGAGCCCCCCGGTGCCTCCATTGTTCCGCTCCCACCCCTCGGCCAGCGCCGGGGGGCCGCGTGGCTGCGCCGGGCGCGCTCCCCACCAAGCCCCCGGCACAAGCACCGGGCGGGACGCCCCGCGGGGCACCGGGCACCCAGCCCGGCAGCACCTCCCCGCTCCCTGGGGACACCCGCCCTCCATGGCCCCGCGCTCCCAGGTCCCCGGGAGCCCCCCGGAGCCCCCCGGAGCCCCGAGCCCCCGCTCGCCGACCCCCGCCCCCCGCCCCACTCACGGCGCTCGGGGCCTCGCGGCGCACAAAGCGGCGGCGCTGCCGCCTCCCGCCGAACAAAGGGGCCCGGGGCCGCCCCGCCCCGCGCCCCCCCCCCCGCCGCCGCCGCTCCGTTCGCGGCTCCGGGCCCGCCGCGGCCGCCCAACTTCCCGGCGGGCTGGGCGCTCCGCCCGGCCGTGACTCAGGGCCGGGAGGGCCGGACGAGGGGCGGCGGGCCCCGGGAACGGCCCGTGCAGCCCCCCCGGGCCGTTCGCGCTGGGGCACCCCGCGGGCCGTGGGGTCTGGGGGCGTGGGGGGAGCGCCCCCGGAGCGTGGTCTGAGAGCGGGGGGAGGCAGCGCTCTGCCTGCGAGAGCCCCGCGAAGGAACGTGCCGCCGCGCTGGGGACCGGGTCTCCCTCGCCGGACGCCCGGGAAGGGCAGGCAGGACCTGGTGGAGCACGGCGTGCCTGGGGGCTCCTGGTGGGCCCCAGCTCTTCAGAGCCTGGGGTGCTTTCTCCCCCCCGCCCCATTTGAGGCACCCCACACACAGCACCCCGGCCACGTGCTTCGCCTCCGCTGCTAAAATTGTCCCCGGAGGTTTTTGTCGGGCTGGGGATCCCCACCAGGTCCGGGGCAGAGCAGCCCGCTCCTTGTGCAACCCGGAGAGCCGGGGAAAAGCCGGTGCCTGCGTGAGGTTGTGAAATGCCGCTTCGCCCTGCTGAAGCACACTTTTTGGTTATTTTGGGCCCGCTGAGTAACAGCGGCCTTGTCACTTCTGTGCCCTAAGTCAGCAAGAGCTGCAGCCCCACAGCCCCCAGCATGGCGAGAAGGGGGAGAACGCAAGCCGGGGATGCGGGGAAACACCACAGGTTGCGAAGGGACCCACGTGCCCCCATGGCGGCTGGCCTCGGTGCCACGAGCACGTGCTGACGAGGCTCCCCAGGCCGAGGCCGTTGCGCTGAAAGGAGCCGCTGGCTGGGCCAGGGCAGCTCTCACCTGCGGCAGGCTGGGCAGGCCGGGCCCCAAGGCCAGCGCCAGCCACCCCTGCCTCGTGCCAGGCATCGTGGTGCTTGCCTCCACAGAGCCATCGGCTTCGGAGCCCTCCCGTTTCCCCCTGTGGCGGCATCACCGGGCCTTAGCCTCAGTGTGTGCTTATGGCATCGGAGCCAGAGGCATCGCCCATTCTCCCCGGGGCAGAGGGCAAAACCACAAGCGCGCAGTCAGGAAGGCAGTGGGTGCAGGGTGCTGCCCACCCGCATCCCTCCCCACATCAGCTGAGGCTGACGGGGCCGGGCCCCCCTCGGGCAGGAAGGATGTGCGAGAGCAGCAGCCTTGTGGGGTCCCGCTCACGAGGAAGCAGGAGCACAGTCACTGACCACAAAACCAGGATCAGCCCCAAGCCGACACATCCGCGGGGCAAAGCCTGCCGTTGGAGCAAGTGCACGGCCTGCAGAGCGCTGCCGGTCATTGGGGTGATAGTGGCTGAGGGGGAGTGGAGAGGAGGCTGCGAGCACAGGGGTAAGGAGAGCTCCGGCCACGGGGAGAGCGCCTGCTTCTGCAAGAAGCCCCACAGCTCATGGACATAGCTCCTGCAGGCAGTCCGTGCTGGTCGTTCAGACAAAGGCACCCTCTGGGACTCTGCCACCACCGGAGCCTCGGGGTGCCCAGCATCGCCAGCAGCCTCGTTTCCCCATCTGGGCTCTGCTGTGACAGCCCCCGCTCCCGCTGACGGGCTGCCCGTGGTGTTTGCTCCAGGTGGGAGAGGAGCCCGCCTGTCTGGCGGTGGCGCGGGGTGAGCCAGCTCTGCCTGCTTGGCACGGGGCTGCAGCACGCATCCTGTCCCAGCGGCAAACACGCTCTTCCCACATTAAACAGCCCTGGCACTGGGACAGGGAGCAGACGGCTCCATTAGGGACTGTTTGTCCTGATACGGGACAGCCCCACAACCCCATTAGTATCCTTTTGATAACGGGCGGAGGTACACTCCATCAGAAGAGCACAAAGGGCAATGAATAGCTTCCACGCCACAAGCTGGTGCTGAGGTAAGGCCGAGACCATTTGAAATAAAGTCTCCTTCCCTTTCTTCTGGCTTTATTATGAAGCACAGCAGTGGGTATATGGCCCCATGCTCACCTGCCAGGCTCTCCTCCCTGGTTCCTGGGCCCTGCCAGCACCCTGCGGCACTCACGCCAAGCTCAGAATCACAGAACATCCCGAGCTGGAAGGGACCCACAAGGATGATCGAGTCCAGCTCCTGGACTTAGCTTGCTACTGTCCTCCCCTACAAGCTGTAGGGCAGCCCACGGGAAGGGGCCTGCCAGCAGCGGGGCACGTGTGCCTTTTGCTGTTACATCTCCCTGTCCCGCAGGGCTGGAGCTGAGGCCGGCAGGGAGGACCTGCTGGAAGCAAACAACCAGTCCCTCCAGTCACGCAGCTTGATAAGAAACAAGGCTACTTGAGATAGATACAGAGTGAGGGAGCTGACAGGCAACCCACAGGCTACGTATGCTCATGGCACAGCTGCTTTAGAGGGCAGAGAGCAGGAAGTAATTCAGTGATTCTCTAAGTGCCTAAAGACTCAAACCCACGACTGAGGCATCATCCTTATCAAGGTAAGGCAGGACCAGTTTTAACCCCAGGGAAGCAGGGTGGTAGCTTCAGGCTAGCGGCAATGGTCAGCCTAAAGCCTGAGTCTCATGGTTCCCTGGGGCCTGTTTCCACAGAGCCCTGGAGTCCGGCAGCAAGGAACAAAGGCCGCCCCCAGTCCTTGGCATCCCTCCAGAGCAGCCTGCTCCAGGTGGGGAAAAGCAGAGACTCAGGTAGTGCTAGCGGCCGAGTATTGGAGCCAAGTACACCCAGAAAAGGAGAGAGGAAGGAGGGGAAGAAATATGGTGTGTCTAAGATGAGGGACTGCCTGCTCAGAGCTGCCACAAGCAGAAGACGTCTGCAGCTGGTTCAACAGATGTCACACCTTTTGCAAACCTTGGCTCACCGGCACAGCCCCTCTTCTCACACAAGGCTGGAGCGCAGGAGGATGTGGGGCGAGCCCCTGCACACACCCCGTGGGTGCGATGAGACCAGCTGTCCCACCTTTAGTTCTAGCCTGAGCAGCTCCACAGCAGTGTTCACAATCACAGAGCTAACACAAAGGGGTTCGGGTTATGTCCCGGTGGTTCCCAGATTAAGGGAAAGCAAAGCAAGTGCTTCAAGATGCAGCAGCAGAAGCAGACAGTGCAGGTGCGCTTCCCCTGTCAGTGGTCAGGGAGCTGTTAAGGGGACCAAAGTGCTGGTGCTGAGCAGAAAAGACAAGGAGCAGAAGCAAAATAAGTAGTTACCTCTATGGTAAAACAAAGAAATAACCCGAGAACGGCTATGGGCAGGCAAACAGCTGAGAGCTTTGGTTCTGGCAGTCCACACTTTGTCAGGCCCCTCAACACGTACCCAGGTGCAGCTCCGAGGATGGAAAAAGCAAGCTGGGGGCGAGCTGTGTCAGGAGATCAGCTGGCACAGAGGAGACGTCAACAAGCTGGTCCAGTAACTCCAACTTTGACTCTTACCCTTTATGAAAAACACAATTATGGAAGGGGCAGACTGTACTTACACAAGCTCCTTAAATGGCAAGATGAAGGCAGAAAAATCTTACTGGTCTTTACTGGCTCAGCTCTGAGACTCCTTGCCCCAGACAAAGCGCTAGGTGCTGGCAGTGCTTTCACTGAGCTCACTCTGCTTCCCAGCCTGAGATCACTCCGAAGGAACGGAGAGCAGCAGCCATATGCCCATTTAGGAAGCGGGGACAGAACGGAATGCGTTGTGACATCTGCCTCAAGACAGTATAGATCTTGTCAACCCAGTCTGTAGAAGGCTAGATAAAAATATTGGTGACTGTGGGCCTTCAGCAATTTAACTGCTTCTCAAAGTGACAGGAGAAAGCCTAATAATGAGGAGATTCCAAGGAAGCGCCCAACAGCGCGCTGTGAGGTAGCCCTTAGACCACTACAAAGTACGGAAACCAAACTTCCCCCTCCCCTAGGGCTCTGAGGAGGGTATAGCTGGGTTGGTTGCAGCCTTGTCCCTCGGCCAGCCCCAGAACTGCCTCCTGGAAGCAGATAATGATGCACGACCAGAGGACTTAGAGCGCTGCAGGGGCAGGTATTCACACCTCCACGGCCATGGCAGCAACAGCTCCTGCAAGAGGCATGCCTCTGAGATTTGGTACAGCCAGTAAACAACTTGCTGGGGCTGGGAGCACAAAGATAATAACCACCCTAAAGAGGATGGGGGGAATGGCTCACGCTCTATGGGATCTTGGGGACCGCTTGAGGCTGCTGTGAAGCTGGCATACAAACCTTACAAGGACCTTATAGTAAGACAAGGCAGCGAGACAAGAAAAAACATGGCGATTCAATAAATATAAGCTTTTATTACAATAGAAAAAAGTAAAACTCATGATAAAATAGACTCTTGCTTTTGGACTGCTCAGAAAAGCCTAAGCCTCACTTTTACCTGCCAGTGCCCACGAGGGTCCTGACCCCTAAGCGATGAGCAACACGACTGTGCTACGAGCTGCACGGCTCCTCCCTCCCCCGTGACAGTGAGGGACTACAGCAGCAGACCGAGCCATGCCCTGCCACGCAGGTGTGGGCTCTCTGTGGGGTTATCAGTACAATATGCCTTATCCCTGTGTGCAACTAGGCTCCTGATTGAAGCAGGAAGCTTTAGGGAAGCTGTGGATAAGAGGGAAGGGGGAGAAAGAAAAAGAAAAAAATATTAGCAGCAGATAAAGGCAGCTGTTCCGAGACAGCTAGGAAGGCAGCAAATACACCTGCTGGAGAGACTGCAGTGTCCAACCGCCTCTGGCCTGCTGATTGCCTGAGTACCACCGAACATGCTCTGGCTTGGCTCCCTGCTTCCTCCAGTCACATTTCGTACTATCCTGAAGGAAACTAGCAGACACCACCAAGTTAAAACCCTGTAGCTTACACAGTGTTACAAGGAACACCCTCCACCGCCTCCTTCCCCGGCCAGCCCAGTGCCCGCGAGTGCCTGTACAAAGTCTGGACCATCATGTGCTCGCCTCCTCCTCACCAGAAAGGGCCAGGGGCAAGAGTACGTTAGAAGGCAGAGGCCACAGGACAGCAAGGTCAGACGGGAGGGGAGACATTTGTGCACCATTGCCAGCACAGCGGCACTTCTGGCTCCAAGTCCCGCCTGCCTGCAGCGGGCAGGCTCACTCCAGGCCCTCGTACACAGCCCTCCGTAGCTCGATAGAGAACATCTCCTCCCAGGGTGCGCGGATCCACTCCACCAGCTCTACCAGGAGCTCAGGGCACTCTGTGCGGATGTGCCACGTGCTCTCCACCTTCAGCACCTGGAAAGGAGGAAAGAGACAGACGTGGATGAGGAGGGCACAGCCTCAAAAGCACTGATCAGCCCCGAGCTGTCGCTCCCCAGTGCCACAGCCAGCTCTTCCCCGTTTTTTCTAAGTGATATCCTCCTCTCCCCCTGCTGCCAGCTGTGAAAGCGCCCCTGCGTGACTTTTGCGCAGCAGCAATCCTCTGTGCTCCCCTGCCTCTGCGGTGCGAGGCCCTGGGTTAGGATGGGAGATGACAGCCCCAACATGCTCTTGGCAGGAACAGGATCTGAGCACAACCCAGCCCCCAGCGTCTCGTGTGCCCCATGACCTCCTCTTGGTTACCTCATCATAAAGCATCAGCTTGATGTCGCAAGGACACAGGCGATAGGTTATGACATTGCTAATACTGCTGATCGGCTGCTTCTCCTTCAAGTGGATATTGCTCCTGGAAGGCATTTCTGCCTCACGATCTGCATCCAAGGGAGGCTGCACCTGCCACTGGTGATTCTCCTCCAGCAGAAACAACATGCTTCGGGTGCTCAGCAGGGTCACAGGGAAAGCAGATGCCCCTAAAAGGATACGAGGGAATATGAGAGGCTTTGCTTGGAGCCTGAGTCACCATAGAACGAGCTTTGCTTTCCATTCCCTCCCTGGGGAAACCCTTTCCAGCAACAGTAACTGGGTGAACAGCTTAACACAGCTTCTGGACTAAAGGCAGAGAGCAGGGTAGTAGACAGATGTACCTGGGCTTGATCAAGCTCATTTCTGGAGCACACATATGAAAGACCATCACCCAGCCAGCTTTTTTCTAGGCAATATCGTCATGTGAGGCAGGAAAAGAAACTCAAGTCCTTTGACCTCATAAACAACACCACTATTCCTTATTTAAGTCAGCAGCTCCAGCTGAAAGGCCAATTTTTTTGGCCTTGATTCACCTGGCTGCAGATCTGATGGATGGAACACAGCAGAAATAAAGTTTAAGATGTGTTCCATCTCGGTACTAAGTACAGCAGAAAGCAGGAGAGTTTTGATAAACTAGAAGGAGCATAAATATCATCCAGTTGACTTCAGTGGATGCAAATAAAAAGCACTAGAATTTGAGAATAAGTCAGAAGCACAGAAGGAGGGAACCACTAGCTGAGGTCACAGGGATCACAAGCTGCTACAGCAACATGTTGTTTTTCTTGTCACATCTCACTCTTGGGAATTAGCAGGAATATCAGAGATGGCATGTTTAATTAGTCCTGCCTACTTGGCAGCGAGGCCTCAGCTGGAACTGTGTCTGGTTCTGGGTACTGTACTCTAAAAAAGGAGAAAAACGTACTTTAAGTTCTCCCTCCCACCCTCAGATACCACATTTGGACCTCAGCAAAACCTGGCACAGAACTTAGTGGACTCCAGCAGGCTCTTCTCGTCCTGCTGGCTAGGGGTTCAGACACTTGCTTCTGTTTTCCCCAAAGAGGGACCCTTTCAGCTCCCACACACTAACCAGCTGTGTGTGTGACCCCTCAAGCTCATGGCAATAACACAGCCCTTGAACCAGCTTCTCAGAAGCTCTTCTGAGTTTTCACCAAACGTGGTGTTCAAGACCAAATGCTCCCCACAGTTTGGGTTTCCATGTAGAAAGGTCTGTGAGACTGTCCTACGTCTCAATGCTAAATAAACCCTTTGCCATGCCCCTGCCCCATCTCGCTGATGGAGCCACGGCCCAGCCTGTTCCCACACACGCTATATGACAAACACAAGCATGTAAGCAGAGAGCACAGGGTGTGGGAAATCCGGCCACGGAGATCTCCTGTACCTTGGATCAGGTAGGCCAGCAGGTAGAAGAAACAAGTACCATCTGCAGCTGCAGAACCTGTGGTCTTGGCATCCAGCAGAGGCCTGGAGGAGATACAACAGTGAGCCACTCAAGGAAGCGTGTTGTTCCCAGTCTAGGCTTGCTGCGAGCTAGTTACTTTTTGCTGTCCACTTGAGGAAGGGAGGGACCCATCTCTTACAGTTTTTCCAAAATACCTCTCCTGCTATTTTCTCTGCCCACCAGCTTGCTAATTAGGAACACAATGTTTCCCACAAA
Organism: Nettapus auritus; assembly: GCA_011076525.1. Taxonomy (NCBI): domain Eukaryota; kingdom Metazoa; phylum Chordata; class Aves; order Anseriformes; family Anatidae; genus Nettapus; species Nettapus auritus. The sequence goes on along the minus strand of CM021771.1, from coordinate 22,988,247 downwards.
GGGGGAGGCAGCCCTGTGGCTCCCCCTTTTCCACTTTCTGTTGTGTTCTGCTCAGGTTCCTCCGTGAGAGCTGGAGTCGCACCCCCTGTGCAGCAGGCACCTGAGCCAGCTGCCGCGAACCTATCTCACGGGCCTGGCTGCCACTCAAGCGGTGCCTCCTGCTGCCCTGCTCTGAGCACTGCACGTCCCTGCTACGGCTGGACAAGCGCCCTTTTCCATCCAAACCCCCCACCCCAGAGGCTGCTCTTACCATAGCCAATGTTGTGGATTCATTTCCACAGTGGGGATTTCCTTCACCTTATTGCTGTGCTTGGCGGGCAGTTCCTGTATGAGATCTAAAGAGGGGCAGAAGGTAGACGAGTTATTGCAAGCCCAAAGGCAGTACGTAACAGCTCAGGAGAGTTCTCCAAGTCTATGAGAGAGATATTGGAAGATATGATGCCAGCGGGGTTCTCCCCCAACTATTTTCTGAGCTGGCAAGAAATGAATTTGCCATATACACCCAGCTACACATCTCCTAGTAGCTCTCCTAGAGAAAAATCCTCCGAATCCTCACCCTCCCCTCTGCTACAGCTCTACTCTTACATGTCAGGGTCTGCAGAAACTGGTCACAGCAGCTTTGGTTCCGGATCAGCAGGTTGTAGGAGGCTTTGGGGTTCTCAAACTCCATTCGAAGGCTCTGGTGGCAGAGTCCCACTTCCAGATGGGAAACATCGGACAGGTAGTGAGAGTCGTTCTTCTTCAGCCACTCCGCAGGTTGTCCCCTAATCACAGAGCACAGCCCTCAGCTGCAGCAGGCTGCCCCATCTCCTCTCACACTTTGGATTGCAGCGGGGGGGGGTTAACCAACAGAGCCTCTGCATGTCACCACACCTCCAGGGTAAGGCTAGCAAAGGCTGGCACTACCCAGCGCTCACAGCCTTGCTGCAGGGTCTCACTGCCACTGCTCTCACCTGATAACCCCAGTGACTTCCAGCACATAGATCCTGAGGTCAGAGGCAACCAGGATCGAGAGGAACTCTCCTTGTCGGCCAAACTTCACCATGGCCACCTAGAGCACAGAGGAGGCAAGTCACAGCACTGGCCTGCTCCTTGCCTGCCCAGCCACGGACAAGGCTGACCCAGACATGCTGCAGCTCCCTTCGGACTCCAGTCTCCAGATGCCAGCCCAGAGCAAAATGTGCAGGGTGGCGAGGACAGCCAAGGAGCAGGGCTGTAGGAGCACTGCTGCAGGAGCTCACCTTCAGGAAGCACTGGAACTCCTCATCGTTCTCCTCAAAAACCTCCATGTCCAGGTACAGCTTCAGGCGGTGATCCACGGAACGGAAATCCCTTGTGTTCAGCACGCCGTTTGCAGCTGAGGAGAGCAAAGGGTGGGATCAGCACTCCTGCCACTGACCAGAAGCTGGCCAAGGCATACGTACTGGCACTAGGGCAGCATCACCCCCTCTGTCAAGTCTCTCCTCAGTACAAGGGGCCAGAACTAGCGCTTCCCAGGCCACAGGTCTCAATACTGAAACATGAGGGGATTCCAACACTGACATCTGTCCTTTCAGATGTACAAGGCTTTTCATAATAATACCCAAGCAAAAGCAGTCTCTGCCACCCAGAAATCCAAGGCCTTTCAAATAAAGCATGCACGGACCTCTGTTAACTCCGTTAGCTGCTGTCTTGCAGGATAGCCCTCACACAGCCAGCACAGTCTCTTCTTTTGGATAAGCTTTGTCATCCGAGCTCACAAAACCCACTGGGAAGAACACAAGTGTCTGTAAAACCACTGACCAGAGCTTCCTATAAACATGCTAGCCTCACACCACACTTAAGCCAAAACCTAGAATCAGGGAAACTGTTCTCCAGAGGTGATGCTCCAGCTGGCAGCTTACTAGTGCCACAGGAACCCAAGTGCACTGGTAACTGAGCAGTGCAGCTCCCGTAGCAAGATCTGATTACTCAAAGTCTGAGCAATTCTCGGGATTAGGAGCTGACTCAGTTTTCCCTACCTTTAGGCATGAGAGTTGAACAGAGAGGGGCATGAAACACCCTGCTCACAAGAACCAGTCACTGCTGCTCATGTTTGATGATCTCCTTCCACATGAAGCAGGAGGCAGTGCAGCCTGCAAGCACCAGTAACAGCGCTCAACACCCCTAAACCCCACACAGCTCTGACATACTCACGGGGACTGAGGTTCCACGTTTCCTCTGACTCGGAGTTCAAAGAGAGCTGGGAAGGAGTGGGCCCATGAGAAACGCTGTAATAGTAGCTCCCCATCATGCTGCCCCCGTTGGTGTCTGTGCGGCTGAAGGACAAGTGCTGGCTCTTTGTTCCCAGCTCCTTATTCCCACAGACCCCGTCCAAACTGTGGGAACTGGAATGGAGAGCGCCATCATGCTCGTCGCTCAGCTCTGGAGTCCTGGTGCTGTTGCTGGTATCCACCTCCGAGCTGTCCTCCCCACCGATGTAGAACTTCCCAGTCTCACTGGCCAGAGCAGGTGCTTCCTCCGGGCCCTCCTGCTGGCTGCCTCCTTCCAGGAGGGAGTTTGACAGGTCCTCACTTGTGCCATCACGGCTAGGCGGCAGGGGCGTGCTGGAGCATACCTCTGAAGGCAGGATGACCACATGGTCACTGGAACAACTGGGACAGGCGATGGGCTCACCACCTGCTGCAGCATCTGTGGAAGATTTCATAAGGGATACAGAAAATAACAGAATAGCGCTCATGCAACAAGATTTTACTTTCCCCTAACGTCTGCAAACCACAAGCAATCCCTTTCAAAGCAGATGCCAGTTAGCTATAGCGTGACCTGAGAGGCTTGTTGAGCAGCTCTAGTCAGAACCATATCCGACACACCTCCCCTCGGCAAATCAATGAGAAATTCTAGATCAGCGTCAACATCCACCCGAAACAGCCACGTTCGGAACTAGGGTGACCAGTGTGTACTGTAGCTGCAACTGAAACTACATCAGTTCTTTTACTCATCTCTTTCCTCCACTTCACGTCCACAAATGCTCACATTGCCTTTGAAGCCCCAACTCACACTCAGTTAATCCAACCATTCTCAGTCACCTCCATCTCAAATTGGTTCATCCTGAGCCAGCCAACCTACAAGCCCACTGTGTCCGTTCTCCAGCTGTCCTCATCCCTCCTGACCCCAATTCCTGAAGCTCACTTCACCCACACCACACTCTGAGCTGGATCCTGGAACTCCCACTTGCTCAGGAGGAAGAACGTGTCCCGGGATGAAGGAAAGTGCTGCAGCCAGGACAGCCCCTCTGCCCTCACTGCAGAGTTCTCCAATCCCAGGATACTTCCACATACCAGAAGCATCTTCCAAGCTAACACTCCCCTGACACTTCAAATAAAATCTGAGCTTTGAATAACTCAGCGATCAGAAGATGCTTATTCAGCACTAGCAATACCTCAGCCAAAATACCACATCTAATTTCAGACACCCAAAGAAAAATGCGGACAAGTGGGGAAGGGTACAGAGGAGACCAGCAAGAATAACTGGATTGTACGAGACGTGAGTGACAAGCAAATTATCTAGGGAATTGAGCTTATTTAGTCTAGTGGACAGAACATAGGACTAGCTGTGGAGGGAGAACAACAGCCCTCCAGTACAAAAGAGAAATAAATCACTTCCCATAAAGGAAGCAAGAGCAAGCTCAAGATTATAGCTAGGAAGACTTAGGTTATGGTTGTTTTTCTGATACCTAACAGCCAAGGTTTTATCTGAAATACTGGAGCAGATTCACCAAAAGCCTCCATTAGCAAAGGCGTTTTAGAACTAATTAGTCTCCGTGCCAGAACTGGCCACAGGTTCGATGACACGACATGACCTAGGCCTCTTCCAGACTTCTGCAGAGCACTGGCAGTTTCCAGCACCCCTTAACGTTCTCCTAGACCCAAAGCAGTCCACAACAGGGGTGGCACTTGCTTAACAGTAAGACAGTGACTGACTCCTGCTGGTGAAGAAGGCAGGCTCTTCTCTAGCCCAGTCCAAGTGGACCAACAGAGCACATTCCACACAGGTTGTAATTCCAGTACAACCAAGGCATCACCTTCTCCTGTACGTTCTATGCTCTACACCACAGCTGCCATCCTGGTAGTCTGCTTGGGCACTAGGGAGTACCCTTTTTTCCAGGGACTATGTCCTACCTTGATTTGAGGCAACTAGGGTCTCAAGGCTTTTGGTGTCTCCAACTTGTGCAGGATAAGGATCTTGCTGCCAGGGAGCCAGGGACTGCAAAAACTCATGCTTGCATTTCAGGCACTGGAGCCTCATGGATGCTTTCTCCTGGTCCTGATTTTGCCGATTCTCCTCCACAGCTGGGGACAACACTTCAAGCACACACTAGAAGTGGCAAGACAGGGAAAAAGAGTGTTAGCAGGCACATACAACCGTCCTTCCTTGTTGTGGGAATGCAACATAACTTGACTACTAGAACTCAGCAGGCCTATTTCTAATGGGAGAAAACTGCAAGGTTTTCTCCCTGAGAGCACCCTTTATGCTCCAGGAGATCCACTGCTCATGGCCATGCTCACAGGCCCCCCCCCAGGTCATTTGTGCAGAAACAGATCCTGAGCTTACAAGCAAGACAAGGGCTACCTAGATAGTTACAGGACAGCAGATGTCCGTGTGCCCTAAGAACGCAGGCTCTGTGCTGGCAGACAGAATCCACCTTCCAGGAAAACTGTCCACCTCCCCAGGCTTCCTCCCAGCCCCTCCAACCTGCAGACACTGCTCCGGGCAGTCATCCAGCACCACGTATTTGCGCTTCTGCCGGTCCTTGCGAATGTAGCTAAAGTGCAACGTGAGGACAGGGAAGACTCGCTCCAGGTCCTGCAGGAGACAAAAGCACCAGCTCCAGAAAGATGGCGCAGCATCCAGACTATGTTTGTTTGCAAGCGTTGGAAACATGGACATACAAGTACTTAATTTAGTGAGCCTGGAACAGTCCTCCCAAAAACGCCCTGAGAGCATTTGGTAAAATGTGCAAAAATAAAAAAAGTTCATGTGTGCTAGGTACAACTGGAAATTACAAGGCCCAAAACGAAGCATCTCAAATCAAGCCACAAACATTCAAGAGGTACAAAGGCAGAAAGGAAAAAAAAAAGTTTGAGCTTTTGGGGAATGGTATTAGAGAAGCCTGTGATCAAGTTCATGCACATATTTAATATTCTTAAAATCCTACTGTGACAAAGAGAGGTTTCTACGCTCCCTTTCTAAAAGGCCACAAAAGCAAAATAGGACTCTTAGCAATAAAACACACATCTAGCATGGATAAAAAGCTGCCCACTGAGCTGCCAGTAGCTTTCCAAATGTCACATTAGACTCAGAGCTGCACTGTCCAAGAAAAAGCGCAATCCACAAATAGCTCTGTGATATCCCACTAAGGAATGGATAGGAAAGAGTCCTCCTCCATTTTATTTAGGCTCACCTCAAGAAGTCTTTTATTCCTGTCACTGGGACAAGTCTTTTTAACCCTAGCTTTGGAACAGAACTGGTGCTGCATTATCACAGATACTCTAAGCAATGCTGGTGCTGTTAGGTACGTATGCATAGCGTGGAACAGATGATCAATCAGGCTTTGCAGGCATTAGGAAAACACCTGCAGGGTACTCTAACAGAAGTTAAAATTGAAAATGTTGTCCCATACAGGGAATAAGAAGCCAAAGGCTCACAGAGAGACATGACTCACCATCCTCTTCCAATTCATCTCAGAGGTCTCTATCTTCTGCAGGCATTTCAGCTCCAGTTTGTGGAGGACTCTGGCAGCCTTCAGTTCCACCTCAATCACATGCCTAGCTGTGACCCGCAGGAAGATCCAGTCTGACTCTGGGTCCCCTTCACCTTCTATTTGGCTCACCAGCACTGGCTGGCAAAGGTCCACTGCCAAACAAGACACAGCACAAGTCAATACACACAGCAGGCCTTCAGGCCTACCTGAACAAAACCTTTACAAGTCCCACATTGCTGGGCAGTATGACAAAGCTTCAGGGATGCCACATTCAACCCACCTATTCTACTACCACCCAAGCCCTCACACAAGGCAGAGAAAAGACCCATTTACCTTCTGGTTTCTCATCATCTTCTTCCCCCAGAATTAGCTCATCTGCCTCCTCTTTGCCTCTCAGCTCTCCTCCCACAGGCTCATCTACTTCAAGGTCTTCCTCCTTCCGAGTATCATCCACAGCAGGAGAAGATTCTTTCGTGAATACTTGGGGTTTTATTTGCTCTGCTTCAACATTCTCACTCTGCAAGTCTATTGCTGCAGGTCTGCCTGAGATCTCATCTGCAGAACGGCTCCGGCAGATGACAGGTAGTTGGTCACGCTCCTCCAGTCTCTTGTACTGCAGCCAGTCAACACCAAAGCGATCTCTGAAGCTGTCCATGCGCTCCATCTCCTTCTGATGCTGCAAAACCAGGCCTGCAGAGAGAAAACTTGGGAAGCATGAAAACAGTCACCATGCCAGAGCACTCCTCTGACTGCAGGCAGTTCAGCTGCTGTGTTACTGAGAAGGGAGACAAGCCTCACCAGCAGAGAGAGGTAAAGTCTGGGACTCATGTTCCGTGTCACTGGGCTCTGAAATGCTCGCTCTGCGCACTTTGACTTTTCCCTGGAACAAACAGGATAAGAACAGTTGGGAGGCAACAGAACAACCAAAACAGCATCTGATCACCACCTCATCTGTCTCAGTCCCAGACCTTGCACTTCTTCCGAGGGAGCCTGACAGCAACATTCTCTGCTGGGGACTGGCTGTCACTGAAGTCTGCAGCACAGGAACTGTCCAGAGCACTGCGGTCCAGCGCGGTCCTCTCTGAGGTAGATGTGTGGATGGACTGTGACACACTTTGCACAAGTTTTGGAAGGTGCTGAATCCAAAAGAAGAGAAAGCTGTCTACTGAGTGTGAAGGGGAGACAAAGTAACCAGACCACAATTCAGGCTAACAATTTCCCTGCCTCTCACCCCAAACTTCCACCATCTCAGTAGAAGCAGTGCCAACAGATCCTACCCGGTTGATTGGACCGTTTATCATGGCTGCTCCAATTTAACTCACCCTCTGCGTCCCTTAAAAACAGCAGATGGGATGTTGAAAAACATTTGTTTTGCTAAAATGTAATTCAAGTGTCAAGTGCCAGATAGTATGTGAAAGGGAAACTGGCAAGGCTCCAAGTTCAGCAAGGGTACTTAGGACAGAATAAGTTACACCGACCAGACCCAGCAATTACTGGGAATCGGCATGGATTGAGCCAAAACAAACTGCTTCATAGGGAAAAGATAGCCAATACAGATTTTTATGGGACACGTGAGGATGCAAAAACCTGTCAGACTTCCCACTCCCAAAGGCAGTAAGATCAGTTTACAGCTATTGTACTTACCATTAGGTCCGAGGAAGAGAGTGGTTCTCCATCCAAGAGGAACTGTAATTAGAGACCCATTTGCAGTCAGATTCCACTTGGCTGGCACATATTCAGCACATCTACTGACTATTTCCCTTCAGGTCATCATAGGGTTGGGATCCTTGGTACAAAACTGCAAAGACTTCCAGAAACAGCCCTGTTCCTGCCTATCTATTGGGCGTTTACCTGTAGGTACCTAAGAGCATATAAGGCCAGAAGGGACTCTTGTGGTTTTCCTGTTTACAGACCTTTTAACTCCCAGAAATGTATCCAAGAAGGTTTGCAGAAGAGATCTAATAGATTCTTCTACAAGAACTCAAATTGTTTTGGCAGCTACTCACTTCTTCCTCGAAGTTGGTACCCTACTTCTAATTTGAGCCTACTTAGCTTCCAGTAACTGGAGCTCAGTGAAAGCTTGTTCCAATTTGCAGTTTGATGACAACAAATCTAGCAATTTGCTGCTAACATAAATGGCAGACCAGCTCTGGAACACCTCTGACCCCTTAGCAAGCCAATTTACTTTGCTAAATTGCCAGAACACTGTCTTTGCTGGCTTCATTATTTAAAATCAGATTACCACGAATTGACTTAAGCACCAGAGCACAAGGGAACAGTGATGACACCTAACTGAGAGCAGAGGAATGTGGGGAGAAAAAGAGGTGGTCATTGTTGCCAACAGAGTATGCAATTAGGCAAGGTAGGCTGAGATGGTGAGTTTCTTTTTGCAAAGTCCAGGGATGTATCTGGCAGGACAGAGGAAAGTTTGGGGAACTTCAGCAAAACTGATGCAGTGGAGAAGGAATATTAAGATCTGAGATCAATATTCAACTGTGCCTGCCTTGGCCAGCACACCTTACAAAAAATTAAGGTTATTAAAATTACCCTACCTAAACAAACAAACAAACACACCACAGAACCACTGAAATCAGTTTTCAGGTTTACAAGACTCTTTCCACTCATTTGCCCACGAACACCAGAACACCCTACACCTTCAGCAAGCACTGGCAGAAGGCACGTGGCTGATACTCACATTGGAGGAAGCTGCTCTGGGAGACAAATGTACAAGGGTTGCAGACCGGTGGTTTTGATGGAACCATAATGGGTTTCCCTCTAGGTGCAGCTGGTTAGAGGAAATAGAGAAATAGTTATTAGAAAGCAGCACTCTATACCTTGATTTAAACTCCCTGGAGGCTCCAGTATTTCTCTCTGCCTCAGGAAATATCTTAGTAGTGGAATGCTGGTCAGCCCAGGAGAGGACTAAATTTTCACAACACTTCCTGAAATTTGTTCAGCAAATGCAGAATGAAATTAAAGTATTTTCTACTCAAGTCCCTAAATCATCTGGAGCCTCTTCAATACTGACTCCGAGAAGTCTTGGGATAACAATCATTTGTAGGCTATTTTCCTTCACAGACATTACAGTGGCTGTAGTTATCCTCCTTCAGACTTCTCCAAATTCTGCAAATCCACAGAAGCATTGGAAGAGGATCCTTACTGAACTTGACTGTGTTAAAATTGGAAAGGGGGGTTGAAAAAAAAGGATGTGGGAATAAGTATACAGAAAAATGAGCAGGGGTCAGAGAAAAAGACTAAAATGCAAAGTGTCTTTCCAAGGTTCCCCATCAGCTTTCCTCGTTAAAATTAAATGCTCAAGAGTTGAATTTATCTTCCAAAACTCTGCTTACCACACAGTCTCTACTTTGCTCCCTTGCAGACAACAACATCTCCAATCTACCAACTCACTAGGTTTTGTGCTTACTTTTTTTAAATAGTGCAGAGTGGACAACGGTGCCAACTGGGCATGTTCCAGCAGCAGGTTATAGGCCACGTCCAGGTGCTGCAGATTCACCAGCTGTTCAACTCCTGCAAACAAAGCAAGAAGCCATCAGCGTAATAGAAGATAAAACTTCGGAAGCTTCCCCCTGCCCCTCTTCACCAGAACCGAACCCTTGTAGAAATAACTGTGCCCAAGATTTCATTTTCTGCTCCTCCTTGAAGAAGAGAGAAAAACGTCAGACTCAAACGCTCCTCCACTGAAGGCTCACCATTAATGCCGTCGAGTTCATTGCTGCGCAAGATCAGAGTCACCAGCTTGGATCGGCTGAAGATGCCGAGGTTTGGCACTTTGGACAGGAAGTTATAAGCCAGACTGAGGTACTCAAGTTCCGTAAGGGTCTGTTTAGAGAGAAAAGCAGCACCGGATCAATTGAGACCTTAGCTCAAAGCCTGACCCTGAACTCAAGACAGAGCACTAGTCCCTGCCACTCTCTCCATCCCACCAAGGCCACTTAAAAATTGATTTTCTTAAGACTACTTCTGCATCAGGACTTCAATGTTCACATTTGGAGTGGTATGTCTAGAGGTGTTCTAAGTGCTTTACAAAATGTGCTAGGAGCAGCTTTTCCCCCCCCACAACAATTTTAATGGAGCATAGATAGGGACTGGACACCCTGCCTCAGGAGAAGAGCTGAACTTGCTACCAAAAGCAGCCCTTTCCTGCTTTCAGAAAGACAATGGTGAATGACATATTGTGAGCCCAACCAGCTCTGTGAAAAGCTGTTTCACAGCTTCTCTTAAAAGAAGCATATCCAGCCCAGCAGAGTCTAGATTTCAGTGCCTTTCCCCAGAGACCCACACGTCACTGTGATGGATTACCACCTCTCTAAATTCACTGACAGGAGATTTCTAAGAGCAAGAAAACAAATGCTAGCGGCTGCCTGGATAAACCACACAACAGATCTCAACAGCCCTGTGCCTGGCTACCTAATGCTCACCTGCTGCACAGATTACAGCAAAGCGCCAGCCACGCTGAACAGCAGCCAAGTGATACGCACAGCGATGCACACAGCAAAGGCGCCTGTGTCGGAGCGATGAGGTACGCTGCCTTCCCTGCCTCACCGGGACAGGGGCTGCACGCACTGGAAACGGTTTCAAGGCTGCAAGCACTGGCTCTAAATCACACGCCTGTCGGACCGTGTCTCCAATCTCCTGCGTTATACTTCGCTTAGCAGGCTCACACTGACTTAGCAGGTCAATGACCACAGCGCTTCAGCGGTGTCCTCTCCCTACAATGGAACTGGTGCTCAGCCCCAGATACTCACCGTTAAATAGTGCTCACAATCCTGGACCTTGTTATGACTCAAATCCAAGACTCTCAGAGCATTTAGTAATTGCTGAAGGATGAAAAGACACAAGATCAGATCCTACAAATGTCTTCCCTGCAGCATGGAAACCCTGTCCTGCTGCGAGAGGCCAGCAGAATTAACACTGCTCACTCCCTCCCACCCAGACCCAGCAGCATCAGTCAAGCAGTGGCCAATTTCTGGCCGAGATCATCTCCTCACTTCCACCCAGTCACGCAGGAAGGATGCCCCACTCACCAGCGAGTCATCCAAGGCAGTGATGGAGTTGTAGCTGAAGTTGACAGTATGCAATTCCAACCACGGGAGAGCACAGCTCAGATCTCCGCCACATGCTGAAATGATTTCCTAGGAAGAAGCGAGGAGCCGTTGCTTGGTTAGCACTGGCTGTTACCGTAACAGCAGATGAACAAAGGAGAACAGCTAGTCTAGAACAAGGATGGCGTACTGTGCCTCACAGACCCTGCAATGGATCAGCGACTTAGAAGTCATTGCCAAGTATTTGGAGGTGGTGGAAATTCCATGACTAGATATGCGGAAAGGAGAGGAGACGCTCTTGCTTCCTACACACAAGTGGCAATAGTTAGCCTAATGGTTACAAGTTGGACACTGAAAACTAAGCACAGAGACTCATCCGCACAGACTCATCCTAACGAAAACTTTTTCAGACCTCCATCGAAGCACCCAGCAATAAGACGCACATGTTCTGGTCAAACAACTCATGCTTTGGCAGGCAAAAGAATCTCTCAAGGCACTCCCTGTCAGCAGCCACTGTTCCCCAGCAGGCAGCTGCTTCCATGCCAGACAGAAGCCCAGAGCCCCACTGCTAACACAGCCCACACTATTAGTTCTTCATGGTTGGAGCTTCTCAGACACCTGCTGGGCCCAAATGCTAGTTAAGACGCTGGAACACAGCATTTCTGCCTTACAATCAACTCTAATTTATGATTGCTAAGGTGCAACCAAATAAACCTTGGTCAGCTGCAGGACTTCGAATGGAGAAATGGGTAAACGCAGAGAACAGTGAGACGTAGCAGATATGAATATTGGCTGGAGCCAGAAATCCTCAAGCAGCTAAAGGAGAGACTACCAAGCACATAATTAACCAGGGAATACTTGAACTTTATTTCAGTCAGGGGTAGGACCCCAAAATGGGGAAAGGAGAAAAAGCCATACAGAACGTGGATTGAGAAGGTGGTTCTCAGGGCCTGTCTTGGTCCCACAACCCTTCAGGTAGGGTAGAGATGGGAGGCATTCTCCTGCGTAGCTCCCCACGGGCTGCAGAGACACTCACCTCCAGTGTGCTGATACATTTGCAACAGGTTAGAGACTCCAGCTGAGAATAGACAAATCGCAGACCCCGGAGGCAGTGTGGAGGGACAGACCTCAACTGCAGCAGTGATGAGAAAGTAAAGACAACATACATCAACGTATCACAGTGCAAGAGCAGCTGCCATCCCAGACCCATAAGAGATCTCCCATCTCCCTCCTGGAGCCTCCCTCCCCAGCACTCTAGCCATCGTTCACACCCAGCTTTACCCCAAGCAGGTGTTGCAGGAGTTTAGACTTCGCCTGGTAGGAAGGCCACAAAAGCCTACCCAGTTTTTAGGTTTACAGGCATCCTGCAACCACTAAACTAAGTAAAGAACAGCCAAACAGCAAGACTCGGAGCCCATTCTGCCTCCTGTACTTACTTCCAGATGCCGGAGAGACTTGAAAGGGAAGATCTTCACAGTAGATTGCAGAACACAGCTTGGAACGTGAATGAGCTAGAAAAATAAGAAAAGAAGGCTCTTATTAATCTCAGTTTGTGAAGCAACAGCACTGCCCTGACGTGCCAATTGCAGCACCACGAACAGGCTCCTTCTCCAGCCCAGGTGTTAACTAACAGAGCCTGTTATTTAACATTACCTAATGCTCTTTGTGCTGGCATCTGCACTCTCCCAGTCCCACAGTTCAATAAGGGTCAAACAGAAAAGCACGCTAGCTAGCACAAGACTGCCAGGCCATTCATCTCCATTTCTTCTCCTTTGCTCATGTGGCTTCACCACCGTCAGAGTCACAGGGAGATCTGACAGCCAGGTTCCTCATCAGCCACCACTAACTAAATAAAGACAAATCGAGCCGCTGGAGCTATGTTTATCAAGCAGCTGAGCTGAACTAGCACACTGGTGGGAGGTGTGCACATGTGTTTCACTAGAACAAGCCAAATAAGGCAAATCACAAGCAGATACAGTGGAAAATAGAGCTGGAATCCAAGACACAGTTAACATTAGGCTGAGGTAGCTGCAATCCTCCTCTCTGCATTTTGCAGGGCAGCCACAGGCTCTTTCGCCACAGGGTAGGTAAGACTGTGCTCATATGCCACAGAGCTTACTCAACCCAGCTCCTTATGCTTTCTGCGGGCACCGCATAAGCAGGATTTCAGACAAAGCGGTGATGAAGGAGGTAACGCTCCCACTGCGGAGCACAACCGGAGAGACCATCTCTGCCAGCTACAATCGCGCAGAAGTGACTCATCAGGTGCAGAACAGACGTCCCAAGGCCTCCTCACCACAGCCACAGCCACGGCAGTGATGAATCACTGCCCCGCTCCTGCCAGCACTAATGCAGCATGTTGAGCAGGGCCATTTGCAGGGGAAGCCTGTTCTGGGAAGCTCTGATGGTCAGTTTTAACAACGTTTATGTCAGACGCCAGCATTGCTCTGCGTCTTGACAACTTAATTGTCTCCTTCTCTCCTCTCTTTCCACTGTCTCAAGAATTTGAGCAGGCTGATACAAATTATTAGTTTCCCCAAGCAAATTGGTTCCTGCACCACAACGAGCAGCTTCCCCTCCATTCGGGCCTGTTACAGACATAGCCTGTTATTTGGTCAACACGAGCACTTACCACAACAGTCTCCTGACTGCAACATCCTCCCCTTCCTCGTCCTGTCAGAGGATCTGTATTTCTCCACAGGCTCTGGGCCCCCACTCTGACCTGCAGCCTCAGGGTACTGCTGTAAAACTCCCCCAACAACCCTCAGATAGTTGTCTCCAGTCTGTCTCACATGGAAAATACTTTTAAAGCCACTGCAGGCCGTAGTGCCACAGACTCGAAGGCCCAGCCACATCTCCTGAGCAGCACCATGGGACATGGGGCAGGTAATTCCCCTTCTCCTTTCAGGCCCATTTCACCCCTAGTGGAAATCTCTACCCTCTGCCCTTCTTGTGTTGCCTCAGTGCCAAGTATAAACGCATGCAGCCTCGTAACACAAGCCACCTTTCAGAAAGTTCTCTGAAGGATGCCTTGCTCCATGCTTTTATTTCTATTTCAGCCTCCCTAAAATGAACAAGGACACCTTACGAGCGACCTACCATGCTGTGAAACAGCCCAGCCAGAACCTCTGCCCGGGCAAGAGCGTGTAAAACTCAGCTACAGTCAGCAGGAGGACAGCACGGCTGAGCCGTTCTGCTCAAATACCCCCGCCCGGAGCTAAGGGATCAGACATCGCTCGGGGAGCGCTCGGCCACGCTCGGCCGCCTGACGCTGAGCTGCTCGAGCGTTTCGGGAGACAATCGTTGCCTCTTCCCCAAGGACTGCCAAGGTCGGGCCGCCGTTAACCCCCGCGGCTCCCCCCGACCCCGGGTGAGGCCGCCGGCTGTCGGGGCAGCGGCACGGACCTTGAGGGAGCGGGTCTTCTGCAGGACGTCGAAGAGGAACTGCGCCTGGAGCAGGGCGGCCGTCTCGGCGGGGTGCGAGGGCAGGGCCACGAAGCCGCGGTTCTGGTCGCGGGGGCCCAGGAGCTGCTCGAAGAGCCGCGTGAGGTGCTGCAGGGTGCCGGCGAGCAGCGTCAGCGTGCTGGAGCCGTCCAGGACCAGGTCCCCTGCGGGCGACAACGGGACGGGGACGGGAGGGCGGCGGGGGGACCGGGCCGTGAGCGCCGC
>CM021771.1:22911345-22973675 GCA_011076525.1 Nettapus auritus | reverse complement strand
GGGGGGGGGGGGGGGGGGGGGGGGGGGGGGGGGGGGGGGGGGGGGGGGGGGGGGGGGGGGGGGGGGGGGGGGGGGGGGGGGGGGGGGGCGGGGGGGGGGGCGCCCCCCCCCGCGGGGGGGGGGGGGGGGGGGGGGGGGCTCCCGCAGCCCGGCGGCAGCCGCTCACCCACCGGCGTCGCGCAGCAGCAGCGCCAGGCCGCGCACCGCCGCCTCCGCCATCGCGCCGGGGGCAGCCCGGGAGCAGGCCGCGTCCCGCCGCCCTCCCGCTGCCGGTGGCTCCGCCGCGCTTCCGCGTTACCAGCGAGACGAGCCTTCCGCCGCGCCTAGAGCGCCGCCGCTTACATCCGGTTGCCATGGAGCCCGCCCCGGCGTCCCCCCCCCCGCCCGCCGCCAGGGGAGGGGAGGGGGGGGGCACCGCCGCCGCCGCCCGCCGCCGCCACCGGCCGGGGGGGCCCCGCGCCGCCGCAGCCCTACCTGCGGGCGGGGGCGGCACCAAGGGGGCGGCGGGCAGCAGCGCCGCCTGCCCGGGACCGGCACGGCACGGCACGGCACGGCGCGTCTCCTCCTCCTCCTCCTCCGGCGGTGCGAGGTAGGGGCCCCGCGGGGCCGTGTGTCCGTCCGCGTGTCCGCGTGTCCGCCCGCGGGATGCTTACCGCCGCCCCTCCGGTAACGCGGGGCTGGGTGTGCCCGGTTGCCCCCGCTGCCCCCCCAGGCTCGGTCCCTCGGGATTTCAGCCCCAAACCCCGCTCCGTGCCGGGTGCCGGTGTCCAGGCGGGCAGAGCCGCGGGTTCAATCGGCCCCAAAAGTTTCCGTGCTGCTGCCCCACCTGCTGCCGGCTCCCCCCGGGCCGGTCCCGGCGCGCGGGCCCCGCGTTGTGGGGGGGGGGCCCCCGGCGCCCCCCCCCCCCCCCCCGGGGGGGGGGGGCGCACCGCCCCCCCCCCCCCCCCCCTCCTCCTCCTGCCGGAGCTGTCCGTGCCCGGCAGCCCTCCCGCGTCCCAGGGCTGGCTTTACTCCTCTCCCAGCATCAGCTCCCTGTCTGGACGCCCCACAGCTGAAGGATTCCCAGCCTGGCTGCCAGTAGATTAAGGAAGAGCTGAGATGTTCCTCCGCTCACCCACATGTATGGGACAGCCAGCTGTAGCTCTCCTGCCCAAACTCAACCTGCCAAGGGGCACCGTGGGCTGCTCGCCTCGCCCCTGCCCCTTGGAGCCACGCCAGGTCAGCGGCATGGCACGGCTCCATCAGCACGCTGGTCCTTGGGGACCAGGGGAGCCCTGCTGGAGGCTGTCAGCAACATGTGGCCCTCGGGACATCCCTTCGCTGGGACGTGCCTGCCCGCTTTCCTCCTGCCTTCCTTTAGCCTAGATCGAGGGTGTGAGACGCGGAGATGCGGGCGAGCGCCGCGCTGTTTACTGGAGCCGAAGGCTGCGTTCGGAGGGGAGAGCCCCCGCAGGAATTGGCGTAAGCGAGGGTAATGCACTTGTGGAGGGAGAAGGACGGTGTGAGTGCGCACGAGTCAGCAGCCCGTGGATGTTTCTGGCCTCCCTTCGGATCTGGCCTGCTGGCGTTGTGCCTCTGTTGCTGAAAATTACTTCTAGCGGGAATGCTGAATCACGTACTCCTGACACGCGAGAGATAGAGTAGGATGAAGGTATCATTCATTCAGTTTTCTTTCGGTGTATTGTTTATTATCCCCCTTTTGTCTCGTGTTCTTCTCATGACAGCCCAGGCAGCGATCCCAGCAGGCTGGGTGGCTCAGTGTGATGCTTATTAGCAGAATTCTCCCTGATGTTCTTTATAAATTTCTCTTTTAAATTTTAACCCATTTCTGAGTCTCTTTGTGTGGGTCTGCCTGAAAAAAAATAATCTTCATTTGTGTTTTACACCCCTGAGATCTTTCCAGACTGCTGGCACGTCCCCTCCCCATCTTAGTCATCCCATCTTGCGCTAGACAAATTTAGCTCCTAACCTTTCCTCATAAATCAATCCCCCTGGCCTACTGGCAATTTTTGTTGCTCTTCCCTGAACTCCTTCTGTTGCAGGTAACAGAAAATGCCAGGCTGCATCCGAGGCGATGTCTCTCCAGCCTTTCTCTGGCAGGTTGCACCAGGCGCCGCAGAGTAAGGGGCAAGTGGCCTCTAGTGGCCAGCCACCAAGGAAGGCACCGGATCGGCGCTACGAACCGCAGCGCTTGGCTTTTGGCACCCCTCAGAATCCCATCACTGCTACAGATTTGTAGCATCACCAGTTCTTAAACCGATTTCTTGAGAGCATGGCGTGTGCTGCAGCTCTCGGGAGCCGTTCAGCACCTTGG
The DNA here is from genome assembly GCA_011076525.1 of Nettapus auritus. NCBI lineage: Eukaryota > Metazoa > Chordata > Aves > Anseriformes > Anatidae > Nettapus > Nettapus auritus. The sequence goes on along the minus strand of CM021771.1, from coordinate 22,971,361 downwards.
GGACGCCGCGTGCCCCGTGGGCAGCACGTCCGCCCTGGGAAGGGATGGCCGCCTTTGGGGGAGCATCTGTGCAGCATTTGCACGCAGGCTTGGTTTTTCCTGGGAGGGTTAAATAGGGAACAAAAAAAGCTCGTGTAGTCTCAGTGTGCCCGTTAAATGTGTTATTACAGTGTGGGGATGGGAAGAGGACATAGGAGACCTTGAATGGTTCAGATCCCAAAACATGTTTGGGGCTGCCACGCCTCACCTTCACAGGGTGAGCAGGGATGGGGGAAACCCCCGCACATCGCATAATCCCCCTGAAACCTCAAAGCGGGTCCCAAGGGCTCCCTTGCTTTACTGCTAGTACAGCTGTCTTGCTTTTAGCTGCTCAGCAGAGTCATTAGAGTGACATATTTTCAGCATGTTTGAGAATACGCCGCTTGGTTGGGTAAAGAGAGATTAAGCATTGAATTTTCCAACCCTTTTAACTTCATTTAGGCAGTCAGGCTGTAGTTGTAAACTCAGCGTAATGTTTTGCAAAGATCACGCCAGAAGAGCTCGTCGCATCCAGCGGGTCTCCTGTCTGCGGGTTTCCTACCACCCGGTCTTGAATACCCCTGTGAGCCTCTGCATAGCTTCAGACCAACCTGCACCCAACCTGAAACAAAGCACGTTGTTTTCCAGCATTGCTGATACTTTGCAGTTTCCGTTCAAGGTCCCATAAGATGCATTAGCGGCACAGAGGTAGAGTTGAGCATTAGTATTTTTTGTTGTTAAATTACCGTTAGCATTTTGCTAGTTCTTAGGGATTCTGTCACTACCAGAACTGCCTTCCAAAGCCGTGAAGCAGTAATACTTGTAACACATTTTTGCCGGCAGTCCTCTCAGCTGTAGCTGTGGATGTTACGTTCCTCACAAATACCCAGCCCTTTTTTTTTTTTAATGCACACGATGCCTTGGCCCTGAGGAACTGCAGAGCCTGGGTCCACCTGCCAGCTCTTCTCGCTGTAATTAAGTGTTCCCTTCCTTCAGTTTCAAATTTGCTGCTGTTTGATTTCATGGAATGATACCCTTTTTCTGAGTTAAAAGCGAAAGGAAATAAAAGACATGTATTACCCTTCTCTCTATCTTGTCTCCTACTAAAAAGCAGCTCAGTCTCTTCTTACAGCTCATTTCCAGACCTTTCTCCTTTTTTTTTTTTTTTCCTTCTGAACCCTTTTGCTCCATCTCTCTTGGAAAACAGAGTGGAAACCTGAAGATTACACCTCAAAGCAGGAGCCTTAACAGATCTACAGAGTGAACTGGGTATTTTCATTGTTTCACCCTGTTCCTTATGATTTGGACTCTCCATTTCCTTGTCTTGGCAGCGTATTTCTCTAGAGCTGCTCAGGCCTCACAGAAGGGCTCAGTTACTGTAGATTTCAGTGAGGTGTGTTTGAGGGATTTCAACCACTAAGTTTTGCCTTTTTCACGATAATTAGGGTGGTGACGTTCAAAGGGAGGAAAAGAATAGCAAAAATCTCAGGTTATTCACCATAAATTTTAATTGTCATCCTATCCATATCCATGTAGCTGTGTTAGTTCCTCCGGTGTTCCTCATGTTTAATAATTTTTGGTCCTTTCATGCTTGTTCTCCCTGTCCGGTACTGAGCAAACATTGCATGTGGAGTCCTCTTGAAACCACAGAAAGGAACTGTTGTCATTCATGCCTGCAAGGCCTGGGTGTGCAGCCCCAAAATCGTGCCCTAGCTGTTTGCAGCCCTATCCCATTGCAGCATGTAACTTGTAGCTGTAACGCTTCTGGCACTGCTCAATAGTTTGTTCATTTGCATGACTGCATCCTGAGATAGCTGCTAGATCTATAAAAATGGTTTGAGAGAAGATGGCTTAGTCCAAGAGAACATGCTTCATCAGTGATGACATTAGCTCCTCAAGAAGTTGCCTTAGAGATGGCCCCAGAAGTTTTTGGCTTCATAATGCGTGCCTTTGGGTAGGCAGGATAAGCAGAGCCTGTAGTAGCACCTTCTGAAGATCTTCAAAGATAGGAGGAGGGATGATGAAGTGGCCTTACTGGTGTCACCTGTAGACCATCTGTTTTAGTGTCGTGTCTTGAACTGTGGCCCCTGCGAGGTACTTCAGATGAGATGGTAAGAAATGCCTTAGCAGATCTCCAGGCTGTGGCCTGCACTCCTCTACAACTTCTTCCAAAACTTTCATATCGACAGAATAGCTTATTTTGAAAGACGTTTTGTAATAAATATGACTTGCTGCCCAGAGATACGGCCAAGCTGTCCTCTAATTTTGCAGTATTTTTCCCCTAATGACACCAATGAAAAAATCTTCTATTTTGTCAATTTTCTGTTAATTTGTATTCTTCCCTTGCAGTTTTAACGAACGTCCCTTTTCTTGCTCCGTGAAATGAGAACACTTTGCTTAGCCATCCCTCTGCCCAAACTACTGTGGATGTGCGTGCATCTTCTGTCTCCGTATGAGTTCAGATGAGTTTTCAGAGGCCCAAATCTTCCCGGTGCCAGTCTCTGAACCATCTCCAGCTCTCCCTGATGTGACAGCAGACAGTGCAGCCCATGCTGAGCTCAGCCTGCCCTGTTGTTGTAGATATGACATGACTGTAGCTGTTTCTGTGTTACTCTCAATCCCATTCCTTAGGACCTGTGGAACTTCGTTGCCTCCTTGCCTTGCAATTGAACATTGAGCAGAGCACTCCCTCGGGCTGCCCACAGGGTTATTGGTCCCTTAACCAAGCTGGTGCAGGCCGTGCACATCTCTGCAGTTTGTATGGGCCTCTTCCCCCATAACATGTATTGCTTTGTGTCTGTTGTATGAATGCAGAACTGTTTGTCCTTGTGCTGTCTCTCTGGCCTGCATGGATCTTTCTGAGGTTCCTCGTGGCTGTTTTGGGGTCTGCCCATTTTTAAGGCTATGTGGCACAGGACCGCCCCGCTGCCTGCTGCTGGCATGCCCCCTCATCACCTTGCCTTTCCCATTTTACCCTTGCCCGCTGCTCAGCCGTGCTCCAGCTTTGCCCAGATGTGCTGGTGGAGAGGTGACTGAGCAGGAAACCTTCCGTTCCCTGGCACAGCACGGCTCGGAGCAGCAGCTCATTTGGAGGAGGACAGGGAGTTGTCAGGGCCTCACCTGGCCTTGAACTGGCAGAGCTGGCACCCAAAGCAGCGTGGTCCGTGCCATTCCTACCCCCTCACCGCACCGTGCTGAGGGACAGCCCTGTCCTGGTGGTGCTGGGGACATTCCCCAAGGTGGCCTCTCTGGGTTAGGGGCCACGGGGTTTGAGGGCAGTGGGTGGCAGTCTCCCACGACATTCCCTTGTCCTGCCCTCTCTCCACAGGTTATGCCACTCTCCAGGTTTGCTGGGTGCCTGCCGGTGAAAGAGAAGGGTTGATATTTTGCCCAGGCCCTTAGGTCCTGAACCAAAATGGCAGCTGGAGAGTCCCCTCCCGTAGGAGAAGTCTTCATCGACCTGCAGCAGGTGAGGTGGGAATCCAGCGGCAGCGGTGCCGTGTCTGCCCCGGGAACCGCGCTGCTGCCAGGCTGTGCGCGGGACCTGCGTCCTGGCAGCCTGCTGCAGCAGCACAAAGCCTCTGCTCACTGAGGATGTGTCGGGACCAAGGGTGCCCCGAGGCTGCCCACAAGGCCAGATCTGCTCTCCTGTGGTCAGGAAGGCCAGAGGTTCCTTTCAGATGCTGTTGGGTGGAGCTGGTGAGTGGCAGGAGCCTCTGGGAGCACACGGTGCCTGCAGCTCCAGAGACGGTCTCCATGAGGCCCTGCTTGCCCAGGAGGAGCTGAGCAGCTTGTGGTTAGACTCTCCCCATTTTGACCACGCTTGGGACACCCATGCTGGGATGGACAGCGAAGCAGCCTCATCCCCACCTACACAGATATGTCCGAGGTACAGACCTGAGAGCGCTGTAGCTGGCACCTCTCACCCATGGGCCCTGCCTCCATCCCACTCCCCAGCTCTTTTTTATTCTTGCCTCTCCCTCTCACACCTCCTTCGTTACCCAGGCCCATCACAGCCACTGCGGAGTGCCCGGTGCTCCCTTCCCACCCGCCGGTCTGCAGAGGTGCTCGGTGCCCCCGCAGCAGCCAGCCTGGCCGCGGTGGGGTGGGAGCTGGTGGGCACAGCTGGGGACAGCTGGGGGGGCGTGGGGGGAGGCAGAATGCGGCCCAGGCCGCTTTGCTTCTTCTTTCCACCCAGCACAGGCAGATTTGTCACAGTTGGGCCTCCTCCTGTTTCCATGGAAACGCGGGAGTCCACAACAGCTCAGCACTGGCATTTCGGCTCTGTTGACGGAAAATTTTACCAGCTGCAGCTGCTCAGGAGGCAGAAAGGACAGGAGTCACCTGGCGATGCTCTTCTCGGAGCATCTCTACCAGCAAAAGGCAGAGCAGTGCCCACAGGCTGAAATGTGAGGCTTTTCAGGCAGAAAAGCCTCAAGAAGGCATGCTAAAGGAAACACGGGAGCCCTGGGATTGCAGGAGAGGTGGGGGATGTACCGGGTGGTCAGTGCGCCAAGGGCAGCTCACCAGAGCAGTAAGAGCAGCTGTAAAATCTGCCTCACCAGAGCAGGGATGCTGTTTCCCAGAGATAAATCTCAAGAGGGAGGGCTGTCAGACTGAGCAAAGGGAAGGCCTTTGGAGGGAGGGTAGCAGTAAGGTGTGAGGAAAGCAAAATTCCAGCTAAAAGAAAGCTACACGTTTCAGCTGGTAGCTCAGAGGCTTGCTGATCTGTTCTGACTCTTGACTCTCAGTTGAGCTGTGCCCATAAATGAGTAACTGTTCCCCAGCCCTGTGGTGTGATGCCCACTGCTCTTCAGCAAGCTCAAAACCATTTTCAGGACGTGAGGACCCAGAGGGAAGTAGAAGTCTGCAGTGTTTGATTGTTATCTGGTGATTTCTGTGCAGGGCAGAGATCATGCAGAGAAAGCCTCTCCTGGTGCCGAGGACGATGAGGACTTGGATAAGACTTTGTCAGTCAAGAGATTTGGGGACCTGATAAGCAAGTCAGCATCAAGCAATCTGGAGAAGCAGAGACGCAGCTACAGTGAGAGAGATTTTGAATGTACGTAGGTCTGAACCGTGGTACCCACTTCCACCCTCACTGCTAACCCTTGCTCAGCCTCACATGCTCTGCAGCCTTGTGCTGGGGTCTCTGCAGACCCTTCCTCCCTTCAGAGCAATCCCTGAGTGCTATGTACACCCAGTGCCCACTGCCTCATCCCAGTCTGCTCCCTACCAGTGTCCCCTGTCCCTGGAGGCATAGCTACTGCCCAGCCCTCTGACAGCATAGCCCAGGCCTGGGTGCTCGCTCAGCTCCCCACCCGGTGTCAGGGACCTCTGCAACCACTTCCGCCAAACTCAAGTTTCCAGTTTAAAACTATTTTTCTTCCATATGGCTGCAAAGAAACATCCAAACATGGCTAGAAGCCAGGCTGTCCTCCCCAATCTGAAAGCAGATGGCTCCAGTCAGACATGCCTGTGTATTTCTAAATAGCAACCACGAAACCATCAGGTTTATCTGCTCAAAGAAAGGACCGAAAAATAAAAACGGAGTGTGAGTTTAAAATGCTGTAGCTATCTCCCCTGAAATCCTCTGATCAGCACATTTATTCCACGAATCACCCTTCCATGACGATGGCAACAGTCAAAGTCACTTTGGCTGTAAAATGAGAGTGTGCCCACAACAGCAGCCATAAGCTGTTGCCTGGTGTGGACTGGTTGCATGAGCTTGTAGTAACGGTAATGGGCAGGAAGAGGAGTACCCCAGCCAGCAGGCTGTTTGTGTGGAAGACGAGTAGCAATGGTTGGGTCAGTTTCCCATTCTCTGTCTCTCCACAATCAGATGCTGCTTATTTTACAACTCAGCTGTGATAGGATGCAACCTCAGGAACATTTTGTCCTTTGTACATCACCAGGCTGGTTTCTGCTTGGCCACTCCTTTCCAGTTGGTGCTGGAGAAGTTTCCTAATGGAAGTCTACTACCATAATGCACCCCAGCTGCTACTTTCTGCTTGTGCCATTTCTCTACAGAGGCTACATTAAAACAGCACTTTGCACCTAAGCACACAGTCACTCGCACACATGGCTGCAGGGTGCTGATAGCTTTGCTGTGGGTTGAATACCTGTACTGCGCTGGTGGGACTTACCTGCTCTGGAGCTCTGCCTGTGTGCACAGCTGTGCAAGTTGGCTCAGAGTACACAGATTATCTGCTTGAGCATGCATGGCAGAAGCTTCTTGGAAAATTTGCCTACAGGCTTGTACTGTTTTGCTTTTTTTTTTTTTTTTTTTTTTTTTCTTAATAGAAGTATCCTCTCTTTGTCAGAACCAAGCTTGTTTTCCTTTGAGCTCCTGATGTATCCTGGTTATTTAGGACTTTGTCAAACCTGGCTATTGGAAATTTTATGCAGTTTGTATTCATGAAGTGGGAAGATCTGGTTAGGCCATTAGACTTTGGAAGATATTCTGTGAGCCCACAGAAGTGAATGCTCTCTGGGTTTAGAAATGTTCCCTGCTGTATTCAAAGCCAGGAATTACTAACATGATCCAAAATGCAGACATTTCTGTCTTGGGCTTACGCAATCAATCCAGGAGTGAATGGGCTGTGTCTTCAGCAGCAGCTTTGTGCTGTAGGAGCCACACACGCACAGTTGAGGCCTTCCTTGCTTCTTGTTACATTAGAAATTAATGCCTGACCTACCCACGGCAGGCAGAGCAGTGCTAGAGGAGTGCAGTAGCAGGACAGGAGCGCCTTTCTGCCAAAGCCTACCAGTGAAAAGGGTACATCTAAAGGGTACATTTAAGTCAAAGAACTAAAGAACACTTTGGAAGAAAAAGTGTTTATAAAGAGACCAAACTCTTCCCATTTTGCATGTATGGCCATTCCCAGTCTCTTCTAATCTTGCCACGAGGCTCTCCTGCTGAACCAAGGGGGTGTGTGAAATATTCCGTCTGTTCCCAAGGGGGGAAACAAGGGAGAAAAGACTTGAGAAACCAAAGGAAAGGAAACATGACACCAGAACAATGAACCTGCCTGGCTCTCCCAGGGAGAAGGTTACAGCTTCCATTGAAAACGTCCTTTGAAGGTAGTTTTCACTATAAACAGATTTTGCTGCCATGTCACAGGAAAGCTGGGAAGGGACCAAATCAAAACAGACTGGAAACAATTCCTCAGGAAGAGCTGCTGAGCAAAGCCCCCTTGCAAAGCGGCTGGTGCCCCCGTGATTTCAGCTGCTCCGGGTGCAGCCCCAGGGTCTGTGCATCCTGCAGGCTGTCTATGGGAGGCTTTGTGCCTGCAGATAGACCAGGCAGAAATGGCTTTCTATCTCTTGCAGGGAGGTGCTGAGCTTACCCTGCTCCCTGCATGGTGCATTATCATTGTTTTTGAGTGATGGCTCAGAAATGCCATTAATTTCTTCTCGCTGTGTAATTCCCACGACACCCAGGTCAACCCTGTATGAATTTCTCTTTGTAGATTAGTTTGACGAAAAGTCTTTCTGCCCTGTTTTTTACCCTGGTTTATAAAGAGAACCTCCTAACTGAGCCTGCATTTCAGGGGCTGGTAGGCACAAGCTCCCCCCAGAACCCGGGACATGGATTTATGTTGCATCTGCACCAAAAGACTCGGTCTGTAATTCCTGTCAAAGCCTGCGAGTGAATTAAGGCACATCTATTTAAGCTGAACTAAAGAACACTATGCAGGAAAGAAATGTTTGTAAATGGCCCAAACTCTGCTTATTTGATAATGTGAGAAGTGTTTCCCCATGTTTAGGAAGGGGGTAGTGTCTCTGGCAGGTCACTGCAGCTCTGCCTAGCCGTGTGAATGGCTTTCAGCAGCCGTGGGAGAGTCCTGCCTTGCCTAGGGTGGTGAAACTGGGTAGGGGTGGTTTGGCACTGCATGAGGGCTGCCTCCATGGCCACTCCAGGCTGGATGCATCAGCCTGCCACATCACTGAAAGAGCTTTGCTATGTCCCTGCGGGCTGGTGGCTCTCCTTGCCCTTCCTGGCCCTTGATCTCCAGACCATGCTGTTTCCTGGAGGGGCGTCTGGCAGGTTCCTCCCAGCCTTTTCCTGCCCCTGACTCTCTTTTTCTCTCTCAGTCCACCGCCAAACCTCGCACCACATCCATCATCTCCTTTCCACTCACCTCCCTTCTGCCCTCAAGTACCAAAAGAGGCCCCCCCGTGCCAGCAGGAGGAAAAAAAAGAGAAAGAAAAAGAAGAAAACCTCGGTACCCCCCTCAGAGGTCACCCCCACCATCCAGGAAGTGGACGAGGAAGGGGGAGAAGAGGAGGAAGAAGAGGAGGAAGAAGAGGAAGAAGGGGAGTCTGAGGCAGAGGAGGCCCAGGAGAAAGAGATCTCTGCAGAGTCTGAGGGCGAAGCTCGTGGGAAGGACACGTCCCCTAAGCTGGAGCCCCCAAGCAAACCAAAGGCAAGGCTAGGGCATCCCTGCCTGGGAGGGGGAGGCTGAGGGATGTGGAGGGAAGGTCAATAAAGGGTGTGTGACCAAGGGAGTGAGCTGCTTGGGTGGAAGAGTTTGTAGAGGAGAGCCTCAAAGCTGTGGGATATTGTGGGAAGAGTGGTTCTGTCCCTGCCTAGCAGAGATGGGCCCCAGGAGACAATGACAGGTAAGCCTTTGCCCAGGGTGGATGCTGGGGAGGGTGTGCATGACCATTTTGGGGGTGTAAGACGTGGGGAAATATCAATGTGTCTGTTCCTGGGGTGTATCAGATGGGGGGGCCTAATCTGGCGAGTCCCAGGGTGTGTGGGGCACATGGGGGGTGTTGGAGTGGCATTTAGGAGTCTGTGGGGACACAGGGAGGATCTGTGTGGCAAAGGCTGCCTGGTCTGGCTCGTGCTCTCAGGGCTGTTGTCTCTGCAGTTCACCATTGGCAGCGATGAGGACGAGTCTGGCAGCGCTCTGGCCCCAGCACAGTTCCACGTGGAGGAGGAGTGTGGCATCCTGTCCCCCGTGCCGTGCTTCACTGACCTGCAGCCGGACAAGAGCTCTGCCTCCCTCCCCAGGTAGGAGCTGAGCTGCTGCCGCCCTCCACAGTCTGGGGGGTCACTGCCCTGCCCTGCCCCTGGGGTAGCACGGGGAAGTGTGTGGCTGTGCCCAGCCTCCACTCTTCTGCTGAACCAGAGGGGCCATGGGGCTCAGTGGCTGCAGCAACAGCGCTGCTCCCCAGCAGGATGGACGCTTCCTGGGACCTCCTTGGCCCTGTGGGATCCCCAGGGTGTGGGTTTAGGGGCACTGGGCTGTGCATGTGGAGTATTCTTTCTCCCAGTTAGCTCATGCTGACCTGCAAGCTGGGAAACGGAGTTGAGGACGATGAGGTCCTCATCCCCTGCGAAGGGGCAGAGCCTGTCGCCACTCACCCTATTTGCTGCCATCAGTCTCTTTGCTCCCTACAGCCTCCCTGGGCCTCGGGAACGTCTGTCCCGAGGGTGGGAGAAGCGAAAGCCCTGGAGCCAGGTGGCGAGTGGACAGCGAGTTACCTACGACTTGAAGGAGAGAATGTGCATCGGCAGCATGACCACGCTGGAGAGCGCAGCGTACCAGCGTGTCCCCACAGATGAGGCTGAGGCCCAGATGCTGGCATCTGCTGACTTGGACGGCATGAAAAGTGAGGCTCTGTGATACTATAGTGCGCGTGTTCCTTGCATCTCTGTGCTTTGCCCTCTTCCCTAACAGCTCCAGGCACGGTCATCAGCCTTCCCTGAGGACCTGGTCCTCATCTCCCTGTTCCTCAGCCCCTGCTTTTCTAGCTCTGACTCCTCTCTATCAGTTTTGCTGGCATCCTGTGCACCAGTCCCCATGTTTCCACGTGAGTCAAGCACCTCTCCTCCCACCTAAGCCACAGGTGCCAGCCCTCCTCCACCCACCCCGCTGCCCTCTCCATTTCAGGGCTCCCTGTGTTTCCCTGAGACCCAGCTCTCTCCTTCCCTGACACACTTTCCCAGTTATCAGCCCTTCGTGTGCCACGCCAGCTCCTACACGGCAGACACCCCATGTGAGGAGCCTCCCCTCTCCTCCGTGCTGCTCGCCGAGAGGCAGCTGCCCCTTCCGAAGCGCCTCCGAGGGGACTGCCCCCGTGTGCGCGTGAGGGCAGACAGCAGAGACGTCATGGAAATGCACGCTCCGGGCCTGAGGACATGGAGAATTCAATAGGTTGCTCTGCAGGCTGGAGAGGGAGGGAGACACCAGAGGGGAGTGAGGGAGAGAAGCGGTGCTGCACGCGGAGCCAGGCTGTCCCTGGGCCACGGGCAGCGCGTCCCTGGGCATCCAGCGAGAGACCCCGCGGCAGAGCGAGGATCCCGCTCCCGAGGAGCCAGTGGGGCAGCCCCTGCAGGAACAACCCTGGGTGGAACCATCATTTCCAGGACCTCCTCAGTCGCCAGGGGCTGCTGCAGCCAGCACCTTCATGCCCCGTGCCCAGGGGAGCGAGGCACCGGGGCTGGCCCCAGGGCTGCGGTGAAGCCTCCCGGGGCAGCTCGCTTTCTGCACTTCAGCCTGGCTACCCCGGCCCCTCCTCTGAAGGTGAGTGGCTCATGGCGCCTGACCCCTGACCTTCGCAAGGACAAAATGACAACCCTTCAGGAGGGAGAGGAGGCGGCGAAGGAATCGGAAGGGGGCAGCAGCCCTGAGGTAGCAATGAGCACCAGCATTCGCAACTCTCTCGGCTATGAAGACTTTGATGAATTTGCCTTCAATTTTGAAGACTATGATTTATGGGAGGCCATCAGAAACCATCTGGGCTACCCAGGCGGGGAGCCCACCTGTAAGTACCAGAGCAGTGACCCCCGGTTGCAGCTGTAGATCAGAGCCCTGATCTAAGTATCCCTCACCCTGTGTTTGCTGTCTGCCCCCTCTGTGTCAGGTTTGTCTCCTGGTTTAGAGAAGGGATTGTCTGCCCCGCTGCATGCAACCCTGTGCCTGGGGATGCTGGAGGAGCTGTCTGTGTGTCTGTCTGAGGTCTGTACAGGTCCATTTCAGAGCGTTGAGGTGCTTCCCTGTGTGTGTCTTGCTCAAGCAGTTCTGGAGTCAGCTGCATCTTGAAGTTTGTGCTTATCAGGATGTAGCCCATGCTATGGCCAGAGGAAAAGCTGCTGTTCCAAGGCATGTATAAGAACTGAGAAATTTTCCCTTCCATCTGTGGCACAGAGTGACAATGAGCTATTGCGCTTTGCTGGAATTTGAGCTGGGCCACAGATCCGACAGAAGCATACTGGAGATTCTGTAGGTATCAGGTTCTCAGCTCTGCACTGAGGAGGACATAAACTAGTCCCTGTGTCTGCAGGCTTGAGTGTTGTTTGTGAAATCAGCTAATGGCAGGCTGGCTGGGGTGCCTGGAAAGGGGAAAAGAGGAAGGAAGTGAGTGTGAGAAAAGCAGGGAAGAAGAGAATAGGAATCCCAAGAGCAAAAAGCACCTTTCTATTCTCTGCATCTGTTTCCTTACCCGTGCAGCCCTTGTGAAAAACAGGCTCTCTGAGCCATCCCAGGGACTGCACGGAAACCAGAGTCTCACTCCCACCTTTCTTCTCCTTTCTTTTCTCAGCAGGCAGTGGTCACTCACAGTTAAAAGGTGGCTTTGCGTGTCACCTTGGGAATGACACTATTCATAGTCGTAGCTCTGTGGCAGCTGCCCAAATATCCTCATCTAGATCGTGTTCTGATTTTTCAAGGCATTGTACAAGTGCGCAAGGGAAGGTGACATGGCACCAGAACTAGCTCACTTGCAGGCTTTGCAAGCAGGAGCAGGGAGGCAGAGAGCAACACGGACTCAGGAGGCTTGGTTCAGTTTCTGGCTCTGCCACAGCATGCCATTATGATCTTAGGCAAAACATTTAACTCGCCATTCCTCCCAGTCCCAGCATCATTTTCTCTGTCTCAGCTAGTCCATCTTTATAAGCCTTGCAGCCTCTGGGGAAGGAACGTCTGGATGTGTGCTTGTACAGGGACCAGCAAGTGGGGTTTGCTTCTGGCTAGGTCTGATACTGTAAATTCACAGACAATTTAATAGGAGCAAAGTTCAAAACACAATCCTGGAGTAAACTGTCAGTCAGCTGTCCCAGGCTGAGCAACCTATGCATTAAAAGTGTGAGAAATTGCCCCGGTTTCACCCAAGAAACAATGGCAGCTCTTGGGAAGGTAGAAGGCAGATTGCTTCTAGAAGGTGTGATATGCATCACTTATGAAGGGGGGATATTTGGCTTGCTAGCAGTTAACACATTCATTGATTGCTACAGCTAATGCTGCAGGTGCTTGAAATAGGATGTGCTGTCCAGTCAACTCTTAATTATTTCTGCACAATAAATCCACACTGTGAATTAATCCTGCAGAGAGACGGCAGAGACAATAGTGTCAGGTCTGTACAGAGGCAGCTCGTGTCCAGCTAGTGCTGCTTGCTCAGCTACTTGCTACATGGCAGTAGCTCTTCCAGGATCATCTTCGATTGAGGAGGAATAGATTCTGCAGAGCAGAGTCCTTGTTGGACCTGCGCCGGTCTCTTTATACTCCTTTTAGTGACTGGAGCACAAGGGCACTATGCAGGGACACCTGGGTGGTAACAAGGATTAGCTGGGGTCCAGCTGGCTCTGTTACCTTGAACTCAGCACCAGCCAGGACAGACTTGGGTTCTGTGCCAAGCTATCCAGGGAGTCTGTATTGCATTTCCCTACTATCTGCTTTATTCACGTTTTTCCACTATGCAGTGCATGCTGACATCTGAATGATGGAGAAGTGACAGGTCTTCAGTCTGCTATTTCTGCCTTGGGTGGTCTCTGTTAGGGAAAAAAATACATCCTGTCTTGGCTGAGTATGAGTGCAAGCAGCACCCAGGAAAGTTGTCTTGCTCCTGCTCTCTACGCTGTAGTTGCTTCTCCCCCTGTCCTGGGGACCACATAGCTCATTCTTAGTCCAGGCCCCTATAGAGGACTGATAGTATGCCTCTTGTCACAGCCTCCGGAGATGCATGGCAGGTTTCAGGTTTGTTCCTTCTCTGATGCTAGCTGGTAACTGAAGCACAGAGAGCTTGCATCTTCATAATTCCTCTCGTGTCTTACTTATCTTCATTTTCACAGTGACACAGGTATCCTGTGGAAACAACAGGCATGGCCCAATCTCATCTTCATATACTTCTCTGTGTGTCTACATGTCTGCGCACACTTGTCCTTATAGCTGTAATACACATCCCACATGCATGTACATCGGGGTTGGTGGTGTTTGTGTGTCTCTGTATATTCGTATTTACTCACAAACATACTGTCCCACTCCAGCTAAAACTGGGAAAGCTGTGACAAGTGCAATAGCTTTTTTCCAGAAGCCAGCACAGGGCCTTTTATGTGTTGATATATGTGATTTTTTATGTGTTGAGTAGCATTTTGTTTAGTCGAAATATTCCAAGAGATAGGGTTTCAATCTCTTCTTCCTTGAGGTGATGCTATAGCTTACCATTGAGGCAAATAGGAAATGTTCACCCTTGCTGTGATGCTGGGCTAGCAAGTTGCTCTCCAGTACTGATACAACTACTCTGATGCCTCGTTCTGGTCTTTCTGCTTGTGGATGGATGGTAAAGAAAGGAGGGAAGTGGGAGCTAACACATGGGTTGAAGGCATTCTGCTGAGTTGGATGGGCTAGGACTGATTCTGGAGGAAGACTTTAACCAGTGGACAGTATCATTTGTCATCTTCAGATTTGTCTGGAGGAAAAGGTACTTGGTCAGCCCGAGAAATCTGACTGACGGAAGCCAACGTGGCAAGATGATCTTGTGGAAGAGACTGTGGGAGATTCTGTGTGGGAGGGTAACACACCAGGCTGTTGTAGTGGAGCCACCGTAGGAATCATGCTCCATAAACTGTCCTCAGACACTGTCACTGTCTCATGCTCTGCTCATGGGGAGCTACTGGAGGTAGCTATGGCAAGTGCTGTACTTGGTGAGAGGAAGAATCTGGCTTCAAGCAAGGAGGGAAGAGCTATTTTCTGGGAACATCACCCTTGGATGTCAGTCCAAGATTGTATCCTGAGTAAGGACCCCAGGCTTCAGGCTTTCACTTGAACTTGGCATTCGTTTGGGGGAAGTGGCTGCGGAGCATGCAGGAACTGAGAAATCTATGCAAAAGTCTGAGGAAGCCCCCCACACGCACAGCTCCCAGAAATGTTAGTATCAGCGGGCGGTTATTGGCTCCTATTGACATTGCAGTGCAGTAAGTGGAGCAGGGAGGAGTCCAGCTGACAGCAGGACTTGCATCAGCAGGGCAGCCAGTGGGTGAAAATCCCCTGAGGCTCACTATTGATTCATTTTATATTTAATTTAGCAACCCAGATTTCCAAGAAGCAAAGCCATGTTATGCCTGGCCTGGTGCTGGGCTGTTTCTTTCCATGCCATAGATGCACAGATACCTTCCTGCAACGTCAAGGAGAGCGTGTGGCCTTCAAGCCCAATGCTTTTCACTACTTCTCATTCCCAGAGAGCTCATGGTCTGTATGTGCTGAGGAAGATACACTTGCTCTCTCTTGCCCAGGTGCTGTTTCTCTGGCATTGCAAATGGGGCTGGCCAGGTCTTGGTGAGTACTGGCAGGCTAATAGCACTGGTGTAGTTTGGTGGTGGGTCTGTAACTCCAGCCCCAAGAACCTCCCTGGAGGCTTCAGGAGGCTGTGATTCAGCCGGCCAAGCCCTGTAACACCGACCTTTCAAGGGGCACTGCAGCACCACCGTGGATCGTCTAGAAACAGCGATAGCTGGAGTTAGTTTCACAGCCTACATGCCAGTCCCAGGTCTGCTCTGTTACACTGCAGTCTTACCACACAATTAAATAAAACGGCCATCGATATTTCCATGCGTCTCCCAGACCAGCAGCTAAATATCCTTCCCTTTCACTGCCCTTTATGCTTGCTGAGCACCAAGCCTTTCTCTGAGGGACAAATGAGCCCCAGCCCATTGCCTGCCTGTGCTGTCGGGGTGCAGAGCTGTGTGGGCAAGGCTTCAGATTGCTTTTTGTTGGGACAGTGTGGTGAGGGTTCACCACCACTCATTCAGGTACTGTGAACAAGCTTTTGCAGTGATGCTCCAGCATATGCACAGCCTGGGAGGAAACCTCTTTCTGAAGGAATTAGCTCTTAGACATCAGGAACAGCTGGAAGTAGGCAGGTGAGACAGGAAAGATCTTCAAAGGTCCGGAGGGTGATGGTGAGTGCTCCAGCTGCCAGGGCTTTGCTACTGTAATCTAATGGGAGAAGGGTGGGCTGGGATGTGTTTCTGTGCCAATGTCTATTTCCACTAGACATACCAGTGGTCTTTTCTCCTTTCCCTTGTGTTCAGGCCACCGTTTTGAAGATAACCCTGGTGTGAGGAGGCATCTGATGAAGAAACCGTCTCGGAGCCAGATCACCAGGACAAGCAAAAAATTAGCATCAACCCCATCTGTCAAGAAAAAGAAGAAGAAGAAGAAGTTGGATAGAAAGCCTCATGAGGTATCCATGTGCTGTCCTCCCACACTTGTTCAGAAGCCATAAATCAGGATGAGAAGCAGGCATTTATAAAGTGATAAATGTGGTTTCAATATAATTAGCTTTTTACATGGCCTTGGGAGTGACATTTCAAGCTCTTATCCATTGTCATGAGGGCTGAACAAGTACATTGCAATAGAAGTTGAGATTTCTGTGAAATCACAGAGCTTCAACTTCAGGAAAGACATATAAAAAAAAGTCAGAGAAATGATAGGGCTGTTTTGGAAGTCGGCAGCACAGTGATTTCACCATCTCTGGTAAGAAAGTTAGTGTAGGAAATCTGGGGGGAATGTTATTCTAGCCAAGAAGCAGGCAAAGGAGAAAGATGTTAGTTTTGGTAGAGAGGGGTCCAGGTTTGCATCATTCTCTCTTCTCTGCGTGTGTCATATAAATTAAAGCTTTCTGCTGCTCCATGTCCTGATGGAAGCTCCTGCCCTGCTACCAGTGATACTTGTCTTGTCTGTTTCTGTTCACCAGCCCTCTGGTTAACTAAGGCAGGTTTACCCAGGCATTGCTATAGACCAAGTAGCACACTGAGGACAAAGCTAAGGCTTTCCAAATACCGCTCGTAGAACTCCATGCATCAGGGGAAGTCTCACATCCTTGCTGTAATCCCTACCAGGTTTTTGTGGAGCTGAACGAGCTGGTGGTGGATAAGAACCAGGAGATGCACTGGAGGGAGACAGCCCGCTGGATCAAGTTTGAGGAGGATGTGGAGGAGGACACAGCAAGGTGGGGGAAACCCCACGTGGCTTCACTGTCCTTCCGCAGCCTACTGGAGCTCAGGAAGACAATTGCCCATGGTGAGTCAGGAACTGCTTTGTGCCACCAGCCAGGGTTTGTGTATTGCTCTGGGCAGCTTCTGTTGCTGTTTGGCCGCTCACTGCTGTTTGGCCAGCAGTGTCTCTGTCCATGCTCCTTGTAGGCTATGGGGAGGCAGGCAGTCCTGCACCCCATTTTCCAGGGTAGCCCAAGGATGTCCATGTTGGTTCCTTGCTCCGCTTTGCTGCTCTCAGGCACATAGCAGCTGTGACACCCAGCTGTGTCTGGGCTGGAGATCTTTGGAGATCTTTTGTGTGAGAAGTCAAATCCATTCAGGGTGGATGAGAGAGCTACAGAGCTACCAGTGCTTCTGGGCATGGGTAATTCACTGAAGGAAGACACTTTCCATGGAGAGCAGAGAGATCCCCTTGGGATGAGAGTCTGGAGTCAGAGCCCATGTAGTCTGCTGCACGCATACATCCCACTGAGTGGGTTGTCTTGCTGTTTGTATATTGACATGGTGTTTGTGCTATTTTAGTGAGAAGTGCTCACATCCCACAGGTGGTGGGGTGGCAAGTTTTTCTGAAAGCTCTCAGCATGCCAAGACAGAAGCTTGTGGTTTCTCTTGGGATAAAAGTTTACATGGAGGACGTGGGACACGTGGACTTGGGGCATTTTTCATCTGAGAGCATTAAAATCTGTACCCCAAACAAAGCCTGGCTCCTAGTGTCCCTACAAACACACGTTTCTCAAGAGCACAGCCCAAAATTGCCCTGGGGAAAGACTTCCCAGCAGTTGCCTGGTCTGAGGCCCCTGCTCTGTGTGCAGGCACTGAGCCTGGCTGCAGAGGGGAAGCAAGAAGGGCTGAGAGGTGCCTCCGTTGGGAGGAGAGCCTGGTGCTGGTGGGGCTGTTGTGGCATGGCTGTGTCCCCAGAGCACGTGTGCAGCAGGGAGTGCTGCACACTAGGAGCAGGGCTCTTCCCCTCCTGCTGGCAGGTGCTGTCCTTCTCGACCTGGAGCAGACCACACTGCCTGGCATCGCTCACCTCATGGTGGAGACCATGATCATCTCCGACCAGATCAGAGCGGAGGACCGAGCCAATGTGCTGCGTGCCCTGCTGCTCAAGCACAGGTGGGTGAGACACAGGCAAGGGCTGTGGGAGGCTCAAGGCTTATCTGCAAGCCCCAGGCAGCAAGGGAGGCTGGCAAGGATCTGGCTGTACCTCAGATACCTGGATGTATCTGAGGATGTATCCCCATGGTGGGGCAGGTGGTGGGATAGGGCAGGGAGACTATCTAGGGCAAGATAATGAGGCTGCACCACTCCATCCCCCAGCCACCCGAATGATGAGAAAGAAGGCTTCTTTCCAAGGAACCACTCCAGCTCCAGCATGAACTCCATTGTGGGGAACCACCACCACAACCACACCACGGACACCTGCGTGCCCCTCATGGGGGAGGAGCGCATTGAGATGGCTGACCCCAAGGCCCACGAGACCGAGTGCAAAGAGGTAAGAGCGATGTGAGGTGTTACCACTCTTTTCCAAACACACCCTAAGGTCACCCTTTGGCCTGTGATTGGCCTGTGATGGCACACAGCAACTCTTGATGCCCACTTCTGGGCTCTGTCACGGGAGGCCTTGTCTCCCCTAGCTCCCCTAGATCACCTGGAGCTCTGGAAATCAGGTCACTGCGTTATGATTTTGGGACCTAATTTTAGCCTCACACTGCATGTGAATGTCTGCTGGAGCTTGCGATGGCAGGAACAGCCCTGGCATTTGCAGGATGACCTTTCACTGCAAGGAAGCCTTACTAGTATAAGGAAACCAAGGCACAGGGGCACAGTCCTTACTTGTTTGTATTCTCCCCTGGCAGAAAAACCTGCATCTCCATAACTCTGAGGGGCACCGTAAATACCTGAAGCTGATGGAGAAGATTCCTGAAGATGCAGAGGCCACAGTGGTCCTTGTGGGTAAGAGGCAACACGTGGACTCCCCTGACACCAAAAGAGCCCAGTTCAGGGCCCAGCTGTGGGTGCTCTCCCTCCTGATCTGTATTTGGACATCTAGTACATGTTCCCAAAGCTGAAGTGAGAAGGGAGCCTGGTATGCTCTCTTCTGTAGAAATAATGCACATTTTGTTTGTCAGTAGTAAATGTAAAGGGTAACTGGGAATTTTTTTTTCTGAAATTAAGAAGTACTGAACATGAAGAGGTTGATAGACACTGCTGTTGGGGACTGGTGCCCAGCTTAGAGGAGAAAGTTTAGCCACCTCACTAAAACATCCCATTTTGCAGCTCAGAAGTGGATAAATGGTGCCCAAGGGACTGATTGCCAGCATTGCTGTAGCGCCTTGTGTTGTCCTCTGACCATTGCTGCCCCCAGCCTGGCTAGCCTATTACACCTTGCCAGCACCTAGGCACTGCCCCTGGCTAGTTTTGGTTGTTGGCTGTATGTGCCGAGGAGCTTGCAGTTTTTGGGAGCAGGGCCCAGCAGCTGGCAAGGCCTCTGGTATCTGCCATACCACTGCCTAGAGACATTTCTCTATACAAGTGAGGGCTGTGGGCAGGCAACCTCGAGCATCAGTGGGTTTAGTGCCTTCTGACCACAAGAGAAGTCCTCTTCAGCGCTTTGCTGGCATTAACATCTGAGCAAACAGAACTATACTACAAGCAAAGTAAATGTCATTGCCTGTCTAGGAGATAGAAAACTTAGGCAAAGAGACTTGGCTGCTTAACCAAGCTGATGCTAAACCATGATGACGCGAGATCAGTTTGATAAATGCACTTTGAGTACTCAGATAACTACACACTGGTCATTTCTGTATCTTGGGATTCTCACGGCTGTTCAGATGGCCCAGATTTGCAAGTCTAACACAGAACACAGCTCTTTGCTGGACACAGATGGCAGAAAGATCAGTAATAATGCCAGAGAAACAGAAGTACTCAATAAACATTTGTGTTCAGTATCAGAAGGAAGTGGCTGGTATGCTGGAGGATGCGGGACTGCTTCCCAATCTGTTAGGTACTGAGAAGGCTGCCAAACACATTCATGAGATGCGGACATCATCAAACAAACTGTAATTTGTACCTATGAGTCTTTAAAGAACTGGCTCATTTTTCATCCAAAAAAAGGTCTAGGAAGGCAGGGAACACATGAGCAAAACAGAATAAAACTAATGGTGTCAGTGCTTAAGAAACGAAGTACAGTGATCCAGTGCCTATAGGTTGTTTAACCTGACGTCCCTCTTGGCCAGAATAATGGCAAAGCTAATATGGGATTCAATTAATAAAGAACTAAAGGATAAGAATGTAATTATTGCCAAGCAGTGAGGTTTATGGGAAATAGGTCATGTCAAGCAAACCTGATTTCATTCTTTGATGAAATTAGAAGTTTGTGTGATAAAACTAACTGCCTACATGTAAGAGGCTTCCTTCCATAAGGCACTGGCTTAGTGGAAAACAACCTTCTGATTTAAAATCAGCCCCTTATAATGTAAGTAGAGCCCATGTGTAAGAGATGGAGAATGTGCTAACTGGGAGAGCTAGAGAGAGTAAGTAGCATTGCTGGGGAACAATCAGTGAACAAGGGATTCTGAGCAGTCCTCAGCATGAAGCTTGGTGTCCTTTCAGTGGTCTGGAAACAAATACGGGACTGCAGGGCTCGTGGGAACCTCCTACATTGCTGTTTCCACTGTTCAAGGCAGCCCAGTATAGCTCACCCCAATGATTAACTATGCTCAAAACATTGTCTTCTGGTAGGTTGTGTGCAGTTCCTGGAGCAGCCAACTATGGCCTTTGTCCGACTAAATGAGGCCGTCTTCCTGGAATCTGTCTTGGAGGTCCCAATCCCTGTCAGATTCATCTTTGTGCTGCTGGGACCGAGCCAGGCCAACATGGATTACCATGAAATTGGCCGGTCTATCTCCACCCTCATGTCTGACAAGGTGAGGAGCTGACCAGCAACAACGCTGACACAATGCAAGGGAGCTTCAGTAGTTCCTCAGAAGTCAGTCCTGGGACAGGAGTGCTGCTGAGATGCTGTGCAAAGGCCCAGGTGGGAAAGACAGGCCTGAGCAGCTAGCATTTTTGAGAGCGTCCTGGCTAAACCAAGGTAGGATGCTCAAGTTGAGAGGGAGGAGTAGGGTAGACGTTTGGCTGGGACAGAGAGTGCTAGGCTGGGAGGTGAAGAAAGTGGGGGTATACATAAAAGGGCTGCCCAAGGTTAGAAGAGTTGTGTTCAGTTGACATTTCACAGACAGAGGAGGGGAGGCTGAGTGGTGTCTGTGACCATGACATCTGGCCCAGATGACACTGACAAGAAGGCCTAGCAGTGCCTGGGAACAATACATCAAGAGTTTTGCCAAAGCTTTCTAAGTCCCATGACTGCGGCTTCCATGCAGAGGAGAACATCAATGCAGGAGAGATGAGGAGGCGGAAAGGTTTTTCTGCCAGGCACAGACACTGCTAGAAGTTACCCATCTGGCTAGATGGCAGGAAAGTGAAATTTATTATCCTGGTAAGGAATTAAAGACAAAGAAAAAATCTAGGCATCTGCTGCATACATCCAAGATGGGAGAATCAGAGGTTCACAGGGTCTTTCTGGCAGGTGCCATGCAACTTTAACCAAGTAACAAACTGCCACTCCTGGCATCAGTGCAGAACTCTCCCTGAAATGGGGACTGAAAGGTCCACTCAGAGCAGGTGGGTTGTGGGCAACAAGGGCCCCCAGCTGAAAGATCCCTCCCTAGGAGTCAGCTGAGACCATGCTTAGAGCCAGAAGAGGTGAGCTGCCATATTCCAGCTTCAGTGCTATGTTTGTAGGCTGATCTCGCTCATCTGAGCCCTGCTGCTCTGTAGCTGGAGCAGGGGAGTCAGCTGCTGCAGCTGAGGCTGGCAGTAGCAAGGTTACTTGGTGGCTGGCGCCGTGAAGAGAGAACGGTATCATTTACAGCTGGAAGCTGTGGCTCCAGGGAGTCTGTGTACTGCAGAGACCGTAGCTGTCGCCTACCTGCTTTACAGACAGGCTGCTCACTTGTTCATCTTCTAGCCCTTCCACTGCAACGATATGCAGGAGGCAATGCAGCACTTCTGCCCAGTTGCCAGCTACCTCCCCTACTACCTGTAGTAGTGCTGTCCCCTCATGGTCTCCTCAGAGACCTTCTTTGTCATCTTGTCCTTGCTGTCAGGAGCATCTCCATATTTTTCTGCCTGGTTTCACCTGCACAGCTTCCCTCATGTTGTAGACTCCCATTTTGCCTTCCTCTCCCATATTTTGTATCTTTACATCCAAGTCTCCCAAGAGTCTCCTATGCTTGCTCCTTGCTTACATGTCTCACACTCTGCTTCTTGTACTCTGTCTGCAGTATGTTAAGACTCCATCAGCTTGTCCCTCAAAACCAATCCAAGTTCAGACGAAGAGGACATCTATCTGTTGCGTAGTCCTAATTTTGAGCTGCAGGGACAGGGGACACCTGAAGTCTTTCATCTCTGTGGTGCGGGGCTTCTGATACATTACTGAGCTGGGCTCTGCACTAGAGCCCTGCATGACCAAGCAATGGCACACAGAGCTTGTAAGGAGGAGGATTTGGCCCAATACAGCAAGCGGTCTGGAGTAAACACTGTCACAGGCTAGCAAAGTATAGCAGCTAACCTAAGGAAAGAGGCATCTGGATAGCTGGGAAACACAGATCTGATGTTGTTTGATGGAGAGGTCACAGGAGGGGAGCCCTGTGGTCTGGTGGAACATGTAGCTGCCAGAGATGGGCTAGAGCGGTGGGGCCTGGGGGAGAAAAGTAAGGAGGTCACTGGGAAGGATTTATAGGGAAGGGAGGATATATACGGAAATGTCATTAGGTGAAGCAGTGGGAGAGAATGTGGGTCACGGGGTGGCAGTAGTGAAACAAGTAGCGGGTGGAGGGAGTGGGATGTGACTGAAGGGTCACAGCAAGCATTGTGTTTCCAGTCTGTAGATAGCTGAGTGCAGTCTTGGTCTAAGCCTTCTCCCTTTCTTCTTTTCTCTGCCCCCTCAGCACTTCCATGAGGCTGCGTACATGGCAGATGACCGTCAAGACCTCCTCAACGCAATCAATGAGTTCTTGGACTGCAGCATTGTCATCCCCCCGTCAGAGGTGGAGGGGAAAGACTTGCTCAAATCCATTGCCACCTTCCAGAAGTTGCTGCTAAGGAAGAGGAAGGAAAGGGAGCAGAAGTCCATGAAAGAGGGGGATGTCCAGGAAGCCAAAGGTCTCTCCACTCAAATTTGGGCAAAAGAGTTTGTGCCTAGTGCCCTCCGTGCCCCAGTGGGCCCTCCCCTCACAGAGCCTGGCAGAGGGGTGAGCGGGGCCTGGCTCCAGCAGTGGGCAGCACTGGTGGGGGGCAGCAGAAAGGGAGATCAAGGGGAGGCAGGACAGTGGCTGGGGCAGTTGGAAGCGGTGGGATGTGCAGTCACAGGGGGCCCACCAGGTTAGCACTGCAGGAGAAAGGTCTCCATGGGGTATGGAGAAAGGGTAGCCCAAGGGTGGCCCTGAATTCCCTCGCTCAAGTCCTGCCCTCCATGCACCTCCAGAGCTGTGTGAAGTGAAAGCTGAGGAAGAGGAGGAGGAAGCTGAGGACGACCCTTTGAAGCGGACTGGAATATTTTTTGGAGGTCTGGTTCGGGACATAAAGCGCAGGTACCCCAAATACCTCAGTGACATCAGAGACGCCTTGCACAGCCAGTGTCTCGCGGCCGTTCTCTTCATCTACTTTGCTGCTCTCTCTCCTGCCATCACCTTCGGGGGACTCCTAGGTAATGGGCCTGCTTTCTGGTCTGCTCTTTGCACGCTGGAACACTGGCTGTGTCTGTGTGATGCTGTGCTGGGGTGGGCTTTGGTGCCGCTTGCTGAGGGAGCGCAGCGGTGCTGCACTGTGGCCGCTGCCTTGTCCCCTCGCTGCTGCTCGGCCTCTCCAGCCTCAGCTCACTGCCCCTCTCTGAGCGCTCTCCAGGCAGGCTGTGCTGTTCCAGCCAGAGGAGCCCAGGGCTGGAGGCAGGCACCGGGAGCCATCACCCAAGGCTCCCTGGTCTCCGTCTGCACTCCCTGCCCAGCGCAGGAGACCTCTGACTGGTGGGACAAGGACCTGCCTCCTCTGTGTGGAGCTATGTCTGCAGACTACCTGCTATGGAGACAGTGTCTGTGTCTGTCTGTAACACTTACATGCTGTTCTCTTTCCCAGGAGAGAAAACTGAGGGTCTCATGGGGGTCTCGGAGCTGATAATCTCCACCTCAGTTTTAGGGATCCTCTTCTCCCTGCTTGGAGCCCAGCCGCTCCTGGTCATTGGCTTCTCAGGGCCTCTGCTGGTGTTTGAAGAAGCTTTTTACAAGGTACTTGTGAAGCAGTTTCCATGCTTGGCACCCATTCGCTCTGCCTATGTGCTACAGAGGGCAGCCAGCATTTCTCAGCTCTCCCAAGGGACTGTGTTACTGTGGCTGCCCTGCGTCCTACCAGGCTGTCCTCAGTTCAGCTGGGGCTGGCCTTATCTATGCTGACCCCTCCCAGGTCACAATGCTGGGATTTCTGTCTCCTGTTGCTGTATCCCACGGGCTGACCCAGCTGAGGTGTGACAATGGTGACAGCACTCCTTTACCTGCTGACTGCCAGGGAAGCTTTGTCCAGCAGCCCTGTGCTGCAGCCCTGTGGGCACTTGTAGCTGCTTCCTAAAATAGTGCTCCACAATACTTCCTTGTTCTTGAGGCTTCCTTTGAAGACAGTTTCATAACTGTTATCCGTACCCAGATTTCCTTGTATGGGAACCCAGAAACATTCAGCGTGTCACCCATTTTGGAAGTCCCATGCACGTTACTCCTACCTCTCAGGATGAGCCCAAGGGTGCATGCCGATACCTAGGCCAGACAGGATGGACATGTTTTTTTTCTCAAGTAGCATGATCTCTTCACTGTTAAAGCATCCTTGTGTCCCCTTACCTCCGAACAGTGGGTTTAATCCTTCTTTTTTCTGGCTGCTGACATGTCTGGGTGTTTAAAGCATGTTTTTTCCAACAGGTCAGTTTTCATCTTGGGGTGTCAAGAGTTTGGAGCTGGTGATGCCATTGCGCAGTGGGGATTTCTGTTCTGTAACCTCACTTTCCACTGACTGGTTTTGCTTTGTCCAGGCATGGTGTACAAAGGTGTACCTCTGTACACCTGTGTGGGGTGAGCTGGCTGGCATTCATGAAAGGTCTGCAGCTTTACCTATGATTCCAGCCTTGAATTCACAGTCTTTGTGTTGGTTGCCTGTGGAGATGAGGATGCCTTTTTCTAGGAGAGTCTGTGATCTTAACGGGGAGGAGATGAGGGAGGCAGCCTGAGGAGGTGTGAGTAACTCGTTGCCCTTTCCATTTCAGTTCTGCCAGACACAAGGCATTGAGTATCTGACAGGCAGAGTGTGGATTGGTTTGTGGCTCATCGTCTTCATCTTCATTATCGTGGCAGCTGAGGGAAGCTTCTTGGTGCGCTACATCTCGCCGTTCACCCAGGAAATCTTCGCTTTCCTCATCTCCCTCATCTTCATCTACGAGACCTTCTACAAACTGTACAAGGTGAACCTTCTGTACAAGGAGATGGGCTGCCATGTCTCTCAGGCCCCCATTCGGGCACCTTCTACATGCCCCTGTCCCCAACAGCGACAGTGTCTCCTGCCCCTTCTTGTGGTGACAGTTCCTGCTACTTCTCTCACCTGCCCAGGTGTTTGCAGAACATCCTCTGCTGAAGTTTTACCCACCGAATGTGCAGAGCAGCCTGAATGCCAGCATGCTTTCTGCGGATGCGATGTCACTGGGAATCAGGATGCAGCCCAACACTGCTCTCCTCTCCCTCATCCTTATGCTGGGCACCTTCTTCATTGCCTTCTTCATGCGCAAGTTCAAGAACAGCCGTTTCTTAGGAGGAAAGGTGAGAGGTTTGTGGATCCAGATGTTAAGGATAAGGGACATGTCAAACAAATAATGCTTCTTGCTGCAGCCTTTTGTTCTGCAGAGTGTTTGCTTGTAGAAAGTTTGAATGAATTTGACCACAGTACTCTGTCCCCTTTGTGTCTTATCCAGCCCTATATGATCACAGCTGCACCCTGGAGTGTTGCTTTATTCCATGTGATGCAGGTGCTATTAGGGGCCATCCAACAAAGAAACGCTAGCAGTCCTTTAAATACCATGCAGTAGGGATGGTAGCCTGACCTAGGCTGTGGATGAGAGCTGGCTGTTGATGATGGTATCTGCACTGTCCTGCTCCAGTGAGCTTTTCTGAAAAGTCCTTTGGGCCTAGGGAAAGCTCCTTTGGCTGGATACAAGTCTGTTAAACTGGAATATAGGAGAAAGCTTATAATTGGTTCCTTTTTCACATCTCTGTACACGCAAGGCATCTGTGTAATACCTGGAGCACCATCAAAATAGACCACTTGGAGCAATTAGCTGAGTGAATCACTTCAGAATGGCTGGATGACTGGGTGTTACTTGGGCAGTGGGATGCACAGCCCAATGGGCCAGGGCTGGGCTCCTTTTCCTGCTCATTAGCAGTGCTCAGGTTTGCAGTGGTGCTTGGCCCCATCAGGCCCTTTGCTTTGGCCTGAGTTCCCCATAGCAAGGTGGGTGTAAGGAGCCAGACTGTGCCCTTTGCCACTGAGTGTGTTTGTTCTGCAGGCTCGGCGGATCATTGGAGACTTTGGGATCCCCATCTCAATCCTGGTGATGGTGCTGGTGGATTACACCATCACAGACACATACACGCAGGTAGGTGCCAGCGCTGCCCTCGGAGCCCCTTGTCAGCACAGTCAGTGATCCGTGCCGCACCGTAGCATGCTCTTGTGCAACTGGGGATTTATATTTCCTGCCTTGTTAGTCATAACAGCGCTGAGCAAACAGAGACGCTCCCCTTGTCCTTACTCCCACGCTGAAAGGAAGCTCCAAGGGTCTTGTTGAGACAGAGACCAGAGCTACAGGGACCAGAGTGCCCCTCATACCCCTCTGATATTCCTGCGGTTAGTAGGGGAGGTTTTAGAAGATCAGAGGGAACCAGTGCAGTTAATCCCGTGTTTGTAACTCTAAAAATTTATCTTCGTTCAACAAGACATAGTCAATTTATTCACACTAAAAGGAGTGGCATATAGAGTGTTTTCAGTGGTGTACTCTGTCAAGTAGTTTAGTAAATTTACTAATTTAGTAATTTAGTAATTTTAGTAATTCCATGTGTATGCTCTTCTTAACTATAGGCTACTAAATGTTTTGATCATTTTACCTCAAACACAGTGATCTCTTTCCTAGTTTGTGCACAAACTTAAACTTATCAAACATACCCATCTCACAGGTTTCCTTTTTTCCCCTTTTTTAACAGATGCATAGTTTTATCCTTTTGTTTTGGTATTTCTGTCAACTAACACTAGGGAGAGGGTGAAAGGTAATTCCTGTTCAGCATGCAAGCTCTCTATCAAGACAGCTCAAGGCTTAATGGATTCCAAATGCATTCCTTTTAATTTAAATCTCAATGTAAAATCTGGTTTTATCAGACGTTAGTAAAATCATACACTTTGTTACATCCTTTTCATACCGTTCTACACTTCAACAATTAATATCAGAAGCATTATCATTTCACTATCAACTCAGCATATGTACATGGCTTTCTGAGAAAACAGTACTTAGTTGCACAGCTTAGCTCAAGTACAAGCATTCCAGAAATATTATTCATACTTACGCTGATTAACATAAATGCAAATCATAAACTCTCACTGCAGTGTTCATGCTGACAGATAGCAAGAACTGCTGTAAAGCAGGGCAGAGCCAAGACTTGAAATGCTAGTGAACGCAGGGTTGGGGCCATGTACAAATAGGAGTCTGTGTGGTCTCTGATGAGAGCACAAACATGATATTCCCACTGAACATGGTAAGAGTGAGGACATTTCCAGAGAATGTGTCTAGTTCTGGGGTCCACAGCGCAAAAACAATATTGAAAAATGTCTCAGAAAAGGCTTAGTGTCTGGAAAACCGTCTCAGAGAAGAGTGACCAGTTCAGGGCACTTGGTTGCTCCAAGCAGAGGTCAAGGAGCATTTTAAACATGGTCTGCAAGCCCTGACATGGGGGCGAGGTTCTTGAGAGAAGATGTTGATCTTTTGGACAAAAACCAAATGAATTCCTGTAGCTGAAAGAGGAAATGAGGCCCTTGTTAGAAACAGGGGACATGGGATTTTTTTACACTGAAGGGGATTATCTATGAGAAATTCCAGCTTGGGTCAGGGTTGCTGTCCCATCATCTGAAACTTCAGACCAAGGAGGCCAGGAGGATCAAGGCTAGACCAGTGTGAGGCTGTGGGCATGTGTGTATTGATGAGTAACTGCTCGGTTTTGCGGCTACACCACCAGAAGTTGAATGTCCCGTCTGGCCTGTCGGTCACATCTCCTCACAAGCGTGGTTGGTTCATTCACCCCATGGGCAGCAGTGGGACCTTTCCGTTGTGGATGATGTTTGCCTCTGCCATCCCTGCCCTCCTGGTCTTCATCCTTATCTTCATGGAGACACAGATCACTACGTGAGTACCTCCCCTGCCAACACCAACCGTCACTCACCTCCAGGCAGGCAGGGCTGGGATGGGCGCTGGTGCCGTTGGTGTGGGGGTGTACCTCACATCCCGGTGGGACAGCAAGGGCAGGACCCTGCCCATTTCAGACCACACCTTCTTGGGTTCTTCCGCTGTGTCGTGGCTCTTCTCCTGGAATACAGTGTGGTGGAGACTTGCCTCAGACAGGACAAAACCTCTAACCTGAGGTTGGCATCTGCCATCTCCTGGCCATCTCCTTGTTGTCACCATGTATTCTCTGTTCAGGGAATGATCTTGTCCCCAGTTGTGATGCTGTCCATGGGCACTGGACACTTCCTGTAATGTATGTAAGTTGTGCCTGGCTGACACAAACACTCTTTCCTCCCAGGCTGATTGTGAGCAAAAAGGAGAGGAAGCTGCTGAAAGGCTCTGGCTTCCACCTGGACCTGTTGCTCATTGGCACTATGGGGGGGCTCTGTGCCCTCTTTGGGCTGCCCTGGCTGACTGCAGCAACGGTGCGCTCCGTCACCCACGTCAACGCCCTGACGGTCATGAGCAAGGCCATTGCACCAGGGGAGAAGCCCAAGATTGAGGAGGTGAAGGAGCAGCGTGTGACAGGAGTGCTTATTGCTGCCCTTGTCGGTGAGCCTCTGCTTGGGTGAAGGAGTTAGGTGAGGGTCAGGGCCGGCCACTCAGATCTCACCCGGGTTGTGTCCCTGCCCCACAGACCAGCTTGCACTTTGTCCACTCGCTGCAGGACTGCCCCTGCTTCCCCTCACACCAGCTCCTCTCTGGAAGCCTTGGGTAACCCTCCATGATCAGTCCTTCTCCACACCCCCTCCAGCCAGACCCCTCTGAACCCTTGCACCCCAGGACAGGTAGAGAGGAGGCGGGAGAGGGCTGGGTGCGGAGGGGCTGGCCTCATATGAGCCCTGCCCCGAGCTTTGTCTCTGCAGGCCTGTCCATTGTGATGGGGAACATGCTGCGGCAGATCCCTCTCGCTGTGCTCTTCGGCATCTTCCTCTACATGGGGGTTACGTCGCTCACCGGCATCCAGCTCTACGAGCGACTGCTCCTGATCTTCATGCCATCCAAGCACCACCCTGACCACATCTACGTTGTTAAGGTGAGTGAAGACAAGCTGCAGGAGAGCAGAGAATGAAGAGGCAGGTGAGAGAGGATGCTAGTGATGCTTAATTTGGTGACCCCTGAGGGGTGGTATGCTGCAAGGTTGTGTCCAGAGGTAGTGCAGGATGCACATGGTGATACAATGCTAGGATAGCGTGGTGACAGGCTGCACACAGAAGTGTGTTGCCAGGATATCTGATGGACAGAGTGTTCACAGGGGTAATGCATTGCTTGAATGGCTGTAGGGGCACTACAGGATATACTGCTAGGCTGCACGGATGCTGAGGTACTGCAGCCTTGCTATAGTGTACGAGCAGGTAGAATGCACAGCACAGCATTGCATTACTGTAGTGTGCTATGCAAAAGGGTTATGTTTGGCCAGTTGGGCCTTTGTTAACCTGTGCGGAAGGAAAATGTGTTCTCAGACTGGATTTACCTGCCTAGGTAAAGACCTGGAGAATGAATCTCTTCACCTGCATCCAGCTAGCCTGCATTGTGCTGCTTTGGGTGGTGAAATCGACAGTGGCATCCCTGGCCTTCCCCTTCGTCCTGATCATGACAGTGCCGTTGCGACGCTTCGTGCTGCCCCGCTTCTTCCATGACAGGGAGCTCAAAGCCGTAAGCAGATAACTGTCCTCGCACTCTTTCTTGCAACACTGTTGTGAGGTTGAGGAAATCCCTGGCTAGCTTGGAGATCCTTGGCCAGCAAAGCTTTGCCTTTCCCTGCTATTGTCTAGTGGTTTTTGTTCAACTGCAGTTAGGTGGGCTGGTGGCTTCCTCAGAGCTTGTAGCCCTGGGAATTGAACATGGGGTGGATGGGCAGCCTAGGGTAAGGAAGCAGAGTATCCTGCCACACGGAGACCTGGAGAAAAGGCTTTCTTTTCCATCCTCCTCCTTATTTGTAGCTACTTCTTCAAGGAGACACCCTATTTCCTCACGGAGGCAACAGCAGGACAGCCCAGCAACACATCAGAGCCTGCAGCTGCTTGGCAGAGGAAGACTTAACCACAGTGCCAGCAGTTTTGGGCACAGTGCTGGCAGCTCCTTGGGTGCTGCCAAACTCCAGTGTTTCTGTTGGTGAGCAGCCTGGAGCAGCACCCCAAAATGCTGTGTGCCTGGGTAGGGCAGGAGGCAGGAGCTTCTGTGCTGGACCAAAGCCCCAGTGATCAGGCGCTGTCAGAATAAAATGCTTATTGCATTGGGCATTGGGCTGGGGAACCATGGATGGGCATGAGGGGAGAAAAGACAGGTGTTTTGGGAAGGAAACAAGCAGGAGCTTTGCTCTTCCCAGAGGAGAGCTGCCTGACTCACTGCACGCTATTCCTTCCGCACCAGGCTGGGGGTTGCAGTGGCCCTCAAAGCCCTGTCTCTGTCTCTTCCCAGTTGGACTCAGAGGATGCGGAACCAAACTTTGACGAGGATGGCCGGGATGAGTACAACGAGCTGCACATGCCTGTGTGAGCTGGGGCCTACCATCCCCACTCCTGGGACAGCTGCTCACACCTGCTCATTGCTCCCAAGGACTAACTGGAGACTTGCCGTGAGCCATGCAGTCTTGCCTGGACCAACGAATGGCTGTTCTATAGCCCCCCAGGAGGCAGCCCTGGCTCTTGCTGCCCCATCACTCACTCAGCAGAAGCTGTGAGTCTCTCTCTTTTTGGACCTGGTGGGCCGAGAGATGCCTCTCACATCCTGAAGCGGTGTGGTTCCAGAGTGCCCATGGGTCAGGGGGCTGCCCACTCCCTGCTGGAGGCAGCCTGTGTTCAGCCTGCAGGCGGTGAAGGGGAGCCATGCCATCTGGTACCACTGTGTCTCACTCCACTACCACGAAGCTTGGGTGTCACAGCACCACGCATCATCGAGCAGTCACAGGGACAGGCCGGTGGATGGCCAGCGGGCTCCTCGCAGGCTGGGCAGTGAGAGCAGCCTCCATGCTCAGCTGGCAGATGCCTTCCTCCTGCTCCCTCTGCCTTCACAGCCAAACTGCCATCCCATGCACCCTCCTGAGCCTGGGGCTCCCTGGGAGGCCCTGCCACAAACCCCTCAGCGTGTGCCCCAGTACACAGGCGAGGAGGGACCAGTGCTCTTCTCCGGCCAGCACAGCTCCCCCTGCAACAGTGGGACACGCACTTTCTGGGCCCCAGTGTCTTGCAGATGAGGGGTGCTCTGCAGGCCCCATCCTCTAGGCCTTCATCTGCCCAGTCACCCTCCCACAGGACTCGTTTCCACTCTTGTTTGGCATGCAGGAGGCTGATCATTTCCTCCTAACTTTACCAACACTATTCCCAAAAGGAAAACAGCACTGGGAGAGGATGAGCAGGTACCCTTCAAGCTGCCTTGGGTGTGTGCCCTGTTGCAGGGACTAAAGAGTCCTGTGCCATTCTGCACATTTAAAAAGGTTACAGGGGTCTGAGTAAAAATTCCTCACAGGGTTACATCCCAGTTCCTGATCCCCAGCTCCCTGTCCTTGAGCACAAACCACATTTAAGAAGCTATACAAGAGATTAGTGCTGGAGCACAAAACGGTCCTGTGGTTCCCCTCTTTTTCCCTGCGCAGTGATCCACCAGGTCTGGCTCCCTGCAGCCCTGCAGTGAAGTCACAGAACCCCATGGCCCCATTTTTGCTCACTTACTGGGGTGACTTGTCATCTCCAGGGGTCCTCACTGACTGGGAAGGAGCAGCATTCAGTATGCCCAGCACTCAGCCCCCTGGTCACCTCCGGGCAGCTCTGACCACCTTTCCACCTGGTGGGGATGTCTCCTGGGGTCTCCTGGACTAGCAGCCTCCATTCGGAGCTGCCTTGGACACCACTGGCAGTGCCCTTGCTGCCTGGGGCCAAGGCAGACATAGCGGCCACCCTGGCTGCAGCTGGCACCTCTGGCACGTGGGCAGCTCTGAGGGTAGTGCCCAAGGAGATGTCAGCCCAGCTTCTCCCTCCAACATTGACTGGCCATCGGATCTGGGATGAGCCACTGCCCTGGTTCCTGTTTATCAGCATGGCTCCTGCAGGAGAAGGTGGGTGCGTCGCTGTCAGGGGGGTCCCACATCTCCTCAGGAGGCCGCAGAAATACCTGCCAGAGAGAGAAACCCCTCCAGCAGCAGGCTCCTGCCCCGCAGCCTGGCCCACCACAGGGCCCGGGGCAGAGAGATGAGCGTCTCCGTGTGTCTGTGGCCGTGTGTGTCCTGTCCTCCCTGTGTAGTGTAGGAGGCCTGTTGTCGCTGCGTGTTGTGACTCCTCTGACTGTAGTGGAAACAGCTACACCAATAAACTCTTCACAGGAACCACGTCTGCCTCTGCTTCCCCAATGAACTGGGCAGCTCTGCAGGGTGTAATGGCAGGGGTGGGTCGGGACCGAGCAAAGGGGGGCAAGGGGCCAGAGAGCAGGAAGCAGGGGGGTCTTTTCCTTAATCATTTGTTTATTTGTTTTTCTTTACCACCAGAATCAGTAACTAAAAGTTTGGTAACTGGGAATAAATTTAATTGATTTAAATTTCCCTACAAAAAAAATGTTCCTTGCCTGTAACAGCAGCCACTGAGGGAACAAGCCTGGCTGGAGTAGGGGTATCACAGCACCACCCACACAGAAGTAGGCTCTCCACCATCACCCAGTGGGCTGGTTACTGCAGGAAACCAAGCTGGCGGAGTTGGAGACCTCAAGCTAGCTGCTGGAAACAGTGGCCGAGAGCCCCGTGTTTAACCAGGAATGTGTACCCGTGCCTGCGTGTATCCGTACGTGCGTGTGCCTGCATGCTGAGCCGCACACGTGCCCGTTTCTTTACCCAGCCTGTAGGCACATGCTGAACGGTGGGGTCGTGGGTTGAGTACAGAGGAAACATCTCAATAAATACACATTCCCTCCACGTTTTCTTCCCAGATGGGAGCCAAACCAGGCAGACAGCACACAGGCCTGACCCAGCACCCTTCTGCATCTCCCCAAGCTGCTGGCTGCTCCTGCCGCAGGGAAGCCACAGTCCATGCGGCGCTGGGGCAGACGTCCTCCAGCCACGCTCAGCCTGTGGCAGGTGCCGGTGCTGCTGTGGGGGGCAGGAGGCAGCCCCCACTCCCCACAGTCAGGATCTCTGGTTGTTGCTGGGGCTGGGTTTGGCCGCTGGCATGGGGCTCATGGCACAGGGCTGAGCCTGCCCAGGCACAGGGGTGGTGGCCATCCTGCTCCTGGGCTGGTCCTGCAGTGGGACAGCCAGCGCCTGGCCCTGCAGCACTCTCTCCAGGTCCCAGCAGCACTGATGAACCTGCAGAAGAGGAGGGAGGCAGTACAAGTGCCCAGCTACAGCATGTGCAGCATGGTCGGACACAGCCTGGACCGGAGCATTCATGGCTGCTCCACCTGCATGCTCCCCGCCGCCTTCCTCAGCTGTGCAGAGGTACCTCCTCCCCTGGATGGATGTCCAGCCCTTTCTGTGCACCTCCCCAGGCCCCTACATGTGGCAGTGCCCCTGCTGTCACGCTGGGACAGGGACCAGCCTGCAGAGACAGCCCGCACCTCTTACCGCATCGATCCTGCGGATGAGGATGGGCCTGACCTCCAGCTCCAGCAGCCAGTCACCCTCCAGGATGTTGCGGTGGTACTCCTCCAGCTCCAGGCGCTTCTGCAGCTCCTCCAGCAGGGCACCTTGGTGCGGGCAGCCCCCAGGTCCCACATCCTGGGGCTCCATCCCCATCCCCTCGCACTGCTGCTGCAGGCGCAGGGCACGGATGCGCTGGGTGACACCGCGGATCTGGGCACGCAGGGCAGCCGCCCGCTGCGCACGGGGCAGCGTGGCCACCAGCTCCTCTTGGCTCTTCCACAGCTGGGCTCGCAGCACCCCAGCACTGCTCCCCGCTCCCCAAAATTGTGTCGAGCCAGCAGCGCTGGGTGGCTGGGGGATCCTGCTGCAAGGCAGGGGCTGCACAGAGCCTGTGGCCAGTGACGGGGAGAGGCTGTACCTGCTCTGGTGGAGATGGACCCAGCGCTGGGCGAGCTCTGCTGTGGCCAAGCTCTGGTGAAAAATGTCAGGCACCAGCCTCAAGACCTGCACGATGGGCCTTGTGTTGGTGAAGCCACTCAGGTCACGCAGGCTGCGGGGGCTGAAGGTCTGCTCGTGGATGGGTCCCCCCCGCAGCAGCAACGCCCAGCTCCGGCGGTGGGTGAAGAGGTGCGTGGCCAGGCACGGGATGGAGGCCGAGGGGAGCGAGTCCTCATGCACGTACAAGTTCTCGCACAGCGGGAACACCACCCTGGCGTCAAACCTCTCCTTCAGCGCCCGCAGGTGCTGCAGGTAGGAGGCCAGCCAGCCCACGTAGCCGGATACGTCAGGGCTTAACGAGCCACGCCACGCCAGTGCTCAGCGAGCCTCTCCAGGTGCTCCCAGCTCTCCACCTGCCCCGAGGGGCTCCGTGGCAGCACCAGCAGCAGCACATCATACAGGGTGCGCAGGTCGAAGCCCTGCTGGCACTGCTGCACGTGCCCCACGAAGGTGTCAATCTCGCCTTCCAGGGCAGCGTAGAGGGCCTCCATGCTTCAGGGGAGGCAGCCGGGATCAGAGCTCACCTGCATGGTCCTGAGCCTCACAGATTGCTCTGCTGGGGAAGAGACAGCGGGTGGCTGGGGAGGAGGCTGGAGTGGGAGGACACACGGGAGCTGCAAGGGGTGGGCTTGGGGGGTATCCCCACTTTGCAGGACCAGAGGAGGGGGCTGCTGGGTGCTGCCATAACCAGGAGGTTATTTTCCTGGACCGCCAAATGCCCGTAGTGAAGGAGAGGAGCCGAGGGACTGCCCCAGCCCATCCCTGGGGGATGCCCTGTGATGTGCAAGTGTCCTGCTCCCTGGCAGGGGCTGGGTGCTGCCAGACCAGGGCCGCACTCTGACCGTGGGCTTCTCCCTCCTCTGCCGTCTGAGAGATTTTTCTTTACAGAAGTCAGTGCTCACCCTTGTCTGCCTGGAGAAACCCTAAAAATAGGAAGTCCATTCCCAAAATTATCACCTGAATTATTTTAAACCGCTGTGTGTTTGGGCAAACAATTTGGGTTTCTGTTTCTGCCAGCTGGGTTCAATACGCCTGAGCTCTCTTCTCCAGCTATTTTTACTCTCCGCAGCCAGGAGGGGCTGACACATCTCTGTTAGGAGATAACACTGGCACCATCACACAGCTGTGCTGTTGGGAAATTGTTGGTCAAGACCAGCCCCACAGCAAAGCTTGGAGCCAATGCCACTGTATCTCTGTATGTCCTTGCCTTGGCCCCTCAAACTTCATAAATGTAAATTGAAAAATCACAAAAAGCCTATCACAGTTCACTTGGACCCCACACCTCCCTGCCACAGTGCTAGCACCCCGCTCTGCCCCCTTTCCGCCCTGCATCCGCTAGAAAAATGGACTCACCAGCCCCAGGACAGGCTCCGGGGAGAAC
The DNA here is from genome assembly GCA_011076525.1 of Nettapus auritus. Classification (NCBI taxonomy): domain Eukaryota; kingdom Metazoa; phylum Chordata; class Aves; order Anseriformes; family Anatidae; genus Nettapus; species Nettapus auritus. Next base: position 22,935,978 of record CM021771.1, on the reverse strand, counting down.
AGAAAGGGCTGAGCTGGGAGACACCTGCCCTCGCGGGCACGGCCGCAAACCTGCCTCCCCATGGGAACGGCAGGCTCGGACCTGTCCCCGGCCTTCCCCAGAGCTGGCTGCCGTCCCCGCGGGCATTGCCCTGTGGCTGCAGGGGAGGGATGCTCCTGCCTCCTTTGCATGGTCTTGGCCGAGGGGGGACCCGAGGCAGGCTCTCGTCCCAGCCTGGGAGGAGGAGGATGGAGCTGGCGTGCCAGGGCAGCGCAGGGAGGGGAACCAGGAATGATTTTGCAGGCTGAGGCCGCACAGGAGAGATCAGGAAGAGGAAATGTCCTGAGCGCAGGCTACCAGCAGACCCCGGCGGCTGCCAGGGGTGATGACACGACACCACGTAACCTCCCTGCTTGCCTGCCTGGGTTCATCGTGCAGCCGGAGACAAAGACAGAGCTGCTCGTGCCTGGTAGAACGGCCTCGCCTGCAAAACCGCTGCATGGCAGCTGGCTGACACACTTTCTGAAGCATGAACCCTGCAGTAATGGTATCTGCGAGCACAGCCCCGCTCACACGCGCAGTTAGGCAGAGTCTGCGAGGCTGTTACAGAGCCGGCTGTGACCTCTGCAGCAACACGCCATTAGCAGCAAGGCTGGGTCAGACAAAAGCAGGGCAGGCTTAATAGAAGAGGAAATTAGGTGGATGTGCTTGGTTGGCCTCATCCCCACATTTTCCGACTGTAATTAAAGCCTTGTGCAGCGCAGCTCCCTCATTCCATGATCTCGCCGCCAGGGCTGCATTTCTTATGACCCAGCTGAAAAAGCCACAAGCAAATATTCTTTGACCCCAGGCAGACCTGCACAGCAAGAGGTGTGGTAGGGACCCTCGGCCATGGGAAGGGCAGGGCCCCTGTCTGCAGGGGAAGCTGGAGACCCCTGCTTACGGATTTGGTCTGTCATAGCTAATGCTGGCCCTGGGAAGCTGCTCAGAGATGGACCCAGGGAGGATGCCCCGGGGGCCAAGGCACCAGTAACATTCCCAGTATCTGCCCTCTGCTCCAGCTCGCTGTCCTTGCACCCAGACCGACAATGCAGAAGGCATCCTGCGTTTCTCACCTGTGGAGAAGGGGCACTCTGTGCCTGGGCGGGATGAAATGCTTTTCCCCTTGCAGTCAAACAAACAAGGGTGCAGCTGTGCTGTTCCTGAGCTCTGCAGTACACAAAGGCAGAGATGGGTGTGCTGCCGGCAGCGGCTGCAGTGAGAGGGGTGCCCAGGATGGATAAAGGATGCCCACCCTGAGCTGCCCCCCCTTGCAAAGGGGGCACATCTCCCGCTGCCCTGCTCACACTCGTGCTCTCAGGGGGAGCAGGTGCCACAGTGCTGGATGTCGCCCTGTGAAAGCCTCTCCAGGTGGCCTTAATCACATTCCTCTGGAGCAGGGACACATCTGGCACAAACATGATCCTGTCCCCAGGGAACCCAGGCTAACTCCTGCTGCACAGCCCCAGTGCAGCCCCAGGCAGCGAGAGCTTTGGTGCAGCCTTGATTGCCACCAGCCTCACCTTGCAGGGGACAGGGCTGGCTTGCGAGTGGGGGTGAGGGAGGGGGGAAGTGCTGTTTGCAGGAGTCATCTTTTAAGTCATTTTTCAAATGACTGTGAAAGCAGAGCTGGGAGGAGGCCCGGGCTGCAGGGACAGTGTGTGCCCTGCTCTGTCTCCCTTTCTCGCCAGGGGACAAGGTTGATTTTTGGCTGCTGCTTCTTAGTAGTTCCCCCCCCCCCCCCCCGGAGAAGCCTCTCCTGGGTTTTTGGCAAGGGGGGGATCCCCTGGTGAAGCAGCAGGGCTGCAGCAGTGATAATGCATGTCTATACCAGCACAACTCCGAGGAGCCACTGGGGAGGTGTCACCTGCGGCCACAGTGTCACAGCTGTCCCCTCACAGGCTGTGGGACAGCGAGCCTGGCAGATGCTCACTGCCCACGGCGGGGCCATACTGGCCTGTCTGCCCCCAGCCGTGTGCCAGACCCGTGGCAGAGGAAACAGGGATACTGTCTGGTGTCCAGGAGGAATTCCTGCCTCCGCTTGTTCCTGCCAGCCTCCCGCCAGCTCCCCTCGGTGCGGAGCCCAGCAGGAAGCTGACTCATGGGCTGCTGCCTCCGCAGCTGGGTGCGGGGCTCTGCCGCTGCAGCTCCGCAGTCCCACGCCGTTCGCCAGGCCGTGGTGGCTGCAGGGGGCCTGGGATGGCCCCATGGTGCCCCTGCTGTGGACAGGGGTCGGTGATTAGTTGGCATGTGGCTGCCCATCGAAGTGCTGCAGGTAGTCGCATCCACCCTTCCCTGGCGAGCAGTACCCAAGGAGATTTAGGAGGCTGTGCAGATGTCCCAGGTGAGCTGTAGGGTTGTAGGGCTAATGATTTAATCCTGTAACTGAAAGGAGCAGATTTCAGGCATGAGTTTCTCATCAATATTCTTGAAACCTTTCCCACCAAGCAGATGAAACACCAGGCTCACAGCACCAGTTACGGCTGCTGCCTTTGGAGAACCTGACGTTTATGGCTTGGGCAGTTTGGAGAGTGACTTTGTTCTGAGGGCCAGGCTGAGCCACCAGTTTTATCCTTCTTCACATGTCACTCAGACAGTGGTTAATACTGAAAATCTTCTAACAGGTGGCTTCCTTACCCACCTCACTGTCTGATCTCCCTTGGCGCGGGCTGTGAGGGTCACACCTTGATGGCCTTGGGGACAGGAACCATGGCCAAAGCTTCCCACTGGAGAAGTCCAAGAGGGGACTTCTGGAGACACAGGCAGAGACCCTTGGCAGGTAGGCAGAAGAGGTAAAGGCTGTGTGTGTGCTCCCTGCTTCTGCCATGGCTGTGAGGGGCCCGCCAGTACCTGCTGAGCACCCAGAGGAGAAGCTGGTCAGCCAGCATCGCCTGCGGAAGCAGCAGCACCGAGGAGGAGCTGCCTCCCACTGGGGAAGGCTGGCGGAGGCACAAACAGCCCGATGACAAATGCCTGGCCGCAAAGGGGACTGTCAAGGACAAGTCAGCATGCAGTGATCCAATCCCCTCTGCTAACAGGGTAATTGGCCTTGAGGACAGGAGTATTAGATGTGCGATAAAGGCTGGGGTTGGGCTTCTGGCACTGCCTTGCATAAAACAGGGAAAGTGGCATAGATTCAGCTAATCCCGCATGAGCGCAAAGGAGGTTGGCTGGTCATGCCCAGTGATCTGGTATCAAAGTGGAAGGACACGCTGACAGTGACTCACACCACAGGAAACCGAGCCGAAGGGTCCGGATAGCAAAGGTGGAGCAGTGGCAAGGGCAGTCTGCACAGGTTGTAGTGTCCGGGTGTGACTGTCATGGCAGAGGCTGGGCAAGATACCGCCACCTCCCTCAGAGCCTCCGCTGTCTTTTAAGTAGTTTTAAAAAGCACGTTATTTTATTTACTGGGAAGAAAAAAAAAGAAAAAAAAAAGAAAAAAAAAAAAAAGAAAAAAAAAGAAAAAAGAAAAAAAGCCCTCTGTTTCCCTGATCTCAGATAAATCTCCTTCCTTCTTCCAGAAAAACAAACTAACTTCTTCCCACCGCAAGGAACACATCCGCACACACCACCACCCCTTCCCCAGACCAGGTACCCGGCCGCACTTTTGGGACACACCACCCAGCCCCTGGCCGTTCCAGCACCCCAACCCCAAAATACCCCCGGGACAGCCGCCGAGGACCCCTCCCGGCCCCATTCCCACCTGCCCACCCCCCTGGCCCCCCGCCCCTCTCTGCGCCGCCCTCCCGGGGCGAGCAGCCCCCGGAGCAGCCCCCGCCTGCTCGGCGCCCCCCGTCCCGGTGTCCCAGTTCCCCCGCCGGTGCCGCTGCCCGGGGCGGGGCAGAGGGGGCGGAGGGGGCGGCCCCGGCCTCCCCCCGCTCCCTGCAAGGCGGAGCCAGCGCGGCGCGGGGCCGGCGAGCGGCGGCGGGACGCGGCCAGCCCAGCCCAGCCCGGCTCGGCTCGGCACGGCTCGGCTCGGCACGGCGATGCGGCGCTGAGATGGACGCCTCTCTCCGCCAGGTGGGCGCGGGGGGGACACCGGCGGGATGCTCACGCCGCAGGGAGCGGCTCGGCGGGGGCTCGGGAAGGATGCTGCCCGCAGCAGCGGAGCCCAAGTTTCACTTTTTTTTTAATTTTAATCAGCGCTCGGAGGCGGCGTGCCGGGCTCCCGAGCACCGCCCGGGCCCTGCGTGGAGTCCGGGAGCCCACGCGTGGGCTGGGGAAGCCGGAGCCCGAGGGATGCGCGGCTCCAGCCGCTCGTGCTGCGGGCTCAGTGCGTGTGGCACCATAGTCATGGCTGCCCGGAGACGCTCGCATGCTGCTTTAATCCCCCGGAGCGACTTAAAGGTCTGGAGCCTGCTCCTGCCTGCGTGTGCATGTCACGGCTCGGCTCGCCGCGCGTGGCACTGGGCCAGAGCCGAAGCCGGCGAGGAGCCGGGGAGCATGCGGCGTGAGGGTGCGCCTGCCTCCGGCCTCTGCCTCGCCGGGGCCGCTGCCCAGTCACCTTCACGCCAGTGGGCTCCTCCAGAGCCAGGCTAGTTCCTGTCAGATGTGGGCTGTGGTCCTGCGAGCGCCCGCAGCGCTCCTTCCTCCGGTGCTCCGGTGCTTCCTCCGCTGCAGCACGCGGGGCATCCATCGCACCTTCGGGAGACGGAGGTGCGTGGCCCTAATGCACGTGGCTGGTGCCATGTGCGCCCCAGCCCTCCTGAAATGCTCTCTGCCTCTTTCCTCGATGCGTTGCCAGCCCCGTCTGGTGCTGCCTTTGGTTGTGAGGGTGTCTCCTGCAAGGCTGGGGGCAACCCATGCTGGCTGGCCCCGTGGGCGACAGCATCCGTAGCCATGGGACCATCCTGAGGTCTGCGGCTGAGCTATGAAAGCCTCCTGTTTGGGGCATTGGGGCTGGGGCCATCAGGCATCCCTGCTCCGATCCCCATTGGTTTCCAGGCCATTAAACCCAGTGTCTGGCCCCTGCCTTGCCCTGGGTGCACCGGGGGAACTCCAGCCCCTGTGGAGCAGCTAATGGGCCGGGGCCTGACCCTCCCCCAGGAAGCGCTGGCCTTATCGGAGCAGATGTTTTCCCAGATCTGGGAAGGAAGGAGCCGCTGCCCCAGGGCTGCACGGCAGGGGCTGCCCCGAGGCGGGCGCAGTGCATAGCCCAGGATCGTTTCAGCCATTAACTGATTAACCTGCTGCTCCTGGCAGCCTGGATCTAATCAGATGGAGGCCAGGGGTTCCCAAAGGGCCACTTCACCAGAGCCTTTGTGGCCATCCCTCTGTCACAGTGAACCAGGAATAGCCACTGAGGAGACTGAAGTGCCTGGCAGAAAAGGGCAGTGGCAGAGAGGATGCCCAGAGGTGCATATCTGCAGCAGCACCCAGCAGGGCACTCTGAGCTTTGTCCAGCTGTGCACATCAAGGTGTGATTGTGCCATTACCTGGCGAAACAGAGATTTCCAGGACAGGTCTAAGGGCAGTCCTGAAGCCCAGACTCTAGGACTTTTATTACATCTTCTGTAAATCACGGGCTCAAACCCTGGTGCAGCAAGGTGGCCAGGGCCGGAGAATCAGGATGAGCACACGTGGGAAAGCCTCGAGCCTTGCAGGAAAGGCGGTGGGGTGAGAGCAGGGATCGTGGCTTCCGTGGTATGGGAATGTTTGGCATCTGCTGCACCCTGGCCACGCTTCCTCCTTCTCCATGGGGGTTCTTGGTGGGAGTGCAGCGCCTGAGCAGAAGGGAGTTGCTCCACCGCTTTCTGCTGCAGCAGAAGCCAAGATCGTCCCAAGGGATGCATGTCATCCCTCACAATGGATAGCTTAACCCCCAGCACGTTGCTGGTCTGGCTTCAGCAGGCTTCCACCCTGTGCTGCCGGTGTTCAGACAGCATGCGGGGCCACGCGGCTGGTGTCTGGGGCTAGGTGCAGATGCTGCATGTCTTCTCAGCTTCACTGGTTCCCCCCTCGGCTTGGCAGAGACCATAGAAGTTCTTACTCTTTGAAATTTATCTATGATAATTGGCTTGATGATGGGTTCAGCCTATGTGTCCTGGCTGCGGGGGTGCTTTGGGCAGGTTGTGCTAGCGTGGCACTGCCACAGGACCATGCTGTCCCCAGGCTTCGACCCCAAAGACAGTGAGCTGGCAGGGTGCGTGCAGCCATGGCTCGTCCCCTGCTGTGTCCCAGACTGGAAACCCTTCAGCCCCGGCATGTGGCAGAGCACAGAGCTCTGGACACACGCCTGCCATCAGATGCCTGGCGCTCAGGGAGGAGGGGCCCCGGAGGGAAGGGCTACAGCCAGCGGTGCCGCGTGGTGGTTTCCCTGCGTGTCTGGAGCGTGGGCAGGATATGGGGTGACACACAGGATGTGACTCGCTCTCCGGTTCTCCCCAAGGAACAGGAGTGCCATGACCAGGGTTAAAGGAGACGCTGCTCCCATCCCGTCCCTCTCTGAGGCCCTTTCTGCTCTCCAGTGACCAGCAGCGTGGCCCCATGTCAGGCCGAACTGGGTAGCAGCATCTGGTGGAGTCACAGATACTGTTCTCCTGCCACCAGCCTAGACATGCTGGCATTTTTAAGGGTTAAACACGTTTCCTCATGGCTCTTCTGGTGAAATGCAACACATTTAATCCATGTTGTAGAATAAATCCGCCAAAGTCCTTAAGCTTTCTAAGGTGGGGGCAGAAAGGCAGGGGGATCCTGTGCTCACTTCCCACATGACTGTGTTGGTCTCTGCTGTCCTCCTGACAGCTGGCATGGTCCTCGCTTACTGACCCCGTACTCCCCCAGGGGTGTATGTGGACCAGCCTCAGGTCCAAGCCCGTGGAGGAGCAGCCTGCCTGGAGCACAAGGGCTGCCTGACTTGCAACCATGTGTGCATCTGAGCCACCTCCACAGCCCCAAACTGTGCAAGGCGTCTGGCTGGGCGGCCTGGAGAATCCTCCCGCAGCTTCTTGTCTGCAGCACAGGGAAATAAATGCTCCAGCTGACTTTGATGATGCTGACCATGAGTGATGTGCTGTCTTCCCAGATAATGGTGAGATGAGGGCCTGTGTGTTAACAACTGTTGGCTTAGGGAAATGCCAGCTTGGGAAGGAATTATAGGCAGAATGTCTGCAGCAGCAGGGCTGCTCTGCGGGGGAGAAATCCCACCAAACCTCTCCTCCCCTGAGGACCACATGCCTCGACATGCTCCCTGATAGCTTAGCAAGAGTACTGTGACCTCCCAGAAAAGAGGATCTCAAGAGACTGGGAAGAGGAGAAATGCTGACCATTACAAATGTAATGCTGAAGGGTCGCCAAGTAAATACGACACAGAGCAACCCCTCTCCATTCAGTCTGTGTGGTTCAGCAAAAGAGAAGTATCGCTGTCCTTGAAGATACCCATGGGACTGGTCCAGCACGGATGTCCTGCATGCAGAATCCCGCATCCCAGCTGTGCCTGCCCCAAACCTCCCACAGCTTTAAGGAGATAGAGGTGGGACAAAAGGACCCCCTGCCCTGTTCAGGAGCAGCAATTGCAGTCTGGGTGCTGGGGGGGGCTGCATGAAGCAGAGGTGCATCTCCAGGCTCACTGCTGCCTGCCAACCCTCCTCGTGCCACGCCGCTTTCGCTTCTCGCCTCCCATGGCTGTACCACCATAACTGTGAATGTTTTGCAATGCCTTGTTTCCCATTTTACTGTAGGGAAAAGGGGCAAGCTATTTAAATGGGATCATTAAGATTGAAACTTCTGCCACATGAGTCTGGGTGAAGTAAAACAGTGGCGAGGCCTCTTGCAGATGTGGGGAGCGGTGTCTTTGAGGAGGAGGTGGAAACTCGGGCCCTGGCGTTAGGACCAGGGCTGTGTGTTAGTCCTGCTCATTCCCCTTACTTGCATATTGAACCAATGATTAAGATTTGGCTGAATCACGCTTTCTGGAAAGTCTTCTTATTTCTGGAGGATCCCCCGCTTTTTGCAGTTCCTTCAAGTGGTTACACAACCTTGGTTTAAAATAAACCCCATTTCATTTCTGAAGTGTCTGGCAGCCACATCCATTTCTGGGTCCTGCTTCTGCTTCGTGAGAGCTGTTTCATCCCAAATACCTCTTCAGCCTGCAAGAAATCATTCCTGGGCCCCCATCTGCTGGCGTGCTGGTGCTGCAGGGGCAGCGAGAGCACAGCAGTGCCGCAGGGGTCTGCAAGCAGGAGGGGGCTGAGCGTGCAGGGACTGGGGCGAGGGCTGCAGCCCGTGCTGGGCCACATGCTGCTCTCATCCCCGCGCTATCAACGTCTGGGCTAGATATGGCAGCCCTGGCTCTGGCTAATCTACGTAATGACGTTAACATTTTCACAAGTGCTTTTGCATTACAAGGGATCTGTCTGAAGAGCAAAAATGACTGAATTTTTTAGATGCTCTCTGAAAGGGTTCTTTCTCACACCTCAAAGCCTAAGTAAGCAGTCAACTTCCTTGCTCCTTTTTATCCACCCAAGACACGCATCAGCTCTTGTTGCAACCAAATGTCCTGGGAGTTTCTGTGCAGCAATTCACAGTCCTCTTTGGGTCTGTGACTTTCCAGTAGACATTCTTTTCTTTGAAGTGTTCTTGCATTCCTTCTCCCCTGAATCTGACCTTTCCGTTTGGCTGTATTTTAATCCCATTTTGTCCAAACAAGCGTGGAATCCACACTGCTCTGATGGTCTCATCCTTGTGGACACTTACTGATCTAGCAGATGTTGGCATCTGCCAGCACTATCAGCACTGCTTTTGGTTTTACATCCTTGATGAGAATAGTATCGACCCTGTCCCTGCAGAGTTTTGTTACAAACTCCCTCAGTAAAGATTTTCCCCATTCATAACTACTGCTTTGGGATCCATTTGCTGCCTTTTAACCTGTTTGCTCTTCAGGGTCTGGCACCTATCAGAACACTGCTTTCTATGTGATCAGTGCTGTGAGAGTCTATTACCGTCCTGTTTATCTCTCATGCTTGTATGCTAATAAAAGAATGAAGAGATCTGCTTGACTAGACATCTTTCTATGTGTTGACCGGCACTGAAAAATGATTGACACTATAGTACCATTAAATTGAAAATGCTGGGGGCAAAAAACTCTTTATCTTCCCTGGGGTTGTCAGATTAAGCAACCCATGGCTACTTGGGATAATCCTGCCAGAGCCCTCATTTAGGCTCTGACCTTCCGGACTCTTGGAATTTCCTCTTCATTTCCAGGCTTATCAAAAATGAATATCAGCTGGTGAGAAACTTTATTAGTCAGATCTCTGGGAATGCTTGGACCTGTTGATTTTTAAAGTTTTGTGTCCTTTCCGTTTACTAGAATATGGGAAAGTTCATCAGCATCTCAATGTGATGCAAGAGGGGTGCTTTCCAGGGCTGCCTATTAAAAACTTGTGCACGTCTCCATTGTTATTCACAATGCTCTCATCCCCATCTAGTAACTGGATACTGCCACCAGCGCATGCTGTTGTCCCCAGTGATTTTAGAAGAGAATGTAGTGAAGCTCGGACTCTACTGTCTTTACTGTTTCCCAACATCTTACTTATGTGGGCTGTTTCCCTTTTTTTGTTTTTTTTCCACTTCCACCCTTATTTTGGGTTGGCTGAAAGTGCATCTCAGTTCAGAGGCACTCTGCTTGCTTTTTTCATGGTATTTGAGGCAAGGACACCAAGGACGCTCAAACACCAGGAAAATGTCTCACGTGAAGAGTTTGAAACACCCGAGAATACTTTATTAGTGAGATGACGAATAGGGAGAGACATGGCAAAAGAGCAGAAAATAATGGATGAGACAGAGAAGGTGGATTGGAATCCTCTGTTCTTCCACCTCTAACCATGAGAAAAGGGGATTTTCTGCTTCATGGGAATGAGACTGATTTAAAAACTGTGCTTTTCCATATAATGTGTGACTGGATGGTGCAAGTCCACATGGCAGGGAATCACTGGAGTCAAGGATGTGGCAAGACGCAGAAAGGTATTGGACATAATCCCGATTTATGCTTAACAGAAACTGCTGAAGAAATATTTTCAGGGCTCTCATCTGAGACTTTTACAAAATGCATTGCACAGATGCTGGGGCTGGCTTCTCTTTGACAGGCTGCTTTGTCCTCGTGGTCTCGTGAGGCCCTGAGCTCTCCTCTGTGGACCTTGAATGCCATGAGAGTGCTGTGAGAGTGCTTCGGCTTTGAATGGGTTTTGGAGAGAAGGTGACGCTGTCACCGTCTCCAGCTTCACACGGCAACTGTGCTGTCATCTGCAGCAGGATGGGCAGAAACCACCCTTCTGACCTTCCTCTGGTTTAGATAACGACTGCCTTCCTGCATGAAGTGTTGGGCGTTGACACTGCCACCCCTCAGACGAATGGTCACTCCACTCCACGGCTCCTTTACCTTCAGCACCTACAGACTCACTGATCTGCAGCAGGTGCCGCGGTGTTGGTGTGATTACAGGAAAAGCAGCGAGACCCTGGTGGGCCTTGGGCACAGCTGTGCTGGGGACAAGTGGGAAACCTCAGTCCAGCTGCAGCTCTGAAGCCGTTGGTCAAATTCTCTCGTGGAGAGGAGCCAGTGTGCTTGCTGCGGTGGGTGGCTGCTCCCCTTGCCTTCAAGGAGCAGGCGCATCCTGGGGGAATCTGAGGCAGGGAGATGTGCGGGAGGAGAGAGGCAGTGCAGCAGCCAGGCTGGGGGAGGAGAAAGGCACAGAGCAGATGGGAGGAGGTGGCCGGAGGGGTGGGAATCGGTGCACATAAATAAGTGACCAGAAGTGACAAACTGCTCTGAGAGGATTTAAGATATGCAACCTTTTCCTGATAACGCAGAGCCGTTATTCTGAAGATCGGCTGGCATGCTGAGGGCTTTTACCCTTAATTAGTAAGGAGCAGGGCTGATAACTGAGCCAGGGGCTGAGCTGGGGCTGCGGGTACGGTCAGTGGGGCTGCAACCACAGCACGTGTCTGGGTGAAATCCAGTTCCTCCCAGCTTCACAGCAGGTCATCCTTGTGCCTTACAAGAAGTAAATTATTTTTTGTTGTTATTTTTGCTCTTCCCAGGCTCTTCATGTTGGTTGCTGCCTGCTCTGTTCCTGCTTCTGCCTCTCTCCACCTGTGGTCTCCTGAGCTGCCCCAGGCCCCCAGAGGCACCACTCTTGCTGGTCAGACCTAACCTAGGGACTGGCCGGGTGACTTCACGTCAGACTGACACAAGAAACGCAGCAGGGTTTCTGCATCCCTTCACATATGGATCTAGGGTGTCACGGACACCCCCTCCCCACCAGTCTTGTGTCCATTAGCTAAGTCTCTTTATTTCTGTCCTATCACTTATTCATGATCGTCTAGATCAATCTGTTGAAAAGTGCATTTATTGAAACCTGAGCCTGGCTTTGTCTGCATGGCACGGGCCTTTCTAGCCCAAGTGCTGCTGCCTGGCTTTCAACCACAAAGCCCACTGAGGCCAGGAAGAGAGCTGACTTAGCATGATGCTGCTTCCAAGCCTAGGAGCATATGGATCCATCGGCAGGGAAGACACAAGGCTTAGATACCTAATACCTACTGAACAGCCTCAGGACAAAGGTATGCATATACACAATGATATGTATAGCTGAAAAACTTACAGCGCCCACGGTGATGTTTAACTTGGACTCACAGTGCAGGGGAGTCCTTTTCTGAGACATCCCTGCCCCTTGCAGAATGGCTGATGGAGGAATTGGCCCAAACCAAGGCCCTGCAAGGGCCAGCCTCTCATAGTATGTATCTGCACATAGGTCTGAAGAGCCTTGTTCATTCAGAAGGAAAACATCACAAAAACATGCCATAATGGGAATAAGCTGGGCAGTTGTGTGCACGGTTTGTTCTCTGGAAAGTATCTTTCAACCAAAAGCATTTTTCCTCTTTGAATATCTCCCGGACCATTGATAAACCCACCTGATGCACCCCTGCCAAACACATTGCTCCTGGGAGCTGCGCAGATTTGTGCACAAGGAGGGAGGATTGTGCACAAGCATTTCCAAGTCAAGGACCCCAAAGTTGCAGGTGCTCTGTGAACAGAAAAATGTTGTCCTAGAGTTCATTGTCCTCAGTGAAAGACAACACTGTGAGCGTGAGACAGGGCTGATGAAACAGTGCTCTTGGTATGCAAGCAACTTTATTTTCTAAATTATAACTCCCTGTTATGGGATCAGTTTTCAGGATTGTGCTTTGCTATGCACTTTGTGGTAAGGCCAGATCGTGGACAGATTGTCACTGAGACCATAGGAATGAGGATGCTGGTCTCTGAGTTTGTTTAATATCCAAGTGACCTCTTGGTACAGGAACTCTGCTACGTCACTACTTTATTCTTTCTTTCAGTAGCTGCTGTTGTTGCTCTGTTTGAGGGTGTTGGGGTAATTTGACAAAATCCTATTCAAAAGAGGAATCAGGAGGAAAAGAGCTATTCTTATTATAAAAGGAACTCAAGTTAAATATCTTTAGTATTTTACCAGTTTTATTCATTTGAAAACAGTTACACAAAGTCATCACTCTATTCCTTAGCTGTCCATTAACGTATTGTTTTCAAATCAGTGATTGCTTGTTGCTTCATTTTTTGTGATACTGTTTTGTTTCAGGATGCAGGTAAGAATTTCAGTATCCCAGTCAAAAAACGGAGTTTTTTCCACCTTGTGCTTGGAGAGCAGGGTTTTTCCCATCGTCTGTATTGCCTGCGGGAGCTGGGACCCGCCCGACCCCAGCAGATTGCTGTTCTGCTTTGCTTCTCTTGCTTCTGCCATGGAAGCTTAGTCTTGCTGCCTGGCAGTTCTGAAGTTTTCTGCTCAATTTAATCCTTTCAACTGATCAATGAAATGCATGGTACTGGGGGAGAGGGGAACGATGTGAGGGCAGTTTCTTTGGTGTCACCATCTGTTTCTGTATTTAGTCAAGGCTCCTTGGGGAATTTCATGTTTAGAAAAAAAGGGCTGATGGAAGGAGATGCACTAAAACAAACTCAGTCTTTCAGGAAATGGGTGTTATGCTGGGCAGAAGTTAGAATAGTTTGCTCTGTGGTTCCTATTCTGGCTGTCTCAGCATGATGCTCCTTCTGGAAACAAAATAAATGGGTGCAGTGCACTTCTACTGGGCAGAGGCAATCGCTGTTGCAAAAACTACTGCACCTTCAAAGTAAGTCCTGGGCAGATGAAATGCCCTAGTGCCTGGGAGTTCCATTGCATTGCCCTCTGCTCTTGGGCAGCATGCAGGAGAAGGATCTCCCGAAAGTGTGTAGAAAATGATGCAATACTGTATAAGGGAAGTAGGTCTTCTGCTTTTGGGAGTATTTCTTACTTTGTTTGTACATGGACTTCTGCTGGGAAAAGGAACTGGGTTAGTCTGGACTTTCTGATAATTCCTAGGATCACACTGTCCATCTCCCTCCTTCTCACCTCTAAATGATATCTAATAAAAAATCAGAGTTGGTGCCTATGGAGCACTTCTTGTGTGGCTGATCATCAGCTGCCTATTCCTCCAAACTCATTTCTGAGCTTAGGGAGCGGGAACTGTGTTACTTGGGTTCCCTTTGTCTGCAGGTATGCACGAGGTCTTGAGAGCAGGGCATGCTGCTAATGCTGTGCGTGTGTGCAGGGGAGGGTGTGGGTCCAGCTCCTGACTAATGGAGCTCCCACCTGTGATTGTGTGGGTTAGATGTGGCTGCAGGCTGTTGAGAGTGCACTGTTGAGAGTGTGCTAACTGTATTAGAAAAAGTTTTCTTTCATCTTGCTCTTTATTGGGAACTCCAGGAACATATTTTCAGTTTTCTGATGATGATTCTTTGCTCTTGATACTGTGATTGTAGCTAGGAGCTTTTAGTGAAAAAGATATGAACAGCAACATGTTAGTAGAAGATGTTTGTGCAGAGTCTGAATACGATTTGGGACATGGATGATTTCCCAGTGTCTTGCCTGGGTACTTCAGGACACTGTCTCAAGCATCACAAATTTCAGAAAATGTAAGAGGATGTCATGAAGATCTCTAACAGTCCCTCAAATTGTCTTTTCAATGTATTGCTTACTATCTCTGGGATCTTCAAACTTGAATCTGTAAAATTAAGAAAACACTTGTCTATTGCAATTGCTCGCTGGTTGTGAGGGCTGAGCTTCACACACAATCCTTGCATTGGCATACTTGCGCTGGTGTTTTTCATTCATCTAGTGAGGTGAAATCAGTCTGCCTGCTGTGGGAAATCTAGAGGAGAACATTACAGCAAAGCTAGAATTATGCTGGCTTTCTTAATGTCATTAAAACCTGTTCCTTAACTGGGAGGGCTGGAGGTGGTTCAATAGGTATATCTTCTACAGAAAGGAAAATCCAGGGTATTGAAGTATTTAAAGTGACTAAAGTAGTTAAAAATAGTAAAATAAACTAGTAAGAATAAACTGTTGTTCCACATTCTGTCTAATGTAATATGGAAATGCTATCATATCTCTTCAAATATAATAAGCCTATAAACAAGGAGGTAATGGTGCTGACATGTTTAAGAGGGCTTTCATAATCAATATCGTAGGGTTATAAAACAAATTAGGAGGAAAGTAGGTTTGTGGATCGATTGAAAAAAGCGGGATGTCCTTAATATTCCTGAACAGTTCAGCACTTTGGCTTTTTCTGAATACCTAGCTAAGCAGAGTTTGATTTCTATGGGAAGACAGAACATATTGGTTTGCGATAACTGAAGAGCAGTTTGATGCTGTGCCTAATTCTGCATAATGCAGACCGTGTCTGGTGGGGCAGCTTGTTCTTGCATTTTGTCTCTTTTTTTCAAGGTGCTGTCTGGCTGCTTACTTGCACAACACCATCTTGGGCACAATTCTGATGAAAGCTCCATCAAAAAAGCTAAAGTAATTTTGGTCTCCATGACCTTTTTATTACCTAGTCCAAATAAGCATGTAAAGTTTAAGATCATCTGCATGGTGACAGAGGTGTCTTGGTGTGGCCACAGGGCAGTAATGACTACTAGGAGGCCACAGATAGCTGCCTTGGCTGTGTTTCTATGTAACTAGAAAGCTTTCAAACGAAACTCACACGCTTCTAATTATTTGTCAGTTGGGCCCCTTCTTTCCATAGCACTATTCTAAGGAGTTCTTATCCACAAGCCTAGTTTCTAATACTCTTTTAGCAGTAATTCTTAAATCTATTTCTTGACTTAATATCCATGCAATTCATACAGCTTTGCCTTTGCAACAGCCACTGCAGATGGAATTTACATTTGGTATGGTGAGCCCCAGGCTTTGATCTCTGCACACATCTTGACACCTTCTCCTGAACCTTTCCCTCCGCAGGTTTTCACAGCAAAGCCATTCACCCATCCTTTCATGTGACACAGCCTGGCTTTGTGTATTGAGGACTTGAAACACAAGGCTGAGAATCAACTTCGACTGGACATAAATACATGTTACCAGAAGTCTACCTTTGTGCTCAGGGTTGTTTGGGGAGACGCTGAGGAATTCAAAATATTGTAGTGCGTGTGTGAGACTATATACATCAGGGCCATTGCATGTACATCAGTGTATATATACATCAGAAAAACACCCGAATCATGTCACTTACCAAGGAAACTCTTGCAAGAGACGAAAGCAGAAAGCTCTGTGAAATCTGCTTAGCTTTGGCTGATGATTTCTGAGAGCATTTTGACCTACAATGACGTGTGGGTGTATGAAATTGTAAACAGGCTTTATTTACATTTTCTATTATTATTATAGCATGACTTTTGATGACCTGCTATTCTAAGTTGAAAAATGTTTAGACAGTCTAACCCACTATTCTGTGTTTGTATCTTTCCATGACTTTTTATAAAGACTGATGTTTCCTTATGTTAGTTTCTTCACGAAGCTCATTAAAGCTGCTTTTTGTTCCTCTCATGCTATATTAAGGAAGTTCAAACTAGTTTCCCTGAAAACGTAAGTCGGACTCACTTAAAAATTGTAAGCAGCTGCAGTTTGGAAGTAGCCTTAGAACACTGCAACTTCTTCCAGCTCTGCTTGGGTGTTCACACCCCATTCACAGACTTCGCATGCTCCAGTTCTTTCTAATGGTAGTTTTTTTGTTTTTTTTCAGGGTGCCAGGGTATGGCTGCGGGAGCAGGACCAGCTTCAGCCATGCACTGTTGGCTCATGTGCCGATGGAAATGTGCTCTTCACCTCAGATTATGGCACGGTAAGTGGAAGTTTGCATGAGGCTGTAGCCTATGCCAAGTTGCAAGGTGGAGTTCATGATCTTGCATATTTATGTTAAAATGAAATGTATCAGTTCAAGTGCTGCCACTGTCCAGTATCCCAACTCTATTATAAACCACGCCAAAGGTCTAAGGTTAGAAAGAAGATCGGTCTCCCTTTCTTCTCTTCATTTGTCCGCTCACCTCACTTTGCATGGCTGTTCTTGTGCCGTCTTTGATGAAGCTGCATTAACGGTACCACCATATTGGCAAAAGTCTCCTAGGAAGGATCCAGCCCCACCAGGTAATCAGTCCTTCCTGACAGGATGCAATTCTTTCAAGCCATGCAGCCATAAGGGTTGTTCTGTTCAGCTCTGCGTGCTGTCCCCCAGCAATAGGGAACAAACCTCTTCCCTGCCCTATTTCCAGCCCTGTGCTCCTTGCAGTTCCCTGGTGTGCCTGCTGCAGTGCTCTTGGAGTTTTGTTGGTAGGAAGTGACCCCTGGGGACTGTCCAAATCCTCAGTGAGTCAGCTCAGCTTACTAACCCTGGGAAAAATATTAACTGCCATCACCATGGGTTTTTTTCTTAGTCAAACTGGGCTGTGTGCTTTATGGCTTATGCAGCAAAAAAGCACATGGTGGTCACTCAAAGGCTTTCTCTAGTCAGTGCCCTCCACAAAGCTGTCCTGTGTGCTTCCCTTGCCTTCCTTCTTCATTGCTTATTGCTTGGTAACTGTAGGAAGGATTGTCTGTCTTATCCCTGGTGAAAACTCAGATGAAAACATCTTCATTTGGGTTTGTACTGGATGAGCCAGTTGATCTCTAACTCTAGTGTTCTTGTGCTTGCTCTGGCCCAGCTTCCCTCTGGCTCTGAGGTAAGGTGTCCAATCTTACACTTCAGGGCTTTTGCCATTTGTTTTTATTTCTTTAAAAACTTCTCAAGAAACAAATCCATCAGAAAAGTGACTTCCTGGAAGGAAAGGAGGAGCCGACGCTTATGAAACACAAGAGATTGGAAACTGCATTTGAGACAGACCAGCCCAAAGCTTTATGAATAAACATAACAGATGCTGGGTGAGAGCTTTGCTTGTGTGCTCAGGGTCACAGTAGTGGTTGAGAAGGAAAACTTCATCACTGGGGAGAAAGCAGAAATCTTTGGCTTTGTTGTGAAGTACCTGTGTGGTATTTGAGGGCTTGTTTGCGCTTAAAAGACTAAAAGATATTTTTCTTCCCAAATTTAAAAAAAAAAAAAAAAAAAAGGCAGCTTGCTAATGCCTAAATTTTTCCCTTTAAACATTAGCTGGTTTTGGAAAAGGGGGATTCCAGAGGCAGCTCTGCTGAGAGATCAGTTTGTCTGTGCCTTCTCCCTTGCTTCAGGGAAAATCAGCCAGGGGAATCAGCTCAGTAGTGCAAACCACTGAAGCCAGCCCTGGCTTACCATACCTGAGGCAGGATGGTGGGGAGGGTGCTTCTCTGAACTGTGCTCTAGGCTGCTGGAGGAGTCCAGAACTGAGGGGGGAGTAGTAAGGGCCTCTTTCCTGGTGTGGCTGGAGGTGGGAAAGGGCCTGGTAAGTGCAGCACCCTGCAAGCTCTAAGGGTGGAGAGTCATCATTTCTGGGTCACGTTTGTGCCTTTGAAACATCAGAGCTCCTCTCAGGGAAAACCCCTTTGGCACGACAATGAGCAGAACAAAAAAACATGTCTCCTGTCTCCAGGACCCTGGATGATCCCTGGTGATATGGAGACAGGAAACATGTCCACCCTGGAAGCTAGAGGACAGGCTAATAGCCAACCCTCTCGAGAGCTAGGGAAGACCTGAAAGCTCTTCCCTGTGCCACATGCCTCCAATATCCCAATGGGGCTGGAGGACCCAGCTTCCACCTGAGGAAGGGTGAGCTGCTAGGACTGCAGTGATGGGCTAGGGTATCAGTGAGCTTCCCCAGCACTGGGGACAGACAAGGTGACATCTTGGACTCAGCTAGGGTGTCAATGTCTGCTCCTCCAGGGAACAATTTCACCTATGCAGTGTTTCTGTCCAGAGGGTACCAGAACTAATGAACACTCCTCTCACTGTGGCTTTGCTACAGTCCCGCCAGAGCACCTGTGTAACTGTGGATCTTGGACCAGACTCTTCTTTAGGGAGGGATGATGTATAATCACAATCAAGAGCCTCAAGACAGGGTTAACAGATGATCTAGTCCTGACTAATCATTTAGCCTTGTATTCAGGGCCGTGTTACTCTTCAGAGTCCCATTTTCTCCTTTTTTTCTACAGGAGGAAGTAAACAAGCTCTGACCCATCATACAATTATTGTTCAGGCATAGCAGCCTCTTGGCACAGGTGCTGCCAAACGTCTGCTATCTTTTGAGACACTTGTGCACTCAGCTTTTTCCCTAGACATTTTTTTATTGTTTCTTGTCTGGCCTAAATAGCCGCAAGTGCTGACAGTGTGGTGGTGAGTAATTGCCAGGCAGATCACATCATACCGTTTTGGACTTGTCCCCTTCCAAAATCAGTCCAAGTCAGCAGAGAGAAGAGAGGCGGGCAGGTTTGCTGCCTCATGCTCTGAAAGTGCTGTAGTGGTTTTGCGCCTGATGGACCTTTGTAGCTTTTACTGTCCCCCAGATTTCTCTGTCCCGCTCTCCCAACCTGCTCCCCTATTTCTCCCATGGAAGTGTATGCAGTGCCTGCTCCAAAAACAAAGATCCTGCACCAGGTTATCCCTCTCCTGCTCTATTAGCGGTGGGGGTAGGGGCTGTAAGGGACACTGGCTGGGCGTCTGCATGGTGCTGCTGCCATGAGCTCCCTGCTGCAGCTGCAGCTCTGGCGAGGTGGCTGGGAGGGGGCAGGGTGACCTGATTCTGTCTGCAGCTTCCAGCTGCCGGGCTGGCCTCTCCTTAGCAGCTACAGCAGCCCGCAGGACTGCAAGGGAGCAGGCAGGAGAAAACACTGAGATCCATGCTATATACTGTGGGCTTGCTGTCTGTGGGGTCCGTCAGGTCCTTTGGTGGCACCTGATGAGCTGAGAAGCAGGGATGAAGATGAAATAGAGACAGGTGCCTCAGAAGGGAAAGAAAAGCCCAAGTTACTTTGGAAAGGTTACAGCAGGCTGGTTTGCTTCTCCTCCAGGCTGCCCGCGTGAAGCGTCCCATCTGCACAGCTTAGGTCTGGCTATCTAGCACAGCCTGGGAGGATGGGTGGGAGATGGCACACAGTTGAATCCAAGAGTGGGAAGCAACTGAAATAGCATTGTGAAATGCCAGCATCGTGCCTGAGGAGGAGGAAAGGAGGGCTGGGATGTGGCTATGGTGGAAGGGAAAGGCAATTTAATCTCAGCTGTGTGAACGGGGGTGAAGAAGATGACCCGATAGCTGAAGAGTGGGTTATTGAGGAGGAGGAAGCTCTAGCAGGAAGAAAGTTGCAGCAATTGAGGCAGGAAGATTGCAACTGTGTTGACAGAGGAGAAGACACTTCCCAGAACAGTGACAGAAGTTAATAGATGTCATTGTACAGACTCTTTAAAAGCCACATCACATATGTCCATGCCAGCATGCACACAGGATGTCACTCCTTTGGCTTCTCAGCTGCTTTGCCTGCTTTCCTTTGCCCTCAACAAGTCCTCTCCCTCTCCCAGACGCTGTCTTCTCCAGGGCCAAACCTGGAACATGAATAAGCTTTGCCTAGACCATGCTACAGACAGAGGTGTGATCCCCCTGTGCTTCTTTGAAAGACCAGTCTTGGTCTCCTGGGAGCAGCTGCCACCGTTGCTCACAGGCATGAGCACAGCGTGAGCTATGTGCCTACCTGGTGCACCTGGTGGTGCACTGCTCCTGCTAAGGGGGCTTTAGTAGAAATCATGTAGCCCTTTGTTGGTCTGTTCGTGGCAGTACTGAAGGTGAGAGAACAACTCTGTAGAAAAGGAAGGGTGTGTGCTTTATGGGTTCTGGCCAAGGAGCTCAGATAGGTAGGAACAGGAATAGAGGAACTACTATACAAATAGGGAACGGATCCGTGCCTTATTCATTTCCTTTTCCAGTGCTGAAGGATAAAGCTGTGGAAAAGCACTTTTTTCTGGTAGGAAATCGGACTGTATGGCCAGCTGGCATGCTCTTATTTGTCCTTTTCTCATTCCTCCAGGTGTTCCAGTGCCCCAAGGCTTCCCTTTCCAGAGAAAAGGTCTTGCCAATGCACCAGACCAGCATCGATGGGGTAGAAGACATGTCCATGCTGGGAGATCTGCATGAAGCTGCCATCCTGCTTAACCTGCACCAGCGCTACCAGCAGGGTAACATCTATGTAAGTGCTCGACTGGGCTACATCCCATCAGGCTGACGATTTTTGTTTACTTTTGGGGCTGCCACTTTTCATGGGAAATACTGATTTTAGCATTGTTTCCTGAGCATTGTTTCGTGTGGATAAAAGGGGAGATTTTTTTCTGCTTTGTGCCTTGCCAGCTCCATCAGCCCTGTGAGATCCTACCCCTACCAGAGAGGCCTCTTAGCATATGTAGAAGAACTTCCCAAACATGAACACAAATCCTAGCACCTCTAATCTAGGATTTCTGGTGATTTTGCAGCTCTGTATCCTCCTTGAACATCCATGTTTTACCAGCTGGTGTTCATGTTCCCCAGATTCCTTGTTGTTGCAGTTCAGAGGTTACAGATGGCCAAGTAGACTGGGAAGTGCAGTGAACACAGGTTGTTGTTGTGATACCCTCTTACTTGGACAAAGAGCTCAACTAAACTAGGAAAGCAATCCTGTTGCCTACTTCTTCTGCTTGTACAAGCAGTTATGTCTTTTTTGAGTTGCTCTGCTCTCCTTGCACAGCTGAATACCCAAAGCATGTCCTGATTCCCTCTTATTCCCTCTTGGTCCCTCAGGAAGGAGATAAGTGGCAGGAGAGGGACATGTGAGGGAAAGCACACCAGGGGTGAGGCTGCTGGGGTGGCAGCGTGCTCTGGCAAGGCTTGGAGAGGACAAGGAGGAAATATTGTGAAGACTGCCTTGGCCTTCTTTACCCTTATCTTGCCTGTCCGTCCTGGATATGTACCCAGAGTTTTTCAGATTATGACAGGAAAAATGTAAATCTGCGTTGCATAGCAACTGTTACTAAGGCAACCGAACCCTATGCACCTGTATTCCAGGAAATGATCAATAAAGTGACCCGGTTTCTGAAACATCTCCCACAGTGGGATGTGGAGGATGCTGCGCATCCTTTCTGGCTTCTGCAGACCCCTGCCTGCTGTCTCTCAGCACAGCCCCCACGTGCACATGCAGTTTGGGCAGCCGTTGGCATTGCTGCTCTGCCTGACCAGTGCTTGACACCCGCAGTGTGTCTGTGCAGCTCTTTGCCAGGGAACGGTTCCTCTTTTGGGTGTCAATTTCCCATTTGCTCTCCCTCACACTTTGCAGCGTGAGGCAGGGCTGTCTCCTCAGTCAGTGCCCTGCACCAGAAATGCCACACCACGTGCTCTGTGACCATGTCACAGGACCCTCTCTCTGTAAGCCTCTAGCCCTGCTCTGTCACTCCTGCTCCTCTTCCAGCTCCATGCCTCCTACAGCCATGTGTAAAGGTGTTAATGTTCAGGTGTCATGTCATCTTTCACCTGTGCCTAGTGTGTGCGTATCAGCTGCACACCTCAGATCTGAGTGTCTGGGAGGTTTACGAAGGGCCGTGACTTCTGGAACACCTCAGGGAAGGACTGTGAGCCCCTCCTTGAGTGGGACTGTTAGCTGGTGTATGGTTGTGCACTGCCTGACCTGGTGGGCACCAAACCTGACACATGCAATGTATTTCTGCAGTGCAGGCATTAACGCTGCAGTCACCCCTTCACTAGCTGTTAGTTTTGCCATAGCACTGCTGTGTGCGGTTTTCAGCTAAGCAAAAGTTGAGAATGTCAGCTGTAGTGCCACCTAATGATTTGCAGTGATTCATCAATACCAGAAATGAATGTCTGAGTTTATTTAATACCTTCCTTAACAGTCTCAACAGATTGAATGTAGTAGGCTAAGGCTGCAGGTAAAGCTGTACTGAGTGGAGTTATGCCTATCAGTCAGGGCCGAAAATATATCAAAGGAGATCACAGAGATCAGAAAAAGGTGAGAGATATCATAATTTTCTGGAAAACAAAAGCACTGAAGGAATGGGTAACCTGGAAACACCAGAATTAAAATAATAATAATAAAATATTATTAATAATATTAATTAGGGCAATGATAATATTAATTAATTAGGGTAATAATAATTAGAGGATGTCAAATTGATATCTTTTATTTTCCGAAGACATTTTTTTCAGGCTCTACCAAGCTGTTTCAGAAAATTATGTGAGCACAGCAACAGCCTGCAGCATTTAGCAATCCCCTTTCATTACTGCATTTCCCAAATCCTTTAATAAAATGTTAGTTAATTAAAATGTTAATTAATGTTAGTGATGTATAAATGAGCCAGGAGCTGGACCATCACATTTTGTGCTGTCTCTAGCTCTGCCATGTCTACCCACCCTTGTAGGACCTGAGTAGACATGCCAAGCATGGTGTGTCCTGCTCTGCAGAGTTCTCTGGGGAAGATCAATCCTTGCTAATACAGTGGCCAGTATGTACACGGCTGATGTACAAATGCTGCTGCTGTTATAAATTGTGAACAGAAGCAATCTATAAGGGGCTTCAGGTGATAAAGAGTGCAACTGGGAAATGGAAAAACTTCCTAGAAACACCTTTGAGAGATGGCTGCAGTGGAAGTTCTGGGAAGGGCTGTGGCAGGAGCTCTGTTCCATGGGAGAGATGAAAATAGAGTGGAAAGTGCAGAATATAACATATGAGAGGAAAAAGCTCTGTGAAGGTTTGGGAGAAGTGTTAGGATGGATTTCTGGACATCTCTGTTACCCAGTCTCCACATACTATCTGTTGCTCAGCTGGTGAGATACAGTGCTCTTTCCTAATCCGTTTTCTCTTTCTCAGTGCTTTCCCATTTCCTCCCACTTTTCTTGCAAAGATCATCTGCCTGCTTATTGCTTCTAATGGCAATTAATTTTATTTCTGCCTACAAAGGTCCATATAAGACGATCTTCAAGACTTGTTCCATGCTTGTCTGCTCATATGGGTACTGCTGATAATGCAGTTAGACCTAGGTGATGTTTTTTCCCCGATGATCTGTGATTGCTGCTTTAATAAATGACTCATATAGTTTGGTGACTACACCATCTTATCAGTCTGGCTTCTGGCTTCGGAGCGTAGTGTTACAGTATGTCCCCAGATTTCATTTGGCAGGGAGAATGCTTGTGTCTTTCTCAACACCAAGTGTTTCATTTACAACTTATCCAGTGGATGCGTGCAAATCCTTACATCCATATGTGGTAACTGATAGTTCATGTTTTGGACATAACACTAGATCTTCTCCCTGAGCACAAGGCTTTTTACCTAATGCAGCTCTCTAAGGGTTTCCTCTGACACCTCTGCTGAGGACGGGTGTTACTGGAGCAGCCTAAGGTGCGGGAGCCCTTTGAAGAAGGCCACCACACCAGCATTGGGATTTAAGCTGGACTTTAACCGTATTACAAATTCATTGTTAAGGAGAGAGGTGGCACCATTGCTCTGAACTGCAGCTCTGAGAATAACTGGATTTGAGCTGGTTGGCTGCACTGAAGAAGTCATGCCCTAAAAAGCAGAATGAATTTCCTTCTGACTTCACAAAATAATATGTTTGAAATTAGATATTGGGCTTTGGATATTTTATTTTAAACCTTGTAAACTCTTCTTAAATTGGGAGATTTTCAAAGAAAATATTTTCAAAATAAAGTGTTTAGAAAATGTAACAATGTTTTTGTCCTGAAATCCTTGAGCTTTAGCTGTCAATTGTGATTTGGCTTTACCACTTGATTTAAGCTGCCCCAAACAGTACGTTTCAGCAGATGAATGATATGCTTTAGTGGCTCTTTGCATGTGTGTGTCTCCGTGTCCCCTCCTTGTTCAAGAGCTGACTGAACCTAGCCAACCCCCCTCCACTTGGGATCCTGGAAAGGGGCCTTGAAGGTGTCTTCTGACCCTCCTTCAGTCCTGGCTGTGCTTTTCAGCTTCAAGTATAGTGCAGGGTAGCTGGATATGAAGATGGCTTCATGTTTTTGAATTGTTTAAGCATAATTTAGCAAAGACAACAGACTAAGAACATTTTATTGTCAAACAGTGAAACTCAAACTGCCCCATCCATACCCAGTGATGCAGCCCCTGCACTGGGGTTTGACATTTTTGGCCAAACTGGGGAGCTCTCTGCCGAAGCCCAATTTCCTCATTCAGGCCTTGTCCCTTCACCATGAGTTTTTTCAGGATCAGGTTTGTTGTCTTTTTTTTTTTTTTTTTTTTTTTTTTTTTTTTCCGTAATTTTATTTTTTTTGGTTTTTTTTTTTTTTTCCCAAACAAAAAAAATTGGGACAAACCAGGCATAAGTAAAAACAAACAACACCAA
>CM021771.1:22787483-22911245 GCA_011076525.1 Nettapus auritus | reverse complement strand
TTTTTTTTTTTTTTTTTTTTTTTTTTTTTTTGTCCTGAAGATTCATTTCTTTGCTATGTTTTGTTTTCTCCCCTTAGACAAACATTGGCTCCATCCTGGCATCAGTAAATCCTTACAAGCCCATCCCTGGTCTGTACAGTGTGGATGCCATAGACCTGTACAGACAGCACCGCCTGGGCGAGCTGCCTCCCCATATCTTCGCCACTGCTAACGAGTGCTACTGCTGCTTGTGGAAGCGCCATGACAGCCAGTGTGTTCTGATAAGGTCAGAAATGGGAGAACCGGCTACTCCCTGACTGCATGACGTGCCTTGCTCTCGCTGCTCCATTTGCTATGACTTTTGCCTAAATACCTGTGCCACCCTACCCTTTGCCTCTCCCCTGCCTGCTGCAGAGGCCATGCTATGTGTTTATTCCTGGACATCACCTCTCTGCTGTGGGTGGGATGGCCGTTAGCTCAGTCTGTCTTGGAGCTGTGAGTGGAACATATGTCTTTTCCTCAACAGCGGAGAAAGTGGAGCTGGAAAGACTGAGAGCACCAAGCTGCTGCTGAAGTTCCTGTCAGCCATGAGCCAGACCTCCCTCGGGGCCCCAGCCTCTGAGAAGAGCACACACGTGGAAGAAGCCATCCTGGAGAGCAGGTGTGCTTCACCTTCATACCGTGGGTCTCTGCAGCTGCTGGTGTGCAGGGCACTGCCTTCTGGATGTGTTTGCATTTGGGCTGCTTGAGCCTGAGTGCAGGTTGGGCTGAATGTGGGCTGGGATGCTCGTGCAGGTGCGTCAGGGAGATTAGGAGGTTGTGGTCTCACTGGGATGTCACCAACTGGTTGCTATCTTAGGTATCCTTGAATTAGGCTTCTTCCAATGGCAGCATGATGTGTGTGTGGCAGCTGGAGAATTAATACTCCAGCCAAATCTAAGATTTCTTCATCCTTCAATAGTAACTTCCCTGCCATGCCCACCTCAAGCTTGCCATTGAGTCACAGCGCTGCCCTCGACCCAGATCTCCATGTCTCTCGTGGCACATCACCCTGCTGCATGGGTAACCTCCCTCCCTGCCGCATGGCAGCATGGTGAATAAAGCTGGAAACCTTTGAACTGTGTGTGTAAAAAAAGGAAACGTAGAAAAAAAAACTCTTAAGTGATCTACAGTCACGAGTCAAGACCTGCAAAATCTGCTTTGGGGAGAGTGGCTTAAAAGGCTGAAGCCTGCTTAGCGGTTAAGTGGTAACTTGACTGTAATCCAGAAAGCTTACCTTGGGAGGTGGTTCCCCAGCCTGCAAGACTCTACCACTGCAAGGTGAATTAGCGCAGGAACTCACGGCCTGTTTTGTATATGCCTCGTGTGCCATTTCAACACGAATGTGGAGGACTGATTTGTCACCTTCTCCCTGAGGACGAGAAGGCAGAGGCCTGTCCCAGGACTGCTGCCACTCCTCACAACCCCACCTAGTCCCCTGGTGGTTCAGCTCCTCCTTGCATCTGCCACCAGCCTCCAATATCCACCTGCCTTCTTCCTCCCCATACCACAAAAGGCTTCTGCATCCATGCACTGAGCCCACGGCCAAACTAAACTATAAAGATACTTCTTTGTGTTTTGTTTGTCTAATTTAGCATGATTTAGAGCTGTAAAGATTGACTGGCTGGTTACTGCACTCTCACTGCAACTGCGGTGTTCGTATAACCCTGTCCTCCTTTCTTCTGGTTGTCCCCATTAGTTTCTGTTGATTTGTGGCGTTGGTGAGCACAGCGGGATGTTCCTGTGCAATGCCATTATTTACATACTTGTTCCAGAGGCATGGGTCTTGGATTTCAAATTCTCCAGGGCAAGGAACTTGCCTCCTCCTGATCCATGCCAGCAGATTGCTGTGATTGGATTTTCTATGGTTGCAATATATCATAACAGAGAAATTTCATTTCTATGTTTTTGTTTGTTTAAAGTGTTTGGGAGAAATTATGAGAATACTGCCTGAAGTTTCTTGAAGGTTGTTGGTCCTTTCCCATAACCACATTTCTCATGCAGCTAATGCTTACAAAGCCTGAAACTTTCAGCATTTTTTTGTGGTACCCATAGTTGTAATTACTTGTTGTGTTATAATCTGTTATAATTATTACATTTTGAACAATCCTGTGTCTGTCCCTCTCTTCAAGTGAAACTACACAGTAGATAGATGGAGACATTTAAAAAGCCAGTCTTTCTCAGGGTAACAACTGCAGTCATTTTTGTTAAAAATTGTGTATGTTTTAGAATTTAGCATGACCGCATACAGGACGTGCTTGTAAGATCTCCCAGACTCCTTGCTTGTCAGGCCTTCAGGTTATTTTAGAATTGGCTTAATTTCAAACATGAATATTTTAATCCTGCATTTGATGTGTCAGTTTGAATGGTATTAGGCTTTTTCCCTGGTGCTGCTCTATGGAATAAGAACCAAACTGCATTTTAACTCACTATTTTCCATTTGTATGCTACCTCCTGAAGACTGGAAGGTGACCAAGAGACAAAGTTTTTCAGCTCGTCACCTTTTTTTTTTTTTTTTTTTCCCCTGCAACTTCTTTTTTTCCTCTCTTAGAATGACATTTCCAAATATAATATATGTATATATTCTCTCTGCTTGGAAATCATGTGGCTTTGTGGCTTGTAACAACCTAACCAAGTTTTTAAGTAACAAGAAAGAAGTTTGTGTTCCAGTACCAGACAAATCAGTTTAGTACTATGTTTGTTTGGTAGTTTGAAAATGTTTATTTGTAATTTTAAGAGATGGCTTGTATTGTCTTCTCTTACAAAGAAGGAAGCAGAAACAAAAAAAAGTATGTGCTTTAAAGCTACAGAGTACTTGCCTTAAGTGATGTTTCTGAAAATCCTGAAAAAAATAAAAGCCCATTTCATGGGATGCTGCTGTGTTAAGCACACAACCCGGCAGGGTTTTGCCACCTTTCATTTTCGAATCTGCTTTTGTGGGGAATGCCCTAGACAGCATGAACACCAGCTGCCCACACTGATCAGGGACTGATTTAATTAGCTCCAATCCCAAAGGTTTAAAATTTGTCTAGCAGTGTGTTAAATTGCTTTTGCCATCCTTCCCTGCCCTTGAGCTCTTCCTGCTTGTCCAGTCTGATGCTGCAACAAATTAATCTTACATGGCAGTGCATGCTGTGCAAATGGCAAAAGCCTGGGCCCCGGCTTTGTTGTAACAGTATCACATCACCAGTCATGTCTTCATTGCCTTGTTCCTTGCAGCCCCATTCTGGAGGCCTTTGGAAACGCCAAGACAGTTTATAACAACAACTCGAGCCGCTTTGGCAAGTTCATCCAGCTGCACTTCTCTCAACACGGACACATCCAGGGAGGACGAGTAACTGACTGTATCCTTTTCTTCAGTGGACCACATGGTTTGAGTGAGTGAAGTTGAGGAGGAACTCAGGGTGGGTCAGGAAATCCCTCATCACCATTACTCAAAGTCAGTTTATGAATGTGGGTAAATCTGCAACCTAAAGGAGAAAGAAGAGTTTGTTTTGTGGCTGTGTGGCTCCTAACTCTGGAAAACCCTTGTTTATGCAATAGGTGGGAACATAGTTTTCCTTTTAACTTACACAGTCAAAACACTTGATACTTAAATGCCTACAATTTGCTGCCTAGGAAGATCCCTCATGTTTACTGCACCCTGTTTTTCCCAGAAGATCATTCCCTTATGTTCTGCTAATTCATTCACAATTTAGGAAAGTGAAACCAAGCCAAGAGTCATTGTATCCCATACAATATGTGGATGCAAAGAACAACAGGAATTTGGAGGGCCAATTGTAGCTCCTTGTTTTGGGCTGCCCATCTCCAGTGGACCTTGAAACCCTGATCAAGGACAAGAAAGAGTCAAATTATGTTCTGCTATGACCACTTTCTTCCTTGTTTGGCCATGTACCCCTCTCCGAAAGGCTGTGACACATCTTTTGTCTACATGAGGCAGCTAAATCTGCCCTGGCTACATTTATTGATGTTGATGTTCAAAGCTGCCGATCACTGCAAACCACACCAATTTCCAGTGGAGTAGCAGCCAGATGAATTTACTACTGCTGTAAACAACAGGCTGGGATTGTTTGGTCTCTGCTCTTTGTGTTGTCGGTAGATGAAAGATAGCTGTCTCTTGCAGAAGCAATGAGAACTGATGCAAGACTTGCTGTATGAAATACAGGCTTTCAGATTAGAGTGCTCTCTAATCTCTCTAGGCAGCCCTGATGTGGCTCATCCTTTGTTAGGTTACCCCACCATTGTGCAGATCCTATGCTCTATCTCGCCCTGCCCTTTTAAATGTCTCCTTGCCACATAATACCTCTGTGGACAAGGAATAGGGAGCAGTATTTATATACCATTTGAATGTTTTCTCCTTAACATGTTGTTCAGATTTACTGGAAAAGGTAGGTGTAACCTCTGCTGGCTGCTGGGTGAGCCCTTTCCTAATAGCCCCAGTGGAGCAGCGCCGGTTCTCCTGCCAGATGCTGCTGCCTCCATCCCAGCAATGGAGCACAGACTTTAGCTCTTCAGGTGTTACTACTACAGCTGTCCCAAGTGAGGAAAAGGATGGTGGAGGAACAGGAGGTTCTGTATGTATTGGAGCCTGTTCTCCTGCCTTTGATAAACACTGGACACTACAGAGAAAATCCCTCCAAAAAGGTTTTTACTGAGGGGAAAGAGAGAGAGCGAGTACCTGGAAGCTCAACTCTGTGGAGAGGTTTATGGGATTACAACTCCAAATGCCATCAACTCTGCTCTGATTTAGTTTTCTTTGGACTCGGGAACTCACTGAGGAGCAGGCCCAGAGCTGGCAAGGTGCAGTTTTACCATGAGCACATTCTCAGTAAGCTACATGCTTAGATGCACAGCTGCACCAGACAAGATCTTGACGTACAACTTATTAGACAGCACCATCACTAAGCTGGAAGAAGCCCCTCTTGTGTATTGGCCATAGAGATTTACCTGTATCTCAGTCCTCTCTTTTCCTTTGTGACCACAAGTGCAATCTCTTTCCACTGGCTATGCATGTGTTCTTTGTTTCAGAACAGAGTGGTACACCAGAACCCTGGAGAGAGGAATTACCACATCTTTTATGCTCTGCTGGCTGGCGTGAGCGGGGAGATGAAAGGTAACTTCATTTTCTGGGACAGTGCTCTCTCCTCTCTCCAGTCCAGAGTGTGAAGCCTTGGCAGGTGTAAGTCAATTAGAGCATGGATATTTCATGTACTTGATGCATAACTTTTTCCTGAAGTCCATATGGTGATTTCATGGAAAACACAGAAAGGGGAGTTGAGAGGAAGAGGCTGAGGATGACAGAAATACTACATGAGAACAGATGCCTCAGGCACTCTGAAATGGAGGGCAAGGTCTGTGCAAAGTGAAGAGGGGATATAGAGAGACGAGATGAGAAAACTGGCTTCAGGAAAAGGAAAGGTGAAGAGTTTTGATTCAGATGCTGAAGGGAGCTCTTTGATGAGTTCAAACTATCTAGGTGTGCCTTTTGAGGCATATGAAGTCTGTTCAGATAAACTCCCCCTGTGGTGAATATACCTAATGTTTTTGAGGACTAAGATCATAGAAAGAAAGCTATGAATGCTACATAAATTGTTGTCTTTCTCTTTCCCTGCATCCTTCTCCTCTGTTGCAGAGAGCCTCTCCCTCTCTGAGCCAGAGACTTACCGTTACTTGAACCAGTCTGGCTGTGTGAGTGATGAGAACCTGAATGACATAGAGATGTTCAGTAAGGTCATGGTGAGTCCTGTTCTAACACCTCTTGAGCTCCTTAGGCACAGTCTCATGGACTAAGTGTGCTGCAGGGTCTAGATTTCACAGGGATTTTATTTTCCCTAAGCCAAAATTTGGTGTTCAATGAGTCTGAAACTCAGCTGTACCCATTAATGGTAAAAACAAGACTAGACAAATGTTTCCAGTGTACAGAAACGGGAGAGTTTGGGAAACAGTCAAGGTTGAATAGTAATTTAGAATGACAGACCGCTGGGGAGCATGAACCTCATCCCCCACCCCATAATGGTTCTTGGGAGCCTTCTAGGTGGCCTGAAAAATGACCATTAGAAGGGGAACACTTTGCCCTAAAGGTACTGTTCTCCAGAAATGTTCTAGTTATATCAGCAGTATAAATGGCATATTCTGCCATTTCACACAGATTTCAGTCAACATCTGTAACTTTCTGAGAGGTTATGGGTTTAGCAGGACAAATATGCAATTTGTGTTTTGTTTGATAAGTGGTGTGTTATCGGCCTGAGGGTTCTAATAAGGCAGGTGAAACAAAATATGCAAGGTGAGAAGAGGCAGCTTAAGATTTCAATAGCTCCTGCTTAGATGTGATTTAAAGGAAATGAATATTTCTTATACAGCAGATGTTTCAATTTTAACATGACATTTATACTTCAGATGAGGAGAGGGCTCAGGGCACGCATGTGGTTGTTGCATTGTATTGTGGCTGTACCAACACTGGCTTTATGGTTTTGCATAGACTGCCATGAAAGTGGTGGACTTCAGCACAGAAGAGATCCGAGACATCTTTAAACTTCTTTCTGGCACACTTCATCTGGGAAATGTTGAGTTCATGACAGCTGGTGGGGCCCAGATCACAACAAAAGCGGGTAAATGAGACCCTTGCAACTTGGTCGACCCCACAAAGCCCTGTAAGGCCTACTGCAAAGTTCACTTCACAGTCCTCTCCCCCTGTCCTAGTCAGCAGTGCCTTTGCTAGCAGATTCCCTGTAGTTTAACCCCACAAAAATATTGCCACAGGAGCACCGGAATGTTTTAGCTGGGCTATGATCCGATTTTTCTCCTGGATACTCTCAGGCTGAGTCCACAGTCTCACGGTTTCTCTTTTGCATTGAAAGAGCAGAAAGAAACAGGAACAGGGTGGAGTTTTAGATAAGGCTGTTATAAACCCTCTGAAGCATTGTGAGTATGCGCTGTGTTACAGAGGACCAATCTGAGCTGGACTGGTAAAGTCTGTCTAGACAGACAGAAGTAACAGAAGTATTAACTGTATATCACAAATGCTTTAAGTCTCAAGTTAATTTCTTCTCTTCTGAACATCCAAGTTTAGCAATCCCAAGCTCAGGCTGCACTATTGTGCCTTTAGGAAAACATACCTTCCTATTTAATAAATACTTTGCTGGTACTGAGCTTTACACAGTGTTTTGTTCCTGTTGTCAGCAGAAAGGCTGACCTATACGAGTGGCTGTCTGTGGCCCCTAATGGATGCTGACCTTACCTTAGACTGGGTATGTAGGTTTACAGCATCAGGTATGCCAAGGGGAATTAAGTAAACGGGATCTTCCTGCTGGAATTTAGTTGCTTGACTTAAAGGAGTCCCTGGCATTTCCACAGTGAGCTGCAGAACATGCATCCCTCACAAGTGGTGGGGACCCATACAGGAGAAAAAAGTGTGTCCATCTTTCTTATTAGTGCTGAACATTGCCAGTGACCTCCTGGGCTTAGATGCCTTCCAGCTTTCTGAAGTACTGACTCAGAGGTCCATGATTCTGCGTGGAGAAGAGATCAGCTCCCCTCTAACTGTGGAACAGGTAAGTGTCCTACTATATGCTTCTGTCACTTCTACATTTCCAGGCCTTTACCATCCACTCAAGTTTAGGGTTTTCTGTTACGCTCCTGCTTAGTGCTGAGCTGTGTCCTCCAGGCTTTTGCCCTTAACAGTAATTCAGGTCCCAGCATTGCCTCTTCTCTTTTTAAGCTTCATAGGGCAGGAGGAGTTCATTTGTAAAAGGCAGTGCACAGTATTGGTTTTAGGTCACCTTCAGTCACCAGGAATTGGCCATGTTCATATTGTGCAGAGTGTGCATCAGATGCTTTGTGGTAATTGCATGCGTGCATCCTTTTACCTTGCAGAACTCCCAGTTTATGCTGCATTTACTTCAAGGTAAAAGCTTACACACAGTTACCACAAAGCATCCGGCAGATGTTAGGTTGTTACCCACAGCAGCTTGTTTGTGAATCCACAGGAGCAGAAGAGGACGAAACAGACTTGTATGTATTCTCATCTCTGAACCTGTGCAGCCTGTGGGGGCCAGTCCTACTTATTTGTTGCATTTCAGTGGTTCATTGCACTGTTCTCCCTACTAACTGTAACTTGTGGTGTTGCTGATCACTTGAGGGCACTCTCGGTGTTTTAGGTCTGTGCATAGATAACTGTGGAAAATCATCCTATGTCGTTAATAAGATGCAAGACACTGGGAAGCAAGCGATAATATAGCTCGAATGGAATAAACATCATGTTATAGGAAAATAAACATCTGTAATGGAAAGCTTGGGCTGGCATGGGCAGCAGAGTTATCATTCCAACCCTTACACTATCAGAGGAACCAGTGTTTCCAGGCTCCCTCTGACAGATGTCAGTCTCACCATTCTTAAGGTCTCCAATTGAAGGAGTTTCATGGCCTCTTTAAGTGTCCTTGCTCAAGCTACAGTGGAGACTGTAGCTGAAAAGTTATCCTCAGGTTTAGATTACCATCCCAGCTATCCACTTTATAAGCTTCAGTTTATGTGAAGTTTTTCACTTGGTATTCTCTTTTCTAAGCTAAACAATCCGATTCCCTCAGTTGCCTCATAAGTAATTTTCTAAACCTCTTTTTCCTCTGTCCCTGTTTCCACACATCTTTCAAGAAGTGGCATGCACTTCTTGGACATCATATTCAAGCTGAAGTTTCAGCAGTGCCCATTTCAGCAGAGTAGTCACTTCTTTTCTTGTTTTGGACACAACTGCTAATATATCACAAGCTGAGCTTTGTCTTTAAGAAATGCTATCTTTTTATCATAGTCCATGCAATGCTGTTGTGTGACAATTATGTTTTTGCCTAAAGTCCAGGGTAGATACCCGCGGTATCTAGTACCATGGTTCCTCTTCTCCACTGCCTGTCCTAGATAAACCACAGCTTTCCATAGCAGCATAGAGAGACGGATAACAAATAATGCCAGAGATATTCCATGCAGTCCAGAGCAAGAGTGTGCAGTTGTAGGTTTTACTGGAGTCTCCTTGAGCAGAGCTTTCTCTGAAAGCAGGGCCATTCCCGACATTCTTGCATGTTGGGCCCCTGCATCCCAGTGAAGCCTGGTACTAAGAATGGAAGAAAGCTATTACAGCAAGTGGATGCTACTGCCTAGGTGTCAGCTCTAGGTGAGCCTGTTGCACCAAACAGTGGCCGTGTAGGGTTGTACACCCCTCGAGTACTGTGCCCACCTCTTCCCACTTGCTGTTGCTGGAACCCAGCAATAGAGCTGCTAAGTATTTCTCCTTCTGTAATGGGCTTGTTGCCCATCCGAGCTTTGACATTTCAGTGGGTTGAATGGATGAACTGGCCTGAGGGCGGGCAGGGCTGGGAGGATGAAAGGAGCCTTTGAAAATCTCATCTGAGCCATACTGTGGGGGAAGAGGCTTTGCTTACAGCTGGATGGGGAGGTCCCATTCCTGGGACATGAGCCCAACTTACTGTGCAGCCAGAGGCATGGCCCTGAGGGCTTTCTCCCTCCTGACTAGTGAGACAGACCAAGTGATGGAGAGAAGAAAAACCCAGAAAAGGCATGCATGACTGTGCTTTGAAATGTGCCATGGAGAAGGGAGGTTGCTAGGCCTTGGGTTGCTGAAGAAAAGTACCAGTGAGACTGGGTAAAAAGGAGGATCTTGGTGGCTTAGCTTCAGGAGCAAGCTGAGCAAGACTAGGAGGATTTGGAGGTGGCTGGCCTATGCCTTTAGTGAAGCAGCACAAGAGAGGAGGCATTATTCAGGCTTGCAAAGCTGGAGAGGATGAGGGTATGTTCAGAAGACTTCTGACATTGCTGTCCAGGTCTACTGAAGGAATTACCTTGGTGTTGTGGCTGAGAGTAAACAGACAATAACTGATCTAGATACCAGCATTTATTTAAGAAATTATGAGATTAGAGCTTTTACCCTACTTGGTTACTTGGTTATTTCACTCACCACCACCCCTAGCATTATGTTCATCAAATGTCTTTTCCCAGCAGGGAGATTACTGCTTGTCCAGGAGGGTCAGGCAGGCAGCTGTGCTGGTCCATGCTGTTCAGCTCCTCATGTTACCCGTCTCAGAAACTACCAGTCCAGGTCCCTGGGCATATTCTGGCTTTTGTTTCCAGGCATCTCCGATCTCCAGGATCTTTCACCCCATCCAGAATCTTTTTTCTAGTCAACATCTTTGTCTTTGTCTTTCCTGGTCCCCTTCTTTTTGTTAACACCTATTTTTGGCCTCCTTTTCTTTCCAGAGCCAATAACCCTGGTTTCCCAACCTCAGTAGTCTGTGGGCAGAAGCGGAGCATATGATCAGCCTCTTAATTTGCAGTTCTGTCTCATGTCTCCCTGTTAATTGGAGGATCTGGGGCATGACACTTTTGTTTAGTCCAAGTGTTATCAAAATGTACAACCAGCCCATTCCAGTCACTTCTGCTTGAAAGTTCAAAAGTTCAGTTCTGGACATTCACTGCAACACTTACATAGGAACAATTATCTGCTGCCAGTTAGTGTTCACAATTTAAGCGTTTTTTTCAACCTATGACTCTTGGTAATGATCACTGCATGAGATGAAGCGCAAGTTCTTCCTTCAGCCTCTCAAGTTCAGTTACCTAAAGGTCAGTGACAATGGTATATCTGTGCGTGGCTAGGCTACTTGCAAATTTGAATGTTGACCTCTACATATAACTATTGCACTGTGCTTAACAAATAAGAGATGCTGAAGCATCTAAAAGGAATGGAGGGACCTGAAGTCCCATGGAGATTCCTGGTGCACCTTATGCTTTCTGTTCTCCCTGTGACTCATTTTTTCCTCTCTGCATTTACAGGCAGCAGACTCCAGGGACTCCCTCTCTATGGCACTGTATTCTCAGTGTTTCTCATGGCTCATTAGCAAGATTAATACGAAGATCAAAGGCAAGGAAAACTTTAAGTCTGTGGGCATCCTGGATATCTTTGGCTTCGAGAACTTTCAGGTCAGGATTTTATCTTTTACAGGGCATGTTGGGTTTGGAGAGGTCAGTGGACATAGGAAGTATTTGGGCTTGTATCTTGTGTAGGATAGCATAGGGCATTCTGGGACTTCTCCACTGCTCTCTTCCCCTTAGAGTTGCAAAATCTACTTAACTGCCCACTTCTGGTAACTTTAATTGTGTAGAGTGATGTTCAAGGTCTGGTTTGTGACGCAGGCCTGAAGCAGACGTGATTTGGTACGTAATATTGATATTTATGGAACTATGTTTCTTTCTTCCTAAGAAGAAGATAAATGTGATTGTTCTTATAATCATTTACTACCATATAGACCTCCTGCATTAGGCTAGCATGATCTACAAAAGCTATTCACCTGATGAGCCTCCCCATACTGTCCTCCTCATGTCCATCTAACAACCCCTACCTCTGTGCTCTGTGGCTTTATTCCAGGCCTGGCACATTCCCTGTAGCTGTGGCAGGAGATCATTTATAGCCCAGGGACAAGAATGTTAAGTTTTATAATCATTGTTTCTTCTCACAGGTGAATCGTTTTGAGCAGTTTAACATTAACTATGCAAATGAGAAACTGCAGGAATATTTCAACAAGCACATCTTCTCCCTGGAGCAGCTGGAGTACAACAGGTGAGGGGACCTCCCAAACTCATCTACCTATTGCATGAGGAACAACCTTATTTTGTTTATTTGTTTTGATCATGGCTGTTAGCTTCATATAATGACTCCTAGTTCTTGAATTAAAAGAGAGCAAACTGTTAGCCTTTGTCCATTCTGTTTGTATCACAACTTATGTTATCGACCTCTGTTATGCCATGCCCCCACAATGTGTAGTTTTGCAAAATAACAACAAAATAGACCTTCACAATTCTGAAATATAAAAAATTTTAGTCTAGATTTTCTTCTCTTTCTAAGCTGAACAGGAAGATCTTGAGCTCTAACACGTTAGAACACATGGTCACTTGCCTGATTACTAACTTGTGATGATTTGCCTAAGGTGAAAGTATTGTTATGCAGATTCATTCTTGGTGTGCAGAGTATCTGGCAGCTCTTTCTGTTCTAGAGATCCTATGCTATGAAAATAGCTCTTTTACTCAGCAAGGAGATTTAAATCACTCTGTTTCCTGAGCTTTAAGAGCATGGGACCTTCTGCACAGCTGATTCTCTTTGTGGGCTTCATATTAGATTGTATTTTTTAAAGTACCTGGGATGCTCTAGATTATCTCAGCTTCTAGAGAAGCCTGCTAGAGAAATACTTCAGTTCTTGTTCTGAAACAGAAGCCTTTATGTTGGTGAATGAAGCAATTGAGTCGGGTTAGTGAGGGCAAATGAGAGCAGCTTTGTAAAGGGAGAAACTGAATAGGCAATTCATGAAATTCTAAAGATTACAAAACTGCAAGACTATTTATGTACTCACTTCTCAGGCCAATTCCACCATTGCAGGAAGCTTGTGTTAAGAATGGTATCATTGCAACAAAAGATTTTTTCCTGATGATTACATAGGAGTTTAAATTCTGTGTCTAAACTTTGGAAAGGATGAGAGATTTTTATTATTAACTACTCTTCAGTTATTGTAGGGTAATGTGATTAAAGCTCACATTTCACAGTAGTAGCTTCACGTCCTCAGGTTTAATAAATAGCTCCATGTATTTTGTCACTCAATTAGATAAGGGGTCTGTGGCACTAGAGACAACTTGACTTGTGTGATTTCATTCGTTTCAGAAAACTGTGCTTTCTTCAGTTCTGGAACTTCTTGCTCTCAGAAGTGATCCGGGAGGCCTTTTTGTAAAAATATACGGCCTCTCTGACACCCATCATTGCAAAGATTTAAAACATTGTGTACTGGTATTTTCTATCATTAAGGGCATAAGATATTCTGTTCCCTTTGGAGGATATATACTTCTTTCCATTCTTTATAAATGATTCTAGTTTGATACTCCCAGCTGTTGGCCACAGGTTTCTGAATGCGTTGAACCTGAATGTACGACATCTAGGCTAAAGGCTTTGTAGGGAACAGCTCCACTGTCTTCAGAACATTAGCCTTTACCTGAAAAGAGTCTGTATCAGTGTCAGTAAGCAGCTTCAAACACAGCTGTAGTTTTCCTTGGATTCCTGAGCCCGAGTTACTCGCAGGTTTTCTGGATTCATGCATCAGCAGTTGACTCTTGGAGCTGTGTAGCAAAAGGTCCAACATCACCACCACTTGGGCTGAGGTTCTTCTCCCCTGAACTAGCAGAAAGAGCTTTCCATGACCTGGAAAAAGGGAAGCACCAACAACTGAGAGCAACTACAAGTTCTCAGTACTTGGTGTGGAATTTGCTCAGTGACTGTAAGATAAACATCAGTCTAAATCACCAAGATGGATAAGAAAGGCTGTCTCCGACTTACATCTCCTTGTGTTAGCAGTGCCTTGTATATACTATTTTCTTTCCTCAGGCATGGCAGAGCCCAATTCCTGTAAAATCTCTTCAGTCTTGAGAAAGCCATTCTCAGCCTGTTCTGTTCTCAGTGCTCATGGGGGCATTGGATCTTGCTTTTCATGTTTGATCTGTTTGTTCCTGACTTTCAGGGAAGGGATAAACTGGGAAGCCATTGACTGGATGGATAACGCAGAGTGCCTGGACCTTATCGAGAAGGTGAGCAATTATCTGGGACAGTATCCATGGTCCAGAATGGTGACTGCTGATTGTCTTGGGGCCTTCCCTGGGGTCTCCTGGTTTTAAAAACAGGTGATTTCTTAGATCCTCTTTCCCTCATGACCTGGCAAAAGTAAGAGCTGTTCTACCCTTAGTCTCAGCTCAAGAAAGCATATCTGTGCTTGCCAGTGAAAACAAGCTTAGGGAGGGGGTCATAATTTAAGATAGGGAGCATGGTTTAAGTAAAACCTTAATGTGATTTTCTAATAAATTCTTCACTTCTGTTCTGCTTGCTGAATGTGTTGACTAGCCAGAGTTCTGCTTTCAACTCGAGCTTTGCTGGTTTATAACCACGGGTTATTGCTCAGTGTGCTGTCCAAATCTCCAGTTCTTGGCTTGGTGCTGCGTAGTTAGAGATTTTGCTGTCTGAAAAAGCTTGTCTCTTGTTTGGCGTTAGAAACTCGGTCTATTGGCTTTGGTGAATGAAGAGAGTCGATTCCCCAAAGGCACAGACAACACCCTTCTGGAAAAACTTCACAGCCAGCATATGGTAAGTAAGAAAATAACCCGGCAGGCAAATGATCAGTATGTTAACCCCATCAGCATTTCAAAGCTGAAAGTGAAGTTTTTGTTGATGTAAAATATGTTCTTTGTACAGGAAATTTGAAATGCCCTAGGCTCAAGTCTGCAAGTATTTAATAAGGCTACACTGAACAAAAGTAGTATGTGAAGAAACTTGCAGATGGTCTCTTGCACAGAGACAGAGGGAGTGTGCATACTGCAGGCTGCAGGTAGAGGAGATTTGAATTTATGGCTTGGGATAAAGGTCAGGTTCTGCTGGTGTGTGATGGGACATGAGGCAGCACCCCAGGCACAGGATGTGGCTGCACAGTGTGGTTGGGTTTCTTCTGCCAGCTGACTCACAGGAGCCAGCTCCAGAGCACATCAAATCTTGTCTCCTGGGGCTGGGGACAGATTTGGCTTCATGTTTTTTAATGGAAACTCCCTTATTCCGAATTATTTATATTCTTTCCTCCTCTTTCTTGTATTCTGGACATGGGAGTAGAAGGGCTTTTTCATACAGGTCTGAAAGTTACCCTGGGGACACAAAAAACACAGTGAGATCACTATAGCAGTCCCTTACCCTGTCTCCAGTACAGGCAGCATTCTGATCCTCACAGTAAATAGACTGAGAACAAAGCAAGTTAAACCCCGTAGCAGGCACTTAAGGAGTAAGTTACTACTTTAGCAAGAACAGAGTCAGCTAATACATTACCTAATTAAGGCTTAATTGAGGCCTGAAAACATACAAATTTGTAGCCTTTATCAGACATTTAAAAAAAAAATGAATAGATGCAGATATTCTCATTTTTCAAGTGTACATCTAACTCTGCTAGTAATACTCATGGCTGCAAATTGAATATAATGACAACTTCTGTTTATTCAAAGTTTTGCGGAAATATTTTCTTTTTTTAGGCTTAAGTGGATGCCTTCAATTTAGTCCATTGTGGTTTTCCCTTGTATTAAAGGTCAAGGTATAAAAGAATGCCTGATTTACCTTTTTTATTGTTGTTGGTATTTTATATATTTTAATGTCACTTATTAATATTTTTAATACATCCCTTATTTTGTATTTTCTATGTGAAATGTCCCAAGCTCTTCAGTTTGTCCCCAGATGGAGAAATTTCAAAGCTCCTCTTTCTTTCTGCTGTTTGTCTCTGAACTCCTCTAGGTGTTTTCTCTATTCTTTTCTGAGATAAATATTCAAACCAGAAAGCAGTTCCTTTGGCAAGAAGGTACCTGTGGTTTATTTTACAGCAGCATGAGACTGTCAGTATTATTTTGCATTCCTTTATGCCCCACAACATTTCGATTGCTATTTTTGGTGATTTTTGTTCATCAAGTAGCCTTTTCATTAAGCTGTTCATAGTGTCACTTCTGTCTGTTTTGAGGAGATAGCAGTTAACGTGGAACCCCGGGGAGCATAGGAGAGAGAGAAGATGCTGAAGAGTTGGAGTGCAGGGAGGAAAGGTGAAGTAGACAGTAGTCTAGTGTTTGTGGTTTTTGAAAGCAAAGTGTTCTTTATACCACTCAAGTCTCTAGTGCAGGTTGGAGGAGCACTGGAAGGCATCCACTCACTGTTGCTGGAAAGCCTGGGGGACCTTAAAGGAAAACAAGCTGTCTTCTCTGTGTTTTTGTGGATCACAAAAGGCTTAAGAAAGAAAAGCATGAGAGCTGGGATTTAAGAGAATATGACCTCTGGGTCATATTGATGAAGAGCAACAGGGGATCCGGGAGAAGGAACTAGGAGTGTTGTTGTAGGCATGGGTGAAACATATGGGCTTGGTAGGTGGGGCCTGGGCAAGTATTTGGAAGTGAAGTCCACTTTGGTTTACTAATTAGACAGACCTTATGAAAATAATCAGAGTTGTAGATAGCAAGAGAATAAACTTATCATGCACTTGCCTTTTTCTTACTCTGCCTCACATAGTCACTGCTGGAGGCAGGGTACTCAGCTGGATTGTTCATTGATCTCAAGTAGCATGGCTGTTCTTGCATATTTAAGGGTTTTTATATTAAAAAAAGAAGGAAAAGTAAAGGGAGAGATTAGAACAGCTAGTAAGAGAAAGTAAAAATTAATATGGAAAAAGAGAAAGAGAGGTGCAAAGAAAGATGGAAAACATGAGATTGGTATGGTACCTCCTTTGACAAAGAAAAAGCGTGTAGGTGTTCTGCTAAGCTGCCATCTTCCCTGCATCCTGATCCCGTGTACCGCCCCACGTGGTTTGTGTGGAGCCCAGTCTTCATGGGTGTCAGACATGCAAGAATTAACATTTCATCCATGGCATGCCTGCCCAACCTTGATTCTGCAAACCCTTGCTCACATGAGGAATGCCTTGAAGGACTGGATTTTTCCATCTTACGGGAATAACATATTTGCAATATAGCTGCAGATAACTGCTGCATATGTGGTCAGGTTCTGCAACAACTAAGGTCCTTGCCATCCCAGCATTGCCATAGTCATGGCTGAGTTTCTGACTGACCCTAGGCCATCATAAGAAGCCTTTTTTTCCTTTGATTTCAGAGTAACCACTACTATGTGAAGCCTCGGGTGACAGACCATCAGTTTGGCATAAGGCATTATGCTGGGGAGGTAGGTGTTCGCGGTGTATCTGTGAGATGCTTTCACTTGGGCTTGAGGTCATGGAGCATTTAGATTCCCAAAGTCAAGAATCTCTCTAAGCTGTGTGTATGCTCTGATTTTAATGCCCTGATTTTACTGCCCAATACCAGAGCACAGGAGGTGCAATGGGCTCAAAGTAGCATATAATTCTCCAGCAGTATGTTCTCCAACTTGGACATTTGTTTTTCTGAGGTAGCTTTTTCTTTGGGGGATGATAAACTCCTCCTTAATTCTGTTACTTATGTTTTCTTTTATTGGATGTTCACAAACAAACAAAACCCAAAATAAAAATAACGAGGACACTTTCATTGCTGGGGAGGAGGAGAAAAGGTTACGTGCCTATTGCAGAAAGGAAAAGTCCTCCAAGGTTAAATGCTGCTCTTTGTTATGGAGGGTATGGAACAGATGGAGGTGTGTCAAGGGAAGACACCTGCACACTAAAGAAGGACTAATCTTCTCCTAGACTCATCTGCTGAGCAGCAGTGGGTGGTTGGGAACTCAGGGCACTACATGGCACAGTTAGTATTCCCTGCTCACACCTCACAGAGGATTTCCCTGCACTGTGACTGCAGGCATATTTCTGCAGCTCTTTCATTTAGCTCCTGGCTTTGAGTATATATTTTTTTAATTGATGACTAAAAGCCACTTTCTTGTTAATAACTGCTGAGCGCTGGAACTCTCTGACCCCCAAAATTAGGATCCTGGCACATTCCCGCAGTGTTACTGTGAAGCACTGCTGGAGGCTTTGTATATTGGCATGTTATTGTAGAGGTGCTTAATGATTTGTACTGCTCTGTTCCAGCGGCTCTGTCTGTGTTGCAGGTGCTCTATGATGTGAGAGGTTTTCTGGAGAAAAACAGAGACACCTTTCGAGATGACATTTTAAACATGCTGAAAGACAGCAGGTATGTATGTCTCCGTTATGCTAGTGAAGAGGCCACAACTGCTGGGCTGGACTAAGCGACATTCATGTAATCACCAGGCCAACGAAAATAGTTGTTTTGTCTGAACATCAGGCATCGTTCTTCACTATGCTTCTCCTTGTCCTTAAGTGCCCTGACAAAAGAAAGGAGAGCTGGAGAAGACAGATGAGGCACAGATGAATGATTTATCAGTACTCTTGTCCCAGTTTTGAAAAGAGCAATGAAAGTAAGGCAGAAATTTCCACAGACAATGCTGGTTGTCTCCCTCTTTTCTTCTCCCTTTCCTCTTTTTCCTTCTGCCTCTCTGTCCCAGCAATGGCAAATTTGCACCTGAATGAATCAGGGCTCTTTGCCACATTGCCAAACTCTTGCCTTTGCACAGAGGCTGCTTGGTTTCCATCCTGCTTGTTAGTGGAGAGTTTATGTGGTGTGCTTCATCCTTATCCTGATCCAAACTGAGCTGTCACTGTGGGGCCAGCTACGTTTTATGCCCCAGTGACCCTGCAATGTGACCTAGAGAAATGAGCTGACTTTCACCTTGATCAAGGTCTACAAGGCAGGGATGGCAAGTATTAGAAAGAGAGAGGTGTTATATGACATGGTGGACCCCAGAAGTTTTTGTGTTGAAGCTCCACCACATGCTTGATACCACAGTTCATATATTTACTGCCTTTGGGCTCCAGCCTGATGGGGCTGTTACAGAATTCCATTTGCACAGAGGGCAGCTGCAGAGTTTGCACTTGATACAACCTGAGAGAGCTGAGAGGACGAGCTGCTCTTAGCTGCCTTACTCAGACAGTGGTGTCTGGGTAATATTTTACACAGGGCTTGAAGCCAGAATTGTGGTTGTCATTGTCCAGCATTACCAGAAGGGCTCAGGCTATTTGAACAAGCCAGAAAAGGAAATTCTGCTACAAATAGTCATAACAATAAATCGTTA
Source organism: Nettapus auritus (assembly GCA_011076525.1). Classification (NCBI taxonomy): domain Eukaryota; kingdom Metazoa; phylum Chordata; class Aves; order Anseriformes; family Anatidae; genus Nettapus; species Nettapus auritus. The sequence continues at coordinate 22,892,560 of CM021771.1, read as the reverse complement.
TGTAGATTTTTTAAGAACCAGCACCACTGTCTAAGGCAAGGCAAAATGGTGTCAAGATCCCACAGAGATGACCTACACTGTGGGTAGCTCCAGAAGTCCTCTGGCCACAGAAGGACTGTGCTTGCAATTGCAGGGGCATGGTTTGGGCACCACAGCTGATAAGCTACAAGAGCTAGCTCTAGACGGGGTTATAGCACACAGTTTAGCTGGAATGCCTTCAAGGCAGTTTTGCTTGGGGGCATATAGTTAGAGGGCGGTGTGCTGGCCAGTGCAGAGTGAAGATCTTCCTTTGTGTAATATCCTATTCTACAGCCTGAGATGGGTCTCTGGCTTTGCAGCCAAGTGTGGCACACAAGGCAACCCATGTGGTCTGAGTAGACAGATGGAAAGTATTAATTTCCTCGCTGAATCACCCAGCTGAACTGCTTCCTGCAGACACTGTGGCAGCAGGAGTAAAAATGAGGTGTTTCCCACTGGGATGGGGGCAATACCTAAGAATAAGAGCCATCTTCTCACGGGTGGTCAGTGTCTTGCAGCTGCTTTAATTCTTTTATTTACCCTTAGGCTGGACTTCATCTATGACCTTTTTGAAAGAGTCTGCAGCCGTAGCAGTGAAGAGACACTGAAGATGGGCACCCAGAGGCGCAGACCGACTGTCAGTTCCCAGTTCAGGGTAGGATGTTTTCCAAGAGAGCAGCAGGCTGCTGGGGAAGAGCAGATGGGTAAAGCAAAGCCTGCGGCCAAGAGAAGTCATTCATCCTCATTTTGTGTCCAGCACTGGAAATGTGCAGGAATGTGGTACAGCTAAAAAAAGACAGTGCCACTGCCTGAAGGATTTCTCTGTATGGTGTAAGATGTGAGATGTTAAGACTGGGCATAGTGGCAGAGGAAAAAAATATCAATAATATTTTGTTAAGTATCTGAAGCTTTTGATGTTCTTTGATCATTTATGTTGGTCTGGTGTTTCAGTTAGGCATATGAGTCCTATTCAGGCCACATCTTTTACAAGCATAGTGGCAATTACAATAATACCTTGTTGGGGGGTTTCATAACCCCAGGTTTATACCTGCATGTATGAATTTCCTCCATTAAGATTGTCTGCAAACTTATGTTAATGTCACAGTTTCAGATTCCTATATTAAAAGCTTGAAAGACATGTAAAAATAATTCAAATTGGCTATAGAGCTTAGAGAGCAGGGATGGCTATGTATGCAGTGTCGCAGTAAACTAAACATGGGTATATTTTGGACAGGAGGAAATCTCCTGGGTTACTGAGAGCAGGCTCACTGTGTTGCAGCATTAAGACCTATAGTATAATAATAGGTTATAATGCAATATGTGAGTTATAAAACATGCAAGAAAAAAATAAATCTTATGAATGAATCTATCAGCATTTTTAAAACAGGTTAAATAGTTGGAAAGAATCATGATCAGATACTTCTTGTTCCAGCTTCTGAAAAACATTTTCAGAGATACGATTTATCATTTTATTACTTTTAATTTAGAACAGCTTTACTCTCTTACTTGATGAAAATGATGTAAAAAAAACAGGTTTTGGTAGGCAGAGTCAATGGAACACACCAGGAATGGGAGGGCTGCATGAAAACTGTATTGCATCTAAAGTAGCACCTTTCTCTCCTGTACTGACTCAGCCCTTGGGTTTTGTCTTACTGCTTTTTAGGATTCTCTTCATTCACTGATGGCAACGCTGAGCACTTCCAACCCATTCTTCATCCGCTGCATCAAACCAAATACAGAAAAGGCAAGTCTTTCTCCAGCAAAATGTCTACATGCAATGCAGGTGCCCACAAGTGCTCGCACAAATGCCTGCCTGACAGGTGCCTCTGTGCAGATCCGAAACTGGGGATAAAAGCAGTTTGCCCTTCTCATCTGTTTTTCCTTCTAGTTGTTTTATTGTGTAGGAAAAATGTACTCTTCTGTTAGTAACCAGATAAAAAACAAGCTGAATATGATATAGCCTTTCCCACCTCCTTCTGTGCTTACAAAACCTGGAAGATGAACCAGGCTTATGTAGAGCTCAAAGCTGTGGTAGAAGAAGCAATCACTCCTGCTTGTGTTGCCTGCACATGATTTGTTCTGGAATGCAGGGTTTGTGCAGTAGGAAGTGTCTCCTGCAGCTCCCTGGCTCTGAGGCAGAGGAGATGGATGCTTCATGAGCAAGTCACAGAGCGCAGAGACAGGCTGGCTCCCGCTTGTGCTGTGAACCGTGGCAGGAGGATATGCTGTTGACTAGACTGGGTGGAGAGCCCTAAGCTGATCATTTTCTTTGTGTGTTTTGAAACTATATGCTATGGCAGAGAAAAGCCTGCTGGGGCTTTGTGCCAGAAAAAAATAATTCTGCAGTTTGTCTTCATTTTTGGCAGTAGAAGGCTGATAGGGTCTTCTACACGACTGCAAAGATAACTGAGTCAGGGTTCTGCATTTTGTATCTGTTAATATCATTGCTCTACTGCCATGATCTGACAATGACAGCACTCTGCAGACTGCTTTTTTCTAGGATCTGCCCAACTCCCTTTTGTCAGCCCTTTTGTTGTACCATGGAGAGTCATAAGGTTGCTTTCCCCTTGAGCCAAACTTTTCCCTCTTCACCTGGCACACCCAAGGGTTGGCTTCTTACAGAGAAATGGATATACAACCTGTGGTTGTCTGTGCTTAGAGAAACCATTCAAGTCAGCAAAGAACTAATACCAAGATGAACGCTTTGGCTCTCTTCTGATGTGTTTTTGAATCTGGATCATAATGCAGGCACCGAACCTCTTCAATCCAGATGTGGTTCTGAATCAGCTGCGGTACTCAGGGATGCTGGAGACAGTCAAGGTCCGGAGAGCAGGTTTTCCTATACGGCGTCTTTTCCAGGACTTCCTCAGCAGGTAATTGCTAGTATTGTACCAAAAGTTGTAACGGTGCCAAGGTATACGATTTTATATGTTTGTTCCCTCTATAACTGCTGTTACTGATATGGATCATTTGTGTGATGTTTTTCTAACCATGTCCTTATTGACCGTATCACAGACTGACTTGGATGTTCTTTTGGAGACTGCTTGCCTTTAGGGTAAAAGTAAGAATGGAAAAATAGCCAGACAGCCCACATTGTTTGTAGTTTTACCATAGATTTGCTTGTGTGATGCTGTGAAATCCAGATGGTCATAGCATGTAAAGGGACAGTATCGTGCCCTTTAATCTAGAAGGCTGAAGCAAATGTTAATGGACAATATAATGGATGATTAATATTGGAAAGAGTAATTATTTCTGTTAATTGTCTGCACCAAAAGGATTTCTTGAAGTTTAAGGCTAGAAGAAAATATCTTGGAGCATTACATTCCACCCCTGTTCTGAACAAATTAACTTGTGAATGATGAAAGCATATGTCTCAGAAAGACAGTTGTTCGTTATTGAAAAATGAAGTTGAATTTATCTTTTATTACTGGGATTGCAACAATAATAGCCAATGCAATAACAGATAAAAGTTGAGGAATGGAGGTTCCCAAATTGTGAAGAAGGGAGGTCCCAGCTGGGATTTCTGTCCCAGAGGGAGAAGGACTAATGAGAAAAAATATTACTGAAACTGTGTGGTGGAGGTGTGTGGGCTACTGTCACACATAATCTCATGAGATTCTGTTTGGTTCTTAGGTACAAGATGCTTGTGAAGGTACCAAGTTTCTCAGACAACAGCAAGGCTGTATGTGCAGCCTTTCTTCAGATCTATGACAGCAGCAAGAAAGAATGGCAGTTGGGTAAAACCAAGGTACTTCATCAGTGTGGCTTTGTATAAGAAATACCAGGGTATGGCTTTGTTCCAGCTGCAAGGGGATGCAGTTGTATCTGGTGAGACTCAGATCAGTAGAAAGGACGGAGTAGTGATGACCCTGTTAGACCCATAGGCATTGATCTGTGCCACTGACCTGTAACGTCTCTAATGTTTCCCATGTTATGTGCCTAGAGATGTAGAAGGCTTTCTGGTTTTGTCTAAACTCTCTCACTGATCCAACCAGATTGATTTGGTTGTGTCTGATCCAATTTAAGGATCCCAAGCAAGATGCCATTGTATGCAACTGCAATGTGTGCCATTAATTAACTCTTGCCTCTTTTGCCTGATATTTCACTCTGCTTGGCTAACTGAAGTTCTTGCAGGAGGCAGTGAGCTGCTGCCTGGTTTATATCTAAGCCAGGAAGAGGTAGCTAGATCACCAGATGTGTGATAGCTTTCTGCTGTGGAAGCTTAGCTGATGGTTGTGCAGTTAGCACAGATACTAACATACGTTTCCTGGAAAAAAGATACCCAAATTCTTCTTCCTACTTGCATAACTCAGATTTTCCTTCTGTTTTCATGAATGCTTAACACTTGCCTGGTACAGCCTGCAAGTTGTTGTTATTTTTTCTTTTCTCCAGACATCTAGCTGGAAATGTACCATTATCTTTCACATGATAGGGAGGGAGCTGATTCAGTCTGATTTTTTTAAAGCTTTGAGACAGCTTCATAAAAAAGGGTGTGAGCTTTGTGAGGTACATTGCTCTAGAAATCTAGGAGTGGGGCATTGTATCTATCACAACTTTACACATACTCCAATAAATTATTTGAAGAATATGCCAAGATAGATGGTGTCTAGAGCAGACAGCACTTCTAAGCAGTGGCTATGTGGTCCGTATCCAAAGCAGGTGGTGGTCTGGTTTCTAAGGCCTTCCTTTGTATGACGGCACTGATGTTCAAGAGAAGGCTTTATCAAGTAGCAGTGTTTCCAGCCTGTGATTCAAGTGTTCCCCATCTTTGATCTGTGAATCTGTTCTCTTCTCACTGATCACTGCAAACCAGGAACCTTATCAGTCATTCCTGTCCCTAGATAACCCACACTGCTTGGGTGGCTGCCAGTCTACCAGAATTTTAGTGTTAAGGCCTGTGTGGCATGTGTGTGTGTTGCGGAGCTCTAGAAAAGGGGCGGTTAGAGCTAGTAAACAGGGAACTGGAAGTTTCTTTGTCAAGAGATGTAATGTATATTGCTGGGCTACAGCAAGGGCAGCAGGGAAATGCATGGGAGGACCGATGTTTAGAGCATAAGAGGTTGCAAGTGTAGCTGGAGTCCATGGATGGTGACAACAAGGAAATGCAGGCTGCTTTGAGCCCCTGGCAGCAAGAGGGTCTGTTTTCTCCTCAGTTCCCATTGTGCATCCTGAACAGCTGAGTCCATCGGACTCTTTCCATTAATGCATTGAGCTGCACAGATAAATTCTTTTGGAAAAGCAATACAAAAAAAGATTTTGTTTTACCAAAACACTGGACATACTATAATCTAATTTTTTGAATGATTCTGTCCTATAAACTAAAAATTGTCTGTATGGGGCATGTTAGTGATCAGCAGTCTCTCTGCTAGAGCCCAGGTTACTGTTGTGTCTGAATGCTGTGGGAAGAAATAAATGATTAGGAATGGCAGTCTTTGCATCTCTTTATTTCTTGAGAAGAAAACTGAGAAGGAAAACTGAGAGGAGTTGGGAAGCAGCTGAGCCATCTCATGTGGTTGTTGAAGTTACTTTATATGTGGCATGATTTGGATTAGAGGTGTGTATCCTGGTAGAGGGGAGCAGTTTTATTTATTCTAAAGTATACATCACTCCAAGGCTGTCCTGGCCTGTTCCACCCTTGCTGCCACCTCTCAGCATCCTGACAATCTGGGCAACCCACAGCTGCTCAATGTGCTGTTGCCATTGCCCTGCCATTTAATTCTTCAGGTGAGTTGCCTGATGTGCTTTGTGAAGTACTTGATGAAGAAAAGGGACCTGATTTTTCCAGAGGCTTTCAGGTAAGGGTGAAGTTAAGCTACCAGCTAAGGGGCATGTAGTGTAGGTTATCATCCTGGAGAGGAAGTTCTTGCATGCCCTTGCTACCACTTTTGCTGCTACAGATGCAGCTCTGGTACCAGGTAGCCATTCCCAGCACCACATAAGAACTAGCCTGGGGGTACAGAGTCAGGAATAATTATTGCAGAAAGATGTGATGGGTCAATGGGGATGTAACCTAGGAAGAAGTACAAGGGGTGGGTGAAGAGCAAGGCTTATAGAAGGGGGAATACTTCCTGCAAAATGAATGGAAGGATAATTATATCCCTAGCAATTGTTTGTAGGAGGAAGGAAAAGACTCTGTGAATTAGTGCTGGGGATTGTGAAGCTTGGGAAAGGAAATGGGGGAGGAAGGGCAGGATGATCTTTGTGTTTTTCATTAAGAATAGACCAGCTGCTGTGCTGGCAATTGTCAAATTAGTGTTTATGAAAAGTATTAACGTATAGAAGGCAGGTTTTATCCAGTGGCATGGCAGAGGTGAGGGCTTGCATGCAGACAGGCAGTGTGATGATTGCTTGTACCAAGGTGCCCTCATCTTCACCAGGGATGTGCTGGGATGGAGCACATCAACTCCTTCCACGTCAGCAGCTTCTGTGTCCCTTTCCTCTGTGCACTTGGACCTTCTGCTGTATTTGCCTATACCCTCAACACAAATTTCCTAAGACTGTTTGATGCAGTAATCCTTGCTGTTTGAATGCATTCGTTTTCACATTTCAACCTGCTGTTTTGCAGGGCCTGCTTGAAGGAGGAGGATTTTGTAGACTAATTGGCACCCAGGTCACACTGACCCACTTCCCGCTTTCCCAGTGTTTTCCACTAAGAATCATATGATCCCACTTATGTACACATGGGTGCACGCATGGCTACATTTGTGCCTACTGATCTACACCCAACCTCAATGTATATTTGCTGTTGCACTGACAGTGCATGCAGGCATTGAGGTTGTGTGAGGAGCACTGGTGCTGCACTGTGCTGTTAAACTTAGCCAGTGTATAATATGAGCAGATATGATAGAAATAGCCTGTAGGTTTTGTCTAATCATTCCTTCCTCAGATAAAAGTGATCTCATGTTTTCAGAAAGTAACTATGAATTGTGACATAGAAATAGTGACATTCACAGTTATTTCCACAAAGCATAAAAATATTTCTGGATTCAAATTCATTTCACGTTTCCTTGCTATCTACAAGGAGGCTAAAAAAGCACCCTCAGGATGCCATTAGCTTATAGACAGCTTTTGTATTTATGTTGTATGCTATTTAATGTCTCAATCTATAAGCATATACAGAAAACCCTACATGGTTAGGGTAAGGTCTTGAACTCTGCATACTTCAAAGTTGTTTTTCCCCCCCTCCTTACTGGCAAAATAAAGTCTATGTTTGCTAGCAAAATACTGCTAGACTGAGTATTTTTGCAATTTGATGAAGATAATGGACTGAGACAATGTTTTGCTAGCTGCCTTCTTGAATGGGTGACTGCTGCTTGGTTCTGGAATGTAATGGAAAGAGCTATCCCTGCCTCAAAGAAGCCTTGAAAAGATTGTTGAGTTGACAGAGGGAGTGGATGTACAACTTGCAGGGAAGGATGCCAACTTCATGGTTGGCAGTACCTTGATAATGAACTTTCTTTTAAGGCTACCCACAGTTACTTAGTCATTACAAAACAGCTCGTTTCTTTGGGCCATCTTAACAGAAATGGCTCCCCAGGAAAAAACTGGAGTGCAGGGAAGTCAGTGGCAATGGGTGCTAACACATGGAGAGATTTCAGTACATGGTGGCCATTGTTGGGGGGAAAAAAGAGCCTTAATAGGTGATGGGGCCAAAAGCAGTGGTGGAGAGGAAAGTGTTCAGAGATATAAGAGGAGGTAAGTGGAGAAAGGGAGACTTTATGCAGAACACTGGACTAAATGTTCAAACCTCTGAACATCTCTGGCCCCTCAGCATAGCCATGCAGAACCAATAAATCTATAAGGAGTTTTCACCCAGGAATGCAATCCTGCAGAATGATGAGTGTCAGGTCGCAGCCCGTATTTGTGACAGAGCTTTGGTAAGTGGAGCAGCACTCCTCTAGTGGAGCCCGCTCCGCTGCTGGCCTTGGCAGAGGCTTAGCCAGCAGCAGGCAGCCAGTCACACAGGCACGGGCACACAACAGGAGCTGCTGTGCCTGCAGCCTGTGTGGACAGACCGTAGCCAACTCTAATCTAGGCTAACGCTGTTAACAGCACACCCACCGTGCAGGCTGCAGACCTTCTCAAAAGGCAAAGCATGTATTTCAGCAACTTGTGCTGAATTCCATGCTAACGTAATGCAAGCCGGCTGATTTAAATTAGCTCGGATATGTCAGCACAATTCCTGTAAACATGCCCTTATCTTGCTTGTATCTCAGTCCTTTTGTCTCTGAGATAGCACTGCCATCCCTCACGCAAGCATTTAGCGCTGAGCAGAGGTTTGAAATACAGGTGGTGAAAGATGCTGGAGAATTAAAACACTGGACACTGAAGTGTCCAGTACTTGGAGACCTCTCCCGTGGGGGCTCCGTTTCCTCTAATGCATGCTGTAGCGCTGAACTGGTTCAGCAAGGAGAATCTCCACCGGCTTTCTGGAGATCAGTGCAGGGCTTCAGCTTGCACCCAGAGCTGGGGGGTGCGGGGTGCATTCAGCTTTGCCCCTCGACAAGGCTGTTAGCTTTCGTACTGTCTTACACTTTTGGGACCACTGCTAAGATTGCTCCCTGGAGTCTGGAAAGCTCGGAGTTCCTCCTTTCCTCGACATGTGGAGGAGTTTCTTTGCAAAGAACTTAACCAGGGAAGCAGGTATCCGTGCCTGCTGCAGGGCGGTACTAGGGTGTGCAGGGAAGGAGTTAATACCAGGCGTAGGCATGGGCTCTCCTCCTCCTCCTCCTCCTCTCTCCCTCCTTCCTCCGCTCCCACCCTCCCTCGCTCCCTCGCTCTCTTTTAAGTCTTGACCACAGAGAGAGGGCGGGAGGGAGGCGGGGGCCAGGGCTGGGTGCTGGGTGTGGGGCTCCCACCACTGAACTTTTCCCGCAGCAGCCGGGGTGCAGCAGCGGCTGCGGGCACCGGGAGAGGAGTGCAGCCGGGGATGCAACCTCCAGGCTCTCCCGGGACTGACTTCTTTCCTCTCTTTGTGTTTATTGAAACTCCTCCCCACGGCGTCAGGTTTTCCTGAAGGAAGCTCTTGAGCAGAAGCTGGAGAAGGATCGGGAAGAGGAGTTGAGGAAAGCTGCTGTAGTCATCCGGGCCCACGTCTTGGGCTACATGGCAAGGTCAGTGCTGGGGCTGCCCCACCGTCCCTCTGCTTGCCTGCCTGGGTCACCCCGAGCCCCTCTCCAGTCCCCTCTCATCGCTCCCTTCTCTCTGCCTTGAGCTGCCCTCCCTGCCTGCACCGCTTCTGCAGAGACCCCTGTGCCTTCGCCAACTCTTCTTGAAGCCTTGCACCCTCCCTCCTTGCTGCTGCTTTGGGGACCTCTGCATTCGCTGCTCGGCTCCAATGCCACCTTTCTCTTGCCTTCAGGGCTCTCCTGACTGGGTCCCACCTATGCTTTGGGTCCCCTCTTTTTCCTTATGCCTGTCAGCTCTGGTTTCTGCTCCTGCAAATTGCTTGCCCTCGCTCACAGCTCTGCCTTTGCTCGAAGTCTTTCCTAGCCCTGCCTGCCCACCTCGTGATCTCCCTCTCCTTTTAATTAACTCTTCAGAATTGGTTTTTGGCCAGCTTTGCACCAGTAATCTCGTCTCGCCGCTCCCTTTTGCACCTGACTGGGGAGGGCTGGGAGAACCAACTGCAGACAAAGCACCCCTCCTCTGCCCCTCCAGTCGGGGCAACAGCTGACTCCTTAATGGCTGTGGCATGCACACTTAATCCCAGTAAGATGCTCTTTCCTGGCTGGTCTGTGCTCCAGACACCTGTCAGTCAGGGGTACGAGGAGGTGAAATCCTGGCCAGTTCAACTCTCCCAGCAAGCACTCTTATTAGAGTCCCAGTTATACCAGGTAGCTCACTTTCTTTTCTTTTTTTTTCTTTTTTTTTTTTCTTTTTTTTTTTTTTTTTTAATTGGGAAATGCATGCAGGGGTTGTGCCCTGCCTTGCCGATGTGGAATATCAACAAAACACATGCTTGGTCTCGGGGGCTTCTACTCAGTTATTTATTTCCCCTTAGGAAGACAAACGAGCTAGCTCTGTTGTTTGTACATGAGATTGCAAGTTCTTTGTGTCAGGGCCTCTGCTCTATATTACTTTACGTCTAGCATTTGGAGAGAGGGGTAGGGATTAGCACAGAAAAGTTGATTTTTCTGGGAAACATCACTGCAAGCAAACTGGATTATTGCTTTGCTGAGTTCCTGGGAAGGTAGCTGCTGCCCAGCAGGGCTGTGATGGAGGCAGAGGTGCAGCAGTGTTCTTCTTGGCTAGAGATCTTGTGGTCCTCCAGCCTGCATGGATCTGGGTTCCTTGTCCCACTCGTTGCTCTTCCACGTCTCCTCTCTAGAACAAGCTGTGCTTGTGCAGCCTGAGTAGAAATCCTTATAAGCAGCTGGATGCAACTGGGCTTTGCAGGGGAGGATAGCAGGGAGTGGAGAAAGAGCTAGGGAGGGAAACTGGAAAACATCCCTGTGAAGAATTTCCAGTTGCATTGCACCTGTATTGGAGGATGTCCAGCAAGAGGGAGTTCACCTGGGCCAGTGATGTATGGTCTGTGCAGAGCTGGACACAGGTCAAAAGTTAGCAGCATTCCCTGCCTTGGGCTTGGTACTATTTCTTTTAGTTTTGCAAGGGCAAGTGTGTTTAAATTTGCTAAATCTCATGCCAAGTGTTTGGCAAAGAAGGGTATATATACCATAGGAAGTATTTTATTAGTTTTTCCCCCTTTGTAAACTTTTTTTGTGAACCTAGTGGACCAGTCCTGAGGGGCATAAGGCTTGCTTTGCTCTCATTCCCCATAGCCATCTCTAAATGGTCACTAAAAAAGTAAGAAGAGAGAAACAAGCCCGTTTGAATTACCTCATTTTTCTTGTAGCTCTGAGCTGCAGGTAACAGCCTCACCAGCTAAACACACACAACCGTTCCCAGACTTGCAGGATTGGTGAGGAATAGGTGGTATAAATTTGGCTGTGTCCCTGGATCCTGCAGGACCTTATTGCTTGGGGGAAGAAGACAGTAGGAAATGACTCCATATTTGTCGTGGTCTCTAGCCCTTGGAGGCATAACTGCTAACTGCAGCTCAACAGAGTAATTAACTGAATTCCAAATGCAGCATTGCAGCCACCGTGCTTGCTCTTGTGATACATGGTCAGGATGTCTCCAGCTCCCCAGCACGAGCTGGAGATTGAACTTCCGTGGGCAGTGCAAGAAAGTAATTGGAGGGCTGAATAAGGGGAATAAAATTCATGGCTTGTGTGCAGCAGCTCCAGCTGAAGGGCGTCTGCAAGCTTTGCTGTGGTCATGAGGAATGAGGGGGCACTTCAGCCTGGCAGATAAGCAGACCGAGCCAGCCTGTAGCTGGGCAGGGCTTGGCACACGTTGCACTGGAGAGAGTTTCTGGCAGATGCATTTTGTAGAAGTCAGTGTGCCCTTTTTGATGCACTTGTATCTGCCTTGGCAGAGAGGGCCTGTGCAGCTGTTCACACTCCATGTGCAGGGCACAGGGAGGACGGAGGGAGCAGGGGTGAGAGGACTGCAGCCAAGGAGTAATTCTTGTAAAACCTCCCAATTCTTATCACCTCTTCCCTTTCCTCTTCTTTTCTCTGTATTTCCTCCCTTTGACCTAATACTTATGGAAAAAGAATGTATGACCTCTGTGTACTATTGCTATTAGCATCTCTCTCCTGATTTTCTTGACTAGGCTGATATATCTGATGTGCAGGGAGGTGGCAAGCTGTCAGCATGGGTCCCTGTTGCCGTCTGAAGAGGGTATGATTGCTAGGGAGGAGATTTTGAGGTGTGCCTTTCCCTCAGGGGGCTGCAGAAGGTCTATGGGAAGGATACGTGAGAATACTCTGTTATCTCCAGCATGCTTTATACGACTACTAAGACCATACAGGACTACTGTAACCTGCTGTCCTGAGCTCCTGCATAGCACAGGCCCATAGATTTTCCCTCTGCAGATTCTGCTTTGGAGTAAAGAAATTTTTGATTTAAATAGTACCAATAATCATTTCCTTCCAGCAAGATATTAAGGTATCTGAATATCCTCAATTGTTTTAAAAAAATGGAAGCTTATTTCCAGCCTGAATAGACTTCAGTTTCACGTCAACTAAATCATGTTATGTCCCCTGCCAGATACATAGAAACGCCACCCAAAAATGGTTCTCATGTGAGTACCTTGCTGGGATTAAGCCATTCCTTAGCCTTCTGTTTCCTAAAGTAATGGAACGAGTGCCTTAAATCTCACTTTCAGCAAGCCAGGATTTCTGGTTTCAGTCCTGCTTTGTCAGAAATCACTGGATGGTCCAACATAGGTGCTAACACTGACCACAGGATAAAAGTACAGCACAGTCTCCTTCAACACAGTATTTCTGCTTGCAAGTATAACAGTCCCAGTCTTACTTTTCTATAGCATTGTGCTGGGAGTTTGGATTCAGCTGATGATCCCTGTGAACCATAGTTTTTTTGACTTGCTGCTTCCTAACATAGTCTCACATCAGGTGTGCTTCGCCTTTGGTTCCTTGATACAAGACCTTACATTTGGCTCTTTTGGATTGTTTAATGTTTGCTTGAATCTAGCTTACAAATTGATTCAGATTACTGTGTAATAGTAACCCTTTTGTTATTTGCCTGGTTTGCTATCATGTACAAACTTCTACCAGTGGCTTTTTTTTTTTTTTCAGGTCCTTGATAAAAGTATTTAGCAATGCAGAGGCGAGAAGTGACTTTTCCAGTACTTCACTAGAGTACAAAAATATTGAGTCATGATTCTTTTATTTTGGATTCTACTATGTTTTGTTGTTGTTTTGCTTTAAAAGTGCTGCCAAGTTGATTTTTATATCATTACTCTTCAAGGAAAATGCTGTGCAATTTAAGTACGTACTTTATGGGAGCGCATTACAATGTTAAATTCAGCAATACTGTGTTTTCCCCTAGACAATACCAGATTAATGTGACCAGATCTTTCTGCCTCATTTTCACATTTTTTTCTGGAGTTTTTCTGTGTTTGGCTACTTAAAAGATGAGGCAAAATGTGACTTCATTCTCATAGTCAGTTTGTATGTTTTTATATCATAAATACACATGGAGTGATTATACTAATAGCACAGTGACTGTGTACGTGCAGCATAAGTAGACTTTTGGCCAGTGGGCCTTCTCTTTCCGTGTTGTGAAATATCTGTTCTTCATCCTCAAAGTCTTCAAAAAAGTAGGTGCCCAGGGAAGCAAACCAGTGGTAGGTGTGGGTATGAGAACATCAAGGAGAGTACAGTTCATAGGTAGTAGCAGTGGAGGAAGAGAAGTTGTCATTCCTGAGCAATATTGTTCCAGGTTCCTTTTTCTGTGGATGTGATAGGATCGGTCAGCAGGCTAGGGCACGAGAAATGCAAAGCATGTGTTGCTTCATATTACATTAAGTGTCTGGTTCTCTTTCTAGGAAGAAGTACCAAAAGGTGCTAGCCAGTGTTGTTATAATCCAAAAGAACTACCGAGCGTACTTCTGGAAGCAGAGCCTGCTGCGACTGAAGGCGTCTGCAGTCGTCCTGCAAAAGCACTGGCGTGGCCACCAGGCTCGCAGCCTCTACCGGCACCTGTGGCAGCAGGAACTCAGGCAGCAGCAGGAAGCAGAGGAGAGAAGGCGGCGAGAGGAGGAAGAACAGATCAGAAGAGAGGAAGAGGAAAGACAATGGCAAGAAGAGGAGGAGAGTAGGAGGAAGCAGGAGGAGGAAGAGGTGAAGGAAAGGTACAAGATGGTCTCTCACACTCATTGTTCCCTAACACTAAAGCTGCTGAGGTGTAGGAGCAGGCTTGGGGCCTTGGCAGGACAGTAATGTGGGACAGCAATTGCCTGTGACAGTGTCAAAGTGCCAGGGGAAGAGTTGAGGTGGGCTGCACATAGCTCAGAATAGGAAAGCACGGTGGAAAAGGAGCATCCCACTTCCTTAGGAAAGCTAATTCTGGTGTATTTTTATCTCTATTTAGTGATTTTCTGCTTTGAAATGTACTTTAGAAAGGCAGGTCTTCCAAAACCTGGAGGGACTAGCCCTGTGAGAAGGTACCAGAATTCCTGGGTGTTGGTTTGTTCAGTAGGCTGGGTCAGAGTGGAAGATGAGCAGTGCACCTGTGCTGCCATTGCAGCTCTTACACTGGTGAGAACACCTGCGCCCCCTGTCCTGCTGCTCTGCTCCTCTTTTCAGGGACAAAGATGTGTTGGGAAGTCAGGAGGAGAAAGGAAAAGCTGACTTTCCAAAAAGAGGCAATCTGTGAGCAGTGACAGCACACCCATTGAGACTCTTGAACCTCATACGTTATTTACTGTTCACTCCCTGCTTACCTGCATCCTATCCAAACTGGCTGGCTCCTGATAATCTTTTGTTTTAAGCATAAAACTTAAACGATGGGATAATTACATACATTTTAACAAATAAAGCCTGTGTCATTTCAAGCATTTCATAAATAATTAATTATGTTTCTTATGATGGACTTTAGTCACATACTTGTTCTGAGGTTGGATCTTGGCAGACTGAGATTTGTGAGGAGCATCAGAAAACTCTGTTAGGAGTATGTCAGAATGAAAAAAAATTGCCTGTGGCTTCACAGGAGACAGTAGGGTAATGTACATGCTGGGAAAAGACATGGAGTCAGTGACCCCAGTGATGAATGGTTTTGTCAAAGAATCTGCTGAACATCAGTAAGGGCTCCATTTTATTAATGTGTCAATTTTCAACAGCAGCCTCATCACCAATGCAAAACTGTACAAGTTCAGAATGGCAGTACCTAGCTTACAGGGATCAAATGCCACAGATGCTCTCTTGGGTCTGAAGTCCTCTTCCTACTATGCAGAGCTGTTCTCTACCTAGTTTCAGATAAAAGGATATTTAATTTATTATAATTATTTCTCCCCCTCCCCTCTATTTCCCTGACCATGAAAGAAGCGTTTGAGCCAGCATCATTACAAAAAAATGTCAGAGTTTCTAGGAATCGGAAGAGCTGATCATTTTGCTTTCACTTTCTACTTGGTCTCAAATGACTTGCTGCAGAGTGAGTACCTGAAAAAGATGCTAGGGGACCAACTTGTCTAAAACCTGAATTTCCACTGGACCTTGAAAACAAGGTGAAAGTCCACAAAATTTGCAAATTGGCTACTCGACTGAGAACAAGCAAAAATAAAAATAAAAAACACACATGCAGAGACAAAATCAGAAGGACCAGGATGCAAACTAAAAGTTGATGTGTAGTTATTGTGCATATGTTGTTAGAAAAAGGGAGATGGAGCAATTTGGTTTACTCTTCAACAGGAAGAACAAATTATGATGTTGAGAAAGCTGAAGTATTTGATGCTATTTTTGTCTTCCCAATAGGCTTAGCTCTTGGACAGTAAACACAATTAACACAGATGTGCAAGGATTCAGAACCTAGCAGGGAACGAAGCAGTTAGTGAATGCTCATATAAATCAGATTACAAAGAAGTCATCCAGACCTGTTGAAATTAATATTTGGGTACTTTGAGAAGTACTGGCTAAAGCAGTTTGAATCAGTAGCTACTCTGTTTCTTCTGTTTTGCGGATAGCAATGGAGTTTCCATAAAACTGGAAAAGTCTAAACATAATGACCTCTTTCGAAAATGGGGAAGTGAAAGAAACTGGGAATTTTGGACCAGTCAGCCTAACCTCAATTTCAGGGAGATACTGAAACAAATAATGAAACAAACAGTTTTAAGTGCTTGATAAAGGAGGTAAGAGCCAATGTAGGTTTGTGAAGAACAAACAACATTAAAGTTATCTGTTTCCTTCTGTGATAGCTTATGACATATCTTGTAGATAGAGAAAAGTCACAGAGGGTAGGTATCTTGACTTCAGTAAAGGCTTTGACATTGTGACAATACTCTTAAGACACTATAGGGAAGGTGGTTTAGATAAAAGTAGGTGAAACAAGACTAGAACTTGTTGTTTAACTGCATTGTATTATTGCATTTTAATTAGTAAACAGTAGTGGTTACTTGTTAAATGGGAGAGCACTGTTGAATGGGATTCTTCCAGGGTCTGTGCTGGATATGGCTCTAGTGCAATGCTTTCATAATGAGTCGGATGAGGAAATACGAGTATCTTTATTAAATTTGCAGATAAAACCAGCTGGTGAGGGTCTGCAAATGTATAGCTAAACAGGATTACCATTCAAATAATTTTGGCAAATTAAAGAAGTGGTCTGGAAAACATAGGATAACATTCAGTGCTGGCATATGCAGATATGCTATACAGCTAGGAATAATCAAATGCACAGAGAGAGGAGTAGAAATGAGTAGTTCAACAGCGGGAAGAAGGTCTGAAGGTTAATTTGAGTTTTAGTCACTGGTGCCATGCTGTAGTGAGAGGAGAAAGCAAATGCCATAGATAAACAAGATTGTTTCTGTAAGATAGGGGGTGATTCTTCTGTTCCTTTTGGCACTGGTAAGGCTTCAGCTGAAATACTGTACCTAGTTTTAAGTATCACATTTCAGGAGGACTGTGGATCACTTGCAGATGGATGGAAAGCAGCAAGAAATATCAGAAGTCTAAAAAATGTGAGGAACAGTTGAAGGGATTAGTGTGTAGATTGTACTTGGTACTTCTGATTTCTTTTAAAATGGCTCTGGTTTTGCACAAATGATTTAAGGCAGTTTTTCAGCTCATGACTACTCTTAGATATCTTTCAGTAACATTGGAGCCATCTGGATCCCACTTATGTCAGCTTTCATTTATAAATATTTTGTAGATTTATTTGTGTATATGAGAGAGAGCGCAAGAGCGAGAGCTTTAAGGACTTTGTGACTTGCAGCTGCAATTTAGAATTTGGCTGGAAAAAGCTGTAGGGCCTGGGAAATAAATACTCTTGCCTCCTGTTCTGTGTGAGACTGAATTGTAGATTTGCAAGTTACCACTGCCAGTCTGAATTTAGCTACACAGTGGTTGCTACAGGCAGAGTCTTCCATCCAGCCACATCCCATCCCCACTCCATTTGCATGACCCTGGCATTTTTCTGTCTGCTACATTTGTCTGTTCAGCTGCTTGTAGTGTGCTTGCTATGGAGAACCTCGTCCTGGTGAAAGCTTCCCCTTGGAGTACAATCTTTTTTATCTGGGCAGAGATACAGCACCGTGGGATAGTTTTTTCCTCTACTCATGTTTACTAACAAACTCTGACTCTGACTGCCTTTACTAGTAAGTCAGGTTTTTGCATACCACTGAGAAGTTAGGCAAGCTGGAGCACCAAGGTCTTCAGAATAGAAAGTCTTCAGCTTAGCCATTTAACAAATTACTAAAATCTGTTTTTTTGTTGTTGTTGTTGTTGTTTTTTTCTAGGTTTAATATAGTAAATGCAAAACAAAACACAAATTCAGTGCTGGCATTGCAATAATTCTGCTTTGTTTAAAAACAGTTTCCTGAAATCTGTCAATTATACATATAAAACCTCATCTAATATATGTAGACTTACAGTACTTCCCACTGTGTTAAGAGGATTAAGTTTACATTTAACATGAGTCTAACTAATCTGACTTTCTGCCACTATTTCCAATGCCCTTCTTCCTGTGTTCCAACTAATCCAATTTCCTGATTGATCCGAAAGTTAAGTGCGTAGGGAAAATCTGTTATATCCACAAAGGTCATGCAAACCACAGAGAAATGGATTTTTACTAAACTGTAAAAGCTTTTAAATCAGTCTTAGATCAGGTACTTTTTTAACCTTATCCATGGAGGAGTGGCGTGTCCTTGTAATTCTAAAAGCCCTACCTAGGAAAACCAGGTCTATCTCTGACTATCATGTCTTGTTTGTTTGTTTTTCAGAGAAAAAGAACAACTGAATGCTCTACGCCAGGTGACTCAGGTAAGTTTAGGAATTACTCCTTCCATATGGCTTCTCTGAGTATCTATGAAGGGTCCTTCATTCCCCACACTTCACCTGAAGCTAATATCTATATTACGGCAAAACTACTTATAAAATGCTTTGTTCACACAAAACCTGCAGGTGTTTGGCTTTGACAGAGGTGCCTAGAGCTAATAAGGTTGTTTGGTAGGGTTTTTGTTTGTTTGCTTGTTTGTTTGTTTTCTTTTTTCACAAGGTTCATGTACCAGCTTGCATGGTTCCTATTTGAAAGTTTCAGTGTTGAACATGCAGCATCATTTTTTATCTCTACTGCTTGGGCTTATTGCATGACCTTGTGATGTGCTACACTGTGACACAATCTGTTTTGTTGGATTGTTGCCTATAACAGCCCAAATAAGAGTGCAGACGATAGCTCCCATGGCTAAAATAACCCCCTGGTAACTGATCTAATTGTTAGTACTTGATATATCAAAGAGCAGACCACCTACCCTGAGGTGTGTGAAAACAGCTGGGTGTCATCTTATTCCTTTGCCCAGACCATTTGTTCCCCAGTTTCAGTCCAGCTCTCTTCAAGAAACATGACAGATGAGTATACGAAAATTTATTTCTCCACAAGTCAGAGTTGAGTGGAGAACAAGCAATAGAGCAATCCTAAAGAAAATATGAATTGTGACGTGATGGGGCCAATTCATTGTCTACATTGTCATATTCCTGTTGGGGAGTATATGAAATCATTTTAGAATTTATTTATTTATTTATTCTGTGTGTGTCTGTTTTCAACATCCTCAGTGGAAGGGAGGATGCCTTCATATTAAAGCTAAACCTCAATGCAACCTACCGGTATCTCCCATCTTCCAATTATTGCATACTTGCTAGATGTTTCCTCAGTTATTTCAGTGTGGAGAATAGAAGAAGAAAGAGACTTCAGCACCCAGCTAGCTATTATCCATCCAGTGATGCTTAAGAATGCCAAGAAATTCAGAATAGAATTTGGGTGCGGTTGGAGAGGGCACGGCCCTGCTTCATTGCAAATATCCTTTCCAGAGCCAAATTTTGGTGGTCAGACACCCAACTCAGGAAGCAACAAAATCCCCAAATCTTTTCATGATGTGTCTGGGAAATGTTCTGTTCTTTAGCAGGTTATGCATATACATATTCATACATATTTGCTTTCTCCTATATATATGTGTGTGAGAGGGAGATAGTTCAAAAGGAAAGGAAGCTTCTGTTAAAATTCTAGTGTACAGAGAGCTGTAACATGAGCAGATGACAGAGGGGTTCTTCTAAAATTTCAGTGATCCCAGTGAGCTACTTTGCATGATTCAGAAACAAGGTAGGCTGCTGGAAGAATTGAGGTACCTGAAGATCAGTTGTTCTGCCTTTAGCTTTTACACTGTGGGTGATTGCAGTTGCCAGACAGAAAAGGAAAGGATGCTTAGGGTCATATTTTGTAGATGGGAAGTACAAGGCAAGCACAAAAGATAGGAAAAATGAAAGGTCCAAGGAAGGGACACACATAGGTTAAAGAAACTGCTTTAATACTATTACAAATTCTTTAAGGTGGAAACAGTAAAGACTGAGGAAGTTGATATTCCCCTGCAAGAAGAAGAAAGACGTCAGATGGAGGAGATCTTAAGGCTGGAGAAGGAGATTGAGAAGTTGCAGCAACAGAAAGAGGATCACATGTCTATCATCTGTGAAAACACCAGGAATGAGATCAATCGACAGAGGGAAGAAGAGATCCAGAGGCTAGAAAAGGAGGCATCTAGGGTTGCCCAGGAGTTTCTGGAGCTGCTGGATTTTGGCAATCTGGATGAAAGCGTGCAGAACTTAGAGCGCTCGCTTTCTAGTGAGGGAACACTCAACGTAGACTGCAGCCTGGTAGCACCACTGGCTGAGGAAGAGGTGGATGAGGGGTTTCATGCTGATGACGAAGGACGGCCAACTTCCAGTTTGGTGGCTGTGAGTCAACGTGACATGAGAAACAGTGATAACTACTTGGAGAAAGATGTGGACGTAAGAGTTTCACTCCTCCAAAGGAAAGTGGGAGAGGTTGTCCCTGCTCCAGGACAACCTGTGGAAAGAACCACTAGCCCCAAGGAGCAGAGTGCCCTACGTGACCCAGAAGAAAGCAATTACAGCACTGTTTCAGATACACTGAGGAGTAATAGTGGAGAGGTGGGAGATCCAATTTACAATTCTCCCCAAGATGTGGAGTCTGACTACGACCATGAGGAGTTCGATGGCTGTGGAGACACAGGCAGTGCCTCAGCCGAGCCTCTGAATGGTGAGGAAAGTCTGAGAAACTCCCATGGCACCAGTCTGGACTCCAACCGTGGTAGCCTGGACTCGGTAAGAATCTGCCTCCATTCATTTTTCTGGACATTAGTGTGACTTTGTTGATATTTATAACATCCTTGCCTTCTTACTGCATGCCTGCTTGCTCTATGTATAGTTACTGATATATAACTCTCTCTTACATCAGTAAACAGCATGAAAAAAGGTAAGATAGGCTAAAGGCCAACAGGCTTGTGACTGTCTAATGTCACTGGTACACAATCTAGTACATGGGTACCTAGGCTATTTTGGATTGTTTCCATCACCTGATATTAGAGTAACATCATCTAGGAAGATTGAAAGCAGGCAACTAACATCTTGTAGGTATGTGTCCTACCTCAGAGAGATTTCACTGAAAGCTTGGGCTACTTCGGTGGACAGTCACAAGAGGAAACGGGAAAGGCTGGGGTTTAATTTGTTCCCATCACTAAAACTTCTCTTGTTGTAGTCCTAGTGTTCAAAGTCAAGGGTTTATTTTCAGCTGGTGTATACAAAATAAGCTGTTCTAAGGCTAGAAGAAATAATTGTGCTGGTCCTGGTGGAAACAAAGACCAATTTGCTTTCCATTCCTGCAGCAGGGGCAATGGCAGGTAGTAAAGCTGGGCTATTAGCCTTGCACTTGAAGCATCTTGGCTTAGATTCCACACAGGGCTCTGAGCTTTGTGAGTGCCCTCAGGCTAGCTGTTTAATAATGCCACAGTAAATCCCCCAGTAGACTAGCATGTCAGATGAGCCCACAAATGACTGAAAGGAGTTCAGGTGTGAGGCCAATGATAGCCATAAAAATACCTCAGATAAATGATGTCTCTGTGAGTAGGAACTCAAACTACAAAATACCTTTTAGAATTTTTTATTTTTATTTTTTTTTAAGGAATTCAATTTATTTCCTTTGCTTTTCTTCTCCAGTGGCAGATTTTGACTCTTGAAAAGTTGCGTGTTTTTTCCTGTTTGCATTTCCCTAATGTCAGCTGCCAGCCATCAGAATTTTTTATGATGTGATCTGCTTGAATAAAGGTATCTTCTCTGTGGGCAGATACTCACAGATCACTGTCAAGTAATCTTTCAAGTCATGAATCACCCTGTCACAGTGCTTACCACAGTCTCAGCCAGTTTCTACTATTCTTAAAATGTAAATGGAAGTGGGGGATTTTATTAGGCTCCTCAGTTAGTAAGACTCACAAAAAATGGAGGTGCTTCTATGTCATGGCACGAGCCACAAGAAGGGATACCTGCAGCTGGCTCGGGATTGCATCAGGAGCTGCTGATCCAGGACTACCTGCTTTTTGAAACTTAATGTCAAGAGAGGGAAAACAAATAAGTGAAAGAGGAATAAGACAAAAGAGGAGGGCAAATGGATCACAGAGAGACAGGTCAGGAAGGGAAAAATGAAAAGAAGCAACATGCTTTTGGGAAAGGAAAAGGAATAAGGAACTGCCTTCATATTAAATTAATGAAGCTGATCATAGGAAGGTGTATTTAAGGCAAAGGAAAAGATAGAATAATTTGGGATTTCATGTGTGATGTATGTATAGCTAAGTGCAATTACCTAGTTGGAGAACAAGGATGAGTAAACATTGTATTGTTATTTCAGCAATCTAGATCTTTGTTTTTAGGGTTCAGTTATTCTGGAATGTGCTTTTTTCCAGTAAACCCAAAGCAAGGCACTTCCTTGCGAGGGATGGGGCAGTGTTCCATCTTGTCCGGCATGCTGGCCTGTCTGCCAGAAAAATCCTCCAGAAAAAAAAAATTGTCTCTTAACCCCATTAAATTAGGTTTTGGACTGTATGCTCTGCCCTGAAATAGGAAGGTTTGCTTCTGCAGGTAACTGAAGCTTTCTAGCCATGTGCACTGCTGAAAGTCACTCTCCTTTCTGGTATGAAAATTCCATGCTCTCTGGAGACTCTTGCTTTAGGCATTAATAAGTAATCTGCCAAGCCTTTAATTTTACTCTATTGCTTTTTTTGTAAAGGGAGTGTGTGTAGTTTTGCACCTTCTGCTCATGTGACTTCTGCAGTCTTCTTACTCGCTCCAGTTGTCCTGTGGAACCCAAGTAGCCAGGATTTCTTCTTTTCCTTTTAGTTTCTGGACAGCGAAGAGGAAGTGGATGTTTACATAGATACAGATGAAGAGTTTTGTAACGGACGAGTCACCATCTTCAATGGCTCGGGACCACCCTATTTTCACAGCTATCTCTACATGAAGGGTAAGCAGGTTTAGCCAAAACTATGGAAGGATGGAATCCAGAAAACCTGCTTTCCTCTTCTGTTTCTTCAGTCATTATCTTCCTCTGCTCTTACTTCTCTGTTCAATCTCCCCCCCCCCCCCTTACTTCCAGCAAATAAAACAAAGAGCTAGGAGGTGGCTGTCAGGGAATTGGACTGAACATCTTTGGCTCTGAGATATGCCCACTTGGTGTAGGCTTAAATGACCCATTTTGAACTACAGGACTGAAGACAGTACAAAAATATTTGAGTAATGCATATATTTCTATATGTTGTGTATGTTTCACTGGTTCTATTTTTCCTCTTCCCAAACTTTAGTACAGTGTTTCGCTCCCTCAGCTCCCTTGTTGCACATATGAACTGCAGGGGCAACTGAGTGCCCAACAAGCAGAATCAGAATGGAGAAATGGCCATTGCTGCAGGTCTGATGAGATCTTGCTTGCTCCCTTGCTTTGCAGGAGGCCTCATGAACCCGTGGAGGCGGCGCTGGTGTGTCCTGAAGAACGAGGCCTTCATGTGGTTCCGCACCAAGCAGGAGGCACTGAAGTCAGGCTGGCTCTACAAAAAAGGCGGAGGCATGTCGACGCTTTCACGCCGCAACTGGAAACGCCGTTGGTTTGTGCTTCGAGAATCCAAGCTGATGTACTTTGAGAATGACAGCGAGGAAAAGCTGAAGGGGACAATTGATATCAGAAAGGCAAAGTGAGTGAGGAATTAATCCTTTTGATCCATAGTATTCACTCTAAATTGAAAATGAAGTGTCCAGTGAAGCCAGTTCATTCCTCTACAGGTCTCCTGTAGGGCTAGAAGAATCAGAAACATAAGGGAAGGAAAAGACGATTAGAGCTTCTAGTTTTACTCTGGAGGGAGTCTGGAATTATTTGGTAGTCCTTCTTCCAGTCTTGCATTTCATAATCTGGCAGAAGCTCTTTCAAAGCCATGGATGGAGCCAGACCAGGAGGAGCTAATTAAGTACATACCCCATGCATCCTTCCCTACCCTGATTCCATCTGTTTCTTGGACTCCCCAGGCGTTTCACTTTGATGGTATGAAGCACGCAGCAGGATTTGAATTTGGCAGCATGTGCTGTGCTTTTTCCTGAGCCTTGAATGTTCTTTTTGCCACTGTACCCAATTCCTCAGCTCCTGCTGAAGGAAAGGAGAGACTAGTCACCTCTTGGCATTCTGTGGCCCTGTAAAGTGCCAAAAAAAAGTGGCACACCCCACTTTGTAAACAGCCCTCTGTATCAACCTCCCAGTTGTCTCTTCTATCCAGTCTGCTGTGGCTTGAAGAAAATCCATTTAACTCCTTAAATTTTGGTTTTATAATAGGTTAACTGTACAGATCTATGTAAGGGGACCCCAAAATATGTAATGTGTGTTAGAGGAATACTGTATTTCTGTCAGAGTTACAATCTATCTGAAACAGTTTACTCCTGTAAAGGTTTTCAATATCTGTCTTGTAATTTGCTGTATTCCAGGGAGATTGTGGACATTCATGAGAAGGAGAATGCCTTGGACATTGTGACAGAAGACAGAGTTTATCACATTGTGGCAGAGTCACCAGAAGATGCCAGGTATAAGGAGGGAGTTTTGTTAAGTTTGTTCATTCAGTCTAGATCTGACCCAGCTGCTCATGGGGGAGCCTGGGGAACAACCACTTCCCTTTTGCTGGAGAAAAGTGGGGATTCATTCCTGAGTGTCACCTACTGGAAGCTACCACCCCTCCTTTGGGACTCTGTGTTGCAGCTACCGAGATGGTGGTTCAGCCTAACAGTCACAGGACTGCCACCTTCTGCACGTGGCTGTGAGCATGCTGAATTCAAGGGTTACTTCAGGAGACATACAAAACCTTAACATAAACTGGAACTTCTAATAGCTGATTTATTTATTAAATGGAATCTTGAATCAAACAAAAAGTCTATTCATGTTGCCTGTAAATGATTGCAAGAGCAGCTGGGTTTTATCCAGGAGACAGAGAAAAGGCTGCGGCTTATCAGAGTCTGTAATGTCATCCGATAAAATCTTCCCAGTGCAAAGCAAACAAATGACTCATGTCCTTCCTTCTTGGCGTCCTGGCCAGGCAGTGGGAATCAGTTGTTTAAGGGCAGGTTGGACAACCTGTTTGGGCTATAGAAAGCCAAGTTAAGAGGTTACTAACCCTGTCTGCTTATGTTTTCCGCACCATTCTCCCACTCTTACCAAGGCTCTTGCTACTGTAACTGTTTTCCTTATCTAGTTTAATCTGATTCTGTGAAGTTATTTAGGATCTGTTATTTCATTTGGTGTAGGGGGAGGAAGGGATAAAGTGTTTGGACACAAATAAATTAACAGAAGTAGACTACAGAGCAACCACATAAATGAGAAACAGACAAATTCAAGGGGTAGTAACCGAAGAGAGAGTATGTTCTTAACTCAGAACATCCACAATTGGAATAGTCATACCCTAAGATACCATTACAGAATTTCTAGGACAAGCATAACCCAAGTGTAGCCTCTGTCTGTACCACAGCAGTCTCTGTACTGGGGGAGAAGAAAGCACCAACACTTGCACTAGCAAAGGACAGATGTTGTACAGTCTCCAGTTTGAGAATCCTCCACAAAGTCTAGATGTTTGCTGATCTCACTGGAAGCTGCAGATAAGAATCTGCTTGTTCTGCAACAGAGATTCAGCCTCCAGATATGCCTGTAATGAGAAGCCCTTTCACAGACAAATAACTTCACTCCAAATGAACTTATAAAAACCCCATGATTGATAGCCATATGACTCTCGAGTTTATGAGTAGATCAGACAGAGACTAGTCAGGAAGGCTCCCAGGAGTCTCTAGGACTAAGAGTCCCCAAAGATTCCAGCTGACCCCATCTTTGCAACTGCTATATGCTTTTATTCTGCTGACGCGTGCTCCCCAGTGAGTCCACTGCCTGCCTACAGTTTCTTGAATAGCAAGTAGAAAACTGGATTTTGTGGGAGCAGCTGTCAGTGGGTTGGAGAACGTGCACAGAATTTTCATGGATAAATAGGGAGGAAGGAAGATATTAGGGTATGGCATGATCAGCCCAAGAGATGTTTTGCAGCATAGTCTGCAGGAAATTGTGAATGAAGAAATTTTCCCACTGGCAGCTTTCCAGGTTCCTTGATGATATTCCAGAGCTAGTTTCAGTACCCAAATCTTAACTTTGAGTCTGTTTTGATTGCCAGCGGTTGGTTTAATGTCCTGAGCCGAGTACACAGCGCTACGGCACAGCAGCTGAGGGAAATGCAAGATGAACAGGCCAATCCAAAGAATGCTGTGGTGAGTTACTGTGCAACCAGTCCGTGGGCATGTTCAGAGCCATCTGTGTTTAACTATTTTGTGCATGTTTTTCTAGGACGTGCAGTGCTGTAGTTCATGAGCAGTATAAGAAAGTTACACATTTTTTCATAAAGAAACAGCAAAGCTGATAGAAAAGAGGGTAAGAAGTGAAGATCATGGTGCCTGTGGTGGGTGTCAACATGATCAGTATTGGCCCTCTTCTTTGGTTTGCCTCTTGCAGATAAAATGTTTTTGGATGGGATTATGGGACTAGTGTGTGTCAGTTTGCCAGACAGATTATAAACAGCTGAGAAGAACAATTTATTTATGGATTTACTAGCATTGAGATGCAGAGGCAGAGGGTATTTCATACCTTAATAATGCTCTCTTAAAATGTGTAGCTCTCTTTCTTGCAGTTCTCTGGAGTCCTTGCACACCTTTTCATGTTGTTTAAGGAGCAAAGCTGACTCACTCATGCCTTTCTCTTATGCTCATTGCTACTCAGGTTATTGGAATTCAGAAGAATGTTTTCAAGTTCAATACTATTAACTAAGGAGAATGTCTGTAATTTAAGATGCAAGCAATTCCTGTTACCTGTCTCTTTCACTGTACAGGGTACCCTGGATGTTGGGCTTATTGACTCTGTCTGTGCCTCAGACAACCCTGACAGGTAAGTATAGCAATATGGCCATCTCTTAGATTGGAAACTCCCTGACTCATTTTTGTGGGTAGGTCCAGGTTTTGTTTGAAGTTTACATTTGTTTAAACTGTACTGAAGTAAAATGTTAGCTATTAAGCTATTTACTTCCATGCTATGTTGTTGTTGTTGTTTTCTTTTTTTTTTCTCTCACAGATTGCGAGGACTTTGTGGTTACTAGTTTAGAAAATGCATATCTTGGTAGCAAACTAAGATTTCTTTGAAGCAAATGTCCAGCCTGGACTCCTCAGAGTTAATCTGTGTCCCAGTAAAAAAAAAATAAAAATAAAAGGGCACAAATAGTAAGCTGAACAGGCAGAATTTCTTCATGAATCTGCTGAGGTACACTCCTCTAGTGTCAGTGTTTGTATTATGTTAAACAAATTCTGAGGAGAATGCTTATTTTTCAACCATGTTTTTATGCAGCTTTTTTTTGATTTTCCATAACTTTTTTGTCAGGATCAGCTCATCCTTCCTAAAACCAATCTCAGACCCATCTTAGCTGTCTCTACTGGGGATTACATTTGCTACTGCATTACTGGTTTTAATAAGTATGAGCAGATCAGCTGTACTAGCCTAGCCCAGTGGTACTAGCACTAGCTCAACCCAATCAGAGGGTAGAGCAAAGTCCTGTGGTTATGAACCCAGGACATTTTACAAGTGGGCATTAACTAATGAATGTTTTGTAGTCTTTGGAAATAGCTTTTGGAAAGTGTTTAATTCCATCTGTCTGGACTCTGCATTCATCAGTTTGCAGACCAACTAACTGCACAGGGGATGCTCTTAGGAGTTTCTTCACTTCTCTGTAGTTTGTATTCCAAGAATCTTTCTGCATTGCCTATGGAAAGGTAAAGGACATGGCTTTGGGTGTGCTGTGACTTGAGATATTTGTATGACTTTGCCTGATTTCTAATGCTTTTATTTTCTGGCAGACCAAACTCTTTTGTGATCATCACAGCAAATCGAGTGATTCACTGCAACAGCGACACCCCTGAGGAGATGCACCATTGGATCTCCCTGCTGCAGAAACCAAAAGGCGAATCTAAAGTTGATGGCCAGGAATTCCTTGTGAGAGGTAAAAGCAAATGCATGCATTTATGACATGTGAAACTCATCTTCTGTTTGTGATTTGAGTGGGAGGTTTGATTGTAGCTAATCCAAGCTCCCAAAACACAACTGTTGCCTGCCCCCTCCACTTTCCTGCCTGCTGTTGGCTGCCTCCTATGCTCAGCTGGCACTGACTCTTGTCTGACTCCACATCAGGTGGGTTCAGAAAGTGAAAACTGGAAAAATAAGTATTTCTTTATAAGTTTATTTTTCTGGTGTCAGTTCCATAGCCTGTTTCAACATGTTGTCGAGCAAATGCCAGCAGGGAATAGGAGGGAGCATGGCTGCTGCTTGGGAGCAGCTGGCTTAGACTGACTATGGCATGACACTGCAGCTTTTGTTTTCAGAAAGCTCTGCTCCTTCAGACACCTGTCATGTTGAGAGGGAGGGAGAGAGATCTTTGTAGGATTGCTGCTGTTCTCAGCTGAACAAACTAACCTGATTCTGATAGACATAGTGAAGTGAGAATAATTCTCTAAGGCTGAGCAAAAGATTTATATTCTGTCTCTAGTCAGAGCTCAGCTGGACGTAGAGGCACTGATGTATGAGCAGTGTTCATGCACGTAATACACAATATTCTCCCTTTTGTCTCAAATATTTTTAAATTCCCTCAGTACTTTTAGCTCATTACATGTTCTTTAATATACAAAGACACTTGGGTCTCAATCTGTGGAAAGCAAGCATTTGAGCAAATTGCCCTACATCTTCCAGAAAGTATCTATGATGGAATAAAGGTCTGAGAGTGGTCATGGCAAGGCAGGAAGAGAGGAAGAAGAGAGGCACCAAGAAGTGGCATAAGCCTTCTTTAATCCTGGTCTTAAACATTTCAAGGAGATTGTCTGATAACCTGCGTTACCATTAACAGCTGGAGTACCTTAAATTCAAAATACTTAATTGCAAGGCAACAGTTCCTTTTATCTCATTTTGTTCATTAAGAAAAAAATCTACATGTTCCTTTGCAAAGTCAGTGTATGTGTTGTGCTTCACAGTAAAACATATTTGTCAGTGATGTAGCCACAAAGGCGTATATTTGAGAACCACAAAGTCTGTCTCTTTATCTTTTTGTTATATGCAACTTCTAGGCTCAGTCACACATGCTTTGAACTTTTTGCCTTGTGGGTGGACATTGCTTTTTACAGCTCTGAATAGAAAACTATCTTTTCAACAGGTTTAGTAACGCCGACAGTAATTTTTTCTTTTATAGCACTGAATTGTTTTTTCTTTTTCTTTTATTTTTTTTTCCTCTGTAAGGAATCTAAAATGAAAGAGAAAGTATTTTTCCTGATCATGGGAAGAAGAGATGCATGTAATGCTTAAAGATCATTCTGCTAAAAGAAATGTACCACCAAACCTCTTCCACCCAGGTTTGGATAGGCATTTGGCATCTCTTTGGAAGAAATGAATTGTTTGGCTGTGACTTGTGAGAGAAGCATCCTGGACAGAGAATGCACTGATGGTGATGTCAAACTAAACCACGGCTCAATGAGAAAAACATACCTAGGGCTGAAAAATAGAACAGTTCCATGAAAAAATTGTCTAATTTCTTAGAGTGACTGTACAGGATACTGCTACAGCCAGTAAAGCAGAACTGGCAGGTCCCAGGATGAAGTTTTTGCAGAGAGTTTGAGTTCTGCTCTCAGAGTTAGAGAGCCACCAGGAAGAGACAAGGTTGCTGTTGTGAATGACAACCACTGACATGTCTGTGTTCCTCTGCTAGGCTGGCTCCATAAAGAGGTTCAGAGCAGCAACAAGATGTCCTCTCTGAAGATGAAGAAACGCTGGTTTGTGCTGACAAACACTGCACTTGATTACTACAAGTCATCCGAGCGTACAGCTGCCAAGCTTGGCACACTTGTGCTCAATAGCCTCTGCTCCGTGGTGCAGCCCGATGAGAGGGTCTTTAAAGACACAGGTAAGAAGAGGAGCAAAGAGTAATCAGCAGGCATCGCATGGGTGGAGTTGCCTGAAGAGGGGAAGGTGCAGGAAGGTAATGGTGTGTCTTGCTGAGATACAGTCTTGGTGACTGTGGTTGCAAACTTCTTCCCCACACAAACTATAGAAGTATTGCAAAGGGCCAGAAAACGGTGTGCAAGTGATGGTAGTTCCCTCACACCTGATGGAGATGTACAGTGCTTATATTTTTTCACTGAATAGTGTCACTATTTATCTAAATGTTTTCCAAATAGGTCCAAGTTTTTAATGCTCACATGTAAATACCATCAGCACTAAGTAACTGCTATGATATAGCATGACCTATGTTTGTCTCTCAGATCAATGTTATTCCCTTAAGTAACAGTAATGTCATATACCTCAGTCTTTTTTGTAGCACTCAGCCTGCTAGAACCAAAAGATGACAGGTGCCTACGTTTGTTTTCTATGCAGTGTGACACTGTTCTGGGAAGGCAGGGTCTGCCACGATTCTCCATTGCTTGCACTATGAGTTTGGGATGGAAATGAGCTTACGAGGCAAGGGGTAAACCCCCCTGACAAAGAAGGTGAAGCTTAGAACAAAACTTGAAATGCTGGATTTTTGAGTACTGGAGTTACCTGGGATATTTTTTTTAAAGATCTGGAAGCAAACTGCTGGCAGTGGGATACTGTGGTGTGTTTAGTAAAGTGAGATGAGGAGGTTTCTCCTGCTCACCTGCAATAAATCTTCCACATTTGTGATCTCAACAGACACCTAGGGCTGCCTGTAGTGGAGTGAATTGTCATCATCTTGACCTTTTCTCTCAGTTTGTCAACTACATGATTTTTAAAATTTACGAGAATTGATTTGGCAGTGTGACTGGGTGCTGTGTGTAGGCTGGTCATTTTCTGGGCGATTAACAGCACAGTGTAGACAAAACCCTGACTGTGAAAGTGAGTTGCCTGGTTGGCAGGGAAGTATTTATGTTACACTGTGAAATACTTGTATCTTGGAAAGCTGTGTTTGTGCCAAAACCTGGACTGGGACTTTCCTGCTGGTAAATCCATTTTGGGAACGGGGAATGTTATTGTTTACCCAGTCCATTTTAACCACACACCACATGTAACTAACCAAGCAGCAAGGGTTTTCCTCAGACAGGTGTTACAGACAAAAAGAGAAGGTAAAATGGAAGCAACTTTCACCTTCTAGCTTCTTTGTGTCTCTACAGGCTATTGGAACATAATTGTCCATGGGCGAAAGCACTCCTACAGGCTGTACACAAAGCTGCTGAATGAAGCCATGCGCTGGGCATCTGCCATCCAAGGCGTCATTGACAGCAAAGTTCCCATAGAAACACCTACGCAGCAACTCATTCGTGACATCAGGGTAGGTACCATCATGCTGATTCCCATGTGGCAACAAATGAGGTTGCTGTCATGGGGTAACAAAAACGTAAAAGAAACTTAAATGACTGTATAACTAAATAATCAAATCTTATGTGAATTTTATTTTGAATCAGCTTGCTAACTTATCTGCTTGAGTCTAGGCTGTAACTGCTGTGCAATTACAAATTGCATGCAGGATTATATCATCAAGTATGTGCAAATTTCTGCTTCATCCTTTCCTTTCCTTAAGCATCCTCTGGACACATAAATAGAAACTCTAGCAAATTAAATGTATTATCAGAAGACAGATCAAGGCATATATCACAGGCAACTTGCTGAGGGATTGAACAGTACTAATAAAAAGGTATCTAAGACAAAGGGCTTGCCAGTAAATTGATAGGACCAGTCGATGGAGTCGATGTGTAATAACAGTAACAAATCTGAAAATCTGAATTAATTCTCTGCATAACTGATGACTACAGAGGAGTGCAGGGAAACTCCAGTATTGCAGCCTGCCTCTAAAAGGGATGAATTTGAGAAACTTGCCAGCTGAGGTGTTAGAGGGATTGTGGAACACATCAGTAAAACAGAGTGTGAAATATAGCCAAGATCAATTGGCAATAACTCTACAGCTCTAAAGGAACTGAAATGTGAAGTTACTGAATTACTGCTGGCTGTAGAATGTAACCCTAGGCTATGTGGTCCTAACGTTGAAGAAATGGGAGGCAGCTAATGTGACTAAGCCTTAAAAAAGATTCAGGGGGGATCCGGGGAAATATGAAACAGCCATACTTGGGATATCTCCTAAAGGTCTTTGAGGGGATCAGCAAGCATATGGATGATGGTGATCCTGGTCATAAAGTTTATTTTAATTTCAAAAAGCTTTGTCAACTTTTTAGCAAAGAAAAAAGGGGGAGGAATCATACCATATGTGCCTGTTACATGCCTGCAGTAGGCATGAGCCACAAGCTGCATTTGGAATCAAGACCCTGTGCTTGGTGACCCAGTATGTCGATTCTTACACTTTATTTTTAGAAATAACGTACAGAGTAATTTTTATGTGTAAGCTATTCTTTAGTCACCTCGCCCCTCTATGGACCTTCCAGAACATCAATAAAGGTGGTTGGTTTGACTCTAAATGTATAAGGACATCTTAGGAATGACTATCCTCACTTAAGGATTTTTTTTTTTCCAGGAAAACAGCACAAACTTTGAAGTAGTGGAACAGACATACAGGAGGAACCCAATCTTGCGGTACACCCAGCACCCTTTGCATTCTCCCTTGCTCCCGTTACCATATGGAGATGTTAGTGTCAACTGTAAGTATTTTACCTATATGACAAAATCCACTCTCATTTTAAGGATCAGTGAGGAGCCTGAGCACCACAGAAGTGGTATAAAAGCTCTCTTTAGGTAGGTGAAGTTCATTTGGGGCAGTGTATCCCACAGGGTTCAGAGAGAGGGATTAGGCCCTTTCTTTTCCCAGAATGCATTCTGCATCTGCAGCCTTGTGTCTTAGGCACACTGTATCTTATAGTAAAAGGGAGAATATAACTTGTCATCCATCTGGGGGATGTGCAGCCTGTCTTTGTGAGTTGCAACTGGGTTAAATAGTTCTAGTGTAAATCCTACAACCGGATAAAAACATGCAACTGGCAGTGGGATAGTATTTGTAGAGAAGCTACAAATGAATCATTTCTTCAAATACTTCAGGAACAGGAAAGAACTAGACTGTCTAATAGTCCCCCAGAAAATCAATATGACAGTAGCACTGAGAAAAATCACAGCAGAAGTATGACAACTGTGTGTGTGTGTGTATCAACACAGAGACACCTTATGTGGGTAAATGTTATTTCTGGTAGGAAACTCTTCCTTTGAGAGATGCATCAAAGGATGCCAATTGAAGTGTCAGTAGCAGAGGTTATGTAGCAAGTCAATAGATGAGTAAAACAAGCTGCCAGGACCAACTGGTCACCTACACAGAGGAGCTTAGGAGAGCAGTAGCTGAATTTTTAATAACAACAAGCAATATCTCTCTTTTTAATAATAACAAATTATTTTGTACATGTTCAGTATTGTAAGGTTCCCAAAGTGTCTTAGGAACACAAACATACCAGACAGGAAAGACTAAACAATATAGTATGTACACATTTGTGGTAAAGGCAGACAGCAGGGAAGCAGGAAGGTCAATGCCTGTCTCTTTAAGAGGTCTGTAATAGCTTCCATGACCTCCCAGAGATGTCAGATGGTTTGTTTTCGACCATATGGGATGAAGCAATATTGGAGTTGCTCTGCTTTGGGCTAGCAGGTAAAGGAAGCTGCCTGTAATTGGCCGTGTTCTGCACGTAGTTTCAGGAAGTCATCAAACTTACCTTGGGGGTGGAGAGGGAAGGACTCAGCATAAAAGAATGGTGCCCAAAAGACCAGGCAAGAGTCTTTCCTGTTCTGTGTATGCTAAATTTTGCCTGTTGTTCAAAATCTTTTTTTTTTGGGGGGGGGAAGTAAAATGGATAAGAATAGGTTGGCACTTGGGATCAGTTTGTCACTATTGTTTTTTTCCTTTAACTGAACAAGATTTCAACACTAATTTCCTTTGAAAACATTATTCTCCTTTTCTGTACAGGATATCCAAAAATGGATTTGCAATGGTGACAAGTTAGATGTTGGCAAATACTAATTAAAACTACATTTGCACATGTAAAGGGGAAGCATTAATGAATTTTGAATAGAAATATAGGTTCAAGAGATAAGCTAATGCAGATTCTCAGGTTGCTGTTCTTCCATCAGAGACTATACTATAGGTGTTCATCCTACTACTGAGCCAGTAGGAAATGGGGGAGATTCTCACCTGATGTCACGTTTATGATCATTCCTCAGTGCAACAAGAGAAGGGTTACAGCAGCTTACAAGATGAAGCAGTGAAGATCTTTAACTCCCTTCAGGAGATCGAGACGGTGTCTGACCCCATACCAATTATCCAAGGCATTCTGCAGACCTGCCACGATCTAAAGCCCCTTCGTGATGAAGTGTACTGTCAGCTCATCAAACAAACTAATCACATGCCACATCCCAACAGTACTGGGAACCTGCACCACTGGCAGTTGATGTCATGTATGAGCTGCACTTTTCTGCCAAGTAGAGGAATCCTTCGTTATCTCAAATTCCACCTGAGAAGGTAAAAGCCCTCTTCATTTGCATTGTTTCCTTTGTCCCTACTTATCTTCCACTGCCTGGTGTAGCTGTGTGTCTCATCCTCCTCCTGTGCACATATCTTTCTGTAGTGTTGCAGCCTCCCACCTTTGTGCACGAATCTTGCTACCAGCTGTTCTGGTGTATTCAAACCCTGTCCCCCTTGCTACCCATCTGTTGTGTCAAAAGGATGTGAAGAGTAAGGCTACCTACACAGAATACCATGAAACTGTGTTAAAGTGGATTTACATCCGATCACCTACTGCTTACTAATGCCCTTATAAACATTCTCAGCCCACAGGAAAGGCGAGAAACACACTTCATATTCACTGAAGCAGGTACTGCCTTGCAGCAATCACAGGCAAAATGTGTGTACTGTGGAGTAGCAGATATACCCTAAATCCAATTTACTGTTTTTCAGTGTTTGCTTAACGAAGCATGTAAGGCTTACAATTTGTATTTCTAATCTGCTTTAACCTCCAATTTTCATGAACTAAATTGTTTACACTCTTCCCAACATTTAAAGCAACTTTCTAAAGAGGTCTGCATTGTAACTAAGTTGCAGTCATGTAGCCTCACTCCATTCATTAATGATAAAAAAGGCTTATAAAGTCTATTTGATTCCTTCCAAATGAGGAGAGATGAGTTGAAATCCAGCAAGTAAAAAGAGATAATTGAGAATACATTTTTAAGGTTATATTTGATTCCATACTTTTTAATCTCAATTTTGTGTATTCAGATAGTTAATCCCTCTATCTTCGCACAGTACTAAACTCTTGGAAGTTTGAACTACTAATTTCATATGGTGCTGAGAAATGCCACTGAAGTGACTTTGGAGTGACTAGCGAAAGCAGGTTCTATAGTTTGGGAAATAACTGGGCTTATTCTTCTGGTGATTGTGTTTGACATCTCTTCTGAATTCCTTGCCTACAATATTCCAAGTTACATGGCAATAAGCTTGTTTTCTGTTTCACTGTGTAATGGCTTTTTTGCTTCTCTTTACAATTAGGGTAAAAGATCTCTTTCCAGGCTCAGAAATAGACAGATATGCACAATTCATCAGTGATTCTCTGAAGAGAACAAAGACAAGGGAGTTTGTACCCTCCCAGGAGGAAATACAGGCTCTTCTCACCCGTGAAGAAATGACCACAACAGTATACTGCCATGGCGGTGGCTCCTGTAAAATCACCATCAATTCCCACACGAGCGCTGGGGAGGTAATGCATTAGTAGCATTAACCAGATCTAAGCACACCTCTGTGTCTAGGTACTGAGCCTGCTGAAGGGACACCTTTTCCCCATTCATCTCCAATTTTTCAGGGTTTAGGGAATGTATTCCTCTATCTTCTTTCCTGGGAACATGATTTGACCACTGTCAGACTGTGGTCTGATGTAGATTGGTAGTTCCTATGACCCAAGTCAAGCCACACTGGCTTCCATCACCCCGTCCAGCTCTCAGCAGTATATCTCCATTCTGTTCTTTTCTGCTGGTGCTAGCATTTGTCTATCTGCACAGCCAGTGATTCCGCTAGCTCAGAAACACAAAATATTTGTTTATTTTCCTTTCTTTTTTCCAAGAAGCTAACTTCAGAAAGTGTGTAACGCCTGCCTTGTGATCTGTCTCTGATGTTTGCAGGTGGTTGAAAAGTTGATCCGAGGCTTAGCAATGGAGGACAGCCGCAACATGTTTGCTCTCTTCGAACATAATCAGCAGGTGGACCGTGCTGTTGAGAGTCGAGTGATTGTGGCTGATATCTTGGCCAAGTTTGAAAGGTAGAAGAATGTTTTATGGAACCTTTGCTTTAACTCCTAGTTGGTTAAGTGAGAGTACCATCGGGTAGTTTTATCCAAAGCAGCTGCAATGTTTCAAGCATTCACTTTGATGTGAACTTCTCTTTGGTAAGGTTCAAGTGCTCGTTTTTACTGTGTGAAAAATTATGTTCACATCTGTTTTGGTGATGAAGAAGCGTTACTTATCATGCTTGTTGAGACAGAATTAGTAGTGCCTTTATCAAATAGTACTGGTTTCCTACCAGAGCTCAGAGAATGGTTTAGTCACATAGCTGTCTTGATCATTCTCTTTCTCTGAAAGGGGAATACTGTCTCCTGGCTTGTTTGTGGTGGGACAAGTGAATTATTACATAATGTCTCAATGTATTTAGAAGTACCAAGGGCTATCTGCAGATTGGAACGGCTTATAAAATAAAGCACCATCAAATCAAGGTATTTTCTTGCATAGTAACTTGTGCCATTGTGATGAATGGGGTGGGCTAATATGGGCTACATGAGCAAACACCATCTGTAAGCTCCTTGACCAAGTAAGTGATGTAACATGAAAGCGTTAAGGAATGATATGGGTGCTGCTTTTCACATTTTTAGAACTGTAAGTTTGTAGCCACCTGTGTTTGCTTTGATGCTTGTCTAGACATTTCTGAGCTGCATACAGTGACTGTTCCTTGCACAGTTTATGAATGTGAACCCTTCTTAGGGACCATCTCAGCAATATAAGTTTCAATGCCTCTTTCTTTGAAGTAATTGGCTTCATCACCACTAGTCACACATGAAAATTAATCTGTTTGGATAAATGATTCAGGGTACTCAGCTCAGTGCCCTCTATGAAAATGTCTTTATATCAACTAGCTTTGATAACATCTTGTCAATTTACCTCATAATAGCTTCATCAGAAGAGAGAGCAAAGATTTGAGTGGGCATAGAAAAGCAGCTCTAATTTCTTACTGTGGACTGTGATTTTGTGGCTAGGCATATAAAGAAAGCAGTAATTTGTAGAGAAAGCTGCCATTGCCATTGTCTATTTTACACTGGTTCTGAAGACAAAAATAAAATTGTTATAAATGGTGGCAAGATTGATGCTTTTCACAGTCACAAGACTACATAGAAACAATATATTAAAAATGGGAAGGACTTTGTGTCCTCTCCATAGCTCTTGCATTTATATAGAACTATTGATCCAATTTTTTTATCAATTGTATCTGATAAGAACTTTGGGACCTGCTGAAGCAAAGCGTGAGGTGACTCAGAGAAAAAAAATGAATCCACAAGAAAAGCCTGCTGCACAAAGATTGCCCTGGTAAATGGGGTAGTTCTGTATGCTTTCTGTTTCAGAAATCCAGAGGAGATTTTATATCATGAGTTGCACTGTAGACATCCCAGTACCATAGTTCTTCTGGTTAATGTTTGTTTCCCCTCTCTTATTCTATTTCTTATCTTACAGACTTGCTGGCACTGAGGAAGAGGAGGAAGAAGGACAATGGCAGCTATATTTTAAACTTTACTGCTTCTTGGATATCGAGAATGTTCCCAAAGATGGAGTGGAGTTTGCTTTCATGTTTGAGCAGGTAAGCTGGCAGAGGGAGAATGATTTAGTTTGCAGGGTAGCAGAAGTACACCGGAGTATACAGAAAACTGGTTTACCTTTACATTAGAAGTGTGAATGCTGGTCTGAACAGAAGAATTTATTGTCTCAGACTTTTGCCTGGAATCTAACAAGCAGATACACAGAGAAATTATCTAAGGAACAGGAGTATGAGAACAAAAGCAAGAAAAATTAACAGAGGCTTCCAAAAACTGAAGCACCAATTATAATAAAATGCTTTTAGAATTCATCTTTAATGTTGAAAGATACGGAAATTTAGATAGTAGTTTAAGATGATCCTGTAAAGTAGTTGCTTGCAGAATGCAGGTGTAAAGAAAATTGAAAAATCTAGCTGTGCTAGATCCAGCTTACAAGAACAGTCAAACCTTGGGGTTTTATGGGAACTGACAAAGAAAATTATCTTTCAGGCAATTTCCCTGATTAGCAGGCACCAGAATATAGTACTATAACAAAAAGAAAAGAGAATGTTGTTGACAGTAGTTTGCTGACTAATTTTTTTTTAAGTCACTATAGTTTGTAGCAACATGATGCTTGTTAGGCCAGAGATCACACTGGTATTAAATAACCCCGCAATTAGGGATGCAAATGTAAACTGAGTGGAGTAGCCAGCTGTGTGATTCAGCCCATCTTTGTTACTTCTAATGAACACTTTGATCTTGCCTCAGAATTTGATATCCGTTGAAATTTAATTAATATGTGTTAAAGGGGTCAGTGTCATGAAGATTGAAACTGGTTGTTGATCAAGTTGTTGGCATGTACATCACAGACAATTGTTCCCCAAGAGGACGTTCTTGAAATGAAGATTAAGTATAGTTAACTAAATGTCTAGGAAACAGTCAGGAACAGGGCACAGTACTCTGTGGAAATTCAGTCGTACCAAACTCCCAATTGACAAGGCTTTCAGTCTAGACAGCTTTCCCTAGCAAAGGTTAGTAGAAAAAAAGTAACAGGAGGAGAGCAGGAGTTATTGAGATATTCATTTCACATTTTTTGATGTGTGATGGATGCAGTAAATATATATATATATATGTATATATAATAATAATACATTTCACAGAAAAGCAAGCAAAGGAAGCAAGAAGACCGGGGGAGGCATCAGATGAAAGGGGGGGAGGAGGTAAAAGGTGCTGGTGTGCAATGAGGCTGAGGTTGAACGTCTTGAGTTTATTGCATCTGACTTTATCTGTATTTGAATATAATCCCCACACAGGAGCTGCAGCTGGCAGAGCACTAAACAAATTGTCTCCATTCCTGGCTCTTCTATCTGTTAAAGACTTAAAGAGTCTGTTAAAGACTTAAAGGTCCTTCAGAGATCTCCTTTCTGTCCAAGCTTGCAGAAAGAGGCATTCCACCCCAGTCTGCTCATCCACCAGTTACAGACTTAGAATTCTTTATTATAAATTGTGCTTTGACCTCCTGAATTAGGTCTTTCTATAAGGGCAAATACCATAGGAATCTCTACATGGACCCAGCTGTGAATGAAGTGTGTTTCTTCTTTCTAATGAGTTTTTTTTTATTGTTTGTTTTTTGTTTTTTGTTATTTGCAGGCTCATGAAAGCCTCATAGATGGTCATTTTCCAGCACCAGAGGACACCCTGCAGCGCCTAGCAGCACTACGGCTGCAGTACCTTCATGGGGATTATTCTAAAATAAGTTGGACCCTTGATGGGATCTACCCAGTTAACAGACTAAAATCCAAAATACTGCACTCAACAAAGAGCAGTGGCACCACCAGTCATACTCTGGAGAGGAGGCGGACCAGCTTTCTTGAAGGGACATTGAAACGTAGCTTCAAGACAGGCTCTGTAAAAAAGCAGAAGGTAGAAGAGGAGCAAATGATGGAGATGTGGGTGAAGGAAGAGCTGTCAGCTGCTCGTGCAAGCATAGCACAGAAATGGACCAAGCTGCAGGGTCTCTCTCAGCATCAGGCCATGGTGAAATACATGTCCATAGTAAAGGAGTGGCCAGGTTATGGGTCAACCCTCTTTGACGTTGAGGTGAGAGATGTATAACTTTGTTTAACTACTGCTAAGGAGAGGCATCAGCCTGTAGAACAGATACAGCTATGTATATTATATTGCTCAGCAGCAGAAGGGAATTTCAGGAATTGGCTGCATTTTGTCATAATAAGCTGAGAGTAAGCCTGTAGTAACACATACACAAAGGTGTGATGCAGAAAGCAGTAGATGTGGGGAAACTTTTTGGAGCTTAAGAAGATGGTAGCTAGTAGAAATCAAAGTAAAATGAAGCCATATTGTCCTTCAATGCAAAAAGCACAACCCTGTTCTGTAGCAATGTGACAGAAACCACTCAAACTGGGTCACTTAGACTGCTGGGATTAGCCTGCTACTGCAGGAATCCACAGCTCCAGTTTTTTTAATTTCTGTTGCTGCCTAGATGGATTACCATGGGATATTGCTTGCCCTTACTCTATCATCTGTAAAATAATTAGGAGAATCTTAATTTCCTAAATCTCTTTAAAATCTGATGAGAAGTGTTAAGTACTATAGTTATTTATTACTCAAATTGTATTTACACACAGCCACATCACTTCTAAATCTTTGCAGAGGAGTGCCTACAAGATTCCTTCTGTAGACACACTATTTTTTATATTGGGCTGGAGAAAT
Organism: Nettapus auritus; assembly: GCA_011076525.1. Taxonomy (NCBI): domain Eukaryota; kingdom Metazoa; phylum Chordata; class Aves; order Anseriformes; family Anatidae; genus Nettapus; species Nettapus auritus. The sequence continues at coordinate 22,852,541 of CM021771.1, read as the reverse complement.
TAAATGTCCTACAGGAGCCAGAAATGGAGGGCTTTTCCTTGAATCAAAGATGATTTGATACTCCACTGCATTTAAGCAAAATTTTGTGTTTCTGTTTCTGCAGTGCAAGGAGGGTGGATTTCCAAATGATCTTTGGCTTGGAGTCAGCACAGAGAATGTGTCTGTCTACAAGCGCGGTGACCCTAAACCACTAGAAACTTTCCAGTATGAACACATTGTTTTCTTTGGAGCTCCACAACCTAACACCTTCAAAATTACAGTGGATGAGAGAGAAATGTTCTTTGAAACATCCCAGGTATGTGAAAGCACGAGACTTGTTATATGTGCAGTTTTACTAGCACTCCAGTAAAGATCTATTTTCTAAGGACAAGACAAGGTTATAGGCAAGAACTCCTGCTGAAGGGATAGGACGGACAAAGAAAAAGATAAAGGCACCTTAAACCTAAAGGGTTGAGGTGTCTGTCTTGAATACAGAGATACATGTAAAAAAGAACAGTGCTGGTTAAAAAGTGAAGGAGGTTGAGTGTCTCCCATGGCACTCGGAATTTCAAATTTTGGGTGCTCATGAGTGTGCATCCTGTCAGTTACTTCATTCCCTTCCAGTTTATAAATGTGGAGTTCACAAAATCAGAAAATAAAAATGTTTAGTAGCATTAAAGGTGCTTTTCTTTGAGCTACAAGCCAGAACACAAACTTGTCAAGTACTAAAAGGTGCTGCTGTAGGATCACAGCTCTCCCACCAGAATCACAGTCCTAACTTGCTGTATTAACTCTGGAACATACCCCAGAGGAAACTTAGGTCTTTTTATGCAAAGTGTGCACAATAAAGAACATGCTAGAGTAATCTAGAGAGGCCTATATACGTTTCAAAAATGCTTGCAAATATGACAATGAATTCTGTTGTTTATGGGTAAAAAAAATACTCTCCTCAGTTTAGTCTGCCACTGTATTTCATTTGGTATCTTCCCGTTCTTGTGTTGGGAAAGACTGGAACCAGTCGTTCTCAATTTGTCTTTCCCAGGCAGCCCAGGATTTTGTGGAGTTCTGCCATATCCTTCTGTCAGCTTTTTTCCATATTGAAAAATCACATTCTTTTTAACGTTTATTTGTAAAGAAGCCATTGCATACCTGTTACTGACCTTGTTTTCATTTCCCATATATTTTCTGTGTATAGAGGTAATGACTCCAGCTCTTTCATGTTAATCCTTACCGTCATGTTCACATTAACATTACGTGCAAAATTCACAGTGCCATGAGTTTGGACAAGGGGAAACTTTTTCTGCAAAATGTCTGGTATACATCAATGGAAGAAGGTTTTTGATGTGCTCATCCCAATATTGTGTTCTTTTTCTAGGTGGGTGAGATAATAAAAATCATGAAAGCATACATCAACATGATAGTGAAGAAACGCTGCAGCGTCAAATCAGCCACCAGTGTGGACAGTCACGCCAGCATCTGGACTAGGTGATATGAACGAACTGCCATGAGAGAGAGGCAGTTGTTTAAGGATTGGTATTTGCAACTTGCCAGCACAAGTGTAGCAAAGATGTTTTTAAGAACTCCACTTGACTGACTACTGTATTTAAGAGCTGAAGTGGCATCTGCAGTACCATAGGAGTTGCACCTCTGCCCAAAGACATTAAACAGTAACAACTGTTGTTGTTGTTAAATATTAACAGCCCAAAACTTGTTTTCCCTTGCTTGTCTGATGAACAATGTACCTTAAAGAAGCAAAGTCAGAAGCATCCTCCTTCTGCCTGTCCCCTCTGCTGCTTTCACAATTACCTGTCATACTGGCAGAAAATACCACAAGAATCTGCACTACAGGAGGCAGAGATAAGCTTCCTTATGAATTTCCAACATGCAAACATCTGGGATCAGGGGATCACAGCACAGTCTGCTAAGAGAATATTTGGTTTTTATTTATTTTGTAGGTAGCTCTGAAATTAGTCACTGGAGTTTTCAGGATATACTAATGATCTCATCTGGTCTTAAAAGTAAATGTCTTTTTGTAATTGAAGCCAAACAGTCCAATTAAGAGGTCAAATCCTACATGAGAGATCATTAAACAAACAAAGACACTTGAGGGGAGTTGTTACCTTCTAACGGAAATTCACAGGTACATGACTGTAAAAAATAGCACTTTAAGTAAAAATTCTAAATACTCAAACATAGAAGAAAATCCTGGGGAATAGTACCACTGAAATATATCATCAGGTACCATTTTGGTAATTCCAAGTAGCACCTGTTACCTAAAAATTAATGGTTGCCTTTTCCCCGGTACAGCCCAGAATACAAGATTGATTTAGTTGCATTACCAGAAAAGCTGTTCCTCACAAATTCCAGGTTTCAAATGGAGGTCAGAGGTTTTTATGGCCAGCAGCCTACCTGCATTAAGTTCCTTATTTCTCTAGATGGGATTTTAGGATGACTGGAACCCCTGAACTTTAGCTTTAAATGAACAGTTTCATACTGAGTGAAGAGATGCCTAGATAAATTCTTATAGGCAATAATTCAATTCCTTTGTACTACTGTAAGCAGATGCCAAGTCCTTCATTCTCTGCTGAGTTCTAATTGGAACTGCTCCCACCAGTGAATCTCCATATCCCCTTCCAGCCTCTCTTAGGTCCCTAGACATCAGCAAATATATATATATTTTTAAAAAATGCTTCTTGGAGGTTTTTATAGCCATTTGCAATTTGAAGAAGCATTTTTCTTTCCTTCTCAGTGAAAGATGACAGTCATCTTCAGTCTCCTGATTTCATTGTTTAAAACAATATTTGGTATTGTTAGTCGCATCACAAATAGGTTGCATTGGCAATCAAGAAACCTTGTGGCTAGGCCGTCATTTTCTACAACCCCTGTCAAGTCTTGGGGTCCCAAAATGTGAAGGCCCATTCAGTTTCCTAATGAAACTGTAGAGCTATGTACGTGATGTGGACCCTGTTGCAGGTTTGTTTAAAATCAGGTGTTTGTATTTCTGAAGAAGTGGCTGCTAAAGGCCTGTTAGCTATAAAATAAAAATTTCATAGACAAGAAAAGTAGGAGTCAGTATGCAACAGGTTCAGTTTAAATTAATCTTCAGGTTGTGCTATTTCACTAATGCTGTCATGTAACACTACAGTTTTGAGGCTTACAATGCAAGAAAAAACACAGTGCATAATCTGTGCTTTTCTCTCACAATACACTGCAGCATGTGCAAACACACTGTCCACCTGCCACACATCCAGCCTAAGAGGATAGCCACTACTGTATACTGTACTTTCAACTGGAGTTTTGCCTTAAATAGCTTTACTGAAGGATCGTACAAACATCCACTTTTTATCACAAAGAATAAAAAGATGGCCAGGTCACAAGTGAGAGAGAACAGGAATGCAGAGGCAACCTGAGAAGTAACACTTTGTGTTGGTCTATACACTGACTAGATCTGTTTATGTATCAGAATAGCCTTGATTATCCCAGTCCTAACTCTGCGCTATTTCTGTTCTGGCTCTTGGGTTGCTGCAGGCAGCTTGAACCCACTTGGGAATGTAACTCCCGTTAGTATTTGTTGTAATTTTGCTCATTTCTATTACAGAATTCCTTCTGCTGTCTTTTTTAATTTGTAACTGGCTTTACAAGATGAAAGTTTAATAAATTATTGGATTGCACAGGCTGTATTCACTCTCAGACATTGAGTGCTCATGTTAAGGTGTTTACTCAGCGATCTAATACTCAGAACTCGTAAGTAAAAAGGAGGTATCAATGGCATGAGTGGACAACAGCCCCTCTCTCAGAAGGGAAATTTGCCTCTGTGGCAAATAACAGAAAGCAATTTGCCATACAAGGTGTGAGGTTTGTTTCCAGGTTCTGCTGCTCACTCAGGGGCTGGTGTTCACCCAAGTGCACATCACTGAATTGGTAAATCTGCATAGGAACAGCTGAGCCATCGACAATTGTAGTGGGTTTACGTGGCAAGGTTTTGGTAGGAGGGGGGCCATAGGGGTGGCTTCTGTGAGAAGGATCTAGAAGCTGCCCCATGTTTGGTAAGGGCCCCACTGCTGACCAGAGCTGAGCCAATAAGTGATGTTGTTTTGCACCTCTGCGAGAGCATATTTAAGACTGGGAAAAATAATGCTGTGCCACGCAGTAGCTGGGAGAGTGAGAGGAGTGAGGAACAGCCTTGCAGGCACCAAGGTCAGTGAAGAAGGAGGGGGAGAGGTGCTCCAGGCGCCGGAGCAGAAGTCCCCTGCGGCCTGTGGTGAGGACCATGGTGAAGCAGGATGTCCCCCTGCAGCCCATGGAGTACCACGGTGGAGCAGGGTTCCACGCTGCAGCCCGTGGAGAGGAGACCACGCAGGAGCAGGTGACCCGGCAGGAGCTGCTGCCCGTGGGGGACCCAGGTTGGAGCAGTTTGCTCCCAAGGGATGGACCCCGTGGTCCATAAATCCTACTTTCTCTCTATGCTGAGTCTGTTTTGCCCATCACGATAATTATTGCGCGATCTCCTAGTCCTTATCTCAACCCTTGAGCCCCTTTCATCGTATTTTCTCCTCACTCCTCTTTGAGTAGGGGGAGTGAGAGAGCGGTTGTGGTGGAACTCGGCTGCCCACCCGAGTAAAACCATCACAATCCTTTTTGGCGCCCCTCCCAGCTGCTTCCATTCCACCCCTCGCCTCTGTGAAAAGCATATTTAAGAATAATCACAATATTCTCTCACTTTACAATCATCACAATCTTCACAAACCTACATCAAAAAGAAAAAGAATTCCCCACACCAAAATAAACACATCATCACAACACCGACGAAGTGTACAATTTACACACACACCACCCCTCGTCCCTTCACCACACTAACATGAAATATATTCTTTCACAATATTACATTTATAACAATCATCCAGTCCATGTTTTGCCCGTTTCCTCTCTCAACTATCATCCTTATCTCAAATTCCTCGAGCCCCACAGGGGGTGCCTGGCTAGCTCAGTCGGTAGAGCATGGGACTCTTAATCCCAGGGTCGTGGGTTCGAGCCCCACGTTGGGCGCCAAAAAGGAGACTCAGCATAGAGAGAAAGTAAGATTCATTGCTTATACTAACAAGCTAGAGAAGTGAGAAACAAAGGAAAGAAACGAAAAGCACCTTTCCCCCATCCACCCTCTTCCACCTCCTCCCCCCGAGCGGCGCAGGGGAACGGGGGAATGGGGGTCATGGTCAGTCTACAGCACTTCTTCTCTGCCGCTCCTTCTCGGTCACTCTTGTCCCCTGTGCTGTGGGGTCCCACCCACGGGATGCAGTCCTTGCTGAACTGATCCGGGCTGTCCACAGGCAGCAGCTCTTCAAGAACTGCTCCATATATGGGTCCGTACCATGGGGTCCATCCCTTGGGAGCAAACTGCTCCAACCTGGGTCCCCTACAGGCAGCAGCTCCTGCCGGGTCACCTGCTCCTGCGTGGTCTCCTCTCCACAGGCTGCAGCGTGGAACCCTGCTCCACCGTGGTACTCCATGGGCTGCAGGGGGACATCCTGCTTCACCATGGTCCTCACCACAGGCCGCAGGGGACTTCTGCTCCGGCGCCTGGAGCACCTCTCCCCCTCCTTCTTCACTGACCTTGGCGCCTGCAAGGCTGTTTCTCACTCCTCTCACCCTCCCAGCTGCCGCATGGCGCAGCGTTTTTTCCCTGTCTTAAATATGTTCTCACAGAGGCGCAAAACAACATCGCTTATTGGCTCAGCTCTGGTCAGCAGTGGGGCCCTTACCAAACATGGGGCAGCTTCTAGATCCTTCTCACAGAAGCCACCCCTATGGCCCCCCTCCTACCAAAACCTTGCCACATAAACCCACTACAACAATACAGACAGACTATCCTCTAGCAGACAACAGCTCTTTTGATACATCCACAGGTATGGAAACAAGATAGTGATGCACAGTCCCCATCAACATGCCCTTATATATCCCTTGGTCAGATGTTCTGAGAGCCCTCTGGGACCCTGGAGATCAGTCTACGCAAGGGGAGGTTTAGGTTGGAAATTGGTTGACATTTCTCCTCAGGAAGAGTAGTCAGTCATCGGAATCGGTTGTCCAGGGAGGTGGTGGAGTCACTGTCCCTGGGGATGTGCAAGGAAAGGCTGGACCTGGTGCTTAGGGACATGGTTTAGTGGGTGACACTGGTAGTAGGGTGATAGTTAGACCAGATGACCTTGGAGGCCTTTTTCAACCTTAATGATTCTATGATTTTATGAATTTCACCACCAACTGTTCACAGATTTTCAGTTTCATCATGCTTAGCACCTTGTGTAGTCTTTAGAGTTCCTTACTTTAGATGGGTACTGCCTCTGTTTACTTCAGCAGTTGCTTTTCTTTCCTCAGCTGTTGCGCATTCCTGCCTGTAATTGCACAACCCCTTGGTCTCCCTTTCTGCTTAGGAAGCCCCACACGCAGGCAGTTCCCCCTTATTTGGGTGGGTTTGGGGGCAGTGCCAGAACCGAACACGGACCTCTTATCCCGCAACCCTCCCCTGAACACCCCGTACACGCTAAAACCCCTTCCAGCAGCCCCAATCCATGTCGCCCCTCGGCCGTGAGGCACTGGGCGCTCACTACGCGTGCGCGGCGCCTGCCGCCATTTTGGGCGCTGCCTCAGCGGCCCGCCCAGGGGCCGTCCCTCGGCCGAGGCGGCTCGCGGGGGACTCCCGCAGTCCCCGGGCGTTCCCGTGTCCCCTCGTCCCGGCTCCCGCGGTGGGGTTGCGGGGCTGCTGGAGGTGCTCGTCCTGCGCCTCTCAGGCTGGTGGCTGCAGGTGGTGCTCGCTGGTCTCCTTCCCCGGCAGTGGTGCGCGCTGGCAGGCTCCCGTGCCTCGTGGTGAGTTTATCTGGTGGTGCGTTCGCCAGTGGTGCCCTAGAAGTGTTTGTCGGATAAGCCTGAGGTTTTTTTGTCTGCCAGTGCTGGTGTTTACACGTGAACCCCACACCACAGCCCAAGTAGAACTATGCTTTCTGTTTAAGTGCTTGAGTTTCGGGTGCCTGCGGGTGGTAAGTCACGAATCTGGAGGCTGCAGGCACGACGAGGTGCCCCCGTTCAGCCTGTAACGCGCCGAGCAGGGCCAACAGGTGTTGGTGGGAGGCGGGCTAGACCAAAGGGTGGCAGGGCAGGGTGAGGCAGAGGCTCTGGAGGGCTGTGCGAGGTGGATGGGCAACACCTGTGAGGGACAGGGCGACAGGTACAGAGCAGGTATGAAGCACAACAGCAGCTGCAGGAGGTAAGACACAGCAGAAACTTTAGGAGCCCAGCCCTTTTCGTCGAAGTAGCTCCTGATCCAAGTCCTGGGTAAATGTGCCCACGTGTTACCTGTGTACATGTAGTTTACACTCTCCCTTGCCACAGAGTGCCCCAATGCCCCTACCATGCTAAGGAAAATAAAGGCCAATGAAGCAGCAGGCAGTACAGTTGCAAATGGGGATGCCATACAGTCATGCAGGCGTATTTGTGACTTCATCTGAATCAATGACTTTGTTAGGTTAATCTAAATAGGCATACAATGATTTCTGGGTTTTACGGAGTATAAGACGTGTTGCATTTTTGCTTAAATGTTCATTCTATATTGCCTGTTAAAGGGGAACAATGACACAGGACATACAAAAAGAGAAGCTAAGAGAAAGCAGGAGTAGACAGAACTCTCTTAAAATTAATGCAAGTGCCCCAAGATACAGCATGTAAGAAAAGATCTTTGTTCTTGTTTGCTCTCTCAAAAAATGTGCACCTTTAGGGGCCACATAATGAAGAAAGCACATTTTGGAATAATTATTTTCTATCACTGAAATGCTACTTTCTTAAAACTTACCATAGAGAAAATTATTATATTTCTGCTGAAAAGCAGCAAAGCTACCAACCAGCTATTGTTCTGATTGTATTCCTTTCTGTGCTGCAAATAGAAATCTAGGACTTGCAGTCTGTGTTGCATTATCATTTAATCACAACAAATGCCTCATCTGGTATTTCACCATTCCCTAACCCTGCCTCCCTTTTTTCTGTCAAAAAGCTTAGTTAGTGGCAGATATTACAATAGTGGGCGTAGGCATTTTCAATGTGAAAATACGATAAAGGGATAAAAACAAGAAAATAGCATTAATGCTGTGCAGCATCTGCAAGTTAATTTCGTATCAATAGTGAAATTGCGTTTTGTAGTGCTTTGTCAATTGCCAGTTTTAAAACTTCAGATCTAAATGGGAGAAGTCCATTACAGTGACAACTGATTTTTTTCTTTCATGTACCTGATTGCCTGCTTTTCCTAAGCTTAGTGCTTTAATTTTGCTCATAGTTCTCTATCAAAGTCCATTAAATAATTTGGTCAATAAGAACTTTACATTTTCTGGAGAACAAAATGAATTGTGGCTTTTCAGTACTTAAAGGGGACATAAAAAAGATGGAGAGCAATTCTTTGCTCAGTCACATAATGACAGGACGAAGGGGAATGGTTTTAAACTAAAAGAGGGGCGATTTAGATTAGAGATTAGGCGGAAATTCTTCACTCAGAGGGTGGTGAGGCACTGGAACAGGTTGCCCACAGAGGTTGTGGATGGCACATCCCTGGAAGTGTTGAAGGCTGGGTTGGATGAGGCCCTGATCTAGTGGGTGGCATCCTTGCCCATGGTAGGGGGGTTGGAATTGGGTGCTCTTTAAGGTCCCTTCCAACCCAAACCAGTCTATGATTCTATGAATTAGATAAACTTTTATGAACGTGGGGGTTACACTGTTCTCCATACACGGAGCAATAACACATGCATAACATGTCCAGACTGTAATTCTGACTTTCAGCAATACAAATTGTAAATGTGGTCTTTATTTGTAACCACCAAATATATATATGTGTGTGTTCATACATCACTGACAGGGCATGCAATTCATTTCTGCTGTTCAAAAATGCCTGGATGTGTAACACATGACCAGAGCAATGAGCAGATGGTACGTTTGGTTTAAAAAATAAGAAGGAAAAAAATAATAGAAAATGCAAAAAATGCATCAGACGCAGTGTTCGTGCATAAGCACTTGTGGCTGATATCTATAAGAGTTAAGTTACTGATAAAGAAAACAGTGTTAAAATGAAAATGATGGATGGCCTAGTGTCAGATGTGGTTTAACCTTTCTGTGACTTAGGATTTGGTGAGAGATGCTTCAGAGACTGGGCAAAAATCAGGAAGAGTAACCCAAGGTGCTGCTCCATTTGCTATGGGTCTTTCCGCAGGAGTAAGGTCTTCTGTTGTAGCAGGACTGTGATGCGCACCTCAGGTCGTAGGTGTGCAAAAACCTTTGTGCATTTAGCTGAAGCTGAACAGTTCTTGTGTTGAGCTACTGCAGTCCAGCTGACAGTCTGTGGTTTAAAATGTAGGAGTTGTAAGATGTCTTCCCACTTCCAGTGCTGTGTGACCTGGGGAATGTACTTCGTTTTTGTTTCCCTGCTCGTCCTTTGTCTTCAGTTTTTACATTAATTCTTTTGATGCAGATGACCATGGTCATAGTTTTGTATAATAGGATGTTTCTCCTAGAAAGGCACTACCTGTACCTAGTAACACTGCCCTCTGACCAGGTGTTATGGATTTTAGAGGTCTGGAATTCAGAGTTTCAGGTGATACTTAAAATGAACACAGCTCATGCTTAAATTGCAAATGTCACAAGGCTGGAAGTATTTTAACTTTGCCTCTATTTTATGAGGAATTATGTTAGGAGCCCTTACAAACTGCATTAGAGCTAAGCTTTTCAAAGAAAGCTAAGCTGTCTCATGTACTGAATCTACTGAGCTATACCTTGATTTAAAAACAAAGGCACAGAGGAACGTTCCCTTCCTGGGCAAACCTTATCTGTGTAAAGCTTATCTGTTTTAATTGTGATCACAGCCCCTGCGCTATGTGCTTTTTTTATGTGGTGATTAATAAGCTGTACGTTAGCTCTGATAACTGCTTCCATGGAAATAAAACCAGTGTAAGCAGTTTAGTGTTTTATTTAACTTTATTCTTTCAGTAACAATACTGCTAAATAATTTTCCTATATATTTCAAATAAAGTTGGTTATTCATCTGCACTAAGGCAGTTGTGCTTGTTCAAATAAGAATCACCAGTGATTAGACAACTTGGGTATGATAAAGCAAACATGAGAAAAGGGGCCTCGCAAAACTATTTACATCATTCAAAAGAATAAAATATACAGATATTTGGTTTTATTATAAAAAGGATATAGTCATTTGTTGGGTAATTAGGATTTTATCACTAATTTCAATTTCAGACTCGCACCTAAAAATTGTCAAAGTATAAATACCTATAAAACTAGTAAATCTAAAAACATGGATTTGTAAATATTTTTCCCCAATTATTATTGTTGTAGAAAAGGACAATAAAACACCATTTTTAAAGTCTGTTAACTTAGAAATTGTTTGGCAAAGCATTTATGCTTATAAGCTAAAACAAGATGACAGGCACCAGGGTTTATGTTTCACACTTCTGGAACCGAGGAGGCTTAAGAAGGGAGGTGGGGACTACTTTCATTACATAGTAACTAGAAAGAAGAAAGAAAATGTTCACAATTGTGCCTAAGTACCAAATAAACAATGAAAGTGCTTATTTCTTCATCAGCAAGCTAAAACAATGTTTCCTTTACTATGCCCCTTCACTCTGCTATTTTAACAGGCTCTAAAGTGATACCTACAGAAAGTTCTCTATTTCTCAGTACAGATGATAACACCTGCTTATCAAAGTAGTGCAAACAGGAACAAAGAAAAAGTGCTGTCAAGGTAAGTAAACCGCAGGGAAAAAACACAGCTGAATGTTATGACTTTGCAATGTTGCTTTAGAGAAATCAGTAGTACGCTTTTTCAGCATGTCAGACCAAATGTATTCATATTTACCATGTCACACCATCATTAGATGGGGAATGGACTTCTGCATATACTCCTTCATAAAAGTAATCGTGTCTGTTCTGACTTTCGTACTGCACATTTAAGAGGTCTAATGACTTTTGAAAAAGTCAAATCATTAGAATAACATTTACAATACTGTCTTCCATTTTTCCCTTTATAACTTTCTTTGGAGTGCATAGAAAAGGCCACAGTGACACATTCCATACAAAAATCAAGTTTAAGTTTTATGTAAAATACTCAAGTATTTTTAGCATTTACATATGCAACTTAATTTACCATACATTCTTTCTCACTCCTTCCTTATATCTTTATCTTATTTCTTGGACAGACAACAGATATTTCATTTAACTCTAGTAAAACAAGAGCATTACTGGAGGTACAATGTCAGGAGCATCTCATTACAGAACATGGAACACCATCACTGCAAACTCCTGTCCTCAGGTGTCACAGTGCAACAGATCATAAAATGGAGGTCTTATCCCTGTTTCATCCACAAGAAAATCACTCAGGTCTAATTTCAGAGTAATCTGAGGACAAGCTAGAGCGTGATAGATCTTCCTCTAAGTACTATTCTAGGTGCAGTTTTCTTAATGTTTGTCTTAATTAATGCTTAGGTCTAGATACTGATTTCCACTGTAAACATTTCTGCTATTTGTGCTTTTAAAACTTTGTGAAAGGAATAGTGAAAAGAAACTGAATAATTTACTTAATAGTTATGTCACAGGATAAAACACAACATTTATGTCTTTGCTTTTATAAGGCCAAGGCTTTTATTATGTCTTGAGTTTTACTTGTGCTTGCAGTTAGCCCATAGTGGGTAGGTTTGCTAGTCCTGCTACCTTTGGGGGATATGATTAGTTATTGCCAGCTTGCCAGTCTCAGACTTAAAATATTCTACATTTATTTAATTTACTCCTAGATAGCATGGCTTTAGTGCAGGGTATTCCCTATAATTCTTTGCTCAAAATGTTCGTTCTGCATTCTGAGATTCTTATCTCACCATTATAACATGGTTTTTTTAATGACTTTGAGGGGAAAAAGTAACAGTGTGATCTTCCTCCACCACAACAAGAAATTTTAAAGATCACACTGAAAGTGCTTAGTTGTCTTAACTCCTTTCTCCCCTCCTGTATCAAAATTTATAATAGCTTTCTAGAAAAGCTGCTACACAAAAATGGCTTGTCTCCTATTTATAGTCTTTGTGCTAGCTGCTACAGGGTAAATCCAGTGCTAGCTATCAACATGTTACATCATTTGGCCTGAAGTTATTGAGTGAATTGTACAAAAGTGACAGAATTCATGTAGCAATTTTACATCCATTCAATACGATGATGCTGCATAAGAACTATTGGCACAAATTACTTCATTAAAAACGTTTTCCAGTAAAGAGAAGAAAAATAATACTCTAAATTAAAATACGTTACAGAACTCCAGAAACCTTGTACCTTAAAAAACTGAGGCCAAATGTAAATGGGCTTGAAGAAACATTGCACGCTTGTATAAAAGAATGAAATTTAGCTCCCATTAATAACCTTATTACTTTTTCAAAAAGAAGTAACAAAACATCAAGTAGTTCATTCCTTGTGGCTTCACACAGTGAAGTTCATGCTAAATTGCCTGAAAGGAACAGGTTCTCAATAGCTATCTTTTGTGAACACATCATCAGTTTCATCATCATTCATCCCTCTTTGGTAACGTACTGAAGAGAAGGCACTCCAGTGAAGACGCTTCTTTTTATAGAGAAACCACACTAATCCGACAGCGAAGACTAGGATAATTAACAGGGCAAATGCTACAGCCACCCCGGTATGATTAGAACCTGTAACAGAACAAAACAAAAATTGTTGTTATTTAAAGAGTTTTGGTAAGAATATTGCTTTCATGGGGTTGGTGCTTAGGTAGCTGTACACTAATACTGTATGCATTGTTGTAGGAGTCATGTAGCTGGAGTATAAAGGCAAATTGTTTCAACATATTAACAGACTTCACCTTATCAACTGCAAGTTAGTTATGAATCAGTATTTGTTTATTTTGATTAATCTGTTTAATGCTCAAGTGACTGCTGCTTTTTCTGGACAGAGCAGAATATGAGGAATTAACATGAGGCCTGAGTTCTTGTTGTTTGTTTGTTTTCTGGAACTGTGTGACCGTTTTCAGAAGCTTCCTCCAGACTGAAAACAATCTGCAGTACCTGTTTACTTGGCTCCTCTTACAAGAAGTCTTTCTGTACCTACCTGTATGGACTCACCCATGAAAGACACCCTCTGGTAAGAACTAAAAACACAGCAACTACTCTATGCTGTCTTTTAAGTGTGAATTTCAGTTCTTTCCCTTACCCTATAAAAGTGGACAGTGGGAGCTGGAAGAAGTAAGTTTCTATAGAATTTGTCCTTTGTTTCTCATCAGTATACTGTCTTAGCTGAATATAATTTTATGGCAGAACAGTCACAGAAGGCTCTTGCTTAAGGCAGAGCTATCTGATAGGTTCTTTTGAGGATTGCACTTTTTACTACTTTAGAGACTTTCCCCACCACAAAAAGAAAATCCTGAGTATAGTCACTACAATGTTAAGACTGCTAAAAATCAATTTTTCCATACCTAAAGGAGCTTTACAAACCACTCTGCTTTGGCTACGACTGCAGTCAACTTTAGACCATGTGCCAGTTGTAGACAGGATAACACTGCATTTTTCATTGAGTTCTGTGCTTTTGTTTTCCCAGTTGGCGTAATTAACTGATGAGCCATCAAGCCAATACAGGGACTGATCTGTTGAGAAAAAATTGCTTAGTTAGGTCACCAAAATATTCTCTAATACTATAATGAATGTAGCTCACAAACTACTGAACTATTTATTTACACTGCTAAAAGAATCAGAGCTGAGAATATCTATTCTGTATATTTAAAGCAATAAATATGAACACATCTCTTTTAGCCACACCTGTTCTCCAGACCTGATGTGTTTGGACAGAAGTGATGGCACCATCAAGCATCAATGAGAGTGCTGGAGAAAATGAACTTCACTGATTCCTGATTTTCTCAGGTGAGAATCAGGAAGAGACTTAACACATGACGAAGTCTAAAGGGCTCTGCCCTGCTGAGTGAGGGATGCCAACCTCATACAGGAGTTATTGTAGGCAACCAACACTACAAAACTGTATTCTTATTTGAGGATTTATGCATTTTTATTTACCACATGAAACACTCATGTTCATACATGGTTGCTTCTTCTTACCCTTAGAGCTCTGAGTCAGTCCAAGCCATACTTTCTTGGTGATGAGATCATTCTCCTTTATATGTGTGCTCACGAATGCATTTTCTTCGGCATCTCCTATGGTCAGAAGAGTTGCTGAAGGATCTAAGGGGAAGAGGAAAATGGTCAGAATTGTAGCTTCAGAAATTTCAGTTGTGCTCATACATTAAGCTTTCTGTGGGAACAATTACAACAAGAAAAAAAAATGAACTGGGCTTCTACAATTAGTTAAAGTAACCTGCAAAAGAAAGACAAACCCTGCACACCCTAAAATACAGTGTAATGTTATACTAGGTAGCTTCAGATGACTGATTATTCAAGCAGGTCATACAAAATAAAATGGAGTAAACTTACTGTGGCTGTGGACTACTTCCATGGAAGATATCAAAAGGTATGTCACTGATTCAGGATTTCTAGTCTTGTTCAAGTGATAACCCCTTATTTAAAAGGCTTAGCATTTTGCTGAATCAAGTTCTTCTCTAAATCAATAGTAGTGCGTTTTTTTTATAAAGTGTATATCCGTGTTAAAGAAATTAAGGAGTAAGAGGAAGGAAAAGGTACACAGTGAAGTCAAGACTCTGTACCCATTCTTTACCACTATATGCAAATATAAGCCAGAAGCTTAATTTAGAGGAAGATTACTTTCTCTTTCAGCCACCAGGGCAGGCTGAATAGAAAGGTGAGTCCAGAACTGGGTCTATTTGCACCTTTTCTTCTTCCTCCTACATAGTGAGTTTAACTTTATATTATGTGATTACAAAAATTATGACAGTCACTACCTTCTAAACTAAGGTGAACAAAGATTCCGTACATGAGGCTGCTTAACATTATCTTTTGCGATACAATCCCCACATAGCTTATTAAATAGGAGAGAGATTCCTTTAATTTGACAGAAAAACTGTGTGTTTTTAGTAATATCTATAATGTATATCTGCATAATATCTATATACCTTTATAATCTTTGGACTATTTGATAGGGATATCTCTGCAGGCAACTAATGAAAGCATATAATATGTAAAAAAAGCACTGCTAAAAGCACTAACTTTATTTCTAAAAAAGTTATTTGTATAAAATAAAATCGTTTTCTTCCAAATTGTAAACCTTACATTTCTGAATCCTCTGTGAATGAATATCTGCATTTCCTTTGCAGATATCCATGTGCCAACCAAATTGTCAGCACATTGCAGAGTTCTATCAAGGACCTTAACTGGATGTTCAGAGGTAAAGCTACCTATTCATTTTCCTAAATTAAAGAATAGCTGAAAAGCTGAAGCATAGCCAGTGTATGGCTTTCATTCTTGTTTTTAATTCTTTTGGTATAATAGACTAATTACAGATTGTAATGTGATAAAGAGTCTAAACATACTCAGTTTCTGGCAGACTTTCTTAGCATCTTCCACATTATATACTGAAAAGTTGTAGAACGCCATGTCAAATGCGTAACAGTGATCCTTATACTGTATCCACTGCAGTGTTCCACTAATTTGCGGGCATCCTGGGGCATGGCTCACTTGCTTTTGCTGTAATTGTCTCTCTGGAAAGATAAAGATATCAATGTTACTTCTGCTGCAGGAGGTTGTGCAGTCTGTCTGTTGTAGTAACATGAAGCTATTAACAAGGACTCCTTGTTAATACTCTCATATTCCTTCTTCATGTCTTGTAGAATTATTTTAAAATGGACATAAGACAAGTCCCAAAGACTTGGGAACCTTTTTTTTTCCATTTTGTTTTAGGGTGTTTTGAAGTTTGGTTTATGTTTGATATAGATTTGATTAAGAAAAAGATTAACACGTATATGTCAGAGGTGACCAAGAGAAGACAAGGATTGTTTTAGATTTTCACCTCTGGAACAGAGAGAATGAGTCTCCAACATTTATTAAAAAGCCTTCTATCATCCCTGCTAGACTCTTAAAAAAAACACGTGGTCTTTCAGCCTTTGTTTCTAGTTCTAAATAAAACGTGTAAAAATAGAATACAGAAGACAACTACATAAAATATTGAAAAGTAATACTTACTGTTTGGAGGGCTATAGCAAATGGCACCTTCAGCAACATTTGTACATTTTGTACGGTTCCAAGATCCTTTAGTATCCAACAGAACACAGTTCTCAGTAGTATTTGAGTTTTCTAATTCCCATGGATAGTAGTCAAAGTCAGTTCCATCTGACCATTCAAAATTAGCTTTGCTACCCTAATTAAAGAAAACTACAATTTTTAAGCTGCAGTACATGATTGTGGTTTAAATCTTGTCATCCATTAATAAGTCATGTAGCAATAGCTATCACTTGATGAGTGATAAATTAAAATTCAGGTACCTCATTCTCTCAATCCAAGCAATGATTAACATAGGAATCCTACCTGTTTGTGCGAACTGAGAAACCACAGCACCTTTTTAAGTTTAAACCTGCGGTGTGCCTTGTAATATTCTATGGCAAACGTTTTACTTAATGTAATCCTGCTGTTCCATTTAAGCAGTCTGTCTTCCTTTCTGCAGAGATTACTGGGCATGTTGCAAACTGCTGAACCGCTGGCATTGCTGCAGTGCATAAAGCAGGCCAGGCTCAGCAATGGTTTGCAGCATCAGCTCAAACTGCAGATACAGTGATGGAAACTCTTGATGATGAAGAGACATTGTGAGAATGGGGGACCCATTCACGATCAAAGGAGAGGCAGAGGTAGGAAAGGTAAGCATAGAAAACACACCCCTGCTCTCTCTGCAGAGGACTATCCTGCCAACCAACTACAACTACCAGTTCTGGAGGCAGATTTGGGGAATTATGTGGGAAACAGGGTTGGGACTATGTGCTTTTGCTCCCAGGACAAGCGGACAGCAAAGGAATATAATCTATAGCTTCGCCTTGTAGAAGGAGGGATGCATAACTTGCTAGAGAGCCAATTCCTGAATGGCCTTGAAGAACTAGTCCTGACCTGCACCAAACATACTCCATATAGCCATATGTCCTATAGTCTGATTGCATTATTTTAAAGTTTCAAAGATTCAGAAAAAAATAGTAGTAACGTCTCTACATACACTGAAATTTAATATGCTTTAACATATGTTACATGGAAATAGAGCTTCTAAGGATCTGGAAGAAAAATATGGGAAAATATTTGATGTCATGTACAGAATATTATGTACAAACTCTTACTGAAGTTACCAACAGTACATACTTACATCATGAATTGACAACCCAAGCCACAGAGGATAGCCATCCTGTTTGACAATATCTTCCAGAAATAACTGTTGTGATTCACTGTGTACACTTGCTAGATCGCTCTTATTTTGTTTGCATTCTCTCAGTGCCTCGTACCACGTTAATTTTTTCTGAAGTATCCTGTATGTTCTGTTTCCATGTGGAATAGACTCAGGCAGTCGAGGTTTGTGCTGCTGGGGTCCTATTTCAAAGAAAAACGAGACAAACTGTACACTTCATTAATATTACTAGGAACATACAGAAAGTATTAAAATTAATCTGTAACAATGCAAGACAAGAGTTAATTTTTTTCAGTACAAGCCACTTAATATCATGTAAAATATCTTTTGCTATTTTGAACATCACAAGCAGCCAGTGACAGAGTACAGCAAAAACTCTACGGAGTACAAAAGGTGCTGCAGGACCAGAACTTAAATTATGAGCCTCATCTACCCCTCCATAAATTATACATGAATCTTCTCTACAACTTACCCCTTTCAATTTTACAGGCAAGGATACTGTACACATTATAGTGATGAGCATGCCAACTTTGAGAATAATTATAAATATCCCAGAAACCATCAAGATTTACACCAGCAAAAAAGTTGTTCTTCTTTATGGTAGGTCTTCCCAGCCTCCAGTTATTGTAAGCCAGATGAGTTTCGTCATACCACTTCAGAACTTTATCTGTGGAAAATATTGCATATTTATCAAAATGTTGTCATTATGTGTACAAATACCATTTAGCTTTTAATTACATTAACATATATTCACTTTGGAAAAAAATCAGTGATGCTCTAAGTTACTCTAAATTAGCTCTGTATACAATGCTAAATATGTTAGTATTACTCATCCAGGCCCTTTTACATCCTGCTTTCCAGGGAAATCAAATCTAGATGAAACAGAACATACTGGATCTAATTATCACTCAAACAAAAATCATGTCCATAACTATTTTCTTCTAGAAGATAAATACAAATATAAATCATTATTATATGTTTATATTTGGTTTGACTTCGGCTATATACTGAAACATGCAAGAAACATGCACTTAATGCTGGAAACCATCTCCAATCTAGTTATTAAAAAAAAAAGACTACTTACCACTGTCGTCATAAATTACACCCAGCCAGACCCACATAGCCAGACCACTGAATGAATGAAGCTGCTCAGTAACAAAGTTATTCTCTTCTTCATCTCGAACACTCAGAACAAATGCTTCTGGGTCTGTTGAAATTTTTTTTAAAATTACTTTCTTACAGATTCACCTTTCCGTTACAGCAAAGTATTTTTCACTACTATTATTAACTACTACAGATATGTTAAAAACGCATAAAAGCAAGACAAAAGAACCAAATGAATAGTGGGAAAACAATTCTCAAAGATGTTGTCAACAGTGCTTCCCCTGGTTTGTGGCTAAGACTCAGCTCCAGATATTTTTATGGGTTCTACCATCTGTAAAGTTTTATTTTCCCTTTATTATTTTTAGTAAAAATTGGCTGTATAGAACACAAAGCTATCAGCAATCTTTCACAATGTTCTTAATACTTATCATCTAGTAGGCAAATTAAGAAAAAGACAGAATTGAAATCAATTAATGAAAAATCAGTTTATGGAAAGACGCATGTCTTTGAAATGCTAAAAGAATTACTTAATATGAGAGGGAAGCTGTTCCTAAGTGTACGCTTTGTTCAGGATGATCAGGAAAAGCCCACGTGCTTTTCTGAATTGGACTGTTCTCTGCCTGTTTACTTTGTTCACTTCACTGTTCCATGGAACAAGGGAGAAAAGTACTTGTGACTGTAAAGACAGAATGTTGCCAAGTGGATAACAATTACCCAAACCATTTTAAATTTGCATATTTTAAATAATAAATTATGTTTTCCATTTTTCAGAGATCTCAGAATTCAGTAGTTCCTAGTTATCCTCCTCTCAAACACGTGGCCTTGCACTTTTTTGATCAGAGTAGCATGAGCACAAACAGCATCAGGCAGTGCAACACAATACACATATCCAAATGCACAGCCTTCCTAAACCCTCACTTTGCTGTCTTTTTAAGACAGTGACTCAGATCTAAAACTAATCTTCCTCAAGCTGGTACGTCCTTAGAAAGCTGTAATATAAAGAAGTACTTACTCATTTTCTTGCATAAATGATGAGCTTCTTGTGACTTCAGTTCTTGCCATCTATTTTTTGTTATCATAAAAGTATAACAGTTGTTTCTAAATGATATCCAGGGTGTATTTTTAATCTTATGTGGGCACTTAACTTGTGTAACTTGTTCTTTTTCATTCTTCTCTAAATAAAGAAAGACATTATTAAAACAATTTTACACACCACAGTACATTTTCAGGTAGGATTTTGAAACAAGCAAGACAAATAAGTGTTGCCCTCTGGATGTGTGATGTGTTACTGTTTTCAATTTCTTCATGACAGTGAGGTTTGGTTTTTTTGTTGTTGTTTTGGTTTTGTTTTAAAGTAACTAAATAAGCAGTAAACATTATAAAAGAATACAAACCTTTACAGCTTGTGCAACTGTTAGGTTATATAGGTTTAAGAATAAAATTGCTACATAAAAATGCTAAGCATGAACAAGTAACTAAAAGCTCTTACTGTACAAAGGTAGATCACCGTAACAAATAAGCTATTCCATAGCTGGCAATACATCATAGTTCTATGACTTTAATACTTGATAAGTGAGAAGAACTCTTCTTGCAGTTGATTAGAGCGGAAGCACCACTTAAAGATGTGATAATCTCAAGTATATACTTTACTGTGACTCCGTATGTACAACAATGGTTTAACTGTGTCTTCTCACACAAATATTATTATTGTTATTATTAATGTTCTCTTAGAGAATAAATCTGTGATAATCTGAGATATTTTTCTCTTTGAGAAAGGAGTCATGCTACATATGCACCCCCCGCCCCTCCCCCAAAAAAAGCTGTCCTGCTATAACAGATGTATATTTAGAACCGTTTATGTGAACTGAAGATGACTTTAATTTGCATCTTTCAATTCAGTGTCTACGTGCTGTCTTTCTCCTCCATATAGTCAGGTATCTCTTACCCGTTTTAGACTTGAACGACTGAAGAGGTCTCAATATTAAGATGTTTATAGTACAGAGGTAGCTCAGTCATCTTCCACATGCAAGTGGGAGAGATAGTATGCAATGGTATTAAAGTAACAGTACAAAGGTAGAATCAGTTGACAATATAGAGGGTATAGTTTATCCCAAAGCACTTACGCTGAGTTTGTTTTTATGTAGCCTGTGGATTAAGATCAAGGTGCATACTACCCTATTTTAAACAAGCTAGTCTGATGGAATGCAATTTAAAAAATAAAAATAAATTAATTTTGAAGTTACAATCTGAAATTTTCAAATATGCTTCACCATAAAACAAAATGCAGCTTTTTGAAGTATTTTACTTGCATACATACTTTCTGATGAGTAGCAAATGACACCTCGGTTTTCAGAGGAACAGTCAGCAGTTTTCCAGTAGCCATCAGTATCCAAAAACACACATTCTTCACTTGTTTCTTCATCATCTTCAGACCAGCGACTAAAACTAACGTGTTTCCCATCCAGCCAGCCATAATGTTTTCCACCCTAGCATTGTGCAAATAAATGGATCAGCTTACATAGTAAATAAAAATAAAAAATATATAATATGCATATATAAGATACAGAAAACATGATAACACATTTGCATTGGCCAGAAAGTGCTAAACAGATGGCATTCACAGTGTCTCTCTCTGGTGTGAACTGTTAAACGTTCCGCTACTCTTTCATTTTGATCTGTTCACAATGTAACAAGCTTTGTTATTTTAAGTTTTGCAGTTGCAAGAATATGAAACAGCTGATGTGGATGACAAATTACCAAATGTTGATGCTTAACTTAAATGCTTATGGAGGAAGGCCAGGCAATGAGATGTCCAAATTACATCATTTGCACTTGTAAATCAATGGCAGGTCTAATTATCTCGTCTTGGAAAACTGATAATATCTGAAAGCAGAGTTTCTCCACAGAGAGTTGAAAGTAATCTAGCAAGTATTTAAGTAATTTAATAAATAAGACTTGTTTCTGCCCTGGAGGATGCAGGAGGAATAAGAAAAAGTCCACATGCAACAACCATGGTACCCTTTAAGAATCTTACATTTTAAAGTTTTCCTCAGGAAATCTCCTTGACTCATTGTAATTTAATGTATTTTGAATCTTTGTGTGTGTACAATTCCAGCACTGGAATAACAAGATTAAGATTCAAAAGAGGAGGGAAAAAAAGTTGTTCTGGTCTCTTCATCTTCATTAAGATGAAATGCCTATTTCCTTTTAGAAAATATTCTCCGTAAAGTATACACTGAAATTTCTATTTTGTTTCCTGCTTTGCCTTGAATACCCAGTAGCCAATTACTGACACAGGAAGATCGTAACACTGTAGATGCCAAGTGAGCACCAGCCTTTGCAGGTAAGGCTTTTTTCAAACCAGTTTTAAGTTTTTTCTTGCAATTATCAAGACTCGTGTTCAGCAAAAAGATAAGCCCTGCAAGCAAGCCTAGACCTGTTCATTAACAGCTAAAAGTGCTTTCAATCCACACTGAAGATCACCAGGAGGTCCTCTGGCTAATAAAGGCAAAACAGTAAAGCAGTACCTCCTGCACTGGCTTTTCCAGAGAATTTAGAAACAAACACACACAGCCACAGAAGAGAAAAAAAAAAAAAAAAAACAACAACACACTAACGCATCTCAGGGATGTCTCCCTCAAATTCAAAACAGAAGTAAAAATACCATGAAGTAACAACAGAGTTTAGCTTAAACTTTAGAAATATATCTCCAGAAGTATTCAATTATTCATTCTGGATTTCATTTGCTACTTCTAGTTTCTCCCTTTTAAAACAGATTTTGAGTTGACTTTTTACAGTGGTACTGTAAACAGCGTTGATGATACTAAAAAACAATATCAATTAGTTGTTCAGTAACAAAAGAGACAAAAGGTAATACCTGTGTTGATGCTACCCTACAATATGTCCCTTCTTCCTATAATCTTTTAAAACAATTGTCTCCTCTTCAGTCTATTCAGTGGAGTCCAACGACTGACTATGTAACTCAGAGAACAGAAGACTTAGAACATTAATCTTGAGACTCTCTGGATGATTATCACTAAATGAAAAGTTACCCCAGAAATTAATGTGTTACTGCATTTTTTAATCCCAATTTCTACTTCATACAACTCTAAAGATTACCTTAAGCTACAGTCTGAGTGGAAAATAAAACTTACATCTCTACTGAAGAGCCCAATCCACAGTGGGTGATTATGAAGGGCAGCCTGAACAGCGAGAAAAGCCTGCTGGAACTGATCTGTGATGCTAACCAGCTGCATCTTGCGATTTACGCATGCAGCCATTGCATCGTCCCAGGACAAATTCTTCAGAATGACTTCGTATTGAACGTTTTGATAGCTGAACGTTTCATTAAGGACTTGCTCTGTCTGATTATCAGCAGCTCCTATGCCTAAATAAGAAATCCAGTTATTAGATGGTTAAACAATGGAATACATTCTAAACTCCCAATTTCTCTGTAATAAACAGAAAAAAAAAACTGTTTGTATTCCCCTGGAAAAAAATATCAAGAATACTTTCTTAGGAAGTAGACTATGCTAACAAGTTTAGTTAGAAACAAATATATTTAACGCTTTAGACAGAGAATATATAAAAGCAAAAAAAGCAGGAAGGGCTATTTTCAGCCACTCTATTTTTATCACTCTCTCTTGGCTTCACATGTTTTTTGTACCTGCTATTTTTATTTAACTGCTAAATAATGTTAAAAATTTCGTTTATTGAAGAAAAAACATACTCCATAGCTTCAATTAGATACAGCAGTGGGAGAAAATGACTGCTCTCTGCTGCTAGATAGCAATTGCTATAGTTGATTCATTTATCTCTGTGGAGCCTGTGGATTTACGCTTATGCAAATCCAATGGGCCATAAATCTTGTCTATACAGATCTCACAGTGTACAGCACAGTCCCAGAGTTCCTTACTGCCATCCACACGTATATTGGGAATTGATTTTGTTTCCACATGCACTTAATTAATTATAGAAAATCCACGTTGAATAGGGAGGAGTGTAATTTACTGTTTGTGTTCTTAGCACTGAGTCTCGCCACAGTTATCAGCATCATTCTGAAGGCAGACAGCTCAGTGATGCATTGCAATTGCAGTTAATAAAATATGCAAACGTTCCCATGGGTGGTAAATTAAAGCATGCAAAGCTAGTAACTCCCACAAATTTATACATAATAAATAAATATGTTTTCCTGCAAAAAAAGACAGAAGAAACTTGACATGGAAGCATAAACAGGCTCAATGAGAGAGGAAAAAAACACAATAAATAATAATGTAAAAATGGCTAATTGGTAGGCTGACTGAGCCATTTTTCAAAACACAAGAACAGATAAAAATAATATACATCTGGTATTTATGCACTATTTCCAGCTTTCAGTAGACCATAAAAGCGACAAGGCTGAAATAGTCTGAACAAAGTTGCTTATGCCCGCTGCCAAATGCTTTCACTTAATATACAGCTAGTAAAAAAGAACCATTGGACCAGAAGAGTCATTACATATCAAAGGGTACCAGACTGGAAACAAGTTAGTAAGGAAAGTGTTTCTGAGAGAGAAAAGAAGTAATTGCTGATGATGAACGTCTCAAGAAGTTGTGCAAATCACAATCATACCAAGATTTCTTAGGGATCTGAGTTGTCTTTTTCCCCTAGGATAAAGCTCAAGGCAACTTGGACAGGTCTCATAGCTATCCCCGCAACCTTCTGAGGTCCCTTTCCACACAAATCACCTTAAGATCTGTATCACCAATGACCGGGACAGTCCCAAACCGTTTCTCATTACATCTGCTACCGTTCTGGCTAGGAGGAAATGCTTACTGTTTTAGTTAACCCAGACTGATAATACATCCATCTATGCAGATCAACTTTCTATTAATAATTTTTTTTTTTTTTTTTTTTTTTTTAATTTTTATGACTACATCTCTCCCAGCTAAACTTCAAATGTGGACACTTGGAATTTCCAAAATATTTGGCACTGGAATAAAGAATATTTTTATGTTAAATAAGGGGGATAAGTTTGCTTTGCCTATTTGAGAAAGAAGAAAAAGAAGAAGGTGAATATTTTTTGGGGTGTTCATTTTACACAGCTTTTTTTTTTTTTTTTTTTCCCTAAGAAGATAAGAAGTTAGTTACTTAAGAGGTTTAATTATATAGAAGTACATACTCAAAAGCGGGTATGCTGAATATTAGCCCATAGCAGTAATTAAATGCAAGAGTAGGTATATGTGTTTGATCTAGTTCCAGTAATTTGTGCCGAGCAACCTACATGGCTGTATCGGAATATTACTTTTAGTTCAGATTAAGAAACCCTACTCATGCCAGTAAATCTATGAAGCTAGGGAAAGCCACATCACTGCAAATTACCACTCTTCATGTAAGCCCTCAAGATTTGCTCTGGGGAGACCAATTTCAACTTCAAGAGCACATGGTATCTCATATTCTGATAGTGCTAAAAGCACAGGAGTTGTTTAAGTACGGTGAAAATATTGTGAGATTCCTCCCCAGGACTTCCATCTTCTGAAGGAGTCACTTGTTCTAGCCCTTGATGTATATGACCTCTACATCCCCAGAACGTTAAAGCTCCTATATGCTGAAGCATGGTTCCAGTGAAACCACGCAGTCAGAATCTCTCAGGAAAACAGATACCTTCTGAAATGGTCAATAAAAACACAAGGGAAAATTCTGAATAGCCAATAAAATTTGTCCCACATCATCGCCCTTTCACACTATGCTTTTCCAGAATGTACCTGCTCAGTGTCTACCAGAATCTTGCTCTTCAAGTGCAGTGATTTACATGTATTAAGAGGTCTTCTGGCATACGCATCTTAACAGCAAACTCTGGCTCTAATTTATTTAAATTATTTCAACTCTTCAAACTTACCTGTAGGCCGCTGGCATATACCCAAGAAATGCCTGTCAGCGCAAGCAGTGAAATTCCATGTTCCAACATACTGAGACTTGGGATCATTGAGGATTACACCACACTGATTGTTAAATTCTTCATCAAAAAGCTGAAAATCATAGATACGCTTATCAGACAAAAATAAAGTATAAACATACTTGTGTAGAGAAAGTGAAAGAACATGAGGCTAGGAGAACTTGATCTGTCTGAACTTATTTAAGAAGTTTCAAAGGAGTGGTGCAATACAGCTTGCCTGTTTTACAAAACACTACCAGGTGCTTAGACTCAAAAAGAATTCATAAGCTAAATATGGGGGAAGAACATTAAATGAAAAAAATAAACTCTTAAAATAAATCTTGTTCGTGGGTGTGATTCCATTATTTTTATTATGCTTCGCCTTGGTAGAGCAGCATGCTAAATACCGATGTATGATGGTTTACAGATGCTAAGTATAACTGAACTACTAATTATTGATGGCATCTTTTTGATGACTGTTTTTATGTAGTCTTTAAATTGCAGATAGCAATTACAGAAGAGTTTTTAAATAGTTTTTTGTGGTGTTTTTTTTTGTTTGTTTGTTTTGGTTTTGGTTTTTTCCTTCACCTTTCAAGACATCATACAATTAAAGGTCCAAATAAACTGAATTCCATTAGTGTCAGTCACTTTGTCGGCCAATTAAAATCACTACTTGAGGGATCTGGTCTGCCTTTTTATTTTATTTATTTATTTATTTTTGTAAATCTTTTTTTCCCTTTTTCTTTTGATACAATCAGTATTCCAACTTTTTCAATAGTCAAGAGAAGTTTAATAGTCAAAAGTCAGAACTTACATCCAGAGGAATTTTCCTTAGTCTTCCTGTCAGGAGTGGGTGAAAATTACTATACAACAGTTTACTCCCATCTATCCATTTGTTTTCTCTTGTGCTGAACAAAAACTGCAAGCCAATCCAAATATCTTTTGGCATTTCAGGAAGCAAGGATGTTATAAAATCTGTTGGACAAAACAGTAAACAAGCACACATCGTGGTTCAGACAACAACAAACACTTGAAAAACCACTTTGCATAGATAATTCA
The DNA here is from genome assembly GCA_011076525.1 of Nettapus auritus. NCBI lineage: Eukaryota > Metazoa > Chordata > Aves > Anseriformes > Anatidae > Nettapus > Nettapus auritus. The sequence continues at coordinate 22,826,119 of CM021771.1, read as the reverse complement.
ACCCCCATTTTTATCAGCTTCATTTTCCTAGTCCTTTACAATTCCCAAACGCTCATCACTGCCTTCTTTCATAATCAACCCCAAAGGTGTTATCTTTTATCTGAACAGAACAGTCTATTGGTATTTGTCCTCCAGATTTTCAGCTGAGGAGCAAGGAGTATATTTGACTTGTTTTTGCCTTCAGCACTTTGTATCCTTGCATTTACACAAATTTCAGAAGCTGCTTTTCCACAAGTCTGCATGAACTTCTATTGTCTCCCTGCAGAGAGAACACGAGTTCTCTCCTTCCCTCTCCAAAGTGATAAAGGAAGTCATAGCTCCCATCTTTCTCTCCTACTGACATACCTCATAAGGCAGAACCATTTCTTAGATTCTAGCAGGGTTTGCCCACCCCATCATCACAGAAAGTAAGACTGGACAAAGGAAGAGAGGATTAGATGGAAAAAAAATCCAGCCAAAGAAATCTTAAACCAGAACCCTCTTACCAAGCATTCTGGAATGAAACAATGGCCTTTAGTGAACCCCCCCAGGCACCAAAGGCATTTGCTCAGCTTATCTAGATCAGGAAGACAAACTGAAGCTATGTAATTAGCTACTGCTGACATGTCTTAACTACTGGCCACATGCGAGCCTCAGCCTATTTTCTAAGCTATACAAATCCATGGAAGATTTACATGTCATAACTAGCCACCCTCCTAACACCAATGGGACCAGCCCACAGAAAGAGGCAAGCTCCTTTATGATCACACTTTTTTTCCGTGTATGTGGACTTCACTACTTGGGGGGAGGAATGGCAGGGGACAAATAAAAACTGCGGTCTTCACAGTACAAAGTCTACAGTCTCAGTTGTTTTTAATAGGCAAAGCAAAAGATGGAAAATTTTCATTCAGCAGTGACCCTTCTCTCCTTGATCTTTAATGCAAGGTTTTACTTTTTTTTTTTTTTAAATTTATTTTTACTGACTGAATTTCCATGTTTCTAGCAGCACAAACAATAGATGACACATTTTTAACCAGTCTTGGATTTTTAGCATGCTCCTGGTATGCCTGTAGATAAGCAAGTGATTTTATGCTCTAGTTCTCAAGCAGAACTATACTGAGTTTGGAAGAGAAGCTGCACACTAGAAATGCCCCCAGTTCACCATACCTTGCTCAGCTTGATCTGAGATAGATGGAAGTGCACCTCCAAAAGTTATACACTTTTCATTAGCTGCATTGAATGTTAAATATTCAGATTTCATCTTTAGAAAACACTGCAAAATAAACATAAGAAAAGATTTTTTTCATACCTAAGAAGAAACTCATAAGAAAATGTTTCTAAATCAGCCTTAAAATCTCACTTCATTTCCTGTAATAAAATGTAATTATTTTTCTTAAAAAGTATGGGAACCGATATTGGCTAGTAGAATGGATAAATACAAAAACGATTAATCATCTCCCTGAGTAGCTCCTCACTCACAGCAGAGGATTAGAATTCAATAACTTTTAATCAGCTATATCAGGATCGTGTACTGTTTTAAGAATGAGAATGCACACGTGTTAACTAAAGTCAGACTGGGATGGGCCAAGAATCTTTTACTGTAACACATTATCTTTTGCAAGAAACTATATAGGAACTCAAAAGCTATATTCTGCAATGACTTGAAGTAAATTTGCAAGTATTGGCACAATGCAATGTGTGGATTTGATGCACACTCCTTCTTACATACAGGGAACAGCAACAGGTGATATATTAGGAATCAGTCTAAGATTTCAAATGACTACCTTGAAACGTAGTACTGAAATTTACTATAGTATGGCTTTTGATTTCTGTTGGTTCATTCTTAAAAAGTTCCTCTAATTCCTAAGCAAGTTACATTCTTAAGGTGATGTGGGAAGCAGAAATCTCTTCCTTCCCTTTCTAATACTGCTTTTTCTTCAAAGCAGAGATTTGATAATAAAAACAAAGTTGGACCTAAGTATATGGTGAGGGGAAAATGAAAGTCCTGGAGATTACTGCTTTGAAATTTGAAAGCCATCAAAAAAGGACAGAGAAGTAGAGGAGATGATTTTAATCACCACGTGTAGTTTTCAAAAGCCACCTCCCAGTTCATTCCTGAACAGAGTGGATACTTCCTTGCCTCTTTCAGCAGGGCACTCCATCTTACTAGACTATGAAAAATAAGTAATGATAATTGATCTGTGTTTTTTCTGTACCTTATTCCGAAACCGAAGCCAATCCTTAGGGCAACCTCCTGTGACTGGGCGGTAACTGGGATCATGTTTCTCCAGTAAGGAGGCATTATTTTTCTCACAAATGAAGGGCAGTTTCATGTTACAGTTAACTGGGTAGTCTGCAAAAATGTAAGTTTTAAAAAACAGTTATGATAATTTCTGCCATGCTCTAATTGCCACACATATTTTGACATGATGAAATGTGAAGCAAAGTCCTTTTCAGTGCATCTACAGGGAAGTATGATCCAATATAAAGCTTTAAACGTAACAGGAGAGCAAGAGACAAATGTAAATGATTTATATCAGACAATAATATAATCATTCCTACAGATACAGATTCTGATCTCTTCCAGTAGCAACACTTAACATAGGTAGAGGTAACTTCAACAGACAAAAGATGAAATTAAAAGAGTTTGAATATGAGGACATTTTCTAGTATAGAGGGTGTGTAATCTGAAGTCCGCTAAAGCCAAAAGAAATTCTGAATCTGCCCTGTACTGTTTTACATGATTCCAGAATTAACTGGACTGTCTTCCTAGTAAAGTTGAATTTTTGGCTAATAGTGACGAAAACAGGTCAGCAGCATACAACAGAATAATGGGGGAAACTTGCTTTAAAGTGGAAATGAGAATACACATATTTAGTCTCTAGAGGTTACAAAATTTTCCCAATGTAAAGCAATGTTGCAAAAAGAAAAGAAGAAGCCTCAAGTACCACCAGATAGCATTTACGTTACTTTTTGTACCTTTTCCAGTATGACTCCACTACTTAATAAAATTTGCATCTCCAGCTGCATATTCAGTTGCAGGCAGTCAAACTACTCTAACAACACTCTTAATTTCCAGAACTTAAAATACGTTGCATATACACAAAGAAGACCAGAGAAACAGATTTCATGTAAATTAATTTATGTCACAGAAGGAGTGACAATCAATCATAAAAAAAAATTGTCATATGAATTCAGGTTTGCCTCTGGACATCAAGAAATATAATGGCTTCTACGATAAAGAAATAAATTATTCAAAATTGAATCAGATAATTATCAAGAAGCCATTCACTTCTAACTCAGTATCAGTGTGCATTCAAGTATCCGAGTTTTGGCAGAACAGTTTTTTTGTTTGTTTTTTAACATAATAATGACATACAGGGGGAGAAAGATTGAAAACAACCATACCTCTGTACCAGTTCTTTCTAGAAACATACCAGCAATCCCTCAGAAATCGATCATGGAAGCGTGGAAATAACTGTAAACTGGATACAAACATTTCAGAGTCAATCTCCAATCCAGTGTGATCTTCAGGTGGAAACTCTGATAGCAACAGAGCCAGTACATACAAAAATTTGGGCTGGTAATTGTTTCTAGGAGATGCCCTACAACACTGGAAAGGACAGATGGGGAGAAACCAGACTAGGAACAAACATGTGGTAGGTTCAAAAGTTATATACCATGCCCAAATTAATTTTGTTAAGGAGATGTGCACTACAAGAGTAGATGATTCATTGCATGCTGCAATTGCTAGCACACTGTGAGGACAAGTGAGGAAAATGGTCAACAGCCCATGTTTATCTTTTCTAAAATATTTTTAAAGTAGTATATCACTACAGTATTTTGGCAAGTTAAGATTTTTGCTTATAAGAAGCTCATCTTCCTTTGCTGAAGCCACAGACAGCACAATGCAAGGTTTGCTGTGAAGCATCCCAGCTCTACAGGAGTACAGTATTAGCTCTAAGACTTTCACATTACCTAACTGGGAGAAAGATGTCAAACTGATTTCACATTTCCTGTTCTCAGATATTCTCACCTATCCTCAAAACCAACAGAGAGGCTGTTTTTTTTTTTTTTCAGAATCTCTTTTTCAGTTCCCCAGTTATTAACAAGAAAAAACTGGGCCTAAAATCCAATAAAATTATTTTGAAGATCAGTTGAATTCATTAGCTATTAGGGCCTGGTATATTAATGATTCACATGACAAGACTAAGATGTCAAAAGCCCAACAACCTGAAATCTATAGGACTGGAGAGACTTAGAAGAATTGGATTAAGTTGTTCCTTTTCATCCAAGTCTGTACTATTAATTTACATGCATACACATAGAGTTATGTATAAATTGTTGATGCTTTGTAATGGGAACAGAACTCAGGCATTGGCAACGCATTAGAATATTTCACCAGTGTTTTGAAATATACTTACTTTTTAAGTATATATACATACTGTGCTAACTATGACTTGCTTTGAGCACCACATAGTTCTACTCTCTCTGCCCTAGGTACTCTGTTGCCTATGCTTAGCATTGCAAGAGCAGGTGCAGGTACATGTAAGCAGATGTGGAGAACAGTGTTCACTGAACAGCACTGTACTGTTTCCTAGCTTAGTTCAAATTTATCTTACTTCTACAGGATGATACAGAAGAAGTGACCTTTTACAAATTTGAGGATAAAACATTTTCATTTAGAAACTATTCTACTTAACTATATGTCTAAAAATGGCATGAAAAAAGTTTACAATAATGTATTATTCTACATACGGTGAATGATAGCTGTAGCCATAATCAATAAACTTCAGCCACCACTTTTGTTCACTGTTTGATAGCTGTGGGGAAAAAAAGAACAAAATGGTATTTTATAATCCATAGACACAGATCTCCAGGCTCCATCACCAATAAATCAATGACAAAATTGATTTGATTTAAAATGATTCTTTTTTAAATAGTGCAGATTTACAATTCTTCAAGAATAGGAAAAGATACAGTTCAAGACACACGTGCCAGATAAACAGACCCCTACATCTAATACAAGACATTTTCCTCTCTATTGGATAAAGCTATAAGAAATCTTGCATCAGTTTCGTAAGTGCATGCTACATGCATCATTCCTACAAAATTGATAGCAGCAACACTACCAGACAACCAGAACATTGCTGCAAGCTGTCCAAAGCTGATGTGGTTCCACAGAATATCTGAGGACCTTCCTCAGAATAATCTTGTTCTTCCAGCAGACAGCCCAGCAAATAATAATTCGTAAAAAGGCTAGAGATTTTGCAGGTTGCATTCTCAATTTCTCCTGCTTTGTCATTTCTGCTTCCTGATAATTTCTCCTTCTCAGGAGAAATTTCATTAAAAGAGCTTACTAACTGCTAACTTCATGTTTTTGTAAGGTTCCTTAGAAGAACACACTCATGCTAGGAACACCACAAACCCCTTTCACAGTAAAGGCTATCAGGTCATCATTCATTTTTAATTTAATTCTCTCCTTAGGTAAAAAAAAAAAAAATGCACGCTACCCCATGCATAATAACTGGGGCAATTGTTAGTCAAATGTTTGCAGAAAATATGGAGCTTGCATGATGGTCCTGTTATGGCATTTTCTATCCATATGGAGATATTTTTTTTTCTACTTGTTGAGGTTATTTTTACATTTAAACATTCTTTTACAAGATTGACATTGCATTCTCTTTCGAATCACATTTTGGTTTTAAAAACAATTTAAAACTATTAAGGCTAGTAGGATAAAGAAAGAAATTAAGGACTAACATTTTCTAATATTGGAAAAACTGGCAACAATATTTCCCTGTAGTGAAAAGAATCTGTTATATAAACTTCCTTACCTTTTCTATTTGAGATAGTATTGTCCTGAGTTTTGGGTAAGACTCCACAGAGGCTAGATCGCTATCATTTTTTTGACAGTAGGAAATAGCTTCTTGGAAGCTCAGGTTTTTATCTGGTACAAACCATAGCTCCGCACCATCAACAACAAGTGGGGCTCCATGAATTCCAATTTCATCTATACAGAAGTATCACACACATAAGAAATCAATTCTGAAAAACTCGTTCTTTTTCTGAATGTAATGAGAAATTTCAATTTGACACTGGAAAAAAACAACGTTCATTCTTGGACTGGAGCTCTCTCAGAATCAAATCCTATCAATCATGACCTTTGCTGTCACCAGAAAGATATTACAGTAGTAATATAACAAAACTAATAAGAGATTTATAGTAGTAACCAATTTATGCATAAAGTGTTAGAATACACAAAAAGTCCATTTACCTGGTATATACCACTCAGGTGTCTTTGGTGTGCTACCTGTTCAGAGGAAAAAAGGAACAGTCACTTCAAGTTCACCCTATAGCAAGACTGTGGTCACAAGTAATGGAAATGATAGGTTATACTCATTCTTCTGGGTATGCATGATGGGGGGCAGAGGAGGAAGGAGAAAAATCATGCGTAGATAAAATAGTCTAAAGCAAGCTGATTCAAAACTACTGGGTGTTTTCCATACCTCTGTCTTAAATATCTGTGCTTTTTATTTTTTGTTTGTTTCCCTCTAGAAGAATTTGCATTCCCACCTCTCCGTCTCACTACAATGAGGAGCTAGTACACTAACTTTAAGAGAAGAACAAGCAAGAGGCTCATTCACCTAAAGCAGAAGCAGACTGTATACCCAATATGCCTACAGTCATTTAGTTACAAATATCATTTGGCTTATATCACCTCACAAACTGAGAAACCACTTCTTACTTCATGGGAAAAGAAAGAATATGGGAGCAGTGATACTGCATCCTCCTCCTCATGGTCATTTTTTGATAAATCTTTGAATACTCTAGGTGCATGTCAGTTTGTATATCACATAGGCAAGGCATCTCAAGTACTGACTTCCAATGGTTCACAGAGAAAACAATAAAACATTAGTTGCAAAGTTTCTGCTATTGGGCAATAACGACAGCTCAATGGCAGATACCTTCTTTTCATTATTGAAACACGTAGAATACCAAGAAAAATGATGAATTTCTGAAGCTTATAACCCTAGTTCTTGGTCACATTTCTTTGCTGCTTATTTCATATCTTCCAATTTGATAATGAGCAATATTTCAAACATGCTTACCTCCTCTCAGCTAGATATATTTCACAAAAGCTATTAACACAAAGGAACTAAAAACCCATCACTAAACTCTTTCATACAAACTGTGTATAAATGCAGTTTACCTTTTGTTATCTGGCAGACCCATTCGAGTTTAGCTTCACAATCGAAAGGCTTGACATAAAATTCCAGGTCTCTGCCCTCATGGAAATAAAATCTCCAAAATGATCGCCGTGAAAATTGAAAGGTCTGTATAAAAGCAGGAACAGAGAAATCAGTTAATGGAGTATGGATCTCTGTAATGTAAAATGAAACTGTAAATACCTTTGACAAAGTCAGTATGTGTTACTGTGGCATCAGCCCCATACAACTTGAAAAAATGAACAGATACAACTGTAACTCTTTACACTATAGTTCTCCATGCTAGTCAAGACTGTGAAGCAATTGTGTAAGGGGTTTAAGGTCATTCTAGGTATACAAGTCTATTCTTGCAATGTTGTTCCTTCACTATTTTGTAGCACACAATGCCATCTATGCTTATTATTGAATTATCTGATGGAATTTCTTTCCCTGAAATAAATTTTCATTTCTCCTCAAAAGAAACACTCATCTGAATCCAGCATAGGAATATCTTTCTTATCTAAGATTATTTCTTACAATCAACTTTAAGATCTGACTTCACTCTTGCTGATCTCTCCAATGAGGAGAATTTTGTATCATTTAGTGAAGGAACACATGCCTAGCCCTAGCAGGCAGGGGAGGGAGGTTGCTGTATTCACAATGCTCTTCAGAGTGCTTTCCTCTCATCTGATGCTTCTATCAGCCTAACGTTAAAGATGACAGCTTCTCAGCCTGGGGTCACAAACACAAGAGAAGATACTGAGGAGTAATAGATGTGAACAGAAGCAAGGGGATACACCTATTATTTCCTTCAATAAATCTGAAAAGCAAGTAGTTCCATTTCAGTTAATAGAAATGATAGTATTGGAATGATCTTACAAAAATGCTCAGGTAATGCTTCAGAAAAGTTAATGGTTATTTTACAACTCATGCCATCAAGACTGACATAAGCAATGAGGAACATAACTCACTGGAGGCATGACATTTTGAATTAAAACCTGACACAGCAGTTACAGTCTATTTCTCAAAGCAAACACAAGCATAAATACTCTATCCTGGCTACTGCATCCCTCTGTGTTTCAACTATTTTCCTAATTTGCAGTTCAGAAAAACAAATCTAGATTTTAAAACTTACTTGTAGAGTTGTGTTTGTTTTAGACTCCATGTTATGTTCTTAAGTGTCATTTATAACATTCAACAGATATATAGCGTGCCATTATGTAATAGAGAACTGTATTGCCACTAAAATACTTTGTAGATCAGAAGTCGTATGACAGGTCATCATTAGCATAGCACTCAGCTTGTTAAAACTGTTTAAATCAGGGAAATGCAATACTAGCTGTAGATTAATAAAGGGAACACTAGCAACTTTTTATTATACAAAGAAAACTTCTCAGCAGTTAATCTAAATTCAATATATAGCTGGCAGGAATATTTTTTCCAAGTACTTTCATGTATAAATAAGCATGCTGTTACTAAAAACCTTGAAACTAACCTTTAAAGCAGCACAATCTCTTGTGTTATATTCATCTTCCAGAAAATCACGTGGCATAATAATACTAGTTACCTACAGGACAGACAGGATGAAAGAACAATTACTTCATGACTGTTTTTGCTACAATAGTCCCCAAAGGTAACCATTTAAACTTGTGATCCCATTAAGTTTATCACTATTAAAATACATATTAAAAGGCAGTAACTAGATCAAAGAGTTTTGAGTCTGTGTACCTGTTATTATAGAGGGAAAAATAAATATCTCACAATTTCAGACAAATAAATCACTTGCAGTTAAGAAGTTATTTTTGGAGAAGCCTGCTCTATCAAGAAGATGAGCTCATACCCCCCTCCCCCCCCTTGCCATGGCATGAAGACATCTTGTTCTCTCCACCAGCTCTTAGATTTTTATTACTATATTTCCATTAAAGTATTTTAATGTGATAGAGACAGAGATCAGGTTAACTTTATTAAAGTTATGCTTTTAATTGGAAATCTGCCTGGATGGTAGCTCTTAAGTGCACAATCTTCTGAATTACTCATCTGTTGAAGGATCTGCCATATCTTAATTAGAAGATTTATCAATTTATTTTCAATTCAGCCCAAGCTAAAACAAATGAGAACGTGACATTTCTTGGTTAACTTACGGGTTTATCATCACTCCATTGCCAGGTTCCCAAAGAATCTGGACTCCTCTTATTCATTCCAATCCATACCCATCTGTCATTGCTGTAAATAAACAAAGTAAAATCTTAAGCCAAATATATGGTTCAGCACGTTTAATAGAAAAACTGACCTAAGTCATTGCATTACTTAGGTTTGAGCAGCAGAGCCAAGAGTTTACTCCTGCAAATTGTAGCAGGTCAAAGAGGAAAACGGGCCTAGAGTCAAGGTCCTCTTCCGCTCTTGTAACAGGATTTGTAGGCTAGTTTTCTATGTGGTCAGGGACAGAAGACTAAATCACGTAACTCCTTCATTGACTGCATCAGTTGTCTATTGATATACCCTTCTTCCAGAATCACACACTGTATTTATTTGGCTTGCTTCTCCTTATCCGTCTCCAGGTCACCTCTCATCAGCTCAAATACACTCTTCCTCAAACTACATGAAAACCTCTGCTTACGAGAAGTAACTGACTTTGCATTTCCCTTACGCTTATCAGTGATAGAAACAAAGCACAGGTACGTATTTCAACTGTGCACCTTCATAAAAGAGGCCCGTAACATCACTGACCTCAACACTTGCTTAAAAGAAAGGTGATAGATACTTGCTCCACTGTCCCAGATTACAGTCAGAACTGCATTTTTACTTTTACTGTTTACTAGATTTTACTTTTGTTTTTCACAACCAAGGGATTTATAAACTGAAACTTTCAGTTATGCTGCAAGACACAAATTGTTAAGAAAAAAAAAAAGGGGGTTACAACAGAAATACTTAAATCTGCAGTAACAACTTCTACCATACTCTTCACCACTGCTTATGAATCCAGATACCATGACAAAATGAAGCACATGTCAAACTGCAAGTTTAGTTTTGTATTGCAGCCTCTACTTTTGGAAGTACCAATTTGGTTCTAGCTACTGAAGTTTATGACAACTCACTCCAACCCACTACCCTGCCCAAGAAAAGTAATAGATGATATCACCTAACAGCAGCAGAGGAAATACACTAAGTTTTTGTTGTTGTTGTTGTTTTTAGAAATGATATCACAGCTGATGTGAAATCCTACTGCAGTGCAGCAGTGAAGAAGGCCCACTCATCGACATGTTCTGACAGAGATAATGAAGCATCAATGCCACAGTACAGGGCTCCTGTAAAACTTCATCTGGAGCACTACTCCATCAATTCATGTTGCACCAAATACATAGAAGGATATTTGAGGTCATGCACAATATTTGAGACAATGAAAGTTTGCTTTATTAAAAAGAATTAAGGGCCTTCTTTTCTAGCCTTGAAAAAAAAAAGGGAAGACATACAATTGTTCTTCACAGTATATTAGGACACTAGGCCCCTAGGAGGAAGAACTATCTGAGGAAAAAGGACATTGTGTCTGAAGGAAGCAAAGATCAGAAATTTAGACTCAACTGGAAACAGGTTTCTGACCAGAGGTCAGGGCTTGGAGAAGTCTCCCAAAAATGTAGTGATGACAAACTATCAAGAGTGATTTTAAGACAGAACTTGGCAACTTTATGAGTATAACTTGATTACATGGAGGGATGGACTTAAACCCAGGCCTACCAGCATAAGAAATTTTAAGAAATCCCAGGGCAACGTGGAAAAATTATTTTCTAAGAGCGTGCCCCTGCCTTCCCACATATATCACCATAAAGATTCTAAACTGAGCATGAAATGGCTGACAGAGCAGCACCAAGAAAATAACTGGAACAGTCTGGGAGATCTCAAGGATGTGTTTCTAAGACCTTTAGCATCAGAGTGGGAAAAAAATAAAAGCAACAACAACAAAAATCACATTCCAACAGTGGGTTCATGAAAACAGATCTGGAAGCTTGCCCTTGGGACTCAGGCCTATGACAAACAACAGCACAGCCCAGACAGAGTACGTAGGCAAAGCACATGAGAACCAGGAAGGGCAATGGCATTTTTACTTGGTAGGGCTCCCATTAGGAGAAGAAAAAAAAAGCAGCCACCAGTAAATCTCACCCTTCCACACACCAACGTTAATTTCTGACATCAGTGTGATATTGTGATCACACTAGTGTGATCTTACCATACTGAACAGTCTTCAGTCTTTTAATATCACTAAAGAGCCTTTAAAGAGCCTAAATGTCCTACATCACTCCAGAGGGAAAACTGTAAGCCATTCACCAGCTGTCGAGCAGCTAAGTGGCTTTTGGCAATCTGCCTTTAGGATTTTGTTGTTCTGTGATTATTCTTTCCAATTATGAATCGGACACTGCTTAACTCTCCCCTCCGGGTTGTCACCTACAGGCAGTTTAAGTAACTGATCATCACAGAGGAATATCCACTAAAAAGGAAGTTTGAGACGCTCATTTCAAAAGGATTTGCAGTAATAAACTGAGGAACTAGAGCAATTGTTTCCAAAGTCTTTCAACTTGTATAGGCTTTTATGTAATAAATAAAATAAATAAATATAAATGGTGTGCTAAGTCAAGTCCAGCCTTTCTCCCAGTTTCCAACTATTAATCTGCCAACAGAACAATGTTGCCCAGCTGATCAGGCATTTGCACGTTAACATACATTTTTTCATTCTTTGGAATTGTTCAGACATGAAAGTTCATGTAAGTTCAGTGCAGAAGTTCAGTAACTGCTACGCTATTCTTGATGGCACTTAACCTTAAGTAATTACTTCTGATAGCCCTCCAAAATAATACTATCACTGCATTGCAAAGAAGAGTTCTATCAACCACGTAAGACAAGTATAAATTAAGACTCTTGTAACTGAGCTTGCAGCAAGGTATTTGCTTGTACTTCAGTTGTCTGTGTCCTCACTGGAAAACATTTAAAATCCATCTTGTGGACTGATATCAAAATAGATATATCACTGCCAGAGTATTCTTTGAGTTACCTTCCTGGAACTCCATCTAAAACCTAGGTTATCCTGAGTTGTAACCTAAAATGTAAATGCAATTAGTGCTTTGTAACAGACTTCACATTGACTAACAATGAAAGACCCTAACCCTGCAGTGTTTTCTCTCATACAGAAAAAAAATCATAAAAGGAAATGTTGTGCACGAGTCAATAAATGCTGTTTAGATCAGCGTGAACACAATGTAAAACAGTATTTCTTCTACCGTCATATTCCAACTGCTGGAATAGAAGAAGGATTTTTTTTGTCCCTTACGTCAGCTCCAACACAAGATTAAGAGCCTAAGCGTGGTTACAGCCTAACTCTAGATAAGAGGTAAAATATAACAAAGACATGTAAGTCTGGGCCAATGCCAGAATGGTGCAATTTACAAGGACTGCTGCCTCTGATGGCGGTATGCATGAAGCCCATTTGATCGCTGCTCCTCCCTCCATAACAGGCTACTGCCACTGACCGAATCTCCATGCTGCTAATCAGCCACTCCCTAGCAGAAGAGCAGAGAAGCCGTATTAACCCAATTACTACAGCTTGCATCTCATTTTTATTGTTGTTTTGGTCAGTGTGTTGAGAGTATGATCAGTCTTTTCTTGCAAACTCCAGTGTTCATGAGGATTTTTAGATTCAGTTCAATTACACAAGCAGTGCTGTGCATATAAAAGGCAACTGGTTACTTTCCAGTAAGGTGTCCTCATTGAAAAGTTATTTCTAACCAATCCAAGCTGTAACTCTCTTTGCATCCAATGTCGCTGCCACGTATAAGCTGCAAAATGCTCAGAAAAACAATCCTAGAAGAATGAAAGTAAGTTACCAGGATCTGTTCTGCCTGTACCGTGTCCCTTGAAGTTGAAATATGTTATCTCATATTTCTTTCAGACAGGAAGGCTGGCAGGCAAATTTTATTTTCCTTTCCAATGGCAATTGCCTGATGTGGCTGGAACAGTTCTAGTTCTTATTTGACTCTAAGGTGGAATCTGAGTAAAGAACAAAATGGACTAGGCAAGCTGCCCTTTTCCTGGTAAACCAAACTGACTTTAGCTAACATTTAAAAACAAACAGTTCTCAATGAGTCACTGGAGAACTGTGCAAGGAAAAAAAAAAAAAAAAGCCAAGGTGTGGTCCTTCACTAAGCCAAAATAACTGCACTGAATGAATACTTCAGGTCAGACTTTGTACTGAGTAAATGCAGGACAAACTGCATGCCAGTGAACACTGGCAGCTAATCTCTCCTAACATTACCTTAGGATGATTTCTCCCAGTTACCTGAACTGTCTGTTGTTCTTGGTGAAGTAATTCACTTGTTTTTCCTCTCTCCTTTTTCAAATGAGCTTATTTTCAGACAAGCTACCCATCACTCTTGATCTCTAAAATGCCTCATATAATCACCACTTCTGAGTAATTAATTTGAAAGTGTAACCAACTTAAACATCTCATTACGTTATCTAAACAAACATTATTTGAAATGCTTTATCAAGGCAATATCAAATCTATGACATTTCTATTCAGGAAGTTCTGCAATGTTTCAAAAGAGGTTAATCCAGACAAAATACTGTGTTTAGGTTACTGCAACTCTAACAAAGTCAACTTATTCTGGATTCGATATATTGCCCCATATTTATATAGGGGGCTCAACATACTGCTCCTTGTTTAAGCCCTGCTAAAATAATACTGAAGTACAGGGACCTTCCTTCTTTCAGGCTGTTGAGTTTCTGAAATATGGGAACTGCGTAAGCATCATGTGTCAGATGGCTTTCTGGAATGACACAAGTTTCCAGCTTTAACCTCCTAACCAAAAAAAGGCCATTCACCATAATACCGGAGATAGTCTTCAGGCGGAAACGTACTTCCAAATATTTGTAGGAATAGTAGGAAAATAAAACTAGTTAATTCCCTATTCATATTTCATAGTAAATTAGGCACACTAAAACAAAATCTGTAATTGCAAAACAGTGTACTAAGATCTATAGCTAAAAATAATCTCTGCACTGATTTTTATTTCAGGCACTTTAGTCACTTTAGCAAAGGAGTCACAAGTGGCTTTTAACAAGCTAAGCCATCTATTTATAGAGCATATGAGTTTGGTTTTGTCTTTTAGTAACATAAACATTAAGTAATTTTCATGACTTGTGCACTTCTAAAAAAAGGTTCGCTGGGTTTTCAAGAAGGCATCTCTTCAGTCATCAAATTTTAAAGTTTAATCACAGTATTGTACATTGGCAGCTTCTAAAATAATCCTGATTTTGTTTGTTGATGAAATAAATTAGGATCACATAACTGGCAGCATTTGAGTTTAAGCTGGCAAAAGTTCTGAAAAACCAGGCTGCCAATCAAAAAAGCATAGTACACAAGGATCTGACATCACACCAGTGCCTAATAAAGCTTTGCAGTGACAGTTCCTTTGAATAAATAAAAAGCCTTAGATTCATAAATTATGTAGCATTTCATTTGTTGATACCAGAAAACTCAACACACCCATCTAATGCCCATATAGTGTTAGTGCCGTTATGCCAAATGGGATCTCTGCCAACCAGATTGCTGGACACTACATTATTCACATTTTCAAAAAAAAAAAAAACAGCACCCAATTTAGTCAAGAAGCATTTCATGAATAAAAATGAGACCTTTTTGAAAAACGGAAATAATAACTCATCTTTAAAGAATGTATCAGTAAAGAATAGGAGCAGCTACAATGCAGTTTTACAAAAATACAGCATTAAGAGGGAAACAACACAGATTTAAATTTGAGCAATCGAAGATACTCACAATAAATATCTCTTTTCTTGCATTCCCTCTAGCAATGTGAAACATTTGCCCAAGCTGTACTCCCGTGACATTTTCCAGGAAGGCAGTGACATGCCAGCGGTTCAAATGCCACATCTAGCTGTTTACTGTGGGAAACAGCGTACACTGTCTCATACTTGCCATTTGGGGTCAGCAGCAGCATTTACGATCTACAACCGTGTGTGATTGAAATCAAAATTGTAGTCCATGGCTGTTTTGTTACCTGATTATTCTTCTCAGGATAGAATGAAGTGCCTTGATTTCTTCTGTAGTAGTAAAGCTAGGAAGATGGCCTCCTAGTGCTTCACAGAACCTTTCCGCCTCTTCCCAAGTCCTGGTTCGCAGCACTCTTTCACTATGGAAGAACTTCACAACAACCAGCCATCAGAGCAGAAAATGACACAAGTGACAACATTTTTAAAACTCTGCTCTACTACTTGGATATGGACACCTCTTTTTGGAATGAATAATCTCCATAGGGAGAGATCTTTATTTTAAACTTGACTTCTTAATTATTTTATTTGTTCCAGTTTGTTCAACAACAGCCAGATTTTGAAGTTTAGCTGACAAAATTTGTTTCAAATGCAACATATTCCATATGGCAGAATTTCTCTGTTTTTCTTTACCAGAAAGATTTTAGAAAACAACACCCAACTCATTCCAAAACCGCAAGCCAAATTGTTTTAAGCGATGGTGTTCTTTAAAATGTAGGGTGAACTGCAAAACCCAGTTTCCACTGACACCAAGCCCATTTGGGTGCTAAAGGTGAAAAAAGTTCTTCAGCACCTTCTTTGCTACCTGCATGTGTCGGTTTCATACTTGGCTCATACACCTCAGCTAACATATTCACTTGATCCCCTTGACTTCAGTCCAAGGCAATTCCCGTCAGCAGGATCTCTCTGCACAGACATGCTGCACTCGGTCAACAAGAGTTTCGGAGAAACTGCCAGAGCCAGCTGTCACACCCCATCGGCTGAGCAGGGACAACTATGCTGCACATCAGCAAGACCCACACATTTGGGATCCTTGCCCACAGCCTTGTTATGCGAGTTGTGTTTCCCCACTTTGCTACATGAGCTGTGTACAGGACACAGTTCGTTGCAGGCACTGGATCTAGAAATAATGAATGCACAATCCAATAAACAGCTTCAGTTTTACTTTGGTTAGATTCTTAATAGTAGAAAAAAGGTGCACTTCTACATGTAAATTTATTTAAGCCATTCCAGCTAACAGCATGACTATTTACTTCCACTGTTTATTTCAAAAACAGTAAAATGCAATCGAGGCAGCGTGTTTTTTTGTTGTTTTGTTTTGAACAAGTTTGATGTCCACATTCAAACCAGAGAAAATCTCATCTTCCCCATCTACACCCTTAAGAGTACAAGGGAAGGAGATTCAAAGCACCTTCCTTTCCTATCCAGGTGTCTGTGTGCTGGATGATGGCAATCAGGCTAAGATACAGACATGGCACCCTCCATCAGTACTGGGCTGCTGAGATGGAAGCAGGAGGTGAATGCTGTCATCCTACTCAGCTCTAATGTGCACAGCTGGCCACAGATCACGAGGGAGAGGCACACTGCATCTTCTGAAAACCAGCACAGGATGAATGCCTCCAGATGTTCCTGTGCATCAATCTAAATCAGCAAAATTTTTCCTCCCCGTGTAACACATCATCTTTGAAATATCCTTCAGAGCAGTCGTAAGACATAAGATGGCTAATCACATACTTGCTGCAAGACAGGAACAATTAACATCCAATAGGAGTAACTTCTTACCTTGTAGCAGGCAAGGCCTGTTCCATTGTGCCACCCAGGGGGACAGGGATCAGATGGCTTCGGAAGCACTTCTGGTACCTTGGGTAGCCCAATGTACTTTTTACAGACAGAAAATGCTTTTGTGGTTTTACAGTCCTTAGTTTCCCACTTTCCAATAGACCTCCCACTGGGCATGGCCACACATCCTCCTGAGAATTCTAAAATTTAACCCAACAAAGTGATTGGTTATTTAAACCAATTTAAAGAGATTAGTTAGTTTTCCACAATACAAAGATTTCTGAATGACTATTTAATTTCATGCCTGGAGCCCCCGAACATGGTGTTCCAATGCTTGCTGAATGTAAAATTATAGCGTAGTAAAATATAGTAAATATATAATAATATATAAGTATATAAATATATAAATAATATATAAGTATAAATAATATAAATAATATATTAAGTATATAGTAAAATTATATATATTTTTTTATATGGTTACGTTTACCTGGCTGCAAGGAATTCCAGTTAGTGTATGTCACAGCTTCATTTTTTTCCCCATCCACTGCACCCCAGGAATATGTTCCTGTATGGCTAATATCTTGCAAACCAGTCCAGAAGTATTTTTCTTCAACTTTGGCGTACTTTCTAATCAGACTGTTTATAAATTCTTGCTCAAATCTGAAAATTCACAGATTAATCTCAGTCAGTATTTGAAAGATATCTGAACCTACTGAGTCAATCTGAAAAGCAGGCATATTATTACGTGAGTCAGTTCAAACGGTTGACCAGGCAGTCCTGTATTCAATAAGGGGTCAGCAGGCTGGGAATTCAAATACATCTGAGAAGTCTTTACACTGTAGATTTGCCAAGGTCATACCATGGTAAACAGTTTGTCAGTTCTCTGCAGTAGCAATTCTATGTCTATTTTTTCTGTTTTAAACCACTGCTTAGAATATGGAGGTTTGATAACTGCATCTCCAGGATCTTACTATAAAACACACAAATAAATTACAGAAGTTACTTTACCTGTTTGTTACTGTAAGATTGCACTGTGTTCCAAATGAAACTTCGTTTTTGTAAATCCTGTAACAGTAGTTTCCATGCATCTCCCATCCCTGGGGAAAGAACAAAAAACATATTTATACTTAACAACTTAATTTAGGCATTATCTGCAGGAGAATAGAAATCACAGCTAACATTGGTTGGAGTCCACAAGCTGACAAGCATATACAAGAAAGAAATGCAGCACATCACATACAGGGTGCAGTATTATCAACTCTCAGATTCACAGTTCTAAGAAATAATGCAACCACAGAAACAAAACACACCACTGTTTTAGCTCAACTGTGCAAAGTCTTCTGACTGCTATGTGCATTTAGAGAGAGAAACACAAGGGTGACAGCCTAGTCCTATTCAAAACAATAGGAGTTCTGATGCTGTTCCACCAACGCCAGGATTCAAACAGAGGAATAATAAAAGGGCGTTATTAGCATTTCTTTACTTCCAAAAAAAATCCTTTATACAGAAAATGTTTGAACTTACAAAAATTCTTTTATTCAAATCTTTTCCCCATAGTTACACAGAAATTTCAAGGAATATTAATGTGCTCTTTGCTAGCCTACCAATGCACTGGTGTCTGAACAGCACAGGAAGCTGTAAGCACTGGTAGTCTCTGAAAAGACAGAGTAAAAAATACCCCTAGGTTGTAAAGAAAGGAAGATATGGGGTAAATACGCTTTCTGTTGCAGACAAGACACCACATAAAACTTAACAAAAGAATTCTGAAGTAGCTAGTATCTCCATCCCAAGATTGCTCAAAACAGAAAAGACTTCCAGGCTTATTTACACTATAACATGTTACACCTAAAAAAACCCAGAAACTTTATTCAAGTCAACAAAGATGAGAGCCAAGTGAAACAGCAGAAACCTAATCTTTCTCATTTATCTTTCTCTGCACATCCTTATGTTGCAAAGTGCTTATCCTAAATTAAAAAGGTTGTTTAAAACAGAAACTACAGAACAAATGGCATTAGCGACCACATACCTAATAGAATCAGATTATTACTTTTTTCCCAAACAAATGAATAAAACACACCTCCTCGGTCCAACTTCATAACACTTTCACCCATAAACAGAACGGTAATACATCCAGACACTTAGGAGAATCTGAAGACACACCAAATTTGGCTCATACTATAAAAATGTTCTTTTTCAGCCAAGATGTTCCACATGCTTTATTTTACAGGCATTAAGGAAATAGGAAGTAGAGAGAATAAGTAATTTAATACAGGCTTCTGAACTAAGTGAAGGTAAAAGATATGCAGACTTTCTATTACCTCATCATATGAGCAGCTTTTATCTGATTTTGTTTCATTCAAAATCTCTCCTCTTTTCTTACACACGTATTTCAATTTTTCTTCACAGGATTTGACTCTCCACTGTCCCAACTGTTAGAAGGAAAGGAAAAAGAGTATTTAAAATACTAAAATATTTCCATAGTGCAGAAGCAGAGCTTTCAGAAGTGGGAAAGCCTCAATGCCTCAGTTACTTGTACTTGCAAAAACATTGTGAGTGGGATACCCTGGATTACATGCATAGGAGCATGTTTTGAAGGAAGAGAGAAAACTAACAATGTGGAGATAGGGTAATTCTGGATCATATCTCAAAAGGAAAGAAATAGGCCAGGGGAGTGCCAGCTCTCTCATGGATCAGAGAGGGTGCAGGGCAGGTGGGCTCAGCTCACTGCAGAGCCGAGGGGCACAAGCTTCAGTGGACAGCACAGCAGGCTCTTCCCACTTTTCTACTGGAACTGGGAGGATGGGATAAAGCCTGCTTCTCCCAACATTCATCTGTGAGACCTTCTTTCCCCCACCCACTCCTTGCTGCTTCTGTTCTTTCCCTCCCAGCTGTCCTTATCCACTTCCTCTTCTCTCACCAACCTATCTCACTTCCCATTCCTTAAATGGGGAGGCCCAAATTGATCCTGGAAGTGACTGAAGCCAGCCTCTCCTCTCAAAAGTTGGGCCCACCTCCTTTCCAGATCTCTGCCATAGACAAGCAAAAATAGCATAATCCAAAACTCCAAACAACAGGGACAACTAGTTGGTCAACAGCAGTGACAGTCTCAGAGCCATAAGCAATTTCTGCTATTCTTTGTGGCACATAACTAACAAGTGCTGGCTAAACAGTTTTAAGAAGTTCTCTTTTAATCAAATGGTTAACTGCATTTTAAAGATTATTCCAAAAATAAAATCATTCATCTGATTTCCCCCCTTGACTTTCATGCACATCAATGTCACCTCTACTATGATGGAAAACAAACAAACAAACAACAATGCCATATTCCTACCTTGCCTGAATACGACACACAGTTAGGAGTGATGTTAAAAGGAACTTTCGGTTCATTCTGATCCCAATACGTAAAATCCACAGCTGAGTGATCTGACCATTTGAACAATGTTGGTACGTCTTTGTTCCTGAGACCCATCCACACTTCTTCTTTAGCATCTGTATTTTAAAATCAGGACAACACAGAGGTTTCAGAATAATTCTTAAATTAATTAGAAAGGAGTGATAAAAAATAATTTTGCTGAGATCACATTCTACTTTAAAGCATAATGCTTTTTTTTTATTATTATTACAATGAGAAAGGAAATTTGAGACAAGCCCAATTTATTTTTTAATCATACATTATATTCATGAATGTGAGTACACTTCACAGAGAAGGTAACAAACAGGAAAAAAAATACAGAAAATAATGAACACACAAGAAAAGAAGCTCAAATGAAATCTTATTTTTAGAGTGCAGACAAAAATGTAAGACTACAAAGTACAGATCATGTTTGTTAGTTCAATGACCCAGCAGGCAAATATCCAACCCAACTATCTAAGATTCTGTTCAAATAGAAAACTCAACAGGTATTAGGCATTACGAATTAGGCAAGCTGGCCCATCCAATAAATAAATATATGAATAAAATTGATTAAATTAAAACAAAAGCTAATACAGAGGGACTGGACCTGAACTCAGCAACAGCCTGTGTACAAGCTCAGCATTAACACGTTCATTTAGAGCCACAAGTTCTCACACTCATATGCTGGAACATGAAAAGCAGTTTGTAACTTAAGACGCAAAGCACTTGGTGCTTGAATTTTACAAGTATCCCAACTCACCATTATGAAGCTTTGTAACAACCAGTTCGACATCTGCCAAGGAATGTATGCTGATGAGGTTACTCTTATTTGCTTTGCACAGTTGATCTGCTGAACTCCACGGAACCTGGCTGTGCATCAGCATGTAGCAAAAACCATTGTGGGGAAGCCAGCCCGTATCACACTGAGTATCCAAGTGTCTCCAAAACTCTAATAGTGAAGAGAAAATGAATTAGAGGCTTTTATTTTACATTGACTGGTGCATTGGGCTGATATTTTGCTCATGTCTTAAAGCTGGCAGCACCCTGAAAGCAGATAAAGCAGCAATCAGAATATGTTCACAGATAAACAGCACAACTCTCCAGGGCTGATGCTTTAAGAAGCAGTCACAATTTCGTCAAGCAAATGAACATGACTGAGCAACATTAGTAGCATTCTGGGGCCACGAGGTGGGCAGAAGGAGAGAGTAGTTAGTGCAAGTGAGTAAAAAGCTGGAATTCTTACTAAGCTGGTCTTAGAGTAAGTGAAAGTTTCAGAAATAACTATAAGTAACATTACAAGAGCAATTAAAGGCAAAACAAGCTACTTCATTGCAGGACAGCAGCTTCAACAAAAAGTTGCTTGTTTTGCTCCAGCAGGGGTTTGTACTTTTATAGGGCATTATTATCCATATTTAGAGTAGTACCATGAAAAAGAACAATTTTGAATAACTCAGAATGAAACAAGTGTTTAGTTTTCAATAATTCCTATTCTGAAAGCTAAAATATTCAAGAATTCAAACTGTTTTTATGCATGCCAGAAAAGGTGTACGTTAAAAGCTTTTCTGTTTCAAAACATAAAATAAACTACTCCAATCACAAGAATTTTGGTTTATAATTATTAAAACACTGTATAAATACTAGTACCATCATCACATACCCCAGTGAGGAGCAAGAGAACAGACGTGGATTAGTGTTAAGACAAAAAAAAAAAATCATATTAGGTAAACGATTACTAGTTTTTCAGGTATCATTTATAAATTGGAACCAGTTTTAGTTAATTTATATGGCTTACTCCTCCCCCCCTCCCCCCCTTTAATGGCACTTCCCTGGAGGAGCTGTAAAGAACATCTCATGGACAGAGACACTATATGCCACTTTCCACCTCCAGGCCACTGTTTCCTTCCCTTTATCCTCTAGCTCTACCACTCATTCAAGGACAATAATCTCGCAGTGAAATACTCCTTACGAGAGCAACACACTTTTGAGCCCTGGGAACTGGGTATGGCCAAAGCGCTGATGGAAGGACAGGCCGTGGACATGGGAAGGGCTGGACATCCAGGCGCAGGTAAATTGCCAAAAGCACAGCAGCAGTAATGTGTCAGAGCTGGACACAGAACTGAAGCACTGTGTGTGTGTGTATGTGTGTGTGTGGAGGGAAGAAAGAATGAAGCTTTAAACTGTTCCGTTTTTTCCCATTGCGTTATCAACTGCTCTAGCAAGATAAAAGTAACAGATCCAATAAAGACTACACACTGGGCGAATTACCAACTCCTGCACTCTTGATTTCTAGTGCTGAGCTTGGTTTCAAAAGATGGTAAGGTCATTTAATTACTTTTATTTGAATACAACAGAGTTTGATCCAGGTCCCAGGTAGGTCTCAGTTTACGTTAATAAACTCCAACAGTGAGAGAAATGGTCTTAATGCAGTGATGGAAAGCTTTGAGGTGCAATTGCCAGTTCCAGACTTCCAGCTGCACATGAAAAAAAAGCACAAGCTATGGAGAAAAACATGATGAAAAGGGCAGGACTGTGCTGGGAAATGCTTTATGTGTGAATGAGAAAGCTGTGAAAAATGAAAGCTGTTTGTGATAGATCATCTTGAGACTGAAGATAGAGAGTTTGATTCTGCTCTGCTAAAATATCCAAAGCTGCCGTGAAGTGTTTTGGCAGAGATGCCTATGAAGGCTTGGGAAGGAAGAAAAAGACTGCATAAGTGAACATTACTCACATATTAACACACAGAAACATGCAAGCTGTCCTACCTGGGAGGTTTGAAGCTTCATCGAATGATTTCTTGCAAACATACGGAAGTTGAGTCCCACAGTGATAACTCTGCCACTGACCTGAGGCAGCATTCATCGCCACACAGCTAGTTCCATCCAGAGGGGACAAACTCTGCATATCTATAGACAAAAAAAAAAATGAAAGAGCACAAGTTATCAGTGAGGTAGTGGTTGCTTCTTTTTTTCTTTTGCTTTTCATTGCAGTAATAAATGCTGCGTATTACAGCACCTTGTATTTGAAGAACATAACTTGCTTTGAATGAAGGCACCTGTCCTACCACAGGTCCCAGAGAAACTTTTTTGTGAGAAAGTTACAGAACCAAGGTATCAGAACTTCCATTCCAACATTTAATCATCTAAGCAGGCGGAATTTTCTATTTACACTACAACAAACCTTTGGCTAAGTACTTTCCCAGACTAGAAATATCTCAGGGGAGAACCCTTTTTGCAGCTCTCAGTTTCCTTTGGCAGCCTCTTTCCAGACCAACTCCAAACACAGTTCTGCAGTTTCACAAATATAACCATAATTCTTACCTTAACAGACAAGGCCCCACATCGAAAATGTTGCATAGGATAACTCATTTTGAAGTCCCCAGCTTCCCTTGTAGCCCCTTCCAATGCTACCTTTTGGCTCTCTTTCTTTGAAGCCTAATGCAAACCCAACCTGTGCCCCACACAAAGCACCTGTTTCCCCCGTGCTGAGTTGGTTCAGCCTCACACGGAAAAGTCTCAGGGCAGACCTTAGTTCTTCATGCAAGAGGAGACAGGACCAGGCTCTTTTCAGAGGTATACAGTGAAGTAACAAGAAGCAAAGGAGACAGCTTGCAGATAACAAATTCCAGGTAGGTATTTTTAAGTATTTTTCATAACAAGGGTATTCAATAATTGGAATAGGTGGCCCAGAGAGGCTGCAATACCTCCATCTAAGGAGACACCAAAGTGTGGCTGGACAGGCCCAACCAACCTGATGCACAGGGCTCAAGAGCTGGACTGGAAGCCATCTGAGATCCCTTCTGCCCTGCAGTTTTAACTTTTGGATGACAAGATAAGTCCAGCAGCTGAAATAATACTGGTGACTTCAAAACATATTTGTTACAATTTTATACCCGTACATTTAAGCTAGAATTTGTCAGTAACATTAGTATGTCTGCCAGGACTGCAGACTGAACTACCCTACTGTACCTCAGCATAGTCTAGTCTCTAGCACTGCATTACAGTCCCACAGCGTCACCACAGTTGCAGAAGATGCAGCCAATAGTGCAAGTAGCAGAAAAGTCCTTAAGCTTTCCAAAAAAAAAAAAAAAAAAAAGAAGAGACTACATTTGGAAAATCTAACAGACATTTCTCAGCAGATTTTTTAAAAAGTAACAGAAACCACTTCTCTTTTCACAGAATTAATGTCACAGCCTAATGGAATAAAACTATTCTAGAAACCGAAGGAAAAGAGAATTCCATTTTAAAAAGGTCACATTCAGCTTGAATGACAGAACAATGTTAGCTACAGTATTCCTGACTACTACTCCTCAAGGATTCTCATATATCAATATCCACATCATATTTCTGAGAATATTACAAATACATGCTGAAAATTCCAATCAAACAAGACTCTCACTGATTCTAATTACTTCCAAGTTCCTATAGAAAAGGGTTTTCAAAGGTTTTACACTTCTTTCATATTCACCTCAGAACAAAAGTGAGCAACCTTGAAGACTTCTAAGTAATGTCAGTTCTTGCACAAATATCAATCATTGTCATATTTGAGGGAAGTCAATGCCATCCTGTCAGTGACAGGAGAAATTTAGCAGCTAGGGCAGCAGTAGCCTCCTTTGCTAAAACGGACCTTAAAGATATCATTCAAGTCAGAGATTTCCCCTAATACTCCATAGAGAATTAGCGGAGAAAGATTCGCTCTCTAGAAGGAAAGGATGCCTTCTGAACTTTTAACAGAGATAGAGCAATGATTGTTTAGATGAAGTCCAATGAAGAAGAGGAGAAAAAGAAAAAAAAAATGAAAATGCAAATTTCTGCTCTAAATCTTGTTAACACCACCAGAATCATTACCTGGATGCCAGTTGACAAAATTCAAAGGCTTGTGATCTGACCACTGCCATCCTCCAGAAACGTCCAGTTGATTTAAGCCAATCCAAAAGATCTCAGCGATGTCATCTTTAGCTGGATATTTATTATTATTCAAGAAAACAATTAGTATAAAATACTCAACCCTTATTGGTCTCCTCTAAAATAGAGATGTTATCTAAAAAGCATTGCATTAGAGGGGAAAAAAAAATTACTGCTATAATCAGACGTGCAACTTTTCTGGAACTGATGAGGAACTCAGTCACATGTCCCCTCTCAGTTCCTCCAGGTGTTGGACATTTGATTTTATATTCTCAAAAGCACACTGGTAGTTTCCCCAGGCCAAGCCTGAATATCAGCGAGAATGATTTCACAAGATGCTACGATGCTGCTAAAACACCAGTGTAATAAATGTGCATACACCCTAACGAACTGCCACTCTGGCCCATATTTGAGATTTTGGGGACGTTACTTATATATAAGAACAAGAGCTAGCCACTGCAACAAAGATAAACTTAAAAGCAAACAAACAAACAAAGGAAACCCATTCTTCTAAAGTGAGATCAGCACCTCAGTTTTTGTTACAGGAAGTAAAGTACCAAGGCATTTAATCATGATCAAGTTTTAACCCAGAATTTTAAGACAGCAACTACAATGTTGTCTTCACTGATGTTACAAAACGACACTTCCTAATGTTCATACGTGAATAAATACACCTACCTTGTACGTAACTTAATTCAGATGAATCTTGGATGCTAAGTAAATCTCCCCCTTGCTTTTGACATGAAATATAAGCTTCCTTCCAAGAAAGAGCAGACTGTGTATTAAATTGGTAGCAACTTTCAGCCCCCGGATCATGTTCCCAGATATCATGGCAGCCATCCTCTGTTTAAAGGAAGCAGAAGGTACTTTTAACTATGGCTATAATGAAACATCAGGAATGTTTCAAAACAAAGACTGTAACACTGAAACTTTATGTATTTTTACATTGAAATCACATATACTGCAGAGCAAGTGCGTGCTGTCAAGGCTGCAGGAGATACGTGACCTGTTTTCACCCAGCTTACCAGCGAGGTGTTACACCAAGGTGGAGCTGTACATACACACATGAAGTGACAGAATGCTTGGATGACTATTTAAAAACCCAACGCACCTGGTTGTAAGCAGATTCCCCATTTTCCATCATGAGTATAATCTTCAGATGTGGCGCACCATTTCCCACCCGCGTGTGTTTCATCCTGAATGCAGTCATGATGCCAGGTCTCATTATACAGAAAGGGGAACTCACAGGGTTTCCCATAGGAGTTCCCATCTTTGGTATAAATCTCTGTATGGGGGAAAAATAAAAATTAAAAAAGGAGTAGATACAAGTTGTCTGGGCAAGCAAAGGACACCAAATACATGGTTATTGCCTGTACAGACATCGTTAATTTAAAAGCACCCAATTCATACTTGTGGACTTAAAACACAGTATCTTGTTGTTATAGATAATATGCAGCAATGCCAGAACTGAAAAGAAATGAGAAGAAAATATTTTTCTGTACTTTTTCTTCTGTGTGATGCATAACACATTGGTAATGTGCTCCCCCCTTCCTGGTAAGTCAGGGACAAATACATTGTCTTGTTGAAATCCAGATGGTTCACACAGAATAGTACAGAACAAGGTTGTATTCATCAACAGACACAGAAGAGTGAAAACTTATTGCAAACTGGAGCCTACTGGGCTCTTCAGCCTGGCCACTTTAAAAAAAAAAAAAAAAAAAAAAAAAAAATCAAATACAATGAAAATTCTCCTCTCAAATAGAGTAAAGCAAGTTTCTACCCCTTCTTTCTGTGTGCATTACATATTAGATGAGACTGGCTTCCATGGCAAGTGAATAGACTACCAGAACAAAACAAACACGGTTCCAGACAGTCCAACAGGCTGCGAACTGACAGCACATGCTGAATTTGATTGTACAGCTATACAAATCCTACTTCTAAGGTAACAGAAAATTTCACATCTCTGTGAAGAGGACAGTTTCAGTTCTGACACAAGGTGGTTGATATTTCATATTTAAGTTGTCACAAAAATATGGGGGTGGGTTTGAACATGCTGAGAAAGCTACTTGGTAACAATACTTCTCCGGCTGTGTAGATACATATATTTTTTCTTAAAATGGTTAAGATTCATACTTGAATATCAGTATCTCTCTACAGCAAATCATTCCTTTGCTTTAGTAATCAGTATTTTCATATGATTAATTCTCTGAATTTCTTGTTATAAATGCAGGGGGAAAAAACACCTATTCTCCATCTAAACCCCAGTACAAACTTACCATGGTAAGGATACCGACATATATCATCAGAGGAATTGTTGCTTCTCCACTGGTCTGATGCGTTTATGTTTGCAGTTACATAGTTAGCTTTCACAGTCACCTTGTACTGCGATGCACCAATGATAGAAGCATCAGCACATCGCCACCACAGCATTAGTTCTGAGTTACAATCAACCATTTTCAGGCGAGATGGTAATTTGGTGAATATATCAAGTCCCAAGCACTGCCTGGATCCCAGATGAAAAAGGCGATTCTGGGACACCCATTTCCATAAAGCTTCGCTTGTTTCTTTGCAGTCACCTATCATTATCCGTGAGTCTTTAACTTGTATGCACTTGTTCATTGTGTCATGGCGAATGGTAAAGGCATCATTGCCTGGGTAGAAATAAGTCAATATCCACGTAAGAGTATGAATCAGTTTCACTTTCAGAGGAAGTTCTTTTTAAAAAGTTTAATCACATTCTGAGGCACATTACCAGAAAAGTACAGTGACAGCTGTTTTTACATTATACTTGGTCTCTTACCACAGTTTACCAGTCAGTACATATTCCTGCACTTTAGCGAGTATTCTTTACTTCAGTAACAACAAAAAAGTCTCTTCCAAAGTTATTATAAAATGAGGGGATAAAATGAGGCTGTTTTCTAAGTCCAATTCTATCAAACAAAAATCATCTTTTAATTATAACACATACTGATTGGATCAATCCCTGATTAATCTGCAAGCTTAGTGAGTTAAGAATCTTGTCTTTGATGCAAATGAAGTAAGACACCACAGGCAACATAAAACATAATTAATAATAATCCTCAGTCAGTAAGCACTTTTTTTTTTTCCTAAACTGTGTACCACGTATGACTGATAGCAGGAACGCTTGAGTGAGCTTGTGGGTGCAACTGCATCATTACTAAAAAAAACTGGCACTGCTTTTTGAGGGAGAGATTTTTCAAATGAATATTCAGCTCACTGCAAAACTACACAAGAACGAAATGCAGGGCCCCTAAGATCCCAGATAAAACATTAGGAGTATCATTTTCAAATTGATACAGGAACACTAGTTCCACTTTCAGCTGTGATTTAGCTTGTCACTTTAAAAAAAAAAAAAAAAAAAGCCAGCAAAGCATAACATTTAATTTTAAAGAGATCTGGATCACCTCACTGATACAAGCTTACACCTCTGACAGTGTAACACCTCTGTGACAAGTGGCAGTAGGTTTAGGCTAGCCAGGAAAAAATACTGTCTAAAACTATTTCTATGCCACAATAAAGATGCCCCCCCCCTGTATAAAATGTTCACTAATCAGGCTGAAAAGGACCTCTGCTGTCCCAGACCCGAAGGCTATTACTCTGCTGCTTAAATAAGGAATCTGCTGAGTAGTGTTTTGTATTTAATAGTAATGCACTGTCAATCACATTCCTACTGCGTTTTTTTAATATGACTTAATAATAGGTTTGGCTGAACAGCAAGGAAAATATTCAGTGATGTTATTCAGTGAATTTTACCACTATTTCCCAGTATACTAGTGTATTTTCCACTGCATAAGTGCCAAATAGTCTAAATGGTACTGAGCTGGTCAAACTGTAAAGAAGAATCTCTAAGTCAGCCACCACCGAGGTGACTTTTTCTAAGTGCACCTTTTAACCAACCCTCTCTTTCATCTTCTTTATTAACTAAGATATCTTAACCAGCCAATCCTGCTTTTGTGGTATCTTTTTACCCTGTGCTTTTGCAACACTTTTTCTTCCTTTTGCTTCTTATTCTCCCCTCCAGACCTTCATCTCCTTTTCAGTTTCTTGCAACTTGCTCTACGCCTTTCCCCAGATCTCCCCTTCCCTCGTTCTTCTTTCACTTCTTCCCACATAACCTTCCTTCTTACATCAAGAGCAAAACCACCGCTTTTTAAAATTCCCCCCCGAAAAATCCAGTTTTCTCATCGGACCTCTCTGTGCGGCACTTTTGGAAGAGCAGTACTCGGTTCCTCCCACTCAGAGCTCTTACCACGAAGCTTCACGGGGCAGCTTTAGCTACAAACTCTTACCATGAAGCTTCACGGGGCACTTTTAGCTACAAACTCTCACCAGGTAGCTTCACGGGGCACCTTCAGCTCCACGCCCCGCCGGTCCCGGCAGGGGCCGCAGGAAGGCGTGAGGTGGCAGGGCTGTGCGAAGGGCTGGCGCTGTTCGCCACCAGCTCTCGCCGCCCCAGCAGCTCCGAGACTTTCCTCGAGGTGCAAACTTCCGAGCTGCTCCGTGAAGCACGAGCCCTCCTCCCGCCCCTCCGCACACGGCGCTGGACAAGCCAAGAAGCCGGTGGGCTCCCCCTCAGCCACGGCGCGGCCGGGGGAGGCCGGGCAGCCGCCTCCCCCCCGGGGCTGTCCGTGAGGAGGAAGGCCCCGTGAGGAGCGGGGCAGCCCGGCTTTTCTCTTCACCCCTTGCCCGCCCAGCAGCCGGTCCGCTGCGCACCGCAGGGCCTTCCGCACCGCTCCGCGCCCGCTCCGCGCCGGCTCTCCCCTCAGCCCTCAGCCAGGTGGGGTCCCGGCTTACCTGCGGGGTCCCGCCGGGCCGCGCAGCAGACGAGGAGCCAGGCGAGGCCGCAGGCGGCCAGGCCGGGTCCCGCCGGCCACCCCATGCTCCCGCAAGTCGCGCGGAGCGGCGGCGCTGAGGGGCTCAGCCGTGCCGGAGCGTCGCGCCTGCCGCCGGCTGGCCCGAGCGGCCCGCGGGATTGGTCCGCCCCCGTGGCGCGTCACTTGTTGCCAGGAGAAGAGAGGCTCCGGGCTTGTGCGAGGGGCGGGGCGGGGCCGGGCGGCGGCCGCGGGGTCGGGGCCGCGGGGCCGGGCCGGGCCGGGCAGGGCCGGGGCGGCTGTCACGGGCGGAGCGGAGTTAGGGGGCAAGAGAGACAAAGGGAAGGGGGCTCGCGAGCGGGGGAGTGGGAGAGAAAGCGAGGAAAGGACGCGGAAAGCGAAGGAGAACGAGGAGGGAAAAAAAAAAAAAGTGAAAGAAAAAAGAAGTGAGGGAAAAAAACGAGCAAAATCGAGAAGAAGGCAAGAAAAAATTGAAAAGAAGGCCTAGTTACCTCATAGTGCTCAAAACAAACTAAGAAAAGAGTAATTAAAGTGGAAAGAAAATTAAGTGGCAATTCTAAACGGACAAAAAAGTGAAGAAAAAGCAAAGAACCAGACCTAATGAACACACAGCAATTAAAGCTTAAAACAAAAGCTTTACAAAGGTTAAAAGTGAAAGAGTATGTGGTAAAAGTGACGAAAAGGAAAAATCAAAAACAAAAACAACAACAAAAAAAAACAAAACAAAACAAACAAAAAAAAAAAACAGAAGTAACAAGTAATAGCGAATGCAAAGTAAAATAACTAAAGGTGGAGACAATCACACATTTAATGTGTGAGGGCCCTGTGGCCCTCACCCCTCCCAGCACCAGGGCCATGTGCCAGGGCCTGGTGTGAGGCCCCTGTGTCCCACAGCCTATCCCCACAGCCTGTCACCCCAGCCTGTCACCCCAGCCTGTCCCCACAGGCTGCAGGCAGGGGTCCCTGCCCTCCTGGCTGGTAGCCGAGAGCCCCAGTGTCCCCCATGGGTCACTCTGTGCTGTGGCCATGCCCAGGGGAAATGTCTCCCTCCCGTAGGGACGCCCCCAGCAAGGCCACTGAGTCCTCCCCTCCTGCTGTCCCAGACCTGTGTTGGCTGTGACCCTGAGGAGGGAACAGAACAGTGGCAAGCAGCCGCGTGATACTTTCTAAGAGTTGGCATTTTCAAGCAGCTAGAAGCTAAAATTGCAGTGAGCCGATCTGCTTCTGCCAGGGAAGGGAAAGAGGGAGGAGAGAAAGGGAGCAGTTGAAATAGTTATTGCTGAGAAAATTATGATGCTGAATACAGGAAGTTACAGAAACCAAAAATAAAAGCACAAAGAGACGAAAAAACAGTTGGCCTGAAGGAGGAAAAGAGAAAGGAGAGCTGACAAAGTATGTAAAATAAAATTGTGTCTGTTTATAGCTCTGTATTCTGTGATTCAGCGCTGACCTGGAAAGGCTGTAACCCCAGCTGTGCAAGAAAGCACTTGCAAAGTTGCAAGGAAGAAACATTTTGGCTAGAAAAATCTATTTTGATTTGGCTTAGAGGAGAAGTCATTCAGGGAGAGAAATAGATCTTCACAAAGCTGGGAAGGGCAACATGCAGTCTGTTTTATGTGTTTCAGATGTGCCCATCGCGTAGGAATCTGGCCACCCGGGGAAGGCAGGAGTGGAGGGTGTGCCGGACTGGGAATTGAGCGGAAAGAAAGTGAACAAAACCAGGCATCTGTAAGTAAGCAACTGTTCTGTGCTGCTGGAAACCGCAGAGCCAGACCTGGCTGCGAAGGCAGGAGCTATTCTTAAGATCAGAACTTGGTTTCAGGCCGCGAGGGGTCCATAGCTGCAGCAAAATTGAAGCTCTACTACCAGAAAGTGTTTGTTTTCTGGAAGAGCAAAGCACTCAGGTCTCTATGCAGAGAGTGGGAGGCAGAAATTACCAGCTGGAGGGTCTGATACAAAAGCAAGCTACTGAAACTAAAATTAAATGTGGTGGGATACCACATATATTTTTTAAATAAAATATCATAATGAGAAGCACCAGGTGTGAACCCTGCATCCCCATGAATCTTCCAAATGAGTGCTATTTTTAATGTAGTAACTGACTGTCCTGGTTTTGGTGTAAAGAGTTTAACTTTGAAACTAACAACATGCAGTGCATATTTACTGAACATATACCAGCAATTTTGAAATTAACAGCATGCTTTTCACTGAACATATATCAGCAAATACTTAATATGGTGGAGGTTATCTTAAGATAACTAAATTTATATAGCATCTACTCTTCAGTGTGTGCTTCCAATTTGAGGTCCTTTTTCATTTATCTGCATATATATTACAATGCTAGATAACACAAGATCAGGCCCTGATCTTGACTCGGAAATTAAAGAATGCCAAAGGACAGTAAAAATTGCTGTTTGAACTAATTGCTGTTAGTTTCAGCTGCATGTGCATGTGTGTGCCCTACACTTACACTCTCATACATTAATATAAAAGGAGATACACAACATACATCCTTTGTAGGCCCACCAAAATCTATCCCTCTGCTCCCTGCCAAGCAGCAGGCAGGTAAGAATATATAGACTCAAATCTCTACTACTGCTTTACTTATCCAGCACAATCCAAGAAGACTGTTTTGATGACAGGTTTCAAAAATAGGAAGCTATTGAAAACCACAGTGTCAATTGGGATATATACAGTACTTTTGCTATTTTTTATATCAAGAATATTAAAAAAAAAAAAAAAAAAAAAAAAAAAAAGAATGCAAATACACTCTTTTTCTTTTTTGTGTGTCTTCTAATTAGACAAAAACACTTTCACAGCACAATGTTCTGAAGCCTGTGGAAATAATCATCTAAAAATTAATCAGTAAATTGTGGCTGTTAACCCTTCAATGGGCTTGGGCAGCATCTCTGACTAACCAACTTTTGTGCGCTCTGATGCCATGGAGTCCCCCACTACGGCAAAGGACTGTCAGTCTACCTGGCAGCCTGAGCAGGGCAAAGTCCACAGTGACAGCACTGATCTCTGTAGGGCACACTGATCAGGGCTAGAGGAATTAGAAGGATTTGCATGCTGGAAAATACTGTTTGGGTGGAGCTGCATATGTGGCAGTCAAATAGCAAGGCCAAATATTCTTTGCAACCAGATGCTCCCAAAAACTAGGAGCTGAATCTTGGGAGCTCAACCAGAAAATCCAAACAACCTACCCAGAAAAACAAGCCCCCACATCCGTTACCAGACTACCAGTTGCCACCAGTAGCTTCCAGGCTGCCTGCTTCTGACCTGAGTACAGTCAACAGCTTCTGTTTGCATAAAGAGTTGGTGCACATCAACATTTATACAACTGGTTATCCATTTATGGTATTAGTTCTGCTACGGGCAGCTGAAGAACAGAACCTGGAAAGTCCTCTCATTCCTCTCCCTCCGTGGTACAGCGTCTTTCCCTGTCCCCAAAAAGGTAAAAAGCTCCTACACATTTCTTCCTAATGAAGCCAGCTTTCAAAGGCAGTATCTCAAACAACTTTCCCTCTGCTGAACTTGCTGGGCCTCTGACCTAGTAAATGTGCCTCTTGCCTGTGGAAGACTATTGCCCCTGTCACCTGAGTTTTAATTACACCAGATTTAAAAAAGGAGGATGAGAAAACATTTCTTTAAGTTAGATGGTTGTACATGGAATGATCACTGGGCAAACAAACAAAAACAAACAAACAAATAAAACAAAACAACAACAAAAACTAACTGAAACCAGAACCAAGCAACCAAAAAAAAAAAGAACAGAATTTAGGACAGAACAGTGAGAACAGTGCAGAAAATAATATTAAAGTCCGTGCATTTGTGTCATATGATAAACTATGAAAATCTCGTACAGTTTTCTGTTAATTGCAAAACTAATTTTGTGCTAAAACTTCTCAAGATTATGACAATGTCAAAATCTATCTTTTAAAGGATTTATCCTAGCTTTGTCGATGAGGCCTCTGCATTAAAAGTGAGCTGCGCAGCAGCATACTCACAGCATAACAGGTGAACAATTTTTGCATTGAAACTCACAAATGTTATCATGTTCTCATTACCTACAGCTCATTGCAAAGCAGCCTTAACAGCAGAGCAAACTTCAAACATGCCTACAGAGAAAGCATGCCTAATAGAGACCTTCAGATACAGAAGGGACTCCACTACAGAGCTGACATTAATGCACAGCAGCCTTTCCTGTTACTCCCAAGCAGATGACTTTACCTTTCCAATCAAAAACCCTTTGGAGGTGCCAACATTGTGACTAAGAGCTTTGTACTTCTAGCAGGGGTTTTTCTTGCTCATCAACGGATATTTTCTTTGCTTTTATGTCCATATGCTTATAACAATAGCATTACCTGCAGAAAGTGTCAACAGCTATCTACCCATAAATCTCCACCCCATCTCTTCTGCTCACCACATTAAATAGATACTTTGCCTGAGCAGCTGTCCTCCCTCTTTTACAGTCAACACTTTGGTAATCTGGTTTTTCTGGCTAGGTTGAGTACATCCCATCCCAGACTGGGAAGAGGCTTTGGAGATGATAAGTTCTTCCCCTCTCTGCTCCCCCCAGCAGTGACTTTGAAACTGGAACATCTGAACAGGGAACAAAAGTTGTTTATTACTTTTTCCACCTTGCAACATCAGTGCATGCAATAGCTAGGCCTTCACAGAAAACAAAACAAAACAAAACAGATCAGGGCTTAAGAGATTTGCAGGAGCTGAAAAAGATTTCATTCCTACCTAGGTTCTGCTGCTAAGTTTAATATTAAAACGTGTCTCTGATTTTAGTAGAGTGCCTGCTAAGTCTTCAAAATACCAGCCCTGGACACAAATAATGGAACAGAAAAGCAGACAATTGCAACTTTTACCATAAGTGTAGCCAAAAGCCAAATGATTCTTTTTTGACACATACACAACTTTGGTTTAGTTGAGTTAATCTCATGTAAACTCAATTTGCTTTTTTATCTGGCTGTTGAGAACAATTATTTTTAAATATTAAAGAATACTTCTAGCAAAAAGGGAACACAAAGAGAAATGGCATTTCTTTGTTGTAGCTTTAGATTTCCTGTTTCAGTGGAAATGGTTTGCCCTTTTAGCATGTTATGAAACCACCTTTTGCACAGTAAGCTTAAGGTGAAACTGCAGAATCTGAATTTGTATGCATCTTGTGTTTCTTTAACAACCTGAATGAATCTTTAGCACAAGTTCCACGGTTTTGAGATTTTAGTTGAGTTTGAATGGTCTATTGTTGCTAGGAGTCCTTACATTTGGTTCTCTTAAAGTTTCATAATTAAAACAAACAAACAAAAACTAGTCCTGGTGTTACTGTAGCATTTTAGAGACTGTTCTTTCTCCCTCTACACAGAAACTTGGTAGGTTACTTCCAGAATTAATAAAAAGGAATTACAACACTTCATTCTAACACCAGCCTCTTTTTTTACCCAGATTTGACTGTGCCAACTTCTGTAGTGCTGCCTGCAGCTCTGTCCTGCATATTCAAACACAGATTAGAAAAGGCCTCCTGAAATACTAGAAACAGGTTTGAGAAATAAGACAAAAAAAGGCGTGAGGATGCATCCACTCCTCTGCATCTTGTCTGTTGACAGTGGGGAATGTCTTTGTGTGTTGGTTTGGCTCTGACTCTTGCTGGGGTCTCTACATGCTCCTGGAACAACAACAAAATAATAAAAGCAGTGCTTTAACATTCAGAGAAGTGCTTAAAACCCCCAAGTAAGTGGTGAATGATACTCTTTCATAGCACTTTGAGAAAGGGTTTCTGACACCTGCATTGTGGCTTTTTAATGGAAGCTGTCTCAGCGTAGTAGTTCTACTGACAGCGTTAATGTGTTCAATCATCTCAAAAGCCACTTTCTGTTGTTACTGTGCCAGTGTAAGATTGTTTTTCAAATAATGTTCGTGGGATCTGGCTACTCAGATAATATTTTGTAACAGTACATTTATTGAAGAAGAACTTTGTTTGGAGGGATGGTTTAAAAGATAACCAGTTATAATTTGGGAAATGTTTTTAAGCAAATAAAAACTAATCCAGATGGAAGGGATTCTAAAATTAAATGAAAGAGTGGTGTTTTGTTTTGTTTTTAATCTTTAAACACGCAAATCAGGTGAGTTTCCTAAAGTGCCAGGTTTTTGTTGCTTGCCTCAAAAGCCTGTGGTTTCGGTGCTCACATGATGTTCTGGAGTTAGCTTGTCAGAGGGAAGCTGAAGATGAGACCTTCTCCAACAGTGCTATCTCCCCTGCCCTGTGTGTGACCAGAAAGAAATAAGTTTTCCAAGTACAGCTGAGAGGATGTCACAAAGAGCAAAATTTCACATTAATCTGGATTTGGGAGCATATCTGGGATTAAAAGAGCTTGCATGGAAAGGATGGGCTCACAGGGGGCTAAGCTGCTGTCATTTAAAGTCATGAAGGTTGTGATTAAGCTATAAATTAAAGAGCAGCCTGTGTGGGGAACAAACAGCCCAGTATGCCATGAACAAAGCCATAGAAATTCTGCCTTTTTGACTGTAGAAGAGACCAGGGAGCAGAAACAGGGAACAGAGAACAAAGAGAGTGCCTTTCAAACAGGAGGTGAGGAAGGAAATGAAACCTCCAACAAACATACTCTTACACAAATGCTAA
This sequence comes from Nettapus auritus, assembly GCA_011076525.1. Classification (NCBI taxonomy): domain Eukaryota; kingdom Metazoa; phylum Chordata; class Aves; order Anseriformes; family Anatidae; genus Nettapus; species Nettapus auritus. The sequence goes on along the minus strand of CM021771.1, from coordinate 22,789,517 downwards.
AAATCGAATGAATTGAGGGAAATCAAATGTCTAGTCTTGCTGAAAAGCAGTGACATACTAAATGTATTGGACATCACAGTACCAAGACATAATATACATACAGAAAATGTAAGGATCACCTCTGCTGTGATAGGGCAGGGAAATTTCCTAGTGAGCTCTTATAATCAAGTCAGGCGAATAAAGCAGGAACCCAGCAATGTGACACAGGCTCTGCATGGATTGAAATGCCAGCTTAAAGCATACGTAGCAATGAATCTGCAGAAACTGTGCTTTGGGTAACTGCCGTTGACTCCACCAGTACCATTTCACAGAGCAGCTGGATGAGGAAACCACAGAAGAGATGCAGACCTTCATTTGGTCGTCATTAATGTGCAAGATCTTATTCTAGATCTTCAGCTTATGGTAGCTGTTCCTGGGTTTATATACCAAATTCCTATGGGCTTGACAAAGGTCAGGCATTCACAGCAGCTACGCTCAGTTTCAAGAGGCACAGAGACATAGAAATGAGAAAGTTTGTGAAAAGGAAACAAAAAGGAGCAGCTAGAACTGGTAAGAACACAAAACGCAGCATCAGTGCTTGTTGAAGTCTTCAGAAGTTCTGAAAGGAAGCAGGCATAAAATGATGTCACCACAAGGGAGGTTATCAGAAACAAGAAGTTGAAGATGTCTTCAAATTACAACAACAACAAAAACAGAAAGAATCATAAGCCAAAACATAAGAAAACACACTGAAAGAGCAATAGAAAGTGTGAACAATAGCTAGCAAAAGGAATTAGAGCTAAGAAGAGCTCTGACCAACCACCAGTCTATTAGACCAAAAGACAACTGCAGAGAAAAACAGAAGAGAGGCCAAAAACTTCACAGAGAAGCTAAATGATACATTTCCACGTATTTCTCTGAGCCTGGGGACTGGAGGGTGGCAGTGTGACACCAATCTCTACAATTATTCCAGAGAGAAAAAGAGGGTGCAGGATGGATAATACTAAAGGCCAGCAAGCCTGACATCTGTTCCAGGCAAAGCAGTAGAAAGTGCAATAAAGACTCGCATTAGCATGCACCTGGATAAATATGATCTGTTTGGGTGGTGCTAACACATCATCTCTAAACTTAGTATTTACCTTCTAGGCTTCCTGAGAGTTTTTTGACGAGGTCAGCAAACATGCGGGCAAAAGTAATCTGGTTGATATGGTCCATATGGTCCGCCAGTGATTTCTTGATCTGGATGAAAGCTCCTATTTGGTGAACAAATGAGCAGATGCTTCTAAATGTAATTTGCTCATCCCTTCTTTCTGTTGATCTGAGGGGGGGGGTTGCTGTAAAGAAATTATTTGTACCTTACTTTTATCATTACTGAGAGTGAGACTGAAATATCTTTTGTTATTACCCACAGCTTACATGAAGCTGAGGCTTGAACAAGAACTACCTGTCTGTGACTCAACACTCACATAACGAGATAAAGTTTGTGGGTGGACAGTGCATACAAATGAGTTTATAGAACTTCTGTCTGTGCTTGACACCACGGATAAATCAGGGAGAGACTATGAGAGTATTGCTATCAGCATTTCATCGCTGCACAAGTGCTGCTGGTGAGCTGGTTTTGTGTACTTGATGCAGAATATGAGAGGGAAAATTTGGGAGAAGATAATACAGAACAGCATAGATCCCTTATGACTCAGATCTGCAGTGCTCTGCACATGCACTAACTATGAATAAGAATTCAGACAAAACTTAAAAGTAGGCTTTAAGCTATAAAGCCTAATTATTTTGTATTTGGTCACTCCAGAGGCCACCTTTGATTTTTATTGCAGAAATCTTCAGTCATGTCCAATCTGTTTCTGGCTTTGATTTCAAAGCCCAGTTTTATTTTATTTATTAAAACTTTCCAAACACGTTTCAGTACTTACCTTCCTTTGCTAAGGCTGCCAAGTAGTAAGCCTGCTCTTTATGGTGTCTTATAGAAGACTTACAACACTTGAGTACTTCTAGTTCTGTTTTTCAGTGTCAAAAAAAAAAAAAAAAAAAAAAAAAAAAAAT
>CM021771.1:22691983-22787383 GCA_011076525.1 Nettapus auritus | reverse complement strand
AAAAAAAAAAAAAAAAAAAAAAAAAAAAAGTAATACCATATAATCACTAAAATAATTAAACAGTACTATTATCACTTTCTGATTTGTAAATGTCCTTATTCATAATATACCTACATAAATGCTAAATTAAATAGCCTTATTTCTTTATGTAGTTTTTTTGTTTGTTTGTTTTGTTTTGGCAGTAATATGCCTATAGTACTAAAACATCAGTTGTTACATATGTCCTACATTTCACTCTGAAGTCCATATGTTTCTTAAAGTTTGTGCATATTTCACAGGGTTTGGACAGTTCAGCCACACAAAATTACCTGGGGCTGGACAGGCAGTATTGAAATAGGCAGTATTTAAATAGGCAGCATTTAAATACCTCAGCGTGAAGCTGTGCCCCATAGTTAGGTCCCATTGGCATGCATGACTTTGCAAACATCAGAAATCTCTTTACAGCCAGTGAACCTGGAAGAATTAGATGCTGTTGAAGTGAATACAAGTAACTAAGTCAAAGAACCACAGGATCTCTAGAGGTCATGTAGTACAAGCCCTTGCTTAGAGGAGGGTCAGCTAGAGCTGGTTGCCCAGAACTGTTTCCAGATGTATTTTGAGTATCTCCAAGGACAGAGATTCCACAGCCTCTCTGGGCAACCTACTCCAGCGTTTAACCACCAACAGAGTAAAAACAAAACAAAACAAAGCTTTTTCTTCTGTTTAAAAAGAACTTCCTGTATGTTGGTTTGTGCCTGGTTTGCCTGTTGTATCTTGTACCTTCATTGGAGACCACTCAGAAGAGTCTGGCTGCATCTAAGTTACTCACCCCAACTTTAGGCATTTGGGTAAATTGATAAGATCTCCCTGAGCCTTCTTTCCTCAGGGCTGAACAGTCTCTCTCAGCCACTTCTCATATGACAAATGTTCCAGTCCCTTAATCATCTTTGTGGTTTTTGCTGGGCTTGCTCCACCAAATCCCTATCTCTCTTGTATTGTGGAGTTCAGAGCTGGATCCAGCACTCCAGATGCTGGAGTGCTCACCAATGCTGAGTAGGGGGGAACCATCAACTCCCTCGACTTGCTGGCAACTCTTCTCCTAATGCAGCCCATGATGCTGTTGGCCTTCTTTGCTCAAGGCACATTGCTCATTCATGTTCAGACTGGTGTTCACCAGGACTCCCAGGTCCTTTTCTGTAAAGTTACTTCCCATCCACTTGGTCCCCAGCTTAGGCAGAGTTACCTGCATTCATTGTTTTGGTGGGGCCTTACTCCCAGTTGTAGGATTTGGCATTTCCCTTTGTTAAGCTCCATGAGATTGCTCTTGGCTGATTTCTCCAGCTTCTTGAGATCCCCCTGAATGGTAGCACAACCACCTGGTGTACCAGCCACTCCCAGTTTTCAGCTGTCTGCAAACTTGCTGAGGGTGCACTCTGACCCATCATCAAGGACCATTAACGAACATGTTAAGTGGCATTGACCCCAATGTTGACCTTGTGCCATTAATTATAATATTTCAAGGCTGGCATTTCAACCAGTTTTCAATCTACCTCCCTGTCCACTTGTCTAGTCATCAGTTTGTTAATGAAGATGTTATGGCAGCTGGTGTTGAAAGTCCTGCTAAATCAAGATGATTAACATCCACTACTCTCTGCTTGTCCACCAAGCTGATCATTTCATCACAGAAGGCTATCAGGTCTGTCAGACATGATTTTCCCTTCATAAATCAACACTGTTGACTCCCAATCATTTTCAGGTCCTTAATATATTTGGAACTTGTTTGTGGAATTATTTGCTCCATCACCTTCCCAGGTATCGAGGTGATGCTGACTGGCCTGTTGATGCCCACATCCTCATTCTTCTCTTGTTGATGGGAGGCATGACATTTGCTCTCTTCTATTCTTCAGGAGACTTCTCCGATCACTGTGACCCTTCAAAGTTACTTGAGAGTGGTCTCGCCCTGACATCTGCCCTTTGTACTTGTGGATGCAGCCCATCATGTCCCAGGGACTTGCTTATGTCCAATTTCTTTAAATGTTCTGATCTTTTCTACTGAGGATAAGTCTTCATTGCTCCAGATGCTCCCAGTGTACTCAGGGGCCTGGAATTTGTGAAATCATATCTTATCAGTAAAGACATAGGTGAAGAATACACGTCTTCTTTGTGTCCTTTGTTACTGCCACACCATTCAGCAGCTTGCCACATTTTCCCTAGCATTCCTTTTGCTCCCTGTACAAGTCCTGACAATGCAGTTATTCAGATCCTCACTTTTCTCTAAACTTTGTCAATGGACTGGTCCACTAGGAAAGTTCCAAGAAAGAGAAGGTGCTGTTGTCCTTTTTTTTAGCAAAAACATGGGCAGTCTGGATACCTTTGCTATTGGAGACTCAAATGTAATCCCTTTATCAAAGAGGAATCTGAACCCCCATCAATCCAAGTGAATTTAGTAACTACTAGACTAAAGCAAGTTCTCTCTGGAGAAGATCCACTTTATTCAAAGCACAAAACTATTTATTAGAGCACAAAGACAAACCTAGCTCTTCCTCTTCCCTTTCCCCACAGAGTACTCTTGCTACTGGAGCACTCTCTCATATTCTCGTTGTGACGTGTTGAATATTTACTTGTTGGTATAAAGTCCGATGGTTAGACTATGTTCCCCTTATGAATCTAGCCCTTGATTTGCTAATCTAAAGTCTTCAGAAAGAGAAAGTGCTGCAAGTATATTAATTTTAACTCTAACTCAGGCATGAATGCTGAATGCAATTCTAATCCAACCTCAAAAATAGAATGATCCAACCACTGACTTCAGAAATGACTCCTTACAGCAACAATAACCATATTTGTTAAACCTAGCATTTATCTTTAACCTTTATTCCCACACACTTTTATAACCAGAAGCGCTGCCAGAGAGGACATGGCAGACATAGCAAAGTAGGAATGAGCAAAAGGCAAGCCGAGAGTCTGGACTTTAAAAGCAAAAGTTAGTGGAGAGACCAAGTCAGAGTATACTTTATTCTTCTAGCAAAACCTGTTTAAAGAGAGACATTGGGCACAAAAAGAAAGCATGAACAAACATGGTGCTAGACATCACTTTAAATTGAAGTTGACTTCATTCAGTTTAGTTTTATAAATAATACCATGGATTTTGAAAGATTGTTAATGCTGTAATATAACACCGTAACAGTGCTGTAATGAAAAAAGCTGTGGACAGTAATCTTGCATTTTAACTCAATATGTTACTGAATATACAGTTAGTTTATCCACTTCATTACACTGTCATTTTAGCTCCTTCCTGTTACATTAACCTGAACTGAGAATAAAAGTTACTCCAAGTTTAGTTGTAAAAAAAGTACTTTGGAAATTTAATCTTACCAAAAATTTTCTGGCAGAACATGTATCTGGCTGTCCTGAGGAGCAGGCTAGACACAGTGATGGACTCAGGTGCTTCAAATTTTTCCACTTAGTGATAATGTGGTGGTTTTACAACTTGCATGGTACAATCATTTTCCCTTGAAGATCTGAAGATCTCCACAAACAATTTTTTTTTTTTTTTTTTTTTTTTTTTTTTTAATATGTGGAATACCCAAAGCAAAAAAACAGGCCAGTTGGCCAAGAGGACATGTTAGTAGCAAAGCCAAGGAACAGAGCCTGGACCTCCCCAACTCCCAGCATCAGGCAAATTCTTCTGAGAGTACCTGCCACCAAACAGCACAACAGCAAAATGCGTGGCTTTCCCCCTCTCTCTTCACCAAGCTTTTTTTTCTGTGCAATAGACAGCTAAAGACTGGATGATGCTTGGAGTCCATGATGGACCGCTGCTCTCATGCCATTCGGCCACTTGGTCATTAGTGCTATCGAAACTGCCTAAGCAAACAAAGAGCAGTGCGTGCCCACACACGTTCAGCAGTCCACCTGCTGGATTTGGTTGGTTGGTTGCTGTTTTGTTCTGTGTTCACAAGGGCAGGATTAAAGCAGCAGGACCCACAATCTAAGGCATCTGGTACAAATGCCACCTTACCAGCAGGAGCCAGGGTCGGGTCCCTTTTGCACAAATTCCTGTCAAAATGTGTCGGTTTCCCCTATGATCTTCAAATTTATGGTAGCACATTAAGAGCCTTGTTCTTGGTCACTCTGGGATGCTTGAGCCTAATGCTTCCTGTCACAAATACTGTAAGCGATCACTTTACATAACTGGTTGTAATTTCAGTTAGTCGTGGGACAGGCAGGGCGCTGCAGAGTGTTCTTGAAAGGGAACACTTCATAATTACTTCAGTTCATCAGTTGTAATAGCTGTCAGAGCACTCACACAGACAAGTTATATCAAAGCAACTAGAGTTGCAAATAATCAGAGAACGGGCAAGCTTAGAAGGTACTTTGCTAATTACTCTATTGCCTGCTGGATTGTACTTTGGCTAAGCCTGTAATACCACCTACAGCATTACCAAGTCAAAATATGCACAGCTCTGATATTAAATTAATTGTTAAGCAACTCGGCTTTAAACAGCTTGCCGAACAATCATGAGATTTTTCTCTAACAATCAGATACCTAAAATGACTACAGGCTGAATTATGGGGAACAAAACAGAAATCAGCTCAGTATCCCACATGATCTATTTGTTTTAAACAATAACACATTCTGTTGCATCTATTTTGGCACTTATTTGCTAACAGCAGATGTCTCTGTGCTGCAACCAATGTATCAGGCAGGGAAGGATCTCCAACATGTTAAGCAAATGGTGAACATTGTTTCTAAATTTCTTTCCTTACCCCATCCTTGTTTTTGTACCAGTGTATTTGTTTCTTTAATCCTTTTTTTTTTTTTTTTCCCTGCATCCCTGTCATGCTGTAATTATAGCTAAGACTGGCCACAAGTTAAACATAGAACTGCACAGGAATTTGGGGTAGTGCCCAAATTTAACTCTTCCTTTCTCCTGTCCCTAAAACACCTGTGATGGGATAGAATACCAGCACGTGCTATAAGGCCAACTCTGGTGAGGTTGGAGAGGAAGCATTGGAGCGTACAGTTAGAGACAGAAATAAACTACAGCAGAGCCTGCTGCCCAAAGACAGTGGTGCTTTTTGGGTTTGTTTTACGTTACTACATTAGGTATCTGAATATTTATCACAATATCTTCAAAATAACCTTTTCTAAGGCAGAGTACAAAGTTTGCTGTTCCTCTCCTCTTCACACCTGTGAGGCCCACACCCCCCTTCTTTATTATTGCAAAGTAGTCTCACAAAGCAGTCTTCTTCCCCTGTATGATTTATATCACAAGAAATGTGTAACCTACTAATTCCCTAAAGTCCTTCCTTAATATTAGGCTTATTTCAACCTGTGGGCTGCTGAAGCATACTACAGGGAGAAAATGAAGGCTGAATTGTTATCCATTGTGAGGCATTCAGTCACAGATCACTAATTGTCTCCTCCTTTTCTGCTAAATATACAAGCCATCGCATATTTATTTTCCAGAGATATCTAAATAATGTGTATATTTTCCCAGAATGCTTCTTATGCACATTTCAAATTTAGTCTCTTCCTCAGAGGGTTAATATTTAACAAAGTGACTTCCCCAGCTGGTTTTGTTCGAAGTGCCGTCATCCCCCTGAATTCAGTCAACATCTATCAGAAACAAAGACGTTAAACAAAACATATTATGCTCCAGTATTCTCTTGTGAAGTTTTGGCCTCTGGCCAGAAAATTTTGTTATTTTCTATGTGAGCTTTATTTTCCTTTCCCCGAGCAGCAGTTAATATGGATCAAAAGAGCCATTGCTTTAAAACGCAGTCGTAAAAATAATAAACAGAGCACTGACACAGCACCACACCTTAGCTTGAGCCTTGTGCCTGTTGTGGGTGTCCTTGTCTTCAGGAACACTCTCTGAGGTGGGCTTTCTGGAGCTCTGGTGTTTTTCGACTTCCCATGAATTTTCTTTGTCTCCAGAGTGAGGCAGAAAGCCGTGGAGCGGTGCTAGGGCTCTGGTGGGTTTTCCTTACCTCTCGGGTTTTGCAAGAAAGTGCATGGGTCTCTAGGGGCAAGACAGCTACAGCTCACTGATAAAGCCCTGAAAAAGGCACCCCAGCAGAAAGGAGCTTGGCAGAGCAACAGGAAGGTGGGGATCGCCTCAGGCCATTCCTGCACAGGATGCCCTGTAGTAGCTTGATCTGGTTCAATACCACTTCCAGAAAGTTTGAGGAATATTCATGTCAGAATTAATTTTCTTCTCCCCTATTTTTTTTTTATATATATATTTTTTTAGTACTGTTACATTGATTATTGGACATCCTGGCACCTGGGTCTGTGCCTTCTCTGGAAAAACAAAACCAAATCAAACCAAACCAAACAAAATCAAACAAAGTAAAGAAAAAAAAAAAAAAAGTTTTTTTTTTGCACCTATCCTTTTATTTATGTGCTTTTCATTCTGGGCCTTCACTTGATTAAGCCCTTCACTTCTAATGAGGGAAATGCCACTCACTTCCTCCATCCTGCGTGTGGGTCTTCGCTACACAGGGCAGGCAGAGTGCCCATGGCCTGCTGGCTGCTGCAGCAGATCGATTGGATGATTCAGCTGTGCTCATTTCAGAGCTGGCTTTTTCTACCCTGAGGCTAGCCACAAATGTAACCAGAGGTGTTCCCAATATCCCAGCTGCATGGAATTTCTGTCCGCAGAGATCCTAAAATCTGGCTGCTGAGCACTGGTGGGGAGCAGAAAGCTTGGGCTAGAAGGCAGTGGGATGAGGCATCAGCAATCACACACACCAGTATTTTCTTTTTTCTTTTTTCTTTTTTTTTTTTCCTTTTTATTTTTTATTTAATCTTGACCCAGACTGAGCTGAAAGGGACATCCTGCAGTGTTTTGAATCTATTCCCCAGCAGCAGTGCTGGATTGATTTATTTCTAAATAATGGTTGTCAAATGTAGCACTGCACACTGCTATCGCAAGTGACCCTATCACTTCTGGTGGCTGCTTGTTGTTCAGTCCACCTCTTCTCATGGTTATCATGTATTTCCTGCTGTAGTTTCAGCCAGTTGCTTCTCATTGTAGTTATCTCTTATACTGAAAATAAATGAACTCTCTTCCCTTTATACTTCTGCTTTCACCAGGGATCAGTTCATGTCTCATCTTTCCCCTCACATTGGGCTTGGCTTTGTGCTAGACCTGAGCAAGTGGAAGAGCACCTGAGGCCCACTCTATATTCTTCCTTTCAGGCAAAAATGAAGCAAGTTTAGGTGTAGATAGCAATACTTAAAATTCAGATCATTGACTTGTACACATTCTAGAGGGGCAAGGGGGGGTGGATGGTATAGGAGAGGAGGGAGAGAGGGAACCACACTGGTTTTCCTCCCATTGTCCGTACCTGAAGTGTGCCTGTGAGGGGCTCTGCCCCTGGGACAGGGCATCACCGGAGCAAACAGTGATAAATCCAGCACTTCTGTAGCCTTCCTGGGCACGATGTGGGGCAGAGAGCCACTCCACTATTTATTCTACAAGTATTTTAAGGGAAAGGTAGCTAATGCTTCTGTAAGTATTATATTAATCGTTCTTTCCAGATGAAAAGCCTCCAGGATTCTCTGTTGCGTTGCCACATTTAACTGAAAAGAACCTTATGGTTTTTGCAGCCACAGTGTCCCATGTGTACAGCTTCATCTCTGGTACTTGCTTTTAAAACATTTTTTAAAGTAATTCAATTTGCTTCTCGACATCCCACAGGACTAACAGGACATGATATGCAGCAGCAGAGACATTACTTTCTCTCAGAGCTTTTCAGAAAGAATCCTTCTGATGTTACTGAGTTTTAAATACTAAAAAATACATTTAGGTCACCTAAGCATTTAGGTAGGTATGAGATTTCAGATACATAATAGGGAAGCGTGCTAGCATCAGGAGAAACTTCCCAAAAGAAAGGAGTACAGCCAAAGCAGAATTATGCTCAGCCTGTGCAAGGACCATAACAAATTAAGCTGCACATGACTCAATATTATTTTACCGTATGCTGAAAGTTTACACACACCCAGCTCATTGGCAGCATCCGGCGTCAGGGATCCTGGTTACATACCTGAGTGAACCTGGAAGCATCAAGCTCTGGGATGCAATTTCCAACCAAGCATCAGTGAAGCCACACAGCCCAAAGATGCTGATTAGGTCGAGTCTGTCTTTTCTATAGTTTTTATCAGCTCTGCACATGCTTGCTCTTGGCTTCCAGCAAGGACTTTTCAGGGGCTTCTCACCTACAATGCACACAAAGTTTATGGCAGGAGGAAGTGGCAGAGCAGATTTCATCAGGCTATTATCAGTTTCAAAGTCCTAAGATCATGCTTTAGAACAATTGGCCTGAATAAATAGCTTCGCAAAAGGAACGTACTTGGTGGGATAATATTCAATACACACTAAAGAAAAGGAAAAACTGAACAACAAAAAAAGTGATTTTATTTTATTTTATTTTATTGTGCAGAGTAAGTGGAACCTTTTAATTTCTTAATATGAACATCCATGTGTGAGAAATCTGAAAAGACAGAGGGAGGGTTTTGGTTTCCAGATGACTGTGTCAGTGTGGTCTGAGATGTCTGCTTTTGCCAGAGTGATTGCCTTCTGTTGGCTACCCTGTGGTGGATGGCCCAGCAGAGGCAGGGACTGGCCACCAGTGGCTGCAGGCTGACCGCCCTGGGGAATGCAGGCAGGTAGGTGGCCCTATATGGGCCTGATTCAGAGAACATCTTCTGTATTTCCCTCTGTTAGCATGCAGAGGAGCCTAACTTTTAGCCCAAGATTAATCTTGCATCTACAGGTTTAGCTGCTGTTCTACTAAAACTACATTTTGAAACATTTATTTCTGAGAACCAGAGTGGAGATTTATCCTGTAGGCTGAGTCTGAGAAAAGAGCAACAACTTAGTCAACAGAAGCAAGCATCAGAAATAAAGGCAATAGCAGTAGAAGTGTTTTCACTATTATCTAAGTCTACATTTTGGAAATGATTGCAGTTCAGAAGCAGGTTATAAATTACTGCAGCACTACTTGCAAGCACTCCAGCACACTGAGTCTAGCCGGTTGCCTCAGACACCCGTACTTTCTTTGTCACTGAAGGATCAAGAAAGCATAGGAGAGCTGCCGCACAAGGAAACAAGATTATAGAACAGGCATGGAAGTGAGAATTTATTAAAAATGTTCCTCAGTGCTCTTCTTAATAGTCCAGTTTCTAAAACCAGAATCTAAATCACCGTCATTCTGCATAAAGATAACGGGTATGGAAAGGGATCAGCAACTCCTAAGGTGTGAGCAACTTGGAGAATTGGTTGAGAAACGGAAGAAAAAATCTGCTTGCAACAGTGCAGTGGTTACTTACACAATGGATTTAAAGTGTCTGTTTATATCTTCATTTTCCTTTTTCTACATAAGTTACTAAGTAAATCTGCATCCAAACAGTCAAGTAAAGTATTAAAACAAATCCATTTACTGTAGAGAAACACAGCTTTAGCATTTTCAGTGAATTACCTTTCCATCAAAAGGATCAAACCACAAACATACCACAAAGACATATTTACTTATTTCTTTAATGCTCAGGAGCCCAGGTGGCTTTTTCCCATCACTCCCCGAACAAAACCAGGCCCACCCACCAACTAAAAGTCCTGCATTACCCCATTCCGAGCATTTTGATGTGTTCCTTTCAAGTTTCTGAGAATGATCTTTGGATTTGAAAAGCTGTCCTAAAACAGCTCTGCAGCAGCCAGGTTTGTGTGCCACTGCTGTCTGCAGAGCCCTGAAAGCTGGGAGTTTTGCTACTCATTTAATTAATCTTCAGAAGGATGCAGAGCAGATCCCTGTGACTTTCAGACAATTTTTTGTCAGCTCTGTGTGTGCCACTACCATCTACTGGCCAGGCTGGGACTGCATTTGCAAGCTCCCTGTTCAGTGCTACCAACTCCAAAGGGCTGCGTCAGACCGAAGAGATCAGCACTGCTCTTTGGGGCTTTAAAATCAACATCGCGCTGATCACCAAAGGAAATATTATTCTAGCTCAAGAGGCCTTCTTATTGAGAGCTGAGGATTTTGAACCCAGTTGCTGAATGGGCACAATTTAGCTTTACACCAAAAAAGCCTGCTTATATATAAATGGCCTGGAGGGAGGGTATGCCATGGATTTCATTACGGGGGATTTATTATTACAGGAGCCTGAGGATGCCTGTTATTAAGCTAACGGAGGGACAACATGATGGAAGAAAAATGTAGGAGGCTAAATTAAATGGAATTTTGTGCTGTGGCGCCCTGGGAACCAGAGCCGCTCAAACTCACACAGTGTGCAAAGTTGTTCTTCCTTACACTCCCTCTGGATCATAGTGCAGATGTAAAGCAGCCCCATGCCCTCTCTTCACAGAAGCGCGAGCATCTGTGCGAAGGCTGGGGAAGGGAGGAGGCTCCTTGAGCACGGCAGGAGAGCGCTGCTCATGAGAGGCACAACTGGAGAGAACTGAGCCTAGGAGTCATGCTGCCCACTTCCAGCCTTGTGCCACAGCCCTTGCTTTGCCCAGTCGTGCCAGACCTGTCCAGCATACATACATTTCTATCGCAGCCTCCTGGGGTTGCATCCCAGCCGGTATGCAACAAATTCATCAGCATCTCACATCTTTTTGCTCACAGACGCATGGCAAGGACTGCCTAATGAACAAGGAGGTAAATTCTCTCCTGAAGAGAGTCTGCAAAAATACACTTTTTGTTTTGTTTTGTTTTTCTCAAAACTTACTATCTGGCAGACAAGGTTTATCATATGCTGGCCTGAGTACACCCATACTCTTCCTCTCCAAATCATGTGAGTAGTATAAAATCATCTAACACTTCCCTCTCAATAAACACACTCAAAGAAATGGGCACAGCAGAGGAAAATGCAACCTTCACTTGCCTGCTCAGGCTCTGGTGAACCTGGTTCTTGGACATGGACAACACTTCGGTGCTACAGCAGAAGCTACTGCTCTGCAGTCTGTGTATTTCCACCTTGCTCATGGCAGAAATGAACAGGATCCCACACTACACAGCCTCTGCAGTCCAGCAGGAAAATTCCTCCAGCCTGTCACCCCACGGAGGCCCTGGCTGCCCAGCTGCAGGGAGCAAGCACTAGACTGGGAGAATATCTGTGCATCACTGATGTGCTCCCCCCCACTGTATCTACTGACAGTGTGTGGCTCCTTCCCCCTCCCAGCACCTCCTGCAAGCAGGTCCCAGGACACCCTTGCTCATGCCCTGGGGAACACTGGAGACACCACACACATGCGTGGGTCTGCTGGGTCCAGCCAGGTAGGCAGAAAGGAGCTTGCTGCAAGCTGTCCCTCTCTGCCAGGATAACCTGGTGCAAAGCCTGGGAACTGCTGCTATAAGACACTAAAGCCTGGCAGCTAATTAAAGCTGGGGAAAGGAAAACTGTAGCAAAGGAGTTATTATTCACACTTTAATTTTCCAGTTGAAATAATACAGTGAACGTCACTGCCGATAATATCACAGTTAGCAATCAAAACGTAGGCACCACATACTCTGATCAGGAACACGATAGGAGATCTTGGATTAAGGGAAAACAAATGAGAGCTATGGTAAAATCCATAGAATCACAGAATAACTCAGATGGGAAGGGACCTCAAAAGATCAGCAGGTTTAAACTTTTATGGCAGAAGGGAACCTAAATGAGATTATCTAGCACCCTGTCCAATCACATCTGGAAAATCTTCAGTGATGAGGGCTCTACCACACCCCTGGGGAGGTTGCTCCAGCAAATAACTGTTCTCACCGTAAAAAGAAGTTCTCAGATTTAGAACAAGGAACACAAATCAATCAACAGTTACATTCTTGAGTGAATAATTGCAATTAGAAAAGTTAAATGATGAAATATTTTTAAAATAAATATTTACAGGACTGTTCCCTCAGAACTATTTCAAAGCATGAAGAAAACACTGCTTGAACTATTTTTCCCTTAATGCAAGATCACGTACATCACAGTCTATGTTAATCAACAATCACTATTTTGAGGTTAGGGTTATTTATTATACAACTGCCTTTCAAATATATTAAAAATGATTACAACAAACTTCAAGGAAAATTGATAAAATGCCTATGTCAAGTTTTCTGAAAAAAATATACACCTTCATTAACATCAAAATCTGAGTATGCTTAACTAGGTAACAGTGTAAGAGCCTGATAAATGCACGTCCTCTGAGGTGACCCAGTTTACTCTTGCAAGCAAAAAGCATCCTGCAAGCCACTCTAACTGCTGTAAGAAGGCAATGAGTACACATGTCAGTGAATGTGATGAAGGAAAGATGTTGGTTTTAGCTTCTGCAACTGCATTTAAATGGGTGAAATTCTCATGGGGAAGGGAGTGATGGTCACAATCTTTTATTTTTTTAAATTAAGATACTGCAAACTTAGCTGTATGGAAGCTATCACAGTTCATACACACAACAAGCAAATGGTCTGGCAACTGCGCTCAAAAGCTGCAGTGCACAACCTGTAATAGTGGGCTTCACATACAAGCAGTCCCATACATAAATCTGCAGATCCACAGCCAAGCTTCAAAAACATTCCTGAAGACTAATGGATGGGGTCAAACCACAAGACAAAATATACAGAGAAAAGCGATTTAGCTTTTCTGATGAAAAAAATCCGATGGAAAAATCCCCTGACAGAAAAAACTCAGTATAAGAACATCTAATAGTTACAGCCACAGAAGTTTTTTCAAAAAGTCAGATGAAAATTGTATTGGGATCAAATGCATCTGTAGCCTCCTTGACCACGTTTCTTGAATTCTGCAAACCAGCACAGAAATATTCTATGTATCAACTAATTAAGAAAAATATAACCCTAGACATAATTATGACATGAAAAGGCGTTTTTTGCAATGTTTATAGAACTGGCCATGTGAAATCTAACTGAAAGGAAGTCATACATTCCTCTGTACGTGCATAAATACTAAATAAAAACACTGCAGTTGGCTTTGGCTGCTTGCTAAACTCTCAGAAATGTGCCTCCATCTCAGGGCTCTTGCAAAATTCTTAGAATGAGTCACCTTATAACAAACAAACCGACCCAACAACATGCACAGCCCTTCACAGCAGCTTTTAGAGATGACTGAAGGCACAATAATTACATGCTGAGGTAACTCTTTGTGACTAACATTTTGTTTTTCCATTCTGCAATAAAAATAAAAAGTCCTCCAAAAACCATTCAGATATTCTCACAGAAGTGGCTGGAGGATTGGGTAGGGTTGTGGGAGTCCCCCAGGGAGTCAGCAGGTCCACTTTGGACCACTGTAACCTGAAACTGGGTCTTGCACAGCCACTAGCCTGGGGGGAAGAACTGGCCAGTGCAAGCTCACTCCTTCGTTAGCACCTTGGTATGACAACTAAAAGTGAAAAGCAGCTTTTTGAGGGTGTGTTTTGGGATTATAACACTCTCTGACTAGAGAGAGGAGCATCCTTTGGGAACTGCAGATGTGATTCTCCCTCATATTCTCCTTATGTTTGGAGAGCTGAGTCTCAGAAGAGTGCACATAAATACGGCTTGCAGTAATACTGTAGGTGAACACTAAAGCCATTTGTTACTATAACATTAACAAACGCATAGCAATACTTTCTTCAAATGGATATTGCCCCAGTATCTTTAGAAGAGGTTGATGGGATTTGATTTCTGAAATAACCTGGGTGAGAGATCACATTGTTTTCTAACGGAGCACCAGAAGCATCTCTACTGAATATATTAACTTCAGGATGACAAAGTCCATACATCATTGTATCTCTAGCCTAATACATTTTATAACGTAAACTAAACATCATGGGCCAAACTACCACAGCTCTGACACTCCCAAACCAAAAGTCACTTCATATTTCTGCAGGCTTGGAAATCTACCTGGCAAGGATCCACTGCCTAAAAATTAACTCTTCATTTTATGGATGCAATGGATATTAGAAAGAACTAATTTATAATCCTTGGAATAGAATCACAGAATCACAGAACTGTAGGGGTTGGAAGGGACCTTGAAAGATCATTGGGTCCAACCCCCATGCCAAAGCAGGTTCCTCAGAGCAGGCTGCCCAGGTAGGCGTCCAGACGGGCCTTGAACATCTCCAGAGAAGGAGACTCCACAACCTCTCTAGGCAGCCTGTTCCAGTGCTCCGTCACCCTCACCGTGAAGAAGTTCTTTTGCATGTCGGTGCAGAACTTCCTGTGCTCTATCTTGTGGCCATTGCCTCTTGGCTGTCCCCAAAAACCACTGAGAAGAGGTTAGCTACGTCCTTCTGTCTCCCACCCCTCAGATATTTATACACATTGATAAGATCCCCTCTCAGTCTTCTCTTCTCCAGGCTGAACAGACCCAGGTCTCTCAGCCTTTCCTCGTAGGAAAGATGCTCCAGGCCCCGTATCATCTTTGTGGCCCTCCGCTGCACTCTTTCCAGGAGAACCCTGTCTTTTTTGTACCGGGGAGCCCAGAAATGGACACAGTACTCCAGGTGAGGCCTGACCAGGGCAGAGTAGAGGGGGAGGATCACCTCCCTTGACCTGCTGCCCATGCTCCTTCTAATGCACTCCAGGATCCCATTAGCCCTCTTGGCCACGAGGGCACAGTGCTGGCTCATGGTCAACCTGTCGTCCAGCAGGACCCCCAGGTCTTTCTTCTCAGAGCTCCTCTCCAGCAGGTCGTCCCCCACCCTGTACTGGTACTTCCAGTTGTTCCTTCCCAGGTGCAGGACTCTACGCTTGCTCTTACTAAACCTTATCTGGTTTCTTCCTGCCCATCTCTCCAGCCGGTCCAGGTCTTGCTGAATGGCAGCACAGCCTTCTGGTGTGTCAGCCACTCCTCCCAGCTTTGTGTCATCGGCGTACTTGCTGAGGGCAGACACTATTCCCTCATCAAGGTCGTCGATGAAGATGTTGAACAAGACTGGTTTCAGAGTTCCTAAATTCATGGACAAATTTTAATGCTGGCTCATGAGCAGCTTCTGCAACATGTAACAACAAAGCACAAAAGCCAAAATGTTCCCGAAGGAAGAAGCTGCATGGAAATGCCCACTGCTCAGGGGCTTGGACACAACTGCTCCACATGAGTGGTTTGAGGTTTGTAGTATGGGAGTGATTGAACATTATGGAATTAGCTCTCTTCTCATTAAAGCTATTTGCAGTGCCAATGGATCCTGCTACTACTGTTCCCATGCTGCTGTGCCAGCAATTTCTGGCAACAACTTGTGAACTTGACCAGCCACGTGGATACAACGCTCTGCTTGGTGCTTTCAGCAGAATCGGTTGCTCTGAGCTGGAAGATGCTGGTGTCAAAGGGTTCTGTTGTATCGACTGGAAGAAGAACGCGACAACGGCTATAGAACAAACCAAGAACGTGGTGGAAAAACTGTTGAAGAGTACGTATGGAGACCGCATTAACCGGAATTGGTGGGGGAAGGGCTGGTTGGACTGGCTGGGGACAATGGGCGCATGGATAAGTTCTCTCTTGTCGACGGCACTGTGGGTATTGATCCTGCTGGGTGCTGGTAGACTTCTACTACCCCTGCTCTTTCGACTACTGCAACAGCTGCTTGAAAAGCTAGTCCTGCAAACGGTGAATATTAACCTGCTTCTCGATAACAGATGGCAGTGCCTACCACCGGGAGAATGATCACCTGTAGCTAAAGCAGTACTATGATAATTTGCTTGTAACGGGAAAAAGGGGGTACAACAAAAAGGGGTGTGATGTAGCATAAGGAGGGGGGAGATGTGGGAGGAGAATTGGGAGGAATGGTGGGTGGAGCATAGAGTCACAGAGATCCAGGGCGGTCGCGTGTACAGGTATAAGAAGCTATGCTACGCAGCAATAAATTGGCACTTGAGCTAGACACTATGTGTCCGTCTCTGGTGTCCCTGCTCAGGGAGCAGACGTCTAGGCAGCCAATTGATGTTGCCTCTCGGGCCGGGGTGGCAAGGAGAGTGGCAACAGGGAGTGTTTTCAGTTCCCAGTTTTTCCCAAAGAAGCCAATTTCTCCACGGTTCTGTGCATCCTCACCAAATTCTGCCACCAAGCCAAACCAGTCCAAGCACAGCAGCCCCTGCACGCTTCTAGCAAAGCTACAAGGGTTTCTGCAGAATTACGTGTCCTGCGTTGCCTGAGAAGGGGCCACAGACCCTCTGCCACTGAGGAAGCTTGGGCTTGGTGCTGGTGAGATCAGATGTGCCTGGTGCTCAGCTCCTCACTGTTCACCATGAAAACCTTTCAGAAACTTTGCTGCAACAAATTCAAAATGAAGGAAAGAGCAGTGGCTGCTGCTTTGCTCCTCCCGCTGCCCTTCCAGCAGCATTTAGGCGTCCTTGCTGATGGCTGAGAGGATGAGCTGCAACTGGCTCACGGAAAGAAAAACGCTGTAGGATGTGGAGTTTAACACTGAAGACTTGACTGCTTGTTACTTCCGATGGATTAATTGTCATCTCTCTCAAAATCAGAAATGAGGATGCTTTCTTCTAAAGCAGGAACATCAGCGTTAATCTGTGGAAAATAGGCATTTCTAATCCACAGTATCCTGCTGAAGAGTCTGTTGTTCTGTTTGTACAGGCACCACAAAAAAATGGAAATGGCAGCCAGCATCACCAATGTTACAAGAACAGCCAGAGCTGCAAGCCCAGGGTATGATGCTGAAATGGAAGAACAGAGATCATTATTACACAAATATATTTACATTTATAAATTATTTTATATAAAAATACAAACATTTTATGTAAAACACTCTTCATATGCATTTTAAATCACAGGTTTACCAGTAAAAAAAAAGTAATCTCACAAAATATCAACCCCAAACATTATTACTCCTTATAAAAATTAAGAAAGGACCAGAAGGAACTTACATTTTTCAGAGGGTGCTGTTGCATCAATATCTGAAATAGAACCAGAACAGTCAGAAAACTATTGATAGAACTAACAAAAATTAGTCTATATACACTCAGTGTAACATTGACGCTCAGAAGACAATCTGCCCCAAAACATACAAGAGCAGGCTGCTCTTTGTTTAACTTTACTCATGTCAATAGGATTACACCAGGCCAAGTTAAACACCTCTAAATCTGTTACTTAAAATATCTTAAATTTAGAGGAATGTATTATTTGGCATTGTGGGAAGGATGAACAGCAGTATTTCTGCACTTTAGAATGTGCAAATGTGCAGGGGTGGATTGTCTGAGCTATTGGTCCCTGCAGTGATTTTGGCATTTTGGGTGAGCTCTCACAACACTGAGGTCTCTTGCAGATATATTTTCCCATCGCTCACATCCATGCAGGTGCACATACTGCGGGGTTGGCGGAGAGCCTGGCTCTCTGCGCACCCATACAAAAGAAAGTCTACTGCAGCATGCAGCCACAAAAAGGCTGCACAGGTTCCTCAGAGGGAGGTTACCCTGGCTGGTTTGTTCTTCCACAGATATTTTTTCAAGCACAAAACAATGGAATTATTTAAATGAAAACTAAGAGAAAGTAACAAGGAACACATAAACAATGGTTATAAGGACACGATCGCCTGCTTCTATGAAAGCACATACCTGCATCCATTTTGCATACAAATCCTTTTTTTTCTCTGCACGGAGATATTTGCCATATACCATCTGTGGTCCTCAGGCTGATACAGAAATTCCCTTTGAGATGATCAAATTCAGGCTCTCTGATGCCCCAGTTAGAATAATTTAAGGGGGAGCCATCAGACCAGGAGACTGTCTCATCTAAGGGCAGAAGTTATAAATCATTATAAAATGTCATTGTGCTTTTAAGGATCCGTGTTTCAGGTGGATTTACCTTCACACACACAAAAAATAATACTGTATTAAATGAATGCCAGGATTTTGTCTGCTTGGCTATTATAATCCTTTTTTGTTGCTTAAGAATTTAAAAGCATACTATATAGCTGATACAGAAGATAGCCTGTAGTGCTTCTTAAAGAAGCAAATAAAGGCCCTCACACGCATGCACACATATTGGCTATTCAGAAACCTATTAAGTAACGATTACAGAAAATTTTTGGTACACAACAAACAAGTAATAAACAGTGAAAAAAGTTTCAAAAGATAATACTGCTTTGGAAGGGGCTTATACCAGCATTAAAAAATAAATAAATAAAAATAAATAAATCCGTATTCTTACATTCAGTTCTCTTCCACCCAAGACTTACTATCTGTAACATGCAGGATGTTCAACCAAACCATTTGCACAGAATAACCCAAACTGTGCAATTCTTCCAGAATGAAGGCGTTTTCATCTTCATCTTGAATAGTCAGAAGATTAGATCCTGCAGATTAAACACAAAACAGATTTTCAAACAATTCCCGAAATCAAAAAGTAACATTGCTAATTAAGAAGTTAATATGAAGAACCTTAATTGAAAAGGTTGGAATGTCTGGTTATACATTATAACTTCTATAAACTTATAACTAATGTGAAAATGCTCAGGTTGATATAAAACTCTGCACATCATTTTATAACAATTTTGAAGGGAAGAAATACATTTTGTGTCTTATTCCAGAAATCAGTATTTTCATGTGGAAAGGAACATTTTTTGATGTACGTAGCCTCCAATTTTGTAGCTGGCTTATGAGCTCCACTGTTGTTATCTTGCACTAGAGAAAATACATGCTGTGATTTTCAGAAGAATGTGGGTTTTTAATATATCATGATGACATTTTATAGCTACAAAATAATCACTTACCTTGATTTCTGCAGACTTCATATGCAGTATCAAAACTTGTGCCCTGGAGAACTGTGGTAAAACTGTAGCAACTGTTTTTGAATTTGATCCAGGGAACAGTTTTTTGTGAACATAAGCCTTTATAGTCAGTGATTTTCTTCTCTGTGATAGAAATAACAGCACAGCTTTATTGGCACCACAACATACACATTAATATAACATACCACACACTGTTTTGGAATAATGCTAATAAGCATGTTATTCTGTTATGTCTCTATTTTTCAAAGTGAATATCTAGTGACTGTATACATGTGTATTAGAACTGTAAAGCTGCTTTTATTCCAGATGAAAATCCTTGAGGGCTTGCACACTAATAGCAGGATATTTATCTAATATAGAGTGGTGCACACAGGGAGTTAAGGAGCATCCGGCAGGCACTCTGGGCCGCCCAGCATCTCCAAGGGATTTCCAGAGGCTGCAGAGCTTCTCTCCACAAAGCCACAAAGATAACTGAATGCCAAATACCATGGCACAGAGGCAGATAAGAGCTTCCCATTGGAGTGCAGCAGACAGCCTCTCCAGTGTACAACATACTGTGCCAAAGAGCCTCCCTGAATCAGGGCGACTACAGTTTGGAGAGCTGGATGCTGCCAAGGACTCTGCAATCCTGAGCTGAGTGCAGTTCCAGACCTGAATCCTATGTTCAAATGAAGACCAGGAAATTGATAGAGCTCTGAGGAAACTAAAAGTATTTTAGGATACACGAAATTATTCTCACCTTTATTAAAAAAAAAAAAGTTGCAAAATCTTTTACGTGCAATCAGTGAAGATGTGACTTATTTTTCACTTTGCACTAAATGCTCCTCTTTTCCCATTCAACAGTTAATTGCAATAAACTGAATTTATTTCCCTTCAAGCTAGGTTATTAACAACCATCATTTTTCTCAGATAATACAGTATTCACTGAAGAGAGAAAGTAATTTTCCTGTTTCTTTCCTATTATGGCAGTTCTCTTTCCATTTTCAGATGGACTGGACCTCATGGCCAATATTTTATGGGGAAAAAAGGCTTTGCAAATAGGAGATACAGCAAGAAAATACCCAAAAATATATTTCAGTTTTGAATAAAGTATCGGCATCGCTTAACCTAAAACTGATTAATTTCCTTTCTATACTTCCACTGCCCCTACGCACATTTGCAGCTGTGAAGATTTAATATAAAACTCCCACTTACTAGGTGGCACATGGCAGACTGCTCCTTGCAGAAGTCGTTCACAGTTTGTGCTCTTCCAGTGCCCCGAGGTATCCATATACACACAGCTGCCAAAGGCCTGGGACTCGTCATCTTCCCAGAAGGTGAACAAGGACCTAGTTCCATCCGACCATTCAAAGCTAAGCCCGTTCTGCCAAACCAAATTTTACATTATTCCTCTGATATACTTTACCACCACACAAATGCCTTTTCTTTTGGTGGCATTGTGACCAGAGCTCCTTCTACCCCTCCTAAGGCTGGGTTATAAACAAATGGCAGTTCCAAAGACCCTCCTGACTTATTCCTAGGAGACCACAAACAACATCCAACTTGCTGTTCTGTTTGGTGGGTGAGTATTTGGGTCATCAAGTGCAAGTGATTATTGGGCCACAAAGCAGCTCAAAATGAACCATAATTTGAATATTAACACTACAATTTTTTAGTGCTTTTTTTTTTTTTTAATGTTTTCTATGGCTTTCATTTTTCAGTACTCACTGCACCAAACCACCTCTCATTAAATCTATGTATCATGTTGAAAAACTTAGCTAGGGCTCAAGCTGGAGTTTCAATTCCAGATGCAAATTTCCTGCAACTTCTAGTGAATGATACAGCTTATTAGCTTGCTAATAAAAAAAAAAAAATCATATAGACAATGAATCCATTACGTACATCTGCAGTGAACAGCCCGATCCAGTGGTTGTATCCCAGCCGATTCACAATGACTGTGAGGAAAGCTTGGTGATACTGGTCTGCAATGCTGACCAACTCAGCACCATTTGCCATGCAGGTTTTTAAAGCTGCAGACCATGTAAAATTCCCACGTATTAGGTTATATGTTCTGTTTGCATACTCTAAGGTATCTGGCACAGGGTACATTTCAGATGCGTTGATGACATGCCTGGATGTATCTGTTATAAACAGAAAAATATTATTATTTTTTTAAATGGACAACTTGAACACAGTGGAACAACTCATAATACAATTAAAACTATGCTACAAAACAAACCTAAAGATTGCAAACTCCTTGATTTCAGGAAGGCACAGCAAACAAAAAAATAGCTCTCTACTACAACAGTATCTGAAATTCCATCATACCACAAAACTCATGACAGGAGCGAATGAATATAACATGTACCAAAAGAAAAACCTGGATGGTGTTGGTTCCACTGAGTGGACCTTTGAAAGTCTGCAGGAAATCACATGGGATCTGGCCATACCCCTGATGCGGGCTGCAGTATGCTCTTAACCCTGACTCCTGGCATGTAATTTAGAGCAGTTCTTTCTTGAAGGGTTATTTGTAATCTTGTCCAAGCTCAGTTCACAGCACAACACATGGACTCACAAATAATTGTACAGACACAATTGAGGGGATGATAAACAGTTGCTTTGCTAAGATGTGGAGTGTTTATGAATTCAGTTTCCTTTACAGCTAACAGGAGTGTTAACAAGCATCTTAATGAAGTAAGTTAACTGATTCTTTGTAATCCACAAATCATTTACAGTTTGAGATTTCTAAGCAGAAAAACTTCTGCTCTTGAACTAACTGAAGCGCTCTGTTTTGTTCCAGCTTTCAGTGTGTGTCACTGCTTTAAAAAAAATGCAGTAAAGTGCTGACATAGTCCTAACACAAGCATCACTGCGAGATTAGAGCCCAGTTCAGATCTCCCTCCTGTCAGGTTCCCTCCTGGGCAGCCTTTTAAAGCCACTTCTGACTGCTTGGAGCAAGATGAAAATGTAAACACAAAACAATCAGAGGAGGAAAATGCATTTTTTTTTTTCCCTATACTGTATGCAAGATCACTCCTGCACTCCCCACAACTATGCTTTGTAATAAATGATGTCAAACATGGTTATGGTTTGCAAGAGCCACATGTGTTCTGCCCCAAGCATGCTGGTTTACTCTATTTACTCCGTTGAGCCTCTCGCGGAGAGCCGCAGGAGCTACTTCCTCTTTCGGGTTTTACTATGAGGTGACAGATAAAGCTGAGCCATACAAAACAACCACCACATCCAGTACAGCCCCCAGAGATGCTCCACAAAGGCTCAGATGACAGCTCTGCCCTGATTTTAGAGTGCACACTTTGCCACCATTCCATTTTGGTAACAGCAGCAGCACCAGCAATGCCCAAGACGTGCTCAGGGTTATCAGCAATTCCCACCCAAGAGGCAACTTTGCTGCTCAGCTCAAACAAAACCACAGCGAAACAACATGCATTTCCTATGAAAGCCTGATGCTTCTGGCAAGTGGACGTTACAGTGACAGAACTGGAAAAGTACGAGAAGAAAAGCGATGCTACAACTGATCAGGCAATTGGCTTGCACTGTTCACACAAATACATCTTCTAGAGTCTAGTCTGGTCCGAGACTGCAAGTCCAACAACAACAGATATTTTTATCCAAATTATCCTGTTTTGCCTTTTGTAATTTCACGCTGCTACTCTGCTTGCAATGACAGACAACATGAAATTCCATCTCTAGCCTTAAATCCACGATATGTAGCTCAAAGCTAGGAACAAAATTTAACAGCAAAAAAATTTTTGAGAAATTACTTCAACATCACAGCTACTGATTTATTAAATAGTGTAAAGCTAGTCTGTTGAAATATCAAAGTGAAACTACCTTAAAAATCTTTTATGTTCCTGGTTTTATAGCCACCTCTAACAAGCTGCTTCTAAATGAAAATGAAGTGAATAAAGTGGAATTCAACACAAGAACAAATGAGAATAGAAGCAAACCAAAACAAATTCTTACCCTGCTTTTTTTGGCAAACAAACCCATAATCTTTCTCACAGTTTTCTAAGTACCATTTTCCCGTAAAATAAAAATTTGGGCTATTTGATACCAGCGTACAAAGTGGAACTTGCTCTTCAACGTTGGCACTATTATAACGCTGTCTCTGCAATCAACACAGAATCTTACATTAATTATAAAAGACACCATGTAAAACAAGATGTAATTAAAAATTATCTGAAAGTCACTATTTTAAATAGTTAGGTAGAACAATGAACATTCACATAAATACTATTTGGAATAATGGCCTCATAGGAAAACATGTTGCAAACTTGCACTAAATGGACTAAAACATTAACCAAAATAATAACTCACTTGGTGTAGAAAATATACTGAAGTATGAAATCCATAATATTATTCATAAACTTTGCTCAGACCTAGTATAAGACACCAACCATGTAATTTAAACCCTGGTGCTTGACTGAAATTGTAAAATAATGGGACTACAGCCATAAATTACATAAATAACTGTGTAGATAGTGCTTTTTTTTGCAACCTCTAGCTACACATAAAATTGTGCTCACCATTGTTCGAAGTTGCAGAAATTAAGAGAAGACTAAGTTGCTATAACAAGTTAGGCCTTGTCTTTGTGGCCTTTATGATGATTACAGCTAAAACAACAGCTCAATGTCCTTAAAATCCACAGAAATACTCACATGCACTGCTTGAATTGGAGACCAATTGGAATACATTGGAGGATTTTCATTCACCCACTTTTCATAATCATCACTCTGGAAGCCTATCCAAACACTAGTTTTCCGTCCAAATAGATTCATTGTTATGAAAGCTGAAAAGTGAAACAGAAGTAAAATATCAAATGCATTAAACTGGTAACCATTTGGTTGAAGTCTCTTCCAAAACATTAAAGCACTGAAAAATTAAACTACCAATCAAAGGCATTACCTACTTACTAGAAAGTAAGAGCATGAGTGGCATTTCATTGTCATCTAGCTATGAATTCAGTAACACTAATTAACTTCAGCAGGGTCAGGAGCTAGCCTATTAACTAATAAGTCTTCCAGAAATTGTGACAGTAGCTCGAACAACTTAAACTGGAGTACA
Organism: Nettapus auritus; assembly: GCA_011076525.1. Taxonomy (NCBI): domain Eukaryota; kingdom Metazoa; phylum Chordata; class Aves; order Anseriformes; family Anatidae; genus Nettapus; species Nettapus auritus. The sequence continues at coordinate 22,763,621 of CM021771.1, read as the reverse complement.
GCTTTATTCAGGGTACTGGATCACTGAAAAAACTTTTTTCATTTTTGGTGAAAAGAAATATTTCTCAAATAAAGATAGAGAATTAGATTCTTGCCATCTCCAAACAGAAGGTTTTACAAACGCATGGCATTCAACCACAGATTTTCGTGAATATGGATTTTAAATATTCCGGAATGTGCTAGCATTCACTTCTCTGACATTCCCAGCCTAGCACTTTGTGCTGTACTATTGATCAGATTTTAAGTAATATTAATTGATAAAAATGAGATTGCTTTGACAACAGTGTGATGTTGTATTCTTTATATTTTGGGAAAACAGGAAAGAAAACACTTAATTATCTGTTTAAAGTGGTGGAACCCTGAGTGGGATTTGGGTGATCTTTTTTCCTAAATCTGTATCCAAGATTAAACTTTACTAAAGCATCACATTGAAGATGAAATTTCATTTATTTTAAAATGTTTTCCGTTTTCTACCTTGTTCCAGTTCATCTTCGAGGGAAGCGAGGGAACCATCATATCTACTGCAGAATGCTTGTGCAGAATACCAGCTCCTCAGGTGGTCTGGATCCTTCGGAATTTGTATCAAAAAGCACTGTTTCAAAAAATAAAAGGCTTGCTTTGTTTTTCCTCCAGTTTAAACTGCCCACCAATTATTAAGAGTGCTGGATCCACAGCCTCACATGATGCCATGCGGTCAGTAGCGTACTGCTGTATTTCCCATAAAGACGCAGGTTGCCTTCCCTGCTTTTTCAGTATCTAACCTGTACTGCTGAGAATCCTTGGATACCATCAGGTGGGCTAGTTAGGATCTGAATCATTGCCACTGAAACATTTCACACACTTTACTGAAACTACCTATTTCATTAGTTTCTGTCCTGTAATGGATCATTTCCACGTTCAAGGTATTGGTGTTCAGCTGCACTTAGGCTCAGATTCAAACTGTTTAAAAGCAAATGTGATCTAGGTTAAATTTATCATTATACAGTCACTGCATTTTAGTGCTGGGATAAGCCTGGTTGCCTCAATGCATGACACCATTAAGGAATGTATGTATTTAAGAAAAACCGGATTAAATGATTGCCTTTGAAACTTCAATTTCAAATAGGCTTTGGTTTATAAGCACCTTTGACAAATACTATTTGAAACCACATCTTTAGGAGGATGACATCCATTGTGTACACCAAGGGGTCAGAGTTCTGTTTTTAGGCCATAACAGAATTGTCATAAAGGGAAAAGGCATGGAACAGGCTTTTTGATAGCATATGTATAAATATGCTTAGAAAGCTTTTGCATAAATAAGTATGCATTTCCTTGAACTAAAGTAAAATTTAACACTGTATTAAGGCAACTTCTGTGTACAAAGCTATTTAACAGCCATAAACCTTCATAACACTATGTCAGTATTCACAAACCTAAGGGCCCTGCTTTCAAAAACCAAGAAAGTCTTCAAATACTGAAAAATCTTTATGAAGTCCAATTTCTGTCATAAACATGGAATGCATTTTGAATAGTCATACAGCAGGAAAAAATGTTTTACTTTGAATCCAAAGTGCAACCAGCCCTTGGGACATATTCCTTGTTGGTTCTGGTCTTTTGGAATCTCTTTCTCAATTTTCCATGCAATTTTACGTTTACAAATACAAGGAAGAGAAACAGTACAGTTTTCATCACCCCAGAGTCCTGTGTAACAAGAAAAAAGAAAAAAAAAAAACAAAAAAAAACAAAAAAAAAAACAGAGTTCAATATTCACCTGAGAACTGGAAAGAACGTTTTTTTTTAGTTTAGATATTGTTAAGAAGGGTATCCCCTTCATTGGTTGAACAAGTCAAGATCCTACATCAAATACATTTGGACATATCACATTATAGTACATGTGATGGTCCATGGGGCTCATATTTTTATTCACAGTTTGATTTTATTAAGTTAAAACAATTCCTCTACGCTGAGTCACGTAACATATGCCTGTATCATCATTTTAAAAAAAAATCAATTACGTAAAAAAAAGAGGAAACATATAGAAATGATGTCTTCCAGATAAAATAGTTTGACTTCCTTTCATTGAAAATTGTTGGCAAGATGCAGGTACTGACATCCAGTGCTGACCTGCTTAGAAGGAAAATAGATTTTTCAGTGGAACACAGCGTACTCAACAATTTGCTGACCCACTCCCATCTGTTGGCCAGCTGATGGGAGTGGGCAGGATTCTCTTCCCCCCTTTTTGGCTTTTGGATTACAAGAGTGCAACTGGATTACTTGTTCTCAGCTCTTCTCATAAATATAAAGCTGGATATTTTTTTCCTTTGCAAGGAACCTGACATGTTTACCTTATCATATGACTCACAGATCAGAAAACAGAGACTGAGAAATGATAAAAATCACTGGAACTGGCAACATTTTTTAATTATTATTACAGTAGCAAAAGAAAGATCTGCGTGATGATGTAGAGCCTAGCACCATTGGATAACAAAACATGGTACCCAAAATTCTTCAGCAGATTGGCTATGTGATCAAAAATGAGATAGAAACCTGAGTATTTAAAAATGTTTGCTGATATAAAAACAGTTTTTGAAAGTAGGAAAAATTGCAGCTCAGTCCATCTGGCTCTTTTGGTTATGAGAAAAGTGACTGTGAAAACCAGCAACGCATCAACACTTTTTGCTGTGCCACATAATAGATTCTTAAATAAAACTAAAGATTCAGTATCACTGGAGTATTTATATTTTGACATTAAAATACTAGAACTATTAATATACTTGTAAGCTCTACCACCTTGTCTCTGACATGGTGGATTCATGATACTTTGCTGCTCTTTTCTTAACCATAAAAACAGCTATGCAATCTATAACCATGTAACAAGACCGTTAATACCAACTCCACTTCTTGAAAGCAATTAAAAACATAACCCCATTGGACAACAACAGAATCAATTCACAACTCCTGCAAAACAGGAAATATAAAATAAACCTGTTTGTGATGAAATGAAGCCACATCTTTTCCCTGGTTTATGCAGATCTCGTTCTCTCCCTTCATTCCAGTTCTGATATGTTACTAGTGATTCATCTCTCCAGCTGCACAGAAATGTTAAGAGTGTAGTTACACTTTTCCCTGTCCTGACCTAAAAATACAGCCCCCATTAAAAGTGTTTTAAGTAGATACAGGGTAAAAGGTGCCCACTTATTAACTAAGTGTTAAAACAAACGAAGAACGTTTGTTTGTTGGTAGTCAAGTCTTTGGCTTTCATCTTTTGTACCCCTTTCAGAAGAAATACTGTAACATGGAAATAAATGAAGGGTAATATATTCTGAAAGTTATTTACATGAAAGCCGAAGTTGTCTCTTGAATATCCCACTCAGTCATCAAACAGTTTTAGTCCATCAAACTGAACGGCAGCTTGTAAACAAGACATGCCAAGTACAAATCAGAGCAGCTGAAGCAAACTCTTACCGAAATTCATTGCTGGCATTTTCTGCATGCAATCCAATCCACCAGTGAACATCACTATTCGATAGCTACAAAAAAAAAAAAAAAAATGTTTTGCCATATGTTTAACTGTTGTTGCCCTCTTATCAAAGCATTAACAAACTCCTAAAACCAGACCCTGTTTGTATTCAGATGAATAGCATCTCCTTTTGGGTTCAGATGGAAAAACAGGTGCTGAATCCTGCCTGTGTGAATTTATGGGACTACTTCTGCCTGACTTCAGCAAGGTTATTCATCTAAGTAAAGCATGATTTAGCCCCCAGTTTCCACTGGACTGCTGATGTAACTAGGTTGTCATTTTAAGCAATTTACAGCCTATCTGCCCTGGCAATTACTGCAGTTTTGGTTCAAAACTACTAAAAATAGATAATTATTGAAGTTAGAAAGTACAAATATTTCCTCTGAGCATTAGAGACCTGATGTTTCCAGTATGCTTTCTAAGAGTATTTAGATTGCTTCTTATAGCTCATACAATGGATTCAAAGACACATTTTTTAGACTGATTGTTATGCTCATGAAAGGTTCTAGACTTCCAATCCTGAAAGGCAAAGTATTATGGATAATTCACAAAAATAATGTAATTCAAACAGCCACTTATTACTGCTGTACTAACTTGATCCTGATTTAAACTATGAAGGAGCCTTCACTTTCAAGATTAGTCAAAGAGTCACAGTTTGGGGGGTCTTTGGGAAAGTCAACAGGGGAAAAAAAAAAGAGTCATGAATGTTACAGTGCACTGTAAATGCTATCTCAGCATTACTTTTTCTCCATAAAGAATTTAAGTGCCTCATGTATTTTGGCAGCAATACAGCCCTTAGAGTTAGTTAGGATTTCATAAGCTAACAGCTTATATGGCTATATCAAATTAAAAAATAAAAATTAAAAATCGACATTGTGAACAAAGAGCAGACTAAGTAATGCTGTCTGGTTTGATATTGACTGGTCCTTGAGTTTAGCTTTCTAATCATAGCACTCAGCATACATCACAATTTTTTCGGAAGTAGTGAAAAATGGGATTTTAAATCCTGCGTGAAGAAATCTTTACAGTTTCCTAATAGCACATACAAATTCTATCCAGACTCCTCATTATTATTTTAGTGATTGCCATCCTTACTCCTGCTTCCACAGAAAATCAGTTACAAGCATTTAAGGACACACCTGGCTATACTGCAAAAGTTTAGCCAAAGGCAGCAGGTTTTAAAATAGCTCAATCTGTCATATTCTGAAATGAAGCTTGAAGTTAACCCAATTTCAAATGCAAATGGAGTAAACTTGGCATTCTCACCATCAAATGCTACGATATCCACTACTTCAGTTATGAAGCTGCTTTTGAAAGATCTCTTGTAAGTAAATATTACTAAAGAAGCATCCCGATTAGCCATTTTAAGTGATCTTAAGTTGGAAAAAATACATCCTTTTTTACAGCTTTGTCATTTTTGAAGTCATAAGCATACAGTTTTAGATAGGACAGTGATTTCATGACAGCACAGTAGTCTCTAGTAGACATGGAGGAAGACAGCTATATCCAGTTATGCTGCTCTTCCACTATAAGCTATTTCTGCCATGAACTGCTGGTTTAAATCCAGTTCATCATGTCTTGATACAAAATCACTTTAGTAACAGACAAAAACAACACATAACTCACCAGAAACTTAAAAATACCATCCTACTAGAGAACAACTGTCCTTGTGGTTTTATTTTATGTTAAAAGCAGAGAAGGCTGTACATAACGCAAGCAAAACTACAGAAGTGTAAGTCAAGAGTTTTACTGGCTCAACACTAGTTGTTGTTCTAATGATTACACTTTGCTATCCCTTTTGCATTATAACTGTAGGATTTTGCCTTCAGTAAGGCAGACAGTTTTTCAATTATTATGAGGGTTGTTTTTTTTTTTTTTTTTTTCTTTCTTTCATTTTACTAAGAACACCTAAAAGAAAACACACTGTTTCTTGGAAATTCATCTGCTTCCGTAGTTATTTCTCAACTTCAAGTCTGTTTGCTCACTGTAGCTCTACAGAAATTCTGCTTTCCACAGAGAGAGGAATTTAGAGGCAGGTGTCCCGAGTATTAAAGGCATCTTATACAGGAGAGACCAAATAAAGCTGCAGAAATAGGGGAACGTTGCCCAAGTTGACATATGCTGAGGAAAAACTGATGTATTTTCCAAGGTCATAAGGACCCATCACCAGGGTTTGGAGCTCTAGATTAAATTAAGTTGTAGGGAAATTGGTATTCAGAAATCATTTTGGCCAGCACTGTCCAGGATTAATCTTTCCAATCATGGTGTTGAAGATTCAAACTATGAAGACTGTTTCAAACATCTGGATGTACTGCCCACCTGCTAATGTACTGCTAATATACCCACTGAGGTGTCCCACAGCATTGCTGCTCCCAGACCAGCTGCCAGTCACTGAATGGGAACAGACTGCAATTATGAAGCTGTGTGGGATCAGGACCAACCCTGCTGGGTGCAGAACTGTCCCATGAACAACTGAGGAGCCATAAGGGGCAAACTTGAACTCAGCTCAGCTGTGCTAGTATCTGCATCCCCTTGGTCATGGAGGGGTGGGAGGTAAAAAGCGGGACATGCATGTGAGACAAGTCTTTCTCTTACATTCACGTCTATCTAATTACTTTCATAACTTTGGGGCAGACAACTGTTTTTTTGCTCCTTTTACAACTCTTGAGGGAGATAGACCTGCTCATTAGCACAATGATTCTGCAGATTCTGAAATGTCACTGACTTCTTTAGCTAAGCAGGGCCCCAAGGAGGGATGTAGAAAATAAAGACAGCCAGAGAATTATTTCTAAAGTAAAATGTCTTTTGGATTCTACCTGAAGTAATAGGTAATCAAACTTTCGAAATTATGCAACAGAAAACAACCAGTAAAGAAAAAAGTGAGAGGGTTTTTTTTTTTTTATTAAAATTATAGTCTTTGTTACCTTCTTAATTTTATTTTCAATAAATGCTTGTTCACCAGAAGAATTTATTGTTGCCATTCCACTACGAAGCCAGCCACAGATAAACTCATAGGTGTCCCAGTCTGTAGGATTTACGTGGAAAAGGTACTCTGCTCCTTGGTAATATGACCATGGCAGTTCTAGAAAATGAGCAGAAGAGCGAGAGCTGTGCAGGCATAAAACCTCACTGCAATTCACGTTCTTTGAGACTCATGTGACCTGCTTCCAGCCACCTGTCACGGGACAATATTCCACAACTAGCAGCAGAACTGTATTTGACAGATCAAATTATGACAACAAATGGATAATTAGCAACTTTTGGCTTTATATTATATCTTGTGTTAATGTAGCAATATTAAAAGGGTTGCCTGGATTTTGCAAAAAGGCAATTTTAATATTATTGAGAGGATATCAAATGCATGTGTTTAATACTGGCAACATTCCTTTATTTAACCTAAGCAGTATCTTACATTTCAGCGTTCTTAACCAAAAGAGCAGCACGCTTTCTTCTATAGCAACAAGAAGTACCTATAAGGTTACATAATGTAAATTTTTAACTTAAAACAGTTTAGTTATTTATTTTTACCAACAGCTTAAATTACATTTTTAAACGAGAATATTTCAAGACATGACAAAAAAATTTTTAAAAAAAGGTTTTCATACCAGCTATGTACCAATCCGGATTCTTTGGTTTAACACCTGCAAAAATACATAAATAAATTAAAACATATCAGATTAAGAATGAGAAGAAATACTGCACTGAAATTATTTTCCCCACATGGTGAGAATTTAATCAAAATGATGAAGAATGTTGCTATTTGTGTCCAGGGACACAAAAAAAAAAAAAAAAAAAAAAAAATTGCCACACCTAGCAATCTTATTTTTAGCAATTTTTATACATCAGGTTAACTCCTGCTAACTAAATGCTAATCATTTTTAACCTGCCTGCACAGGTAAGTCCTTGTAACTGGCCAACAAACCCTAATAGCTGCATGTAGCTTTGCCATGATTTCATGCAGAAGACCACTGGGGAGAACTCCAGATTGGGACAAAAAGCAGTCTTTTAGATATTTTTTCTTGTCTCTTCTGAATTACAAGTCAAGGGTATAATAGGCAATGCGTGTTAATTAAAATTTCACCTTTTGGTATTTTACATATCCATTCACGTTTTTCATTGCAGTGAGCAGGAAAGACTGTTTTATTTACTTTGAATGCACCACAGTTTCTTGAATCATCTTCAACATATTTGCTCTCCAAAAATGAAGATACAACCTGTAAACAGCACAGCTGTTATTTTTCAGGGAAAATTCAAGATAAAGCATTTCAAAATTATTATAAAGGAAAAAAAGAAAGGATATGGAGATGTGCGTATTGTACTCATTTTCTTGCAACGTCCTGTTCAATTTCCCATCTTAAATCACCTTAAAATCACTCCACCTTTGTAAAAAAATTAAACTGAATAGCTATATAACGTAACAGTTTTTTGACATGGCACTGGAACAGGATCCCCAGGCCTGCCAAGAAATATTTGGACAACGTTCTCAGACATATGGTTTGATTTTGGGTGGTGCTGTGTGGAACCAGGAGTTGGACTCAATGATCCTTGTGGGTCCCTTCCAACTTGAGATACTCTAGGATTCTATGATTAGCAGTGGTTGTCCAAGCCTAACAGCCTTTGCTTTGGTTCAGCACCTTACACGACTGAACTTTGCACTCATATTCTGCAATTACTTAAGTAGTGACGGCAGAGCTGGCACTGTTCCTTAAGGCTGAAAACTAATTACAGTTTAAAAACTGACCCTTCTGTGTACTCCAAAATCCACATGCTTGTTCAGAAATCTTTTACAATGCAGTGTGACATATCCTGGGCTAACCACAACATGCTTTGCAGGAAAGCACACATCCACCAAACTTTGTAATTCTACTAAATTCCTTTTGCAGTTGCACAACCCTTTTACAGAGGCTGTTTTAATAGTAGTATAATGTTAACCCTACTGTAACAATTACTTTAAATGTACTGTGTGGATGTGAAAAAAGCAGAGGTTTCCTGGCCAACATCTGTCAGTTCACATGGCTTGTTTTGGGGAACTGATGCACACACATGACTTGAGAGGATTCTGAAATATAGAGTATACGTGTATTTACAGGTGTTCTGTCAGACCACTGCCACGTCCCTCCAGAAAGTGGGTTTCTTTTATTAAATCCAATCCAGAATTGTCTTTCTTCTGTCCTGCGATGGGAACAGAAAAACACTTCTCACAAACTTTTTCCTTAGCTATTTCACAGATTATTTTTTCATTAGGGTAAATACTCATATTCATTTCTTTGACTCAATGTATCATACTGTAATACATGTATTAATATTTTAGTATCCTTGAAGTAAACTCTGGTTTTGTTTCTAAAATGTTAAATTTTATTTTAAAGAAGAAAATGTTTAAAGTAGGATCAAATTGTAGAACTTTCAGTTCAACAGGGAATGTTAACTCACAAGACACTATGACATTAATAGTCATTTGACACCTACTACAGAGATCATCTTCAAAAAGAATTACATTACAGTGTTGCCATTACACTTCTTTTCACTTATTTCCAAATTCCTGAGTCAAGAGTAGTGACTTCCTTAGATACTATTAAAGTATCTAAGAGCCTGGAAGAGCATATCTAAAGAGCATGGAAGGCGTTAAATCATACATTATTTTTACAGATTAGTACGTTTAAGATAAACCTTGTTGATATTAATGAAGTGTAGTTACCTATCAAATATTGTATATAACAAATTGTTTAGAAACGTCTCTTCATAGATATGGGAAAAACTAGCAAGATGTGCTCCAAAATCTTGGCATAATGTTTCTGCTTCATCCCATGTTCTTTTCATCAGAACTTTTTCGCTGTGAAATATCTGCAATAAAATAAACACTGTCATAAATGTAGTTGATTTTGGAGAGCAAGTTGTTTCAGAAGCCCATAAAAATCAAATATTATTTATAGTTTTTCCTACAATAAAGTCTTACACATTTCTAACATAGCTCCAATTGAAGTCTTAATACTTTTATTCACTTTAAAATGCAGTGAAGGATGGTAACAGTTAGGTAGAAAAAATGTTTTATCTAAATATTTTTGAAACAGTTTATTCCTAAAATGATGCAGAATCTGAGAAATTGAATGCAAGTTTGCCACTCACCTTGTAGCAGTTGAATAGGTTGGCTTCTGACTCCCATCCAAAGTAGCAGGAACTCAAATGTCTTTTATAAGTAAGTTCCGGTTCTTCATAAGAATTGATTTTTTGCTTGCACAATGACATTGCTTTGAAGTTCCTACAGCTTTTTACTTCCCAATAACCAACAGGGTTCTCTCCGTGCATTGCCACACATCCTCCAGAATGACCTAAAGCACAGTAGTAAGCAGCACGTGTTGGAATAAAGCACTGAAATTTTGTGATTTTTTGGTGAAATGTCTGTTGTATTGGCATCCGGTTCTATATAAAACCTTGATGAGCTTACAAAACTAGCATGTTCTCTGTCAGTGACCAGGTTGTAAGCCTGTCTTGGTTGACTTGAGCTTGTAAAATGAACAAAGGATTCCTTTCACAAAATGCAGGAGATAAAATGTGACTTAAAATAGTACTTCACCAAACTGCAGTAGTAAAGCAATAAATGTAGAGTCAAAAACTTGGAAGAAATTAGTGAAATGGAGTGTATTTTTATGTCTCTCAGGTTTCTCTAAGAGGTTTATGCTTCAAAAAAATGAAGCACTTAAATTCTAGTCGTCTAAAGAGTCAAAAGCTTGGCCACAACATCAGCGGTCGTATTTGAATGAATGTTCAAATGTTCTGTACATTAACCTGCTATTTCATTTTTTCATTTCTGTTTTCTTGTAAAATTTTCCTTTGTATTACTATAAAGCAAACAAAAAATCAAAGAAGCAAACTAAGTATGAGCAAACTGAAGAGGAAGAAAAAAACCTCCACACAGTGTCCTTATTGCCAGAAATATATGTAAGACAATCAATATCCTCTTCTTCATATAAAATGCAAAATGGCAAACCAGGAGTAGCGATAGCATTTTGCTCCCCACAAGCCGTTTTTGTTTGTATGTTTGTTTTAAATCAGTGCATTACTCACGTGGCTGACGCTTGTTCCAGTTTGTGTAGCTCACAGAGTGATTCTTCCCATCTGTTGTTAGCCAGAAGTATTCCCCTGTATTGTTAAGGTCTTGCAGGCCTATCCAAAAATAAGTTCTCTCAGATTTTACCATGCTATGGATCATGCTGGTGATAAAAGCTTGTTCAAACCTTAACAAAATGATCAGGACAAAAAGCTTGTTAGAACATAGGTCAATTGGTGTTGTGCTAAGTAGGTATCATGAAAAAAATAATCACCCAAGAATAGAAAAATATCTAAAAGATATTTGATTTTCTTTATAGAATTCTGTGGTAAATTTCACACAGGAGTCTGTAGTATAAAGCAAGCATAATTTTTCCTCCTTCTTCTTCCTTTTTATTTTTTCCTCTCCAGCATTTGTGCACATTCAAGGAACCATAGATTGAAATCTCTCAATGTTTATGGTACAAAATGTTAAAACAGAATATATTCATGATGAACAGATAAAAGCAAGGAAGTCTTTAAAGCAGAAAAGATAGTAGGGTCACAAAAGATACAGAATAAAGAAAAGCAAAGGCTGAAGTATCTTATTAGAACTGAAGTATCTTACTAGAACTGGACACAAAAGATGGCACTAAAAATCACAGCTGAAGAATTCAAAGCACCAGCTGTTCTGAGCTGTTTTGACTGCAGAAGCAATTAGTTTTTCCTTCTGAAATTTATTCATTTAGAAACTTAGATGAGACATTTAGATCTTTTTCAAGTAATAATGGTTGCATACAGCAGCCCCATGTCACTTCAATGTAATTTATTCAGATATAATTGGTATAGCATTATACAAAAATGTTTTAGTTTATAAGCACATTTAATCAGCTTATGAAAATATACATGTCAAAGTTCTCAGCTTGATAAAGACTTATAAAACTTCTCTATTTTTTCCTCCAGATTGTGAAAAGAACTGCTAAATACCGTAAGAATGATGTTAATGTAAAAATCTGAATGTATCTGTAACACTGAGTGACTGAGAACTTCTTTATTTATTTTCCATTTCATTTGCATGTTCTCTTTTTATACCAACTCTTTCTATCCAATACAATTATAATGAATATTTTAGGACCAACACACTGAGAAGTTTCTGTATTTGTCACATCAGAGCAGCAAAGCTAAGCAGTAATTAAAACTTAAGCTAAATTAAGCTTAAGCTTAACTTAAGCTACCTTTGTTGCTCCAACATTGGAACTGGAAACTAACGTAATAAACAATGATGGCTACGCCCAGAAAAAATAAAACAAGTAAACAGAAAAACATAGAACACATGCTTCCAGTGATGTGTGGCATAGCTTTAGCTCCCTTTCAACTTTGAGTTCAGCTGCCCAGAATTTGTCCTTTATTCTCTTAGTAAGGATTATTGCTGCATTGCAGTATACCATTGTATTCACTTTGCACAATCCTGAAATCACCTAGCAGGCCAGATTTCCATTAATTTAAAACCTTATCTTGGGAAGCCCATGTTTTCCTGAAGTTTCTAGCTATCACACATCTGATTATGAGTGGTTACAGTGCTTCCCCTATCCTAAAGGGATGGAAGATTTCCTCATTAAGACTTTATTGTTTGTTTGTTTGTTTGTTGTTACTGTTGAGATTTTTTTAAAAAACAAATAAGTGTAGATTAAGGTATGCGTAAAATATATTTATTTGATATACCAGTATGTCATAAACTAACTGGAATCCAACATATAAAGTAAGTCATAAACAGATCAGAGAAAACCCAAGCATCAGGACATCTGAAGAGAAGAAGGCTTTGCTGAGGCTGGAATATATAGGTAGATAGAAAAAAAAAATGGAAGATAGAGGTCAGATGCTCTTCAAACATTTACGCTCTCCCCTGGGTTTGCTGAGGATTCATGTAAAATGCAAAACTAAATAAAAACATTTATAAAACAGTAACTGATTTGGATTAACATTTTAAGGATTTTGATCATAAAAGTTAAACACACTGTCATTTTTCAGTATAGCTTCCAAGTACATTGATAAAATTTCTTAAAGATGTTACATACCTCTGTACAAAGTGCTTTGTTTAGAATCCTGCATGCTCACGTGTGCACATTGCTAAAAGCTAAAGTAGACTAACTGCTTTTTATTAAAATTATTTTCAATTAAAAAATAAAGCAGAACCTTTTATTCTCACCAATGTTAGTAATTATGCTCAACTCTCACACAAACATTATTTCATAATATTAATATCTTTTGCCATGCAATGCTTTCTGAAGTTAGAATAGCTCTTGTTAGAAGCATCTTCACACTGTCTGATAGGATTAACTACCTGTTTGTTACTGATACAAGTGCAGATGGGCAGAAATAACCACTGGAAGCATGTTCAAAACTTCGAGGGGTACTGTCGATTTTGTAACAATATCCACCATGTCTTTCCCATCCCTTTAAAGAAATGAACATTGTTTTATAGATTATTATATAGCTGTTAAAAACTCAATCCCCTTTTGTTGTTTGTCTGTTCATCACTCATGACCCTACAGTCCTCTTCCTTTCCACTGTGGCTCCAGAGCAGTTACCCTCAAGGTCATTGAAAAGGTGGGTGAATTTAACAAAAGAAAGTTTAAATCCTTAAACTGTACAAAAACTGGCTAAATACACACAGGTGGTAACATCTTTCGTGGGCAGGACGAAGATATGGGCAACTTAAAGGCACTTCCTCCACACACTACTTCTGTTTGCATTTTATACTTTGAACATTGATTTACTGACTTAGTCTGGGGACGCAGTCTGGGGACGCAGTCTGGGGACGCATGCCAAGCTTTTTGGCACGAAGCATGTAGTAGCACTCTGGTTTATAGCTGTGGTAGCTCATTCCTGATATCAAATATCTGAAGTGCAAGGTAAACATTGCCCTGTTAGATTCAGCTAAGTTGCTTTAAAAAAAAAAAAAAAAAAAAAAAAAGCATTACATATGCCCTTTGTCTTCAAGTGTAAATTGAAATATGTATGTAAACTCTGGGATTTGGGGGTGAAAGAGGTTTAAAGTATTGAATAAAAAGCCCCTTTACACCATTCCTGGCAACTACAGAAAAATTAAAAAAAATAGCTATGGTGACACAAGGCCTCCTCCTTCACACAGCATGCTCATGTGCGTTTCTTCCTTGTTCAACTCTTGGCATGTTTAGTCACTCAACAAATTTCCCCTTCTCATTACCACTTCTCTGTCCTTTTTGGCAGGGTAGAGAGGTCAGAATCGAATTAACTGTGGGAGAGGCTGTCATACAAACAGTCATAGCAACAAATCACCCGGCCTGGCCCAGAGCCACCCAAGCGCTCTGTGGGAGGGCAGGTGAGAAACAGCAAAGCTCTGGTTCCCTTCAGCTGGAGTCCACCAGTGATCAAGAGAATTGCATGAACTTAAGTAAACACAATCATTCTAACCTCTTGGAAATTTTAATTGGGAACAAATGGCACCTCATAACCTTCCTCTGAAAGCTTTCTTGGTGCCTTAAGTCTGGAGGAAAGAAATTTGACACTAATCTTTATTAAAAATAATAACAACTGTGGAGTAACTAGATGACGGTAAGTCTGCACTGAGGGCAAGCACAGGTTGAGAAATTCCAAACTGTAAAGGCTGAGTAATCAGTCAACAAAATGGCATTCAGTGCAGATAAATATGATGTGATGTATTATGGGGACCTCTCCTGTTCCCACTGAAATGTTTCATGTGTGGTGTGAGGGACAGCTACCTTGCTCCTACCAGACAGGAATAAGATTTGGAGGTTACCCTCCATGAAAACACTGGCTTAGTCAGTAAGTCAGATCAAACACTAAGAATTAGAAGGGGAGAGAGAACGGAGAAAGTAATTATGTCCTTTAAAATTCATTTTTTCTCATTTTTTGGAGTTGCAGCCCCCTATCTCAAAAAAGGATGTCAGAAAAGAAGGGCAACAAGGATGACCAAATATAAGTAATTGTTTCCACATAAATAATAACCGAGCATATTGGGTCTCTTCAGTCTGGAGAAGTGATGCCTTAAGGAGGGTACAACACACATCTACAGAATCAGGAGTGCCACAGAGGCAGGTGTGACTACTCCAACAGGTGACTTTGGGGACAACAAATGAAGCTGAGCAAGCAGGAGGTGGATTCAACATGGAAGATAGCGTTTTTCCACACAAAGGGTAGCAGATTTATAGACATCAGTAAGTAACATTGTGAACTTAAAGAATTAGCATGAGTTCCAGGGAAATTTGGACAAGCACTTGGAGGGGAAATCCAGTGTGGGCTGTTAGATACACAAGTCATAAAAGGCTCTGGAAATCCCCTGAATGGTCGGAGGTCAAGGGAAATTGGGGGATGTGTTACCCACGTTTGCCCTTTTCTGCTCTTCCCCAGACATTGCTTGTGGCCACTGGTGGGAAGCAGAACACGACCTGGAGAGACCCTTGTTCTCAGCAGCTGTCCTTCTCTTTATGAGGTTTTATAGCTTTAATAGCAATTCTCTTCTCAAAAATGCAGTTCTCTCCTGCTACAACAACCATACAGACAAATACTTGATTTAGTACTATACTGTTATCTTTTGATGCGCTAAATAAAGTGTAGAAGACTGAAGAAAGTTACCAGTACCAACACTGTCAGTTCTGTACACAGAAACTCCCAACTCAATTATCAAACAGCTGACAACTCCACAGCCTGTCTCAAAAGCCGATTTAAAGAAAATGTCTAAAGCTGTTATTTCAGTTTTGGGAAAAACTGCCTAGACAATGTGACCTTTGCAATACAACATTTATTGTCACTAACAGCCTGCCAACTAGGAAAAAAAATGAATAGTTGACCTGCTAAGGGAAAGAAGTGCTTAACACTTTTTGTGTCTTCAAAAGGCAGAAGTGTAGGTTTCTGCTGTAACTTGATATTGCAAAAACTTCACTCAGCAGAACCACAGAAAATTTTAAGGACTAATTCATCCAATTCACAAGTCATAAAATCAACATGAGATAAAAGCTCAGTAATAACTGATAAGACTATAAAGCTTTGTAAAAATAAATAAATATGCCCAAGGCCAAAGCTCCCTGAGTATATCAACCATCAAACATGAATGACAGTAACAGCTTAATGAAGCAAAAGATCATATGTGAGAAAAACCAATAGATACTCTATACATTTAGGGTAGATCAGCAACAGAAAAAAAAAAAAAGGAAAAAAAAGGAAAAAAGTGTAACTATGAAATAAAGAGCTAGCTCTAGAAAATTAGGCCAACAAAGAACAAATATACATATATTGAATATTAAAAGAGTTTTGTTAAGACAAAGTTTCTGAAATAAAATGCAACTTTCAGTAAGCTTAGAACTGGCTTCACTTGATTAAATGTATATGACTCTTTTGCATCAGAAAGAAAAGAATCTATAGAAACCAAGGGACTGTAAGAGCATTCACTATATATTTTCTAGAGGGTATGAAACATTAACAAGCAGAAATTTATCCCGAACAGGAAGCTTGCCAGAGCATACCAAACTACTTAAGACCAATGGCTCTTAAATCTCAGTCCTGTGAGGTACCCAAAGTTCAAGTGCTGTCAGCTCCTAACTACAACTGGAAGTCCTGATGCTCAGCACATTTTTTCACATGGTCAGGACTTTAACAAACTTTTCTTAACACTTTTAACACACAGCATCCTTGAGTGATAAAATACATTGGTCCAAATGAAAACAATCATCCTAAATTTGTGGAAATTTTAACCTGGAACAAAGCAGTAATGATATGACCAGAATGCTGGACCTAACCTCTGTACATTTGGGGAAAAACAGCATCCAGCTCCAAACAGTTCAGCTTCCACCTTCTTAAAATTTAACTGAACTGAGAAAAGAGGCAAAAAATGAAAAAAAGAAGATAATGACCTAAAGGGTAAAGAAGTCAGAGGGGATATATTTTTGCTGATAGAAAAAGAAGAAGAGGTTCACAAAACTTCTCCAGAGTTTTTGAATAACAATGTTTTAAGAACATAAATTCCACAAGTTTGTTGTTTACACTGTTGTATACATAGGGAAAGGAACCAATGGCAAATAAAATCATACTTCAACGAGTTACCTATTACTAGCAAACTGTCAAGCCTAAAAGCCTGAAAACATATTGTAATGTCCTATTAGGTAGCTAGCTGTGCTCCTTCCCATTTTTGCTTGAAAGTAAAAGGAATGCTAATGTATGAGTGGAAGAGTTCATTCTCCGTGTCAATGAAACCGATTGTTTTTCACCCTGACATTCCTTTTAAATGTATGAAAACCATGTGTGGGATGAGGCATCATATAACAGCCATTATTTGCACAGATGGCGTACAAAAGGGTTTTCACTTTTGATCTGGAAAGAAATAGGAACTTGGGTCACAACTGCTGACAATGCAGCGAACCGTGAGAGGCATTTGGGGAAAGCTTTTAATCTTACCTTACATTTTAGTTTACATATTTTTAAGGCAAACAATGAGATTTTTCCTAGCAAAACACGCATGTCTTCAGTATGAAAAACTAAAATTATCTACTTACTTACATCCATATACTCTACACCTCTATTTATCAGTGAGATTCTGAAGCAAACAAAAAAACACTAGCTCCCTTACCTCTGGACAACTTGATTCCATATCAGAAGAAACATTATTAAATTCCCCTGTTTTTTTGCAAACATAGAAAGATCTGTCTTCACATTTTTTAACTTTCCAGTGGCCCTCCTGAGGGGGAAGAAAAAAAAAGTATGTTCTCTACATACTCATTCTCATACATATGTAATATACACACATTAGAATATACAATTTCTCTTCCTATTTTAACTTTTTAATAAAAACAAGCAACAGACTATTTTTTCTCACTCTATTCCTTTATTTACCTTTAGATGAATTACTTACTTCTACCAACACTGATCTGAAAAGTCCTGTTGACAATCATACAAGGGAGTTTGAATCACTCCTTGAGATGTAATGCATTTTAATTAACTAAAACTATGGGCATGCCAGAACGCTTTTCAGAATCATATACTGAACCTTCTTCCCATTTACTGTAGTTCTTTGTAAGATTAACGTTTATATTTGAACAGTCCTTACTCAAAATACTACCGTGTTTGTATGATAAATCTTTTAGACATTTATGAATACTGGACATGTACCAGTATTGAATCTCCTTTTCCACTACTGTGTTTTATGCTTTTATTTGTTTGCTTACACTTGCAAAATTAGTAAAATATAGTTTTGTGCATCTAAAACCAGGCTTTTACCAAAGTCCTATTTTCTGCTTCAAATGAGAGCTGACTTTTCCAGGTCATTGTAATTGTTTTGGTTTTATTATCTATGAATTAAAAATTGCAACTTGGACCTACTACTGGAGAAACAACAGAAAATACTTTTTTATACAGTTTTCATGCTTTCACAAGATTTACTTTACCAAAAAACTGAATTATAGTGCCACTTAAGTCAGGTCTGAGCGAATTTAAGTATTGTAAATTGTAAAAGTAAAGTACATTTATGATCAAATTCAGAAAAAAGCTGTCTGTCATAAGCCATGGTTCAACAGGGCATAGTCTAAGCTTATTTGAATGTTACTCCCATCTTACAACACCTGACTGATTTGAGGTCAGTCTTACCACTGTCAACTTCTATAGTTTTATGTAGATCTAAGCTACTCCCTGTTTTTGAAAGATGCTTCATAAAAGTTATAAATGCTGACAGCAACACAGAATTAGCACAGTTGACCATTTTTCAAAATATCAACTTGAAGCTTTAAAGACTGGAATTAATGAGTCATAAATTATAATATACACCACTTGGATTTTAAATTACTTTGTCTTTGTCAAAATACCTATGAATATTTGCTTGCTTCCATTTGGCAAGCTTTACATATGTAATTTGTTTTTTAATTGAACATAACTTCAAAAACAATGATCATCTTTTCTGTGTAGCAGCACAGCAAAATGTATTGGTTTCTAAAGGTTACATTATTAATTTCAACTTGAACATATTAGGAATGAAAAGGCAAAGTCATACTGCAGGTCATGGTTTACAAAATTATACATAGTGAGAAAATACATTATTGTGAGGTGAAGTAAGAGTGTCTGTCTTATTCTTTCAAAAAGAAAACTTACAGGTCCTTGTGCTGAAACACAGAGTTGTCCTGTTCTTTGAAAGGTATTAGGTTCTTGGCTGTGCCAGCTGGACAGCTTCACTGGGGTGCTATCTGACCACTTGAAAACAACTGGAGTATTATTACTGTATAACCCAATCCACGTTTCAGTTACGTTTTCTGTAAAAGAATAAAAGATTTCATATTTTAATGATGAAGAAATGATGCCTATTGTTCCTGTAATATCAACACCACTATTAAAATTATTCATGGGATTTCAGTAAGAATTATCTTATTTCATGAAAAAGAAATAGTTGTATGAACTTTAGGAAACCTTACTGATGAGATAATATCCTACTTCCCTTGAAGATTAAATAGTTTCAAAAGTAGATCGACATATGTAATAATATGCCTTGAAACCCTGAAAAATACAAATCAAGAGCATATGCTCTTGAAGCTTGCGTGGAGCAGAAAGCCTGACATGGAAAGGAAAGATTTCTTTTTATAATCTTCCATGGCTCATTCAGCTTTAGGTTTTCTCTGAGTAATGGTTTTATGTCCCAGTGAGAACATAGTTGTAGCCACAGTGGTTAATAAATCCATGAAAGATGAGTCTTGAGGTTTGACGTAATGCCTTACTGGACTAGCTACTATAGCTAGTGAAAGCAGATGAGCTCTCAGGCACATAAGCCCTTCTCCTGAAAAGAATGATAAAGGAGGGCTAAACACCAGCAGCAGATTTTGAAGCTGACTGCAAGCTGACAATAATTAATTCTATGTACTATGGCATCTCTGGAAAAAAATGTTGTTTGGTATCTATGGAGGGTGCTAACAGAGGTGAGAAAGACAACCCATGGTTAATCTCCCAAAGAAAGACAAACAGGACAACAGAGAGGACAGGTGGTGTGAGGGAGGAGAATGGGTGACCATGACCAGTAATTCCAGTATAAGGCACCACTTTGCAACCACAGCTGATGGGACAGAGTTGATAAAACGTCACTATGCCCCCAGCTCAAGGAAGCTACAACTCATGGCCAAACTATGCAGTTCTGCCAGGATAGGGATGTCAGCTGGAGGCACAAAATATTTACACCTCTTTGCTGCTGTTATGACAACAAAACTTCATACTGTTGCGCCTAAGAGCTTTTGCTCATTAAGTTTCTTCTATAATTATACTACCTTTTAAGGCAACATGGACTAATAGAGCTGCTTTGATGGTGCCCATCAAAGGTGACTCCACCAACAGAGTCGCAGCAGCAGAAACTCTGCAGCATGAACAATGCCAACTTGCAAAGCAAAAGACACTCTGAATTGTTGTTTCTAAGCACAATTCTTGCATGAGGACAATAACTGAGTATTTTGCAACAGTTTGCATAGTACCAGCCAACAACAGGAAAGTACAAAAGCCAGATCGTTGAAAGTTCATGAGAAGTATGGTAACAGTGCTACGAGTGCAGCACTGTGTAGGCTGCAGCATGGAAAAGTGACTCCATCCCAAACAGACCCAACACAATGCCCAAGAAAACTGATGCTGTTTTACTCAGGACCTCTGACTTTTGATATCACCACTGACTGCCATTTGCCCAGCATGCTCCAGTGCAAGTGCTGCACTCCCATAAAGCACAAGCAGCAGTCTTACCAAAGCCCAGGTGTGAAGTAATCCTGAAACAAGGGGAGCATACAGTTCCTCACTGTGTTCCAACATGTTGATTAATTTCTTTATTATGTTTATTGAAGATGATGCCTTATATTTTAAAGACTCCTAGAAGGAGCACACATCACACATTCTTTTTTTGGTAAACATCATCTGGGTGTGTCACGTAATATTGAGCTTACAAGGCTAACAACATTAAATCTCTACACAGAAGAAACACTTCAAGAAACACAGCACACTTTAAACTAACTCTCAAAACTCACCAAGTTCAAGCAGGTTACGGAGCAGCTCTGCATCTGCCATGGAGGATATACTAACGAGCCTGCTGTTGTCACTTTGGCATGAGATCAAAGCGTCGTTCCAGCTCTTCTCCTCTTTATGAAGTCTATAGCAGTTGCGATTGTGTGGGTACCAGCCAGCATCACAACGAGTGGCATAATACTTCCACGTATCTTTTAATTAACCATGCAAGGTTAGAGTATATTAGACAGAAATACAAAGGTTGTGCTGCATTAGACTATTTTCTTATCTTCAAATGCTGAAAACAGTCATCCTGAGGACAAAACACATGCTCTACAGAGAGCTACCCACACAGCGAACTAAATTTTTTCCCACCTTATTTTATGACTCAACCATTCTGGCCACTGGACTAGTACAAACACACTTACAGAACTGTTACTCAATTTAAAACTTCCTTTATCTGCCTTATTACGTTTGGGCCTGATCCAAAACCAGCTGAAGCTTTTTCACATGCATTACTTACAAAGAGTTTGGTAAATCCCTTTTCATTATCTGAAACAAGTAGGGAAACTTTCTTTTAATTTATCAGGAAAAAGTTGAACCTATCTAACTTTTTATCAAAAGAGAAATTAATGTTCTAATAAACACAAAATTGTGTTTAAGTTACCCACAGAACGGGCACCTGAGCCATTCTACATATTATGTACCTTACAGTCATTAAATAAACACTTTTAAAAACATATGCACAATGCTTTTTTGGTATATGAAAAGCACAACATGTCATAAAAACTGCACATTTAGAGCTGTATTTATGCAACTTTATCTTCTGTGGGCAATTGGCTAATTCCATTCTAAGCTGAAAGCCTGTTTTTAAACTCTGAAGTGTTGCTCTATTGTAATATAAAGAGAATGAGCATTCTGTAAGCCTATGATGATGTAAGGAACCAATTAAATGCTATGCATATTAAAATGATTTGTCAGTTTTAAGACTCTCAACATGTTGTCCAGAACTGTATTTGAACAGAAGAAAGTGTTATCACTTCAGTTAATATAAATGGCATTCAGCTTAAACTAGCAAACCTATACTGCAGCTAAGACTCTGTTCTCATAAATTTATATTCAGGTAGCTTCCTCTTGTTCTCTGTCCATACTCACAAAAAGGACACATTAACATC
The DNA here is from genome assembly GCA_011076525.1 of Nettapus auritus. NCBI lineage: Eukaryota > Metazoa > Chordata > Aves > Anseriformes > Anatidae > Nettapus > Nettapus auritus. The sequence goes on along the minus strand of CM021771.1, from coordinate 22,741,920 downwards.
GAGAGACTTACCAAATGTTTCATGCTCTGTCTTACTTAAATATTTCTTGCATACAAAAGGCAATCCAGATTCACATAAGTAACTTTGCCAGCCATACTTCAATTTCGAATTAATCACCGCACAATGATTTTCACTAAAACTGTCATCAGAGACATCTGCAAATGCATTTTTTTGAGAAGCATGCAATTACAAAAATTCTGTTCTTGTAAAATGGCACTGTATTCTTATTGAACAAATGTATAATCAGCCCTGCACACCCTCACTTCTAGCAGTGTTATAGCGACCCTATGGACAGCTGAACATTAACTACCACTTACATATATTTGGCAATCTTTCCCTTCCTGCTGCTATCAGATGAGAGGCTGAATCCAGTTCTGGTGTCAATGTTACATGTGCTGGAGGACAGACGTCAAAATATAGCAAACCAACTCTCAAAGCTCATGTTAATGTACTAATGTTAATTACAGCATGTTAATGGAAACAAATCTCCTTTCCTCCACGCAACCAGGTAGAACATAGTTTTTAAATATGCAGCTACAATCTCAAAAATACCCTTAAAAGCAAATGAGAGAAGGACTAAATCATTAACACTTTGAATAAATGCTTCTCCATGGATGCCACCCACATCCCTAGAAGGGGCTTTAGTTCATGAATATGAATAGATACATCTACAAAAAGAGAGGTACACTGGTCCACTTAATTCGCTTTTCAAACGTAGCTGTACGAACAGCTCTCTTGTGCTGCAATTACAGAGAGCATGTCATTACACTGCTATAACAAATCCAAGAAGAACTTCACATACTTGCTCTCCAGTTCACAAACATCAGTGGTGCTCCATCTGACCACTGCCAGCCAGTATCTTCTCCCAGTCTATTCAGGCCCGTCCAAAGCATTATGTCTGTGGCATTTAACTGCCCTGAAACAGAAAAAATAAACAAAATGACACTTCACACATTCCCCATGTTTTAAAATATCTATGGGTATAGATATACTGTCCTGACTTGTTACAATCAGAACAAAACAAAATTTCACATCTGTCTCCAGAAGGCTCAGACTTATTTTTTTCCTGTCCTTAGAAAAAGTCTATTAGCTTGTTAATCAACACAGCTGAAGAGGAATAAACTCAAAAGGTCTGCTTCCCTTCAAAAACTGCCCATCCTGCAAACCTTCCCCGCATAAGCTCTTGGTGGCCTTAGATATTAGATCCGTAACACCAGCTACAGAAATGCCAGCCTGTCTCAGCCTGCTGTCAGCCACAAAACAAACAACTTCCAGTCCCTCTACAGCCTGTATACATATCAAAAAGCTAATGAAATTATTTTAAAAACTTCCTGTTAGCTTATATCCTGCAATTGAAAACCAGCAATAATGGGAAGCAATGGGAAAGAAGCCTGAAGCTGCCTTTCACAACACAGTTTTAGTGCCTGGTCCTTCACTCAGTCCTCTTCACCAACACCAAAACAGCCACGAAAGCAATGCCATCAGAGGACTATGCAGAACTGGTCTGAGACTTTCTACATGCGGGACACAAAGGAGCTTATCAAAGAGGGAATACTGACTGTTTATAAAAACAAAGTTGTCTTTTTTTCCCTATAGAGGTAATTTATTTCAAGCTTGCAGGATTATTCTAGTCTTTCAGATTTGGTGAAGTACAGTTTGCAAAGGAAACCTTACAGGAATAAAATGACACTATGGTGCACTGCAGAGAAGGTAAACATCTCTACAATTCTAAAAACAAAAACAAACACCTAACAACCCACATGTCCATAACCACAGCTGCAAATATGAATAGAAGTCACTGTGTGAGCAGGAATTAAGACAATTACAGCCTCACATAACACATACCACTGCTTTTGAACTTGGTTTATTAAGGCTGTAACTTACCTTCATTCTCGCTTTGTCAGGGACTCAGGTGTGCCATGTGACAAAGCCTTGCCAGCAGCAATGGGAGAGATGTAATACGTAGTGTTAAGCTCCAAAGCTTTTCGCTGGTAAAATGGAACTCTAACCACAGGCTTCCTATGCGGTCCCCAGAGAAAGTCAAGCTGACCCATTTCCCAGAGGAGTGCAACCTGTCCTCACAGTGGGGACAGAAGACTCCTGCTTCAAAGTGCACTCTGCACCTTTCCAAAGGCTACAGCAAAATTCAATAGCCTTCCAAGTCAGGATTCCTATCTGAACACACTAAGCATGTGCCTACACCCACTGTCAGCAGTGCGCTGTGCCTACTTACGGCTTAAGTTACTGATGTAGCTCTGCTCTTCCAGGCTGGTGATGCTGAGCAGATCTCCTCCTTGCATCTGGCATGCAGCTCGCGCCTCATGCCACGACAGCACGGACGCCAGGTTGAACTGGTAGCAGAGGTGTGTGGCAGGGTTCTTCTTCCAAAAAGCATCGCAGCCGCTCTCTGCTCAGAAACAGACTCATCACCAACAGCACAAGGCTACAAGCTAATCAGAAGTACAGCATCTTTAGAAATTTAATTAATGACAGTAGCATCTCAATGGAAGCATGATGATCAACTCCAGTGTTCCTTTGTTAAACTATGTATGGAAATAGGACACAAACTGAATAAAATACTGCTTCATTTTTCAGGTGGTTGAGAAATTCTCAGGAGCTCATCTGCTGCTGGTGGTGATTTTCACAGCTTGCATGAAGCCAACAAAGCTGCATTTTAATTCGCACCAGCTGATCATTTGTTCCTAAAGCTGGATGTTGAAATAGTCACGCTATGAGCACCTCACCCAACTTGTGCAGGAGCAGTAACCTGGATCTCCTTCTACCCAGTACTCAAGAGATTAAAGCTATTATAATTACAATATAGAAGAAGGGCTGAAAATGAGGGCTCCTCATTATAATGGTTCCCTGGAAATTCCCATTATGAAATCACATTTCCAGCTGTTTATAACATGCTTTGGACCAGAGATCTGAGACACAGCCTGCACAGGGAGGGCTTTTCCAAACCACTTCTGCTGATAGAAGGTATTTTTTACATATTTTTGGAAGAAGCTACAAGTTGCTATTTATAATTTTAGTATTAATGAATACCATATGTCCAAAATCTTTCAAAATATTTTCAAAGATATTGCTTCTAAGTGTTTTAGGCCCAAAACATGTGTCTAACAAGTGCCTGGGAGAAAATTAATATAAAAGACGGAATGAAGTCAAAAACATAATCTAACTTTGCAGGAACAATCCTTCCTTTGCGTGCTTCAGAGAACCCCCCTGTGGATTGCTGGGGGGAGCAGAGACAGCCGTGGGTTAATTGCAGGGCAAGATCAATGGGTGGCACAGAGCAGTGAGCACTTCACATCCTGCAGCTCACCTCCTGGAGCAGCGTTTTTGGGAAGAGGACTTGGGTCTCCATAGTCCATAAGTGGTAGATTATAATAAAGTCTGAAATTTTCTCTTATTTTTTTTAAGAGACATTCCCCTCCAATAGAAGTAATCTTGTATTCCAAAACAGAGTGCATCCTAGAATTATTCATAAGGATCACGGATACCCTAGGAGGGAGGGAGAAGCAACATCTTACCAGCATTTGGGCAAAACCCCCATTTTTCATCTTGTTCATAGTAGCTTGTTGTAGCACACCAGTCAAATTCCCTTCCATCTCTGGTACACTCATAATACCACTTGTTGTTATATTTAAATGGAAAAACGCATGGGAAACCAAAAGAATTTCCCAATAAGGTATATGTTTCTGTAATAAACGAAAAGTAGAAATTAAAAGAACACATTCACAGAAATTCCCCCCCATATTTCATCATTTTTGTTTTTAACAGCAACAATAAAATATCTATGGTTATTTGAATTCATAATTAATACCACAACACTGAGACGAGTACGAGAAGCATAACTTCAGTGAACAGAATTTGGAAGTGTTAGTTTATGAAATTTATCACCATGAAACAAGGCACATTCCCTTAACTTACTGCAACTAAAAAAAATGAGCAATTATCCTATATCCTAGTATCCTGCACTTAAATTTGAGAACAGCTACATAAAACTATAGTTAGCATAATCAGGACATGCTCAAATGCACGCTCTGCATATTTTTTGTTTGCTAGTCTGTGATAGACAAGCAATTTAGCAGAATTTCCTCTGCTCCTCCCACTCTTGTTTAAATGGATTTCTGATGTTTTTTTCCATTCTTATTGTCATTCTATGGGAAAGGAAATATGAAAGACAAAGGAAAATTAAATAAACTTTTAAAAATATTTTTATACCATGGGGAATAGTAATCTAAAGAACTGATGTTACGTACCTTTGTTGTCACATCAACCATTACCTTATAAAATATGTAAAATGTTGCCCTGTTTAATTTTGAGTACTGAGAGAATCAAGAGCAACCCAAAATTGTAAAAGATTTACCTCAGTATCTCCTTAACCTCAGAGCACATGCTTCTACAAAAGGTCAAAGAACCACAATCATACTTGGAATTAAACTGTTTGCCAAAGATCCCATGCTGATATGCTAAGATCAAAGTCCTTCAACTACAGAATAAGGACATGCTGCCAGTTTCCCAGAGATAATGGCTGGCAACGCACATGCAAAAAATGCAGTTTATAGATTGTAAATCCCCTTCAAAGCCTTCTAACAGATAATACAAATAAAACAGGTTAAAAGAAATCAGGTTTGCACCTCTGCCTGCTACCATGCTAGCTACAGAGGTTCTAGGGATTATCTCAGTCCTGAGAAGAAACAAAATTTGACAGCTATGTTCCTCTCACCATAGTTAGACACGCTTGTTTTGAAGGTAGGGGTCTCCCCCAGCCTGTTGGACTAACAGGCTAGCTTGTATTTGCACGTGCATAAGCTGAAGTGGAAGGAAGGAAACAGTGACACAGAAGGGGAAGAAGCTTTGCCAAGTTAGTCACTTATTTTCATCCTGAAACTCCCAGGTTGTTGCAGCTCTAGGACTAGACCAGGTCTACCTCCATCTCACTGAATGTACATAGCAAACTTTTAAGACTTCTTGGTTTTAAATGTTTTCTGTCTGGTCTTAAGTATAAACTCTGCTAGGTTTTAGAGATACTGGATGCTACCACGCTTCCATAAGCATTGCAGCTCCCAAAGGAACACCCTGGAGAGAACAGAGGCCAAGCCCAGCTGCACCTACAGAGGAAACCACCAGGATCAAAGCTCCACAACCCAAGTACGTGGAGACCAGAGCTCTGCAACCCCATAAAAACGGTTCAAATGGGGAGAATCAACAGCTCCAGCGTGAGACACGCTATGCAAACATTAGGCCATTCTTCTACAGAAATGCTGAAGGAGAGGCTTAGGAAGGGGTCAAGGTGCAGCCTGTCTGTGGCTGTTCATGGAAAATGGGTTTATCTTCACCCTTTTTCCTGGAAAACTGTTAAGGGTTGCAGGTCTGGATCCTGACTTAAATTCCTATGCCTTGACTAGCTGTACAACAGGATTAATCAAAAGCCTGATTTCTGCTCCAAAGTTTGGCACGTTCAGAGTCCAGGTGCTGAATGTTGCAAACGTTTGGATAATGCACACTGAGATTGCAGGCTGTCAGTAATCTGAATTCCAAATCCTTCTTTATCTCTCTTTGGGTTTACTTGACAATGAGAGCTGTGGGACTGCAAATACGTAGTTCAGCTTTTAATTTTATAGACCATTTGGAATGGGCAAGGATTCGCAAGGACACTAGAGCCTTTCTGGGGGCCCATATAATAGACAAGGAGAAAAATTAATTGTGCAGTGTACTCAATTAAATTATCGCCTATTCAAAAAAAAAAAAATCAGACCTTCCTTCAAAAACAACTTCTGAATTTTTTTCCTTTATACATTTCTATGACAAATTTGATTTTTACCTTGGAAAGGATGTTCACAAAGGTCTTCATCATAGGACATGTACTGTGTCCATTGATAATTAGAATTTTTTTTGGCAACAATATGTTTGTTGTTTTCAACAGCTAATTTGTACTCTGATACACCAACCAATGCTCTTCCATCACAATTCCACCACAATGAGTATTGAGTTGAATCACATTCAAGCATAGTCAGTGGCTGTTCTGGTCTACTTATGTTCAGTCCTAGACAGGTACTTCTGCCTATATTGAAAAGCCGACGATTGGATACCCATTTCCATAGCATGTATTTGGAGAGTTGACTGCAGTCATCCAGAACAAGGCCAGCTGGATCCACCTTGATGCACAAGCTGGAGTCAGAACTTTGGATAATAAATATCCCTTTATCTGTATGGTGAAAATAAAACAAAACAAACCTCTCAGTTTGCAGAATGCTACAGATGATGAAATAGTATTGTTAGACATGTTTTAGCTATTTATGAAGAAAACTGAAAATATCCATCAGACTATTTGACACTTCAAAAATAAGAATAGTGGTCTAATTTTACTGCCAGCCAAGTTTGTAACATGTGGACCATTTGACAGATCACTGTGAGATTAGGCAGTATTTCTCAAGTTGGTCATCCAAAAAACATCAGTCATATTTGAAGAATTAAAGCATCATTCACCAAGAATTACTACATAATGTGGTACAGGTTTAAGTGTTACAGCAAGTCATATTGAGAGCTGTAAAATAATTCTCTGTGAGGGTTCTGGAGATTCCAGTTAAAGGCTAAAATGTTTAAGGCTGAATTTGCCACATTCTCTGCCATTTTCAAGCCTCACTCTCTGCAACTATAGAGGCAGAAAACATATTTTGTGTTGCATGTATGATACAGGAAAGGTAGGATTTATCTCAATCCAAGAGCCAGTGGTCAAGAGTTAAAGTATGCCTTAACTACTGGATGCATGTTGTTGAGCTATAGATGACTGCCCTGGCTGGACCACAGCAGACACGGGAAGGTTAGCCTTATGTCCCAGTTTTCTTGGAATTGTGTAGAAATTCACTGAACAATGTGACATCACACTATAAGCATGTGAAAAAAATCAGTTGTTTAATGCCTTGGGAATAAATGTCTAACTGTGCATATAGACTGAAAAAATTAGAGGGGCTAAGGAAATCAGCAAAATAAAACCTGTAACAGCTCAGCTATTTCATTAATTCTGAAATCCAGAGACAATTAACCCACAGAGTTCCTCTCACATTATAGGTGAGATACTTATTTTATGTCTTGGGAGATTATTCCCTGTAAACCTGATTTGCATTTCCATTTTGCCATGAAGTTTTGCAATAATAATTTCTACCACATGTGCTTTCTATCTGTAATTCACTACCCCTAACATCCTGAAGAAGTAACAGTAACAACAACAAGATACTCCAAATCTAAATAAAGTTGAGATGCAGAAGCCCACCCAGATGCTGTGTCTGGGTTCAACACCTATGGTTTGGGTATAGCTCTCCAAAAGAAAGCCTTCAGCCAGCAGTGCTGTGCAACAGGCAGAAGACCACCTCATCAGCACATAGCACACACAACAAGCAGCCCAGGCAAGACACAGGTTACAGAGAGGAGTTTGGTTACAGGTCCTGCAAGCTGTATCTCTGGGATTGGGTGCTGTCTGCCACAGGGCTAAGGTTGTCTGTAGCTCGTGATGGTGCAGGAGCATGGGCAAGCCTTTCTGACTGACAGCAGGTAAGAACAAGCCTGCTGCATGGAACTGCATTTCCAAGCACCTGGCAGCAGCCTGGCTTTAAGTCCTTAACTCTCTGGGGCTGAGCAAGGCTCCTAAAGGAACTTCCTATGCTCCTTTAGTCCATCACGTTTCTACAGCCCTCCGACCGCGAGCTCACTGGAACACCATCACTCTGTGACAGACACCCAGCGGGGGACTTCGCTTTTGAGTTTTCTGTGATGCTGTGCAGCTTGTGCTTCATTCTCCCTATCCATCCCAATCCTCCATGGGTCACAGAGGCGGCACAGCCTCTATCTACAAGCACAGACTACAAGGTCAGGCAGGGTTTTTGCTTCTCATGCTGGAGTACGGTTTTCTACAGCAGCTTTATCTTGACTGGCCAAGAAAATACATTGTTAATTTGCTAGATAAGTAGAAGCTGTGATGTCGTTAGCACCAGTAAACACTGATTAATGAGGTTAATTCACCATGATACTGGGAATCACACTTAAAGTTCTAATACAAATTCCCAATTTATCTCCGCTTGCACCCGTGATGCCTCCCGTGTAACAGCACAAGCAACAACAAGAAACAACTCGGAGATGAAGGGGTCTCGGCCTTTATGAAACACATCCAAATGCCCTTATCCATAAGGCTCTTAAGAGCTGCAATGACTGCTGAGGAAAGATAAGGGTCTTACAGAGACCTCACAATTACACCAGCAGAGGTGGGACAAGGAGACAACCGGAGTGACATCAAGCCCACACCACATGTGATTCCTGTGCCCATGGCCCTGTGGGTGAAAAACCACGAGAAGCTCCATGAGCTGGCACACCCCAGAGGGGCCAAGGAGAAGATCCTACACTCTGCTCTGAAGGATTAGACAGGGTGGAGGGAGCCCTTTGGGAACATCCCCCTTCTCCTGACGTCCAGGTCCCTCCGTACAAGGGCAAGGTGACACGAAGCAAAGTGCCAGAAGCAAAGCTACAAGATCCGAGAGCTGTGCGGGTTCCTGTTTACTTAGGTTCGCCACTACAAACAACGTATAATAGAGCTAGGAGGGCAAGATTTTTTCTCTTCCTTCCTCTTCACCTCCCATTTCCTTCCCCCCCTCCCCAAAAAAACAGCAGTGAGAACTGCTTAAGTGGCAGTAAGGAAAACAGCTGGAATTTATCGGGCGCGAGGAAAACCCCTCGGCACGACCTCCGCGACCAGGCGCGGGAAAGGCAAGGCTCGGGCACTGCCCTGCGCCCCTCGCTCCCGCGGGCGGCCCCGAGGAGGGCACGGCGAGGCCCGGGGGCTTCCTCCGGACGACGGGACGGGACCGGGGGGAGGCGAAATATTCGCGTGCGTGTCCCTGCACACGCACCTCACCGGGGACGCCGGCTGAAGAAGCCCCCCCCCCCCCCCCCCGTGTCCCCCCCACCCCGCCGCCCCGGGACCCCCACTCACTCCGCAGGGCGGGCACCTCGTCGGGGCTGAGGGCGGCGGCGCCCCGCGGCGGGCTGCGGCCGCCGAGCAGCAGCAGGCAGCACGCCAGGAGCCGCAGCCGCACGCCCAGCATCGCCTCGGCACCGCACGGCTCGGCCCGGCCCGGCGCCCACCCGCTCCTCTCCGCGCCGGGGGCCCGGCCCCGCCGAGCCCGGCCCCGGGGAGGGCGGAGGAGCGACCCCACCCCGCGGAGGGCGGGCGAAGCGCCGGCAGCCGCCCGCGGAGCTTCCCCGGTCCCGGGCCCCCCCTCGGGCCCGTTGTGGAGGCGCCTTTCGGCCGGCTGCCCAGGCAGCGGCCGGGGGCTGAGGCGGCCAAAAAGAGCCACACGCGCCTCGTTTGCAGTCCCCAAGCGCTTTCTGGTGTCTGCTCTCCAGTCCGCTGTTCCTAAAAAGAGCCGAGTGACACAAAGACGCTGGAGGCAGAAAAACATCGACAGCGCAGCTCATGTTCATCGCCTTGCTGCTCCATCGCTGCGCGTCCTCACACAAACTTTTACAGAGACTTGGTTTTTAGCTAGGTCAGCGCGTCAAGGCATTTTACATTTTGGCATGAGGAATGAGGAAAAGTAATTTCCTTCTTCCCTCTTGTATATCTCTGTCCTTAGGTTGCGTATTCGTAGGAAGTCCCCCATTTGGGGAGAGTTTCAGTCTTAGGGAACCTATGAATAGTGGCGAAAGCAGAAGCTCTGGGTTTAAGATGGTTTTACTGGAATCCACATCACAATTTGGTTTTAATCAGCGTGGGCATGTTTCTGCATTGTTATTCATTCGTAGCAGACAAATACATATCTACATTTATATATAAATGTATAAGCGTAAGCATACAGTGCCAAAGCAGAGCTGAAATGACTGGCCTCTGTTTCCCTGTGCCCACTGCAATCACGGTACAGGGACAGGAACAGAAACCACTGGGCCTGGGGGAGCTCCGGACGGGTAGTTTGGTAGAAAGAATTGAGAAATGAGGGAAGGCCAACACTTACAAAGAATCAGATGACTGGAGGGTTTTCTCCCTGTTTTACAGACAATAAAAATGTCTGGCAGAGAACAAACAGCAGAAAACATCACTGAACAAGCTGTCCTAGAAGTGACCTGGCTTCACAAAACAGAAGAGCTCAAACTCTCAAGAAAACGCAGTGTGCCCCCCAGGACTGCTGCAGCTTTCAGAGTATTTCAGATTTTGAGAGAGGAGCTTGTTACTGAGCCGTTTTTGAAAATTTGGCCACCCTGAACAGTCTAAATCTCTTCAGGAGTGTCGGCTACCATTTTGAGTCCTGAGCTCCAGAAAACCTGCCGCTGAGTCTCACAGTGTGTTTGCATTCCTACATTTGAAGAAAACAGTGCCAGTGAACAAAAACGGGGCTGCTCCGAGCTATAGGGAGCGCTGCCACAGGTGGATTTTTCTGCTCATTTCACTAAGACTGAAATAAGCATGTTCTGATTACAGATATCTAACAATGGACATATCAAAATATTTGTGTAAATATTTTACTGAATACAAATTAGCAATTTAATAGTTCTGAGTAGTTTTACTTCCTCATTTTTTTTTCTTTATTATTCACATTTTCTTCTTTGACTAAACAATTCTTTACTGTTGTGGATATATTCTGTTCTTACTAAACCGCTAAATTCCTTCCAGTGCAGCTGCAGTTACACTGGTCTCTGTATTTATAGCTAAGCTGTACTAGCTGCATTACAGTAATGAGACATCTTTGCTAGCATAGTAGCAGAGTGCTGGCAATATGATTAGCAACATTTTCTGAAGCAAACTTGATGACAGTTTGTATTATTTTGCAAAGTAAATTGTAAATTTATTTATTCTAGGCTTTCCTTCAAGACATTCATTGTAGTGATTTGGCTTTTATTTCCTCTTCTGTTTGGAACTCTGTTTTTTAAAAATATATCCTCATTTCTGAATTAATGATTTATTTTCTATTTGGACACCTATAGATGCACTTGTCTGAACTCCTCTGCCTTCACTATTTAGGTATTCTGCATGGGTGTTCTATATCTCCCGGTATCTTTTCTTAGCAATTAACTCAGCCTTCTGTATGAGGCTCATACACGTCCACAAATACAAGCCCTCGTCAATTTCACTGTAATTCAGTTTTCTCACAGACTTGTTGCTTCTGCTAACCTAGGGTCAGTATGCTTAAGATATACGTGACTGCCATCAAGGCATATATAGGGAGACTCCTTTTGTTAGTACTGCTAGAGTGAAATCAATGTTGGAACAAGACTAAAAATTTTTGCAAAGATCTGACACAAAGGAGTAGTTAGTGTGTTCCTAAGAAGAGCTAATAACAGTAGACTTAATCACTAAACAGACCTATGACTTTCTGTAGTCAATACTAAAACCGACGCATACTGTGATCAAGTCTACACATTACACTTTTTAAACAAACCAATAAAAATCTTCATATAATTGCTTAGCAGACATTTTAGAATAAATACAAATCCCATAAACCCTTCACAACTTTTGTTTTGTGGTTTTAAACATACCTGAGAGACTGATAGTTTTCTCCATGTTTCTTGATCACATGCAAGTGGGCCTGTAGGCACAAACCCGTCCAGATTTGCTTGACCAGTTTGTGTCTTCACACCATGCTAACTACTTCCTTAAGCTGATCCCTCCCCCCTTCATTTTATGAGACCAATGCTTCATAAATCATGGTAGCAGGGAATAAGCAGGTTCCTCTTGAACAAAAATGGGAGTGGACGCTGATTTGGACAGTGGGCCACAGAGAATAATGCTCTTTATTAGCTCCAGGCAAGCGGATGCATTCGGGCCCAAGTCCTTCAGTCTGTGTTCCCCCCCACACCTGCAGGGCCATGCTACCCCACCAAAAAGCTGTGGTGGTTTGGCAGCACAACAGGACCTGGCTGAAACTCAAACCTGCAGCTGCTGCCCTCCAGCTGCCACTACACCAAAGGCCTCTTGCCAGTTCTCATTGCCCCGCCGTGCATCCTGATTTGGGAGCATGACAGAGTTGGGGCTTGGTTTGGTCTAAACTGGAGGTGATGGAAGGCACAGCGTACTAAGAGACCAAGAATGACTACTTGGGAAGGATAGACAGCCTCTAGCAATGTGCCATCAGTCTAATAGCCCAAAACATACTGGGTGTGACATTCAGAACAAGGATAGGTGCTGGCAGGAACGCCAGGACACAAGGTGTACCCGGTGCTAACACTGGCATGACATTACAGGCTGGCAGAGGGTGTGCCCCTGAAGCATGTACGTTCCTTCCCAGAAGAGCTTATCTTTTTTTCCAGTCATGCGTGCACATTTAGACTGAGATAAATCCTACAGGTAGTGCAAAAGAATGTCCACACTCTTTGGAGAATATGCACACAGAGAAACCCAAAGTAATTATACCTTGCCTCTTTCCTTTAACCAATTTGTTTTCAGGTGGAAAAAAAAAAGCATTATGTGTCTTACTTTGCACTCAATAAAAATGCATATACATTTATATTTTTCTTCTCTTATTTATTTATTGTGGTAAATCCGATATGTGGTCAGTCTCATATTTGAGGATTTAAGAAAGTCTGGAAACCAGGACTCCCATTGGCTTTACACAGTGGTAGAATGTGTCTTTGTTACTTATATAATTATATTTTGTATTATATCTACAGACACGCACACGTAAGAGTACGCACCAGGGAAACACTTGTTAACATTTCTGGTGTTTTCTCTCAACTTTATGCTGGTAAGAAAGCGGAAAAGGAAATTATTTTTCCTTTGCATTCTCCCATACACAAACTGAAAAATTAAGAACAAGAAATGTAACTTCATTGGTAAAACCCAAAGCTCTTTAGCTACTGCTCATTTCAGGCAGGAGGAGAACATTTGCTGGTGGATTGTTTTCATGTGAAAGACCTGGACACATTATGCAGAATAGCGTCATATCTCTGCAGGGGATTCAGTTCTGTAATGAGACTGAGTTTATCATCAGGTGCAAATGCGCAGTCAAAAAACTTAAATGCTTGAATTGAAATAGACTAGCTGCTCTGGCTACGAGTCATGGAAAGGCTCTAACAATTTTACAGCCAATGGGAATGACTTGCCACTGATGCTATTAAACCAGTCAGTTCAGGTATCTTGGCCTTTGATATGAAGAAAGACAGAGGAGTTCTGTTATTCATCTTTATCTCTTTAGAATCTCACCATGCAAGAATTCAAAATTTAATCTAAATTAATTAAATTGGTATCCGTACAGAAAATAACAAACTAAATTAAACATGTTCAGACACTCCTGTCCTTACCTTGGAATAAAGATTAACTAAATTAAGACCAGTTCAATTCAAAATGGATGTAGCCTACACAGTTTTCATGGGAATTATTCAACCCACATTAAATTCCTAGATCTATTTTGGAATGAATTTCCTGAGCGTCACTCATGGACAAACCCTGACATAGAGTCTTTCCACATACTCTTTGGGAATACTGACTAAATGTCCACTATGAACGCAGTAAACACCATGCCCAGTGACAAGTCTACCTCTGATAAAAATCTAGTGATTAACAGCTGTATCTGCCAAATTCAGGGACCATAAGAAGGGGAAAACAAAATCTATAGTTTACAGGAAGATGTTGAACTAGTTTCTGACAGCTGCTGCCACAGACAGCTTGAAGCAGTAGCTGCAAGTACTCTAGGATGAACACAATGTACAGACCACTGTATCTATAAAAATTCAAATTCTCTTGCTTGCCTAGGGTTCATTTAATTGTCACCTTGCAAATTGGCTCATGACACATTACTACAGAGGACCTGCAGACACTGGGAGGTGTTGTCAAATATTTTTGTAACAGTTCATTGATTTTAAGGATTGCTAGTATCCTTGGTTTGAACAGTTCATTTTCCTGGTTTGATATATTTTTTGGATCAATTTCTCTAACATACTTAACATTATCAGGGATTTTTGTTTGCTTGTTTTTCTATTTGTTTTCTTTCTTTTTTTTTGTCGTTGTTGTTTTGTTTTGGTTTGTTTTATAACTTTTTTCAAATCTGCCATAACTTAAAATAGAAGCAACTTTTACATGGTTTGTTACATGGTAATTATGCTATAATTATTGGTCTGATTTTTAAGTCAGTTGAGAGTTTTAGAGAAAGCAAGTCTTAACCTCTAACCTAAGATGAGCAACAGCAGCCACAATTTGCCTTTGAACTAGAGTTGTTAACTTCGAAGTCAGAAGTTGATGGTACGTATTTTTCCAAATACAAGCAACCTCCAACTGCTGAACACTAAATAGAAATTTCCTGTTTTTCATACATAAAGACCTAATTTTTATTTATATTCGTACCTTGTCTAAATATGGAAACAGTAATGAAAAAGCCACTGTTGAGCAGAGTTAACCAACTAGTGGAAAAATAGCATTTTTAAAAATATGTCATGTCTTGAGAACTTAATCTTTCTAAATACAGAAATGTCTTGAATATTTTAAAATTATCTAATTTGATTAGAAATAAAGCTAAACCGTAGTGTAAATAACTTGATGTAGGTAGAGGTTCCAACAAAAATCAGCTTTCGGTTCTGTCTGCTTTGTGCACAGCGTTTGGTAGAACAAAGAGACTGAGCCAGTTTCAAGAAACAATGTTCTGATCTACTAAAATCTTTGAAAAGCCAAAGCTTTTTCATTTAGCCACACTGTGTGTAATTACTGTGCTTTTATTGCTGTCTGCCAGTGTTAGCTGATATATACCTCGGTGAAAACACAGAAGAAAAGTTTCTAAGCATGAACCATTCCTACAAACCAAACAAATTAAGAATGCGTAGAAATCTGAGGTAGAATAAATTCTAAATTACATAAAATAAGTATACATTACACATTTATATCAATTTCAGTTTTAACAATCCACTGTGAAATTCAAGAGAACATGATATTATTATGTGCCTGAACAATTGAATTGGCTTTAAAAACAGCTCTTTCAAGGATGGAAAGGAATGTTCGCTTCCTCAGAGCAGTAAATTAGCAGACATCAAAATACATTAATCTTGATTAGAAATACAAAAGTAGAGGTAACTTTCATATTAAACAGAAAACATGCACTTTGTCATGTAGTTCCAAAAAGTTATTACTGTTATTACACTTACAAAAGTAATAGATCTATGGATCTTTAGCTTTAAGCAAGTTGGGTATTTTAGGTGCCATTGTATGAAAAGAATGCCATACGTAATCAATCATATCTCCAGGAATCAGTTGCTTATGGGATTCACCCATTAATCACTTCCTTGAAAAGTAAAAGGATCACAAATAAAAGAACATCCAGACATCTTAAATCTCACGTACTATGTTAAGAAAGGTAGAGAAAGAATTTATCAAATTAGCTCTAGGGTATGCTAAAACATGAAGAAGTTGCTAAGATTAATCATATCACATTTTAAAAAATGATAAAGACACGTGATAAAATGGAAAATGAAGAAAGAATAAAAGTATATAAAAATGAATTTTATTTTATAATCTTTATTGAAGGTTAAATAATCCTTCTTTTACAGAAAGAAGTTGAGGCATTTTCCTGTTTCTTACAAATAGACCAAGATTAAAAACACCTCTTGTTTACTTTTAGATTGTGTGTGATAAGTACTGTGGGGCAATAAATCCCTTACACCCATTGCAAAAGAAACCTGGACTTCTGTATAACATTAGACAACACATGGAGAGTATTGCACTTGACGTTTTGCTCTTGTATCCCGGCTTATAACCCACTAGTTATATTACAAACCAAAGCTGAATGCAATCTGAACATATACAATACAGGTTAATATGTAACTTATAAATCAAAGGAAGAATTAACCACTTAATATACATTACTGAAAATACCATTCTACAAAAGATACACCAATACAACAATATTGCTAATGATTTTTGTTTTTATTTAGTTAAACTCTTCAGTGAGTAGATTTTCTATTAAAAATGTTTTGATCACTCTCAAGGTCCAGCCCCAGGTCAAAACAATATTCATGAAAAGAGCAGAAATACTTTTTCATCCCACTCACCACACACAAACCCACTCAGAATGTGGTGGAGGAAAAAAGAAAAGGTGAACTTTGATACAAATACTACAAGATAAAATTATATAATTAATAAAAAGATATGAACACCACTTTTTTTCTGGGGCAAATGTCAAGTAAGATCCTGAAATCTATTTTTTTTTTTTTTGTCAAAATTTATTATCTAAATTAATGCTGTTAAAAGAATGGCTCATCCCTCAGTAACAGAAATATTTCTCACTAAGCCCTTTTATTTTCTCTTGTCTGATGAATTCTTAATTATCTGAGTCATTTTCATCCTGAAAATTTTGAAGGTGCACAGCACATTTGTAGTACACTCAGTTACAGCAGGGAAACTGAAGAACATACTGCCTAAATTTCTGTACATTTTTGATAATTTGCAGAGAGATTGCTAGGAGAATTAATTGGAATGTAAACATTGCCTCCATACAAAATCAGATCTTTGCTGATCATCAGAAGATGTGATAGTAACAGACTGCATAGCTTTGTGAAATGAAAGCTCCTGTAGGAACAGGAAACACAGGCCACTGAACATTTTATATGAAACATGAACACCACTTTGAGAATGTCTGAATACTGAAAAGTCGTTCAGTGTTGAAATGAGTGACCTACAGAAGAAGGGCTTTCAACCCTCATACTGAGCTGCAAAATCAGCCTTCTCAGAAACAGAACTTAAAAGGTATTTAATAAACAGTAAAGATTTTTTTTTTGGTACTTAAAAACAAACAAACAAACATGAATTTATTCCACAAAAAGATGACTTCTATTTGAAAAATAGAAGAGTAACAGATAATTCACATGGGCTAAATCCAGATTTCCCCGGTCTTTGGGCATTCCTGGCCCAAACGGAAATTGAGACAGACTTCAGCTGCCAGCTTTACCTGCAATGGGTTTTTATCTGTGTGCCAGGGAAGTAGGATTTGGTACCACATGTAGCTTACACCAACCGTAGTAGGACTGTAGTGGTTGAAAGGGCTGCAGATGCAGGTCTTTGTCTGTGCACATTTTCACCTTGAGATATTCAAGAGTACTGAAGAGTATAGATGTGAACCTGTAATTAACTTGTTCCAGTTTAATGACAGCCATAATTCCTTTCACACTGCAATCATTTCTTTTGTGTTTATAGTATCAGTTCCTTTCCAAAGGCATCAGATATTGTTTATTTCTCTTTGCACAGAAATATATGCTATAGGTTCTAATCCACCAATAGACAGTATTAACTGGTTTGTTTAAACAAAACAATCTTTGTAAACCAAAACTAATAGTTTCACTGAAACTAGATCCTCATCTGTAGCCATTGACTCCAGTAGGCTTTGGATCAGGCCCTAAAACAGGCATGGGTCAGACCTAGCTGATATATCAGTCTCATATCCAGTAGTGGCAGAGGATACAGAGACTGAGGTTGCACAGACTTTGTAAATATTCATTACAAAATGGACATGTTTTTAGATCAAATACATGGTTTACCATAGGGAATGTACATAACTGTTTGTCTGTGACTGTTATCAATGTACCTTTGTTTTCTAAGTCTTTTCTTGTAAGTACATTTGTATGTACATTTTGACCAAGTATTCCGGTTAATTGAAAATGCAGAGGAAAAGTGGTATTAAAAAGTAAACTACGCTATTGTTAGCTTAAAATAGCCCAATACTGTAACTTTTTTTTATGCCATCATGTTAGCTGATTTAGTTGAGGATTTTTTTTTCTTAATGACATTCACGATATCATTACAATTTAAGAAGTTATGGTAAGTCATTAGTAACTAGTTAAAACAGATTTGAAAATCCTCATTAGTATCACAGAGATGAATATCAAGTGGATGTTTAGATGTAGAGCTTAGGGATATGGTTTAGGGGATGATTTGTTAGTGTTAGGTCAGAGGTTGGACTCGGCGATCTCGTAGGTCTCTTCCAACCTAGACATTCTGTGATTCTGTGAATTCATAGATCTAGTTGTTGCTTAGTATGAAGAAAAGTCTAAAAGAGATGAATTAATTATTTCACACATTAATAAAATGTTTGGCTGCTGGGCATTAAAAGAACCTCCCAGTTTAGGATATATTAACAAAAAAATACTGCCTTTTTGTATGACACTAAGTCTTGATGTATGAAATTTTCCTGCACATAACAAGCTCATGCAACAGTTCATGCAATGGTCCAGCATGAGAGGTTTATTTTCAGTGCCTAAACAGGAGATAAATATTAAAATGACTTTGCAGGGGGGAGATGGGGGTTGGGGGGGGGGGGGGGGGGGGTGAATTCTGCTAATTCTCTCATTTAAAGTTTCTCTACCAGGGCCACTAATTTAAAAACATTTCTCTTTTGCTCTTGATTCTCTCTACTGGAATTTAAAGGAAAGATGGGGAAAAAAAACCTTTATACCTGAACATAAAACAACTATGCAAATGAATATGAAGTTGATTTAGTTTTCCCTGAGATAACCTCAGGGAGTGGAAGATTCTTAAAGAACATCAAACAGCAACCCATTCAAGGACAAGGAAAGAGGAAGGCAGGACAGAAAAGAAGAATTAAAGAGGAGGTATCTCTATAGCTTAGATACGTGGAAGGTAGGCCATAGAAGTAGTTGTTTCTGATGAAAAACTATTCAGTCAAACAGGTGATATGAGGAACCTCTAACCACAGTAGTATAAGCAGCATTGATAAAAAAATTTATGCTACTGAATTTAAACCAGCCCACCAAACAGACTGGTGTAAATACATTCCTAAATACAAACGTATTTGGGCTCTGTGGATGAACAAAATAGTATACAGCTCATTTTATATACTCAACTTCACAAAAATAAGCTTACTTTGATATTTTTTAATCGTCGGTAGTAATGAGCAAATTAAAAATATTGGTGATGTTATTTTTCTAAGATGGGGATGGTTTAATATTAAAGCCGTTTGTTTTTAATTTCTGTTAACCTTTACCACTGGTGCTATCTATAGTTTTCCCAACGTAAGATATATTTTCTCTAACAGAATGGTTATACTACCGCAACATGCGAACAAATATCACATAATCAGCTGAGAAGAAACAAATAGAGTTTTTAGATTTCCTGCCAGTAAAATTAAGTTTGAGGTGTCCGAAGTACTAATAGAAATCTGCAGCCGTGGCTCCTTTTTGCTTTTCTTGGTTCTTGTAAGTGACATTTTTAAAAGTGCTTGTTGAGCCTCTGTACAGTGGATTTGTTTCCTTAAAAAAAAAAAAAAAAAAAAATGCAAATCATGCAGTGTTTAACTCATCTTGCCATTGCTTCAGCTGCAAGCATATATTGCTGCAAACCACTGCTTTTAACATACCTCTTTAGCAAAGGGTTAATTTTGATCCATGATTTCAACAATTGCTAGCCCAGTGTTGTGATACAAGTCTTACACACACCAGCTGGTACCACTCTGCTTCCCTATGTGTGGAAGATGATTAGTACTCTACTTTGTGGGAAACCCAGGCCAGACACCTACCTAGCTCAGCAATTTGTTCCCAGCAATGGGCAATGAAGGCTGACCGTGGAGAGCTACCACATGTTTTGCAAACCTCCCAGATCAGAGAGGATGTCATCCTTCTACGGATTTGTGTAAAGATATTTTATATCTACACAAACTTTATCATCTAAAATATCTGTGGAAATAAATCATTTGCCTCAAACAAGTATTGTGTAAAGATGTATTTTGCTTCTTTGGAGCCTGCTATCTCACTGTTCTTATACAGGAAAAAGTCAGTGAAAAAACGTCCCATATTAAATTTCTCCAATGATGATTTTATAGAGCAGTATCACATTCTCCTCCCACTATTTCTTCTCACTAGTGAGGACTTCTGGTCTATTCTTTGTATAGAAGTAATTTCGTACCTTTGATCATTTCAATATAGACTTTAGCAACTTTCTGATATTCCAAGACACTAAAAATTAATCCAGTCTGTCTCAGGCAACACAAGTCAGTCTAGAGTCAAAAACATACTTCCTTCCACATCTGCCTCCCACATTAAAGTAAGGCACATACTCAAACAATATTTTATCAAATATATAAGTTATTGTGTCCTAAATGTTGTGATTGAACCATTCGAAAAACACAGAGAAAATGCACAGAAATACCAAGAAAACTCAACTGTGAGATGTGACTTGTCAGGGTCTTCTTGTGTGAGCCCCACCAACTGCCACATACTAGAAGGGTGAGTCCTACCTAGGCTTTTAATACTGGCCTCACATCATTCCCTTTGTATCATTTCCTCTTGTGACAGAAAAGAAAATTAAAATATTTCTATCAGCTGTATCCTTCTCTTCCCTCTTACCACACATAGCCCTCCTGAATGCTTAGGAAAACATTTTCAAGTGGCCTTGCCTGTAAGTAACTAATTTTTCCCGTCTCAAAAACTGAAAGGCAGGCAGTGTCCATTCTTGCAGAAATGTTGCAATCATCAAGTTTTGTAGAAGAATGTAGCTAAGTAAACTGTAGCATATTGCATATCCTCCTGACACCCATCAGAAATGCTTACTCAACATGATTTTTCTCAAAAAGTCTCAGAAGTCATAGAACTATTGCAGAAGAGCAAAAAAAGCAAAGGGCAGAAGGGAAATAGGAAAACGGAACATGGTATCAGCTTGCATTAGACATATGCACGCTATAGATAGAAGCTAAGGGCTAGATTGCGCTGTCCTTTTACCTACATTTTGGACAGCTTACATTGCTGCTAAGTGGGGTCTCATTGTTATAGAGGCCATTGATAACCCCGCTTTCCTACAGCGGGCTTTATATCTAAGGAGTATACCTCTGATAATTACGTAGGCAGTGAGCAACTTGGCTAAGATTAATCAGAGTTGAGGTACTAGTTAAAAAAACAACTCATAAAAGTATTATCTACACCATTTTATGTGTGGAAGAAATTAAACCAAGAGATTGAACACTAGCTATTCTTCATCCCTAAAAAAAAAAATTAGAGATTTAATAGAATTTTTCAACTTTATAGAATACTAAAAGTAATGAAAATCTATGAGTAAAGCCCATCAATTTAAAAGAACACAACCAAGACAGAGTAAAGCTATTTGTGCATCATGCAACTAAATTAAAGAACCTCATATAAAACTGATGCATTTAACATACCGTGGGCCATTTAACTTTTGATTTTTCTGCTTCAAACTTGGCCACCTCTTTTCGGTCTTGAACTGACACCAGCAGTTTCCATATACAAAGCAAAACAATGCCAATCAGGAGGATAGCAAGGGTGACACCCACCATTATCATCGGGATATTTGGAAGCTGTGGGCAATCTGTGAAAACAGCAATAATTATGACTGCAGATATCCAATCAGTAAGTTTTAGGCAATTAAAAACAATCAAGAGGCATTCTGTGGTTCTCATTTGCTGGGAGCTGTACATGCATTTTCCTCCAAGCCCATATTATTTTACTCCTATCAGCTTGCTAAAGGGTTAGCAACCCTGAAAAATACTGCCTTGAAATGTAAAAAAATAAAAATAAGAAGTAAAACCTTTTTACCATGTTGATTAGCAGCTGCTGAATACAGACACAGATTCTGAGGAGGAAAGTTAGAAAATTATTTTCCTATTTGTGGAATATAATTACAAAAATAGGGCTGGGTTGTATTTATATGTATTTAATAAAGAGAAAATCTCTCAGTGGCTTACCTTTCAAATCCTGAGTATTGGGGGTATAGTTTACAAACAAATGTGTTTCTTTAGTTTTAATTTTTAGTACAGCGATCTTTGCTACAATGATAATTTATATAAAACCACACTTCTGTTATTATATTAAAAGCTGCTTTTTTGTGCAGTGAAATCACTTGCATTATCACATGTATGCTAGAGAAAACCTACACAAAGAGTTAACAAAATAAATGCCATTTGTACTAATAGAGCTAAGTTACAAATTTGCATGGCTTTCCCTAAAACATAACCAACATTTAGTACTGAGACTCAGGGTGTGACCAAAAAAATTTAATTTTATTGCCTGGAAGCCAAACTGCTTGGCAGCTGAAAAGTAGTGCCTGTGTTCTCTCCTGTCCCACAAGATTAGAAGTGTTACTGAAAAAAATCAGTAGTGAAATAGCAGTAAATAATAATAATAATAATAATAATAAAAAAAGTTAAATGAAAGGATATAAAAAGATCTGTTGAATAATTGTTATTTATACAAGGCACTCAAAATTTAACACTACTACAACATTAAACATAATTATAAAGATGCAATTTCATCAGGCATAGCCAGTGTTTTGAATAAATAGTGCAATTTGCAAAATGTATGTCATTTTAAAGTGGATTACAGTTGTCTGATATAACACAAAGGACATTTGTTATTATCATCTTAGAATTGCACAGTACTTTAGAAAAGTTAACAAACTCTTGCAGCTCTTGGGGTGATAA
The DNA here is from genome assembly GCA_011076525.1 of Nettapus auritus. Classification (NCBI taxonomy): domain Eukaryota; kingdom Metazoa; phylum Chordata; class Aves; order Anseriformes; family Anatidae; genus Nettapus; species Nettapus auritus. The sequence goes on along the minus strand of CM021771.1, from coordinate 22,719,511 downwards.
GAGGTTTATGGGTATGAGACTGAGAGAGAGGTAAAGTGCCTCATTTCAGCCCACAGAGAGAGGCAGGGCTGAGGAGCACAGTTCAGCAATGTCTGATTAATTGACTGGATCATTCTGCCCATTTTCCACGGGAGACCAAGCACTTATTTTACTGCAGCATTAAATAAATGCTTCAGGAAGTGCTCTTTTGGCTGGGCAGAGGACAGTTACAAACACAAGGAGGTGCAGTGCTGTTTAAAAGAGCTCAGCTTCTGGCATTGTTCAAACTGATTGTCTGTCCCGTCTGTGTTTTTAAACCAGATATCATGTAGAAAAGGTAACATAACTGCTTACCTTTCTGCTTTATGCTATGAATGACTGTCCTTCCCTGTTCATCTACAGCCAGTAGAAATGTGGTTATACATTCATTTTCCCCCTGCAAAGAGCAAGGAATGGATTTATCCTCTGAAAAATCTGCAAGGGGGAAAAAAAGTCATCCATCAAATCAAAAGAAATTTAACATGCAATAACAAGAGACGCTGCTGGTGTAATATTTGTCACAACCTTGTCTGTATATGGTAAAGAGTGAAAGATGAAAGCAGAAATACCCTCATAATTTCTACTAATTTAAAATATATTTCTCCTACTTCAGGTTTTGTCTTGTCTTTTTTTTTTTTTTTCCTTCAGATTCTTCACTTGCACTTCAGAAGCAATGATCCAGGTGTTGTCAATCTTCACTGACCATCCAGTGCACTTTGCTAATCTGCCATAGTGTGAATTTCAATGAATTGGAAGTAATTCTAATGTGCTTAACTACCAGCTGTCTGGGAAATGTAATAGTCCCCAATTATAGGACAAAGTAAACAGTATGTTCTCTTTGGTTTAGAGCTAGTCACATGCCTAGATTATATTTCAAAAGTAGATACATACATATCAAACAGAAATGGAAACTGTTTAAAGACATTTATGTCTTCAGCAATAGTTACTTCAAAGATCAGTATGCCAAATGTTGTCAAAACAGTAAATATAATAACAGAAAGCTGTGATTCTGGGGTCTTTGTAATGTGACTCAAAGGGAAGCAGATAAAAGTAACCTGAGGTGACAGTCTGCCCCACTTTGTCTCTTCATTTAATGCAGATCTTCTGGAAAATTTAATCCTTTTTTTTTTTTTTTTTTTTTTTTTTTTTTAAAATGATTCCTAACTAGGAAACCTTTTCTGCTGAGAAAAGTTCATTCAAAAGGCAAGAGGGAGACAGGAGAAAGCTACCTGTGACGGACAATATAAAGCAAATAGGACAATTGAAAATTCAGACTACTGGTCCAATGCCAGAAATGCTGTAATTCTGAGCCTAACCATTATATAATATTTTCACAGGGCAAAAATATCCTACCTTATAGCTTTGTGCACAAATACCTCTGTGGCTGAATGCTTATTATGTTTCCATATAACCCATGATTAAAACACCATTGGAAAGCTAGGTGTGCTTTTCAATACATTTTTAGAAAAACTTAATTTCTATTTGCAGAGGTTTATATATATATATATATATATATATATAAAAGCACAACAATAAGCTTCTGAAACATTTTTGTGAAAATGATCAATTGTAACTGTAACCCTTCCATTATTTCTTATCCAGTCAAAACTTTTACTGAAATTTGATAGCAATTGTGCTAAAAATCCTCAGTCCTCAAACTATGGCATCTAGAAGAGTAATGAAACATACAGTAAGAATCTGAGAAGAACAATGGATTTTAAAGTATCTATCGTACATAAAGAAATAAATTCACACCTTTTTTTTTTTATCATAACGTTTGGTCTTACAGCAAACACTATTAGACAGAAAAGAGGGTACAAAAGTATAAACAGTTGACTGCCCTTTTCTCTGCTTGTTATAAAGTGAGAATCACATCTGGTTGGATTTTAATAGAAACATATTCTTGATTTGTGCTTATCTTGTATTTAACCTGTTGCCTGTCCTTAATGTCAGAACAACACGTTATCTATCAAGGTGACAGGCAGACAAGACATGCCAATTTGTCAAGATTTGTTTTTGTTAAAAGAACTAAAACCTCCAGACTGAATGTGCTGAATTAATGACACTCATTGCTAGGTCACAGTTCCAGTAATGCTATCACAAGTTTTGCAATATTTGTTGTTTCCCAACTCCTTTAAGCAAGCAGATCCGAAGAATATTAGCTTTTTCTTTAAAAAGGGTAGTTTTTAGCCGTCCTGAAAGCAGAGAAAACCTTGCAAGCATGTTCCAAATATAAAACACAAACAAACAGCAGGTAAAAACTACAAATATATGTTATTTATTTTTAAATTATGTTTAATTTAACGTCGTAATTTCAGACCAAGGCATGCAGAAATCTGATTATGTGCAAGGACACAGAAATGAAGATGAAGATACCAGTTCAGACTATTCAGAAAACGATTTATACTTAGTATTTTTATTTCTCTGATATTATTTCTAGGATGATGGATCACTAAGGGAGACTACTAACTAGAATATTTTCATCTCATAGGTGCAAAAATTCACCTAAGTAGGTAAACTTCTGTAATTTACACCTATGTCGCATAATACTTTTTCATCTTGTGCCTGCAGCCTAATTCCATTAATTTCAATGTGATTTGACATCACTGGAGTCACACAGCAAGAAAAATTGGGTAACAGTGGCAAGACAGATTCCCAAAGTATGAAAGACTACCTGTGTCTTAACAGACAACAAGATAAAAGTCAACAAAAAACTGTCTGGAAATTTAAATGTCATTATGCCCTTTCTTGATTGTCTTTTGCTGAACAGAATTGTTTTTTGGGGCACAGTTTCACCTCACTTTGAGACAGAACCACAGAGATTGAGATTTTGAGCTGATTGAGATTTATTTATTTATTTATTTTCAGGCTCCAGCATCCTCTTTGTTGTTGCACAGGGAATTTGTGTGGTGTCAACACTATGGGGTGGGAAAAAACTCAGTTTCTCCTAGGAAAGCGTAACTGTCCCTGCTGGCCTTGTGGCATGAGCAGCCTGGTGCTCTGTGGCCAGGGTGGTGGCAGGAGTCACTTTTTAGGAAATGCGATTTCCCCTGGGTAGCAGGTAGAGCAACAACAGCTCCTCTTAGACCCATCACGCAAAGGAGTGGTTAGCCTATTTTTTGCATAAATATTCAAAACATATTAAAGTAAATAGTCAAAAGAGATGCCTGCCATTGAGATGAGGCCCAGCTCAGAAAATGTGAGCACATCAGCACCTCCAGAGCTGCTGTGTCATCACGCGCCCTGCTCAATGTCCAGGCCCAGAGGCTTCCTGCAGCACAGCGGTGTGAGTGACCTCGCTGCGGGAAAGCAGGAAGAGAAACCCACAGAACAGATGAACTGCCACAGAGCAGGCGAAAGGCACTGCCTAGAGTCTAAAACAGGCATTCCCGGGAAACAGAAAAATGTAAAGCGTATGCTTTTTTATGGCTCCCTAGTTCTAGCCACTGTGTTGCAACATATGCATGCAAAAGAGAAAGTAAACTTTTAAAGTGCTAATATTCATTCTAGCCTAGAGATATTTCTAGTTTTCAAAATGCCATGACAAATTAAAGAAACTGAAGTTTAAAACAGAATGAAGCATTATGCTACCACGTGAAATCACATAAAAAATCTGTCAATACTGTGTGGTGCTCTAGTTATACTACTTTCAATATCCTTTTGTTTGGAGCATTATTGGGGCATAAAATATGTTTTTTTATTTTAGATTTTATTTTATTTTATTTTTTTCCAAGTCCCCCATTCTGGACATTTTAATGAGGCTACCTTGATGCCAAAACTAATAATTTGTACTATTAAACAAGTAAATTGAGATGAAACAATTTGCATCGGCTTCTTTTTTTAATATATTTATTTTAAGGCTCTAGGACAGAAACAACTATCCAGCCTTCAATACTGCAGTTGCCATAGCTGCTGTAAGTAAATTTTCGGGGGAACACAGGGCTTGAAAAAGAAGATATGCAGGAACAGAACATGCTACTGTCATTCTCATATTCCTTTTTCATGTGTAAGTGAACAGAACCACGAATGACTGTTTCTGTTGACTAGTATGCCTTATATCTGAAAGCAGAATGCCTCATATATTCCTACCTGCAAACGTCAGCTATCTGGTGAGATCAACCTGAAAACTTTGCTAACTACATAGCTACAATAAAAACTCTTACACGTTTTGAAACTTGTCAAGACATTTTTGTATTTATAAATAAATACTGATATCTTGAAAGGCATAGTAAAATAATAATGTAATAAAAATATAGCATTTGAATTAGCTATCCATGAAAGGGAAATATTTGCAACTTTCAAACTCTATATTACAGAGCAATGTTATCAAAAACAAAAGCTGGAGCTTTGTAGAAAATATATGTATCCGTGAAATTTTTGTATGTATGCAGATGGACTTCCAACAGTTTAGCAGATTCAGTCCTTATTTATGCATACAGCATTCTGTGTTTCCATCCTAGTTATCACATTTATCAGATTTAACGCTTACGTTACATTTATGATGTCGGTATAACGCACCTATGTCCAACTTCACCTAGGAATTGCTTTTTGCCATAGCATTGGGTTAGTTGCATTAAGAATAAAGAACCCACCTACCTTACAGGAAAGCACCTTCCTCTACAGGAGTGAAAAATGCTTCAATGCACAATTGCATTTAGTTATGTTTCTTACTGAGGGTAATATTTCATTCAAGGTCAATTCCTATTTCAGGAACTCTCATTGATGGAGCACAACTTTGAATTACTGTGGTCAACTGAAAGATGTGCTTAGCCTTTAGGATACCAGAAATGTCTCAATAAAACCTGACAAGCAGCAGAACATCTTTGCCATAGGTTAAAGGACTGTGTCTAGTTGCCAAATGTAATCAACAATCTGCATTAGGATTGGAGTCGGGTTTTGAATTTGATTGGCAAAAGAAGCCCCACTGGAACTGACAGTACAGGCATGACAACCTCAGGGGCTTTCATCAGCAACCGATTTTCAGGCACTGGTATTTATTAAATTCTGTCCTTTCTTACATAAACTGCTTATCAAGTAGACATGATCCAATGAGTTAATTGGAGGGGTAATATCAGCCCTGATCTACGTTTCCTACTTACTGCAGAATGACCATAGATAGAAAGTGATTGCCTTATGGGCCCTAATATAATTCCACAGCAGAAAAACAAGGCTACTTTCAAAGATAAAATTACTGAAAGTGGAAGCTATCACTAATCACACACACACAAAACAGAGAGATTGAGTATACAAACCCTCTGCGGTGCTGACAGTTGCATCAACTGATTTGCATTTTTCACTGCATTCTTCCTGCGACTTGTCATCAGAAGCCAAATGACATTCCACACAACTCCTGCAGAAAACAATTCAGCAGCTCATCAATCTCTGTCTGTCACAAAGCACCAATATAAAAGTGAGTATGTATGCATCTGCATTTTAAAAAGAAGCTAAACAAAAGGTCTTGTGCTATGGATACAGTAGTTCTCAGAAATATGATAGGGACTGCCACACACACACACACACAAAAAAAAAAAAAAAAAAAAAGCTACCTGAATAAAGGTATTGTGGATAAGCTCCCTCTTGTCCTCTTTCTCTCCCTTATTAGCTATCAGACAGAACCCCAGGCAACATTATAGCATTATTCATGTGGGGCTACCAAAGACATGGGGTTACTCAGACATAACATTCATTTTCAAGTAGAAATATTCTGAAGTAAGCTTACACTAAATACCAGCCAAAGGAATGCCTATCAGATGAAGAATATTTGAAATCAACTTCAGAGAGATCAAGCTGGGGCACCTGTTATAAGTCTTTCTTTGTTGAAAGTCGATTGAATAATGTATTAAAACACGGTTCAAGCATCTCAACAGATGTCTCTCGAATGTGATTACTTGTCTCAGGAATTATTTAGATGCTAATTATACTAATGCAATTTATTGTAAAAGAATTTCAAATTATTTACTTTATTTAATGGTGTAATGACTAAAATATTATTTAAAACCACAGTTTAAATTTCTTTAAAAGTCTCTAAAAATCTTCCCAGAAATTCAATTAGGATTTTAATAAACACAGAGTTCATTCATGAAAAAAATGTAAAAAAATAAACAGAAGTCATATATGAAATTCTTGATGAAAAAGATATCTTGCTGCTTCTTCACAATTAACTTCAGCCAGATTCAGGATCTGAGACTTTAAGAACCACCCTGAAGAACTGATAGCTTAAAGAAAAGAGAGTAACAGCAACAAAATGACCCAAGAACACCTGGTCATCTCCTGTTGCACTGAGTTACATATATCCATGAGAATATGCTGAGGCTACTGAGATTATCTTCACTGGATGGAGATGACCTTAACACTCACTCACTCTGGAGATGATGAATAGTAAAAGCGAGTGGGTAATGGGATAGCCCCTATCTCACAGAGACAAATTCGGTGTTGTTGGTGTTTTTGTCATATTTGCCATGTTTCTCATACTACCACTCTCTTTTTCTCAGCTGTTAAGCCATTCATCTCAGTCCCCTCTGACCTAGCCTTCTAGTGCTCTCGGTTACGCTACCCAGGTATGTCAAGTGTCGCTTTTCTGGCTCTCCCTGCCCTGCATCTCAGCAAGGGAAGTGACTGCAACAGAGACAAAAGATCTAACACTGCATAGCATATACATGTTTAAATAGGCTGATGTAATGCCCATCATGTAACTTTATACTTCTTATTGTCTGCCAAATTGGGCAGAGCAAAGCAGCAGCATTGTACTTCGTGTTTAGAGCAGCTGCATGCAGAAGGTTCTATAAACTGAGGCCTGTGCGTGTGAGCTTTGAACAAACTGTTTGGCTTGCTTTTGTAGGTCAAATCCAGCGCTAACATAAATGATAATTACAATGCATGCCACAGAAAAGATATAGTGTAGACTCATCTCAGGTATAGTGTAGACTGGAAAAACAGGCATGAAAATACAGTGGTGGAGAGCTGGTGTGGAGGAGGAATGGGCCTCAACTGCAAGTAGATGTGATGTAGTCATGAAACAACAATGCAGCTTACTCTGACTTGGTACTCAGCAGGCAAAAAAATGTCATTAGTAACACATATTCTTCGTAGCCTATTTTAAACTCTAGCTTAAATTTCTACTGAAGTTCACTCATTTTAGACTGACTTTAGCCCTGGAATAGCTCACCAAATACAAGCAGAAGCATATATGTATTTAGAGTGGTCAGCTTTAAGTCACACATTTTTTCATTCCTGTTCTTATCATGCACCACAGCACAAACCATGCATCACAGAAGGAAAACTACATAAATTTTGTATGATCAGTGAATAGAAGACACTTCACCATTTACAATCAATTTATCATCAACTTATACATGACATACAGCTACCCACTGATTTTATCCCCAGACTATGGCCTAGCTTTGTCATGGTTGGGCCTCTTTAATTCAACCAAGATTAACTGAATTTGGACTGTAAACTTGCACATGTGTAAAGCTTGAGCAGACAGCATGACCTTATTAGTTCATACATATGAGAACTGTAATGCAAATTCCAAACTTTTCTGAGTTTCTTCCCTGTGAGTCCTCATTTTTGCTATAGTAGCTATGCTGGATTGGTTTCATTCTGTATTTTGGACTGCAAGGAGATCCATCTGTATTTGTCTGATGTTATCAGATAAAGCCACCATTCTGATTATTAGTACAGACAGGGATAACAGTAAAAGTGTTTTACTTGTGCTGCATGAAGGTGATTAAATTGTTTCCCTTAACCTTTTTTTTTCTTTTTTTATACAAGATAAACTGATAATAAATGGTTGATGTATGATTTATGACTACCCCTCTCAAAGGGGAAAGAAGTTCTTGGGTTCTGACCTGTAAATTCAATTTATGGCTGTAGCAGTAAGCACATTGCTGCGGCAGTATAGGAAATAGCTCGATGATACCAAAATCAGAGACACAAACCCAGCACATTACCGTCTAGAGCTGCAAGGGTCACCACAGAGAGGGCATTTTTCACATGTTTGGCCTGAAGCCCCTGGATGTGTGCAAGCACACACCCCACAGATGCATTCGCCTCTCCCACTGCACAGTGTCCCATCCTCAGAAAAGCAGGAGCCAGTGTCAGTTGTGCAATTACAGTATTCACCAGTCCATCCACTGTGGCACACACATTCCCCACAGTCACAGTCACCATTGCCTGGGAAAACATATATTATACTTCAGAACAGTCTCTCAGCATGAACTGGAATGATGACCTTTAAAATAATTCTCCTTAATAATAGATATTTTCACCACTCCAACTCTTCTCATTCTTAAACCTCTTTCTTCCTCCTCTAGCATTTTCAGTTTTAAGCCAGTGGATCTTTTCTTTTATTTTTCTCCTTTTTTTTTTTTTTTTTTTTTTTTCCAGCTTAGACTGGCTATAAACAGTGCAACTCCGTTCTCTTCACTGAAGTCTTCCACATAGATTCTTATCTCTCAGCAGTGCACAACTTAATGGGTAAATCTTCTTTCATTTATAGCAACATAAATCCAGGCTGTCTATTCAACACAATCTCATTGCTTGTTCCTGCCAGTTTAACACTATTCCTATGGTTTCAGTAAAATCATTTCTGATTGAAAATGGTATAGCCCAGGAAAAAGTTATAAATACAAATCCTCAAATTCTGATTGTATCATACTCACATAAACAAGAATAGTTGAAGTCATTTAGATTACTTGTTTACAATTACATTATTAAAAAATAAATCAGAATTAACCCCAAAATGGTTAAGATGGCTGTACTTTAATAATTATATCAGAGTGAAATTGTACATCACTTAATATCAATGTATGTCAATAAACAAATTCTGAGCTACAACTATTCACAACCATTAAAAGTCTAACCCAGTGGGATGGAAGCTGGTATGGTCCAAGAAAGCTATGTCAACTTATACTAGCTCTGGAGTAGCTAAGTGTCTTATTTTAAAATTTGAAAATAGGGTAAAAAATATTTACTGTTTTAAATCTAAAGATCATTCAGAAATACTACATTATAGCACTTTATACAGAACTGATTATAATTGAATATATAATGAAAAAAAGAATCACAAGCTCATAAGTAAGAATGAGACAGTAGTGCTCTAAACTAGTAATACTACACTAGTAATAGCTCAAAGGGAACATACCTCCACACTGAAGTCCTCTGTGTCTCACACATGAGAAGTCATCGCATTCACAGTGTGGCCCATACACTTTTCCATACACTGATGGGTGGCAAACGCACTGCCCACAATAGCAGTTACCTCTCCCGCTGCAGGAGCTCTGCTCCACAGAGCCCTTGCAAGAACCTGTGCTGAGGGAGTTCTCATCACACTCGCAGTGTGGACCCATGTACCCAGGGTTGCAGATGCACACTCCACACTCAAAAGAGCCTTTCCCCTTGCTGCATTTTGAGCTGTTAATCTCAGCATTGACCTGACAGTTACAGCTGCATTGGGGTTGGATTTCAATTTCCAGTGTATCACTGAGACCCACAGGTTTTATCACAATGTGCCTTCTATTTTTTTCACAAGATGATAGACTTATGTTCACATTGAAAGAGACCTGGAAGAGAAAATGGTGTCTGATCAGATCTGCAGCATACCTAGGTCTGCAGGATATTCTGGAGGGAGATACATGAATAATACAGAACAAGAGTGTCTTAGATATTGCCTGTTTTTTGTAACTTGCTTGGAGGAAGATTATTTTATAAATTTTATACATATATATATATACACATAGTGTTCTAAATTCTCAGGAATTAATCTTTTAAGAATCTGTTCCTTACTTACTGTGTCTCCCACTTTCACATGAGAGCACTTCCTCTGATGTGGAAAAAAGGTCCCATTGTTACAGATTGCAGTGAAAGAGAGATTGAGTCCTTCTGTGTCTCCAAAGACCTCCAGCTCTACTTCAGACCTCAGCTCCTTAAAGGAAAAAGAGTATGATGAATGAAGTGATAACATTGCCAAATGCTGCTAATGTTCCACATCTGTGTAACATGGCTTGTAACTTATCCCAACCTACATGGGAATAAATTCATGGTTTTGGCATTTTATTTACATACTTCTTTATTGCAAGAAAAACGGAGAGCAACCGAAACAAAGAAAGTGCCGACAGAGCCGGCTTTCAGTTAAAAGCAATGGTGGTATCAGTTTAATATCCGGTATCACGGTGCTTATTTCCTGCTCTTGTAGAAGAACAAATTCAATGTTTTATTAAATCATCTTTCATTACTAAGTGCTCTCTTGACTGATACAGGCTTTTCTTTAGCTCTGGTCTTACCACGAAATGGATTTGTGTTTCTGATTGCTTTGCTAGCGCTGAGCTTTTCTTGATTTGCCAGCATATGCCAATATTAGTCCCTGTTTATCTCTGCTATTAGAATCAAACCTTACAATCTCCCTTCCAGCAGGGCAGGCTCCAAGCTCAGTTTTGCCTTAATGCAGGGCCTCTGTGACTTCACGCAATGTTTCCAGAGCAAGAGCCAGAGTCTATCTCCATGATTAGCTCACACAGCCGGGTGGCTCACTCAGTTCCTTTTTTCTCCCGATGGAAATTCTTTCTTCATGAGCTGTTGGTGCTGTTTCAAGATGTATTTGACAATGCTCTCATTTCTTAAATCAATTTGTTAAATCAAACTTTCAATTCTTAAGTGAAAAAGGCTCTTCATCTTACTTCCTGAATGCTCTCATACCCAGTTGTTTTTTTAATATTTAACTCTTTAAAATATTTTTATAGCAACTTTGGTTATACAGCTTAGCCTTAATCCAAAGCCTACAGCAGACCATGGGGAAATTCCCTATGACTTCATCAGACTGTCGATCCAGTAAATGGAAATTTTTCAAAAGCACCCGAGCAATTACAGAGCAAAAGACTTGGCTTTGTGCTCTTGCAAGTTTAATTGCCTTAAAAAATACCCACTGTACTTCAATCAGAGCGTGAGGATTTTGCTGACCTTACCTCAGTGAGTCACTCTAGTAAAGGCATCAGGATGATTCACTGGAGTAAAGGTCTGGTGGGGTGAAAACAATGACACTACCCAAAACTAAAAGTAGAGTACTTACAGATCTACATAGAAAACAACACCCTGTCATTTCCAAACATCCTGAATTCTCTGGAAGTTTGTTTTAGCCTTGTGGCTGGAGTTTTGGTTTGTTTGTTTTTGTTTTTAAATTCCTTTTTATTTGGAAAACCTTGTCAGTAAACCAGAGCACTTTAGTAAAGGATAGCACACCTGTCATGCAAAACATAATCACATAATACCCAGTGCTCTTTCCAGAATGCATCCAAAGTAGTAAAACTGCACTGGGCATCGGGTTATTCATGTTGTGTGGATGTGTCCAATTTTCCCCTCACATTTGTCTTGGAGTACAGTGCTCATGTTGCTCTTGAAACAATGCAGAGATTCTTAGATAATGATTTGTTTGCAATAGCTGGACTCTCACAAAATGACCAAATACGGCAAGCCTAAAGATAAAACTGTGAAAGTTGGTATGTGTTAACATTATAGGATGTATCACCAAATATTCCCTCTTCTGTCAGCTGCAAAACGATGAGGCTCAAATACAGTGCAGCTATGAGAGAAAATTCAACGCTGCTGAACACAAATTAGTAATGCATTGAATCGTGCTGTTTGTACCGGGTCAATATGAACACGCCTCCCTTAGCTGTTGTGAGACGTCCAAACACACACCTTAATCCACTGAAAATGAATGCATGAACTGTGATAAACTCCAGTTTCTTAGATCTATATCTGTGGGGACTTCTAATTGTGTTTTAAATCTACTAAGCCGCCTGGCCACTGTCTAGGGACAAATAGCAAGCGGTTTAGTAAGCTTTAAGCCATTCACAAAGAAATATTTGCAGTTCAAAATTTTTTCTGAATGAATCAATAGAGAAAACAGTGTTTCAAACGTGTTCCCTTGTGTTACTTGTACTGTTTTAATATATTATTCTTTTGTGTTATTATCTTGTAAGTTAAGGCAGCAAAGCAGTGGGGGTGGGGGGGATTAACTTTTTCTAAAATTTTAAAATCCTGGAATAACTTCAATCAAAAGGCCTCATGTGCCACAGTGCAAGATAGACTGTGATTCTGCAATACAAAGCTATACAGAATTTAATGTCAAATAAAGCAGGCAGAAATATGCTTTCAGAAGAAAATGAATCATACTTGGAAAGAACAAGAGAACTCCTTGTAACAAATATTTTGACAGCTCAGACTTTCTTAACTTGCTTACTTCCTCTCTGAAGCTTTTAGATAGCAACACATGGTAAATGATATTAACAAACCTTGTGCTTGTATAGCAAAGACTCTAAAGCACTTTAAAACTGTTAAAAGATTTAGCCTAACAGTACTCTTCTGGGGCAAATAGTTATTTATTCCTTTTTTGTAGTTAAAGAAATAGAAACATTGGGAATTTAATTACACTTCTAGGAGTATCATAAAAGGTCTGTGACAAAAAGGAATTAGATTTTCTGTTCCACATGTAATTTTTTAACCGTAGGTCTACCCTCATTTCCCATTTCCCACTCCAAAAATTCAGATGTCTTCACTTATGTCCAATAAGGTATTTTTCAGTGTTTCCTGCCTGCAAAACTTTCAATCATGAAGCAATAAGGTTGTTAACATTTAAGGTTAAGTGCAATAAAATGGGTTCTGAGAAATTTTGAAAGTGTGACTTGTTGCTACTTGTACAGTTTGTACACTTTGAAACCTATATGGGACTTCAAGAACCTGTAAGCAACTCTGGTGGATGGTCCAGTACCTGCTATAAGCTATGACCTAAAGGCAAGAGCACAGCTCCTGCAGCTGCCTTCCTGCCATGACTGGAGAGGACCAAGCATCGAGCTCATAACCTCTTCCAGACCCTTCCCACAGCATGGCTGAACCTGGGAGCGAGCAACTGAACTCCTTTTTGCTGCAGGAGGTGTTGGAGACAGAAAATATCATTGGGTTCAAACAGGGGAGTAGAAAAAAAAAATCATAGACAGCATACATGAGCAGACACTAATGGAAAGAGGCAAGATAGATATCTATATCTATATATAGATATCTATATCTATATATAGATATATATCTTCCCAGCTTCTAGCAAGACAGAAGAGATGATAAAAATGCAATTAGAGGAAGCACAACGTTACAACAAAGTCTCCAGGACACAACACTGGGACAATTATTTTATATTTTTCCATTACTCACTGGATGAATTAAAAAAAAAAAAAAAAAAAAGTATTTCCGCTGTTAAATGTAGTAACCTCTGTCTATAAGAGTATCACCCTGAAGAAATCCTGATAGGAGGCAGATGTAACTAATGACAAGTTAGACTCCAGAAGTGAAATTCTGATGCTACTGGACGTTTAGAGGTAACTTTACTTGTGCAAAACTTTCCCTCATACTTGTTACAACTAACACACTTTCAAGATTAACTTTAAAGCTCTTCACTTATCTAATTTTCCATGTGATAGAGAGTCTTCTGGTATTTTATATTTCATTTTAAAATCATAACCAACCAATTTTACTGCTCTTAAAAGACTTAAAAGAATTTGTTTTGCTTTGCTTTTCTATCATCAGGACAAAAATAATTCTGGGGCATTATAATGATGGTCTTATGCTGCAGATCAGAGAAGGAACATCAGACAGAAAAACAAAAAAAAAAAAAATTTTTTTTTTTTTTTTTAAAAAAAGAGAAAATAAAATAAAACAACACAAAAAGGGAAAGTAATAGAAAATGTTCTTTGCAGAGTTATTTTTCAATGCAGCTAACTGTTAGAGCTTGTTTTTAATGAAAAGGAGGGTGAGAGTGAAGAGAGAAATCTGTGGCATATCATCATACACGTAAATGTACATATCTGTGTAAAAACCTGTAAAACTGTCTAAAAAAATATTCCTCTGAAAGAAGAGAGCCAGGCAGCCAGGATGCATTTTACAAATGAAACTCCGAAGAGCAGCCCTATGTTTACGTCCCCGTCATCTTTGCTGGCTTTATTAGTATTATCTAAACAAACACATTCAAGTCTTCTCTTGTCTCCCATGTTCTGCTTTTTAAAAACCTCAGAACAGCCTCACAGGGGCAGCATCAAATTGCTAAAGCAGAAAACAGCACTGATCACAGAACTGTGCTTTTTTCTCCCACATGTTCCTGCAGAACTATTGGATCTACACTCCAGTGAGTTACCGATAGGAAGGGAACTGTGTCCCTGCAGAAGTGTTGAACTGGATGACCTGAATTCCTATATTAAAGAAGGCTTTAGAGTAAGCACGAAATAGAGGACTATGAGAAAGGCAAGACAGATGACATACTAATGTGAGTTTAGCATTCCAGCACAACTAAAGAGTGACAGAAGTTTATGGGAATTCTGTTCGGAAAACCATGATACATATAGTTCTAAGTAACAGAACACTCAACCTTAAGTGACTGTAATATCACTGGTTAATGGAGATTTAACATACTTTGGAAATAAACCCAACTAAAGCATGCAGAATCCAGGATAAACCTATAAAAGAAGCTTTTCAGCAAAGCACTGCTACAAAGCTGCCTATGCCATGGTACCTGCTACCAACTCTCAGTCCCTCTCCATAGTGCACTGCAAAGCAAATGCAAGTGCTAGTTACATACAGTGTCCCATTTGCTTTGCCTGGGGACAGTTTGATAGCTAACAGTTAACAGAAGTTAATAGTGAATTGCATGACCAATGGTGGTGTTTTACTGTTGTGGCTCTATATCCCGATTTTTAACAACAATTTATAAATGGTAATTTTGACTTTCTAATCTACAGAGTGAACACTGCCAAAGCATTCACTCTGTAGCTTAGAAAGTCAACATTTTATTTGGTTAACTAAGCATTTCAGTAGAGTGTAACGAGTTAAAGTTTTACAAGTAAAACTACTGTTTCTGTGCTCACTTAATCCTCAGGGTGAACAAAACCTTTACAGGAAAGGTCAACAACTAAGCACAAAAAATTATGTTATTGTAATCAGTGCAGAATAATAATAATAATAAAAAAATCAAAGACGCTTGTATTTACCAAACTGCAATCTGACTTTGAAAATAAAGACATGCAGGAAGAAAACACATTATAAACACCTTACCTGATATGCAGCAATTATCAACTGAAGAATATTTCCAGAATCCTTCTGCAGTCGTCCAACAGTAGCTCCAGGAATAAGCTTTGCATAGTTCTGAAAACATGAAAAAATGAAAAAAATTAAACATAAAAAAAGACTAGATGATAAGGTAGGTGACAAAGAGCTACCATCTGAAAAAGAATGAAATACATTGGAAGCAACTGAAATAAATAACAGTCACATTTTCAAGGACTCTTGCTGAGTCAATAACACACTTGTAATATTAGCAAAAATCCTATTGATAAGAGCTAGTTTCACTGACAATTAGTGGGATAGGAACTACTGCGTGTGCTTGGGAGTTTGATGCTGTAGTATTTTCATGCTTTTTTAAAATTTAGAATTAAAAATTCTAAATTTTAAATTCTCAACTGTTGATAGAATGGTTCTTTCAGTGTGATTTTCTTTAAAAACAAAAAACAAACAAACAAATAAACAAAGAGATTCAACTGCTCAGCTGTTGCTGTAACATTTGAGTCTTGAACCCTACATTCAATGACAGCAGTCACTTTTTTTGTCCTTGCAAGCATCTGAGAATCTTGAAATCTTGTTAGCGAACACACAAAAGTTAAGAAATCTCAACTAAGGGTTACAAGAACTTCAAACAAAGGCCCTTAAAAAACTGCTGCTGGTTTCTGATTGCTGTAACAACCCCCACATTTTCCAGTGATCAGGGGATATGACTGATCGTATGTTGACTTTATGTTAATAATATAGTACCAATTTAAGAATTTATTTCAGTGGTAAGTTTTCTTTTTCTTTTTTTTTTCATTAAATAGTGTTGTGACACTAAAATGACATCTAGCAGATACACTTTAAATATGCTTCATTAAAATTTATCTTACCTGATTGTTAACTACACAAATTTCACTTGTTTGTACCTATGCCTTTTGAGAATTGTAAATGGCCATAGTTAAAAGGACACATTGCAGCATTCATTTTCATCTGTAATTTATCATAATATCAATGCTGTTATTTTAATTTAAAAAAATCCAGATAACTGTTAATAAACATGGATAATTTGATACTCTTATTTTGCCCTATACTTCACATCTCCAAAAGCACTGTGATTACTTTATGCATTATGTATGCAATACTTATCATTCGTTAGATTTCTGAAGTGCTATTGTATATCAGTGGGATTAACTACATTTTATGTTACAGCTGGTGACTTTACATTCCTGCCTCCTCTCGTGAGCAGTGCTCTCTCAAGGATTCTGAGAATACTGAAAGTCTCCATTTTGTAAATGTGGACCTTCCATGAGATGATTATAAAAAAAGACAATAGACTTGAAATTTAAAGTCTAGCATCCTTTAACCCGTGGCATGAAAACTAAACAGCAGGGATATACTGTTCTGAAGACTTTATCTCCTCTTTGAAGAAAAATTCGCTGCATGCTAATACACAAAGATGATGGCGGATTCCCAGTCTGTGTGAACCTCCAGCTCATTGGTTAAACCCTACTTTTTAGCATAATTTCTATTAACCATTAACAGGGTGAGGCATACTGATGCTTATAGAGTGCTATCACCAAAAACTATCAAAGGATGCCATTGAATTTACTCTTTAAGCAAATATTCATCAAAAGATGGACTGCCTTTTTCTAGAGATTCTCTCATTCATGTTAATGCAATTTGAGAATTATATGTTTTAGTTCAGTGGGGTTATGTTTAACTTTTAGCAGTGCAAATGACAGAAGGATTTTCAGCATAAAGCATCACGCCAAATTCATTAAAAATAAATTTTAAAAAATGAAATTCTGAGTAAGTTTGGAGACTAATATTTTTAATTCAATTTTAAGCACTGCAATACAACCTGAAATAAATCAAATTTCAAGCTGTATTCTCCTGTGATATAAAACTAAATATTTTTTCAAAAATGAGTAATTCCTGCTTTTTTCAGCAGTGCTCTTAGTTAGGATTAAAGAGAGAATCTTTTCACTCAAGTAGTTTGAATAATTTTAAAGAATTCTGCTTGAAAATAAATAATATCAACAATAATAATTACTCGATGAAACCTTGAAGACTACTCTTTTCTTTCGTACCAAAATAGGATTTACAGTTCACCAAGATATCATTGTAATTGCAATATTCACAGATACTTTCTAAATGAATAGTTTTTTTAAAAAATAAGTATATTCCCAGCTTCTTTGGTAAGATTTATTTGAAACTAATGATACAAAACATTAGACGTGAATATATTTTAAAGGAATATACATTTTGTTTTTAAAAATCTTTTCTTATAAATAATATCTCAAATAATCATGGCTCAGTGTAAGGACCATCCTCCGCTCTCTTGCATTTAATTTTGAGTAGGTTTACAAATGTTTCCACAGGACTGCTTTTAAAGTTCTTGTGATCAGGCAAAACATGACAAACTTGACAGGGAGAGCATCAGACCTAAAACTTTCCCCTCTTTTAAGGGAAGTTTCTGTATGGTCATTTGGAAGGATCAAAACTAACACCAGCTGTATTACAGGGATATATATTCTGTGCTCATGCAATCCATAATATTTTTGTGTTAGGTAATATGTACACATTTAAGTGAATAAACTGAAAATTCAGTTGAAGAGGATCAAGAATATTAAATGACCAAATTATTTTGGGCTGAACTGTTGGAGGGGCTAGAAATGTAAAACATATTTGCCAGTCTGAACACTGCACTTAAGACTACTGGAATCTATCAAGTCTATTTAAAAAGATGCTTTCTAAGTCCTTGCAGTCATTTTAATACACATTTGTCCCCAAAAACTGAATTATACATAACAGCAGTCAATTTTGGGGCTGATATAATTAGATGCTGAGTTCAAGTAGATTTTAGATAAAATATCTGGGAAGAAGCTTTTCCTCTAATGATAATTAAGCTTGGGTGTTTTTTTTTTGTTTGTTTGTTTTTTGTTGTTGTTGTTGTTTGTTTTGTTTTGTTTTGTTTTGCTTTTAATATGGGAGAATATGGGAAACTGCAGAATCTCCATCACCGAGGCTTTTTTGAAAAACAAACAAACAAACAAAAAACAAAAACAAGAGGGGTTTAATGGTGACACCCAAGTGCCAGTTTAGTCTTCTCTCCCAGGCCTTGTGAAAACTAGCCTTAACGCAAGACTAGATCTTAGTGCCTTGCTTTATTCTTTCTGCACTCTTAAGCACAGTTGACTGCATGTTTACATTTTTAAATTTGAATCATGCACATGAAAACATGACACTAGAGTCCTGTGTGCATGTCCTACATACACCCTTGAAAGTATGCTATGTTTTTTTTTTAAAAAAAAAAAAAAAACGGCACTGTGAGACTTGATTTTTGTATTTGATTTGTTGGATTTTTTATATCTACAGAATAGAAAGCAGAGCATAACAACTACAGAAATCCAATTAAGTGTCAGAAAGCTGTACTGAAAAGACGAAAGTAGCAGATAGAATATATTCAATGGGATTCCTATATACCCTACAAATAGGAGATAGATAGCTTTTTTTCTTTTCTAAGAAAGAAACAAGAACAAAAAATTCTACAGTTGCTTTAACAATGACTTGCATTTTTTTTGTAAGGTATAAATCTTTGTTTAGTGTTCCCAGTGAACAAAGGGTGCCACTTGATAACTGATACCGGTATAACACTGACACAGGAATACTGAAATAGAAAACCCCTGATAAGAACCCTGTTGGCCAACTCTGTAGGTGACCACCGGCAATTTCCAAGGGAAAATATAATGCCATCAGTGAAATAAAAGTTTATTTGGACAAAATAAAGCTAAGATACTTCTGAACTACCTTCTAGAATGGCCCTTAGTTGTTCAGTGCCTATTGAAATTAGTGTAAATATTTCACTTGTCATAAATTGGGCCCCTATTAAGAAATGGTTGAACAGTGAGATTTAATAAAAGTTTCTTAATGCACATATTTTAACTCTGCTATGCTATGATTGTAGAATCCCACTAAATTTGGAAGTGATTGCCTTCTACTGTTACTGAATTTTCACTCTTCAGCACAGAATTCAATATGTTTTTAAAAAATCCTCCAAGATGAAGAGTGCTTTCTCCAGTGTTAAGGGTATAATCTGAGAATTAGTTTGTGAAAGATCTCACTCTTATAACTTTTGTCCAACACCTGGAGTATTATCCTTATTCAAGACAACTCTACAACTGGAACCAATCACAGAAGCACTGAGGGTCTTCTCGAGGACAGAAAACAGGAAAATAGAAACAGAAAACAGTACTGGCGTGTACTGAAAGAAAAATAAATAAAACTATCAGGTCAGCTGAAAAAAAAAAAAAAAAAAAGAATTATTTCAGAGTTGAACGTGAAGATGCTCATTTTCAGAATGTATTCTTGTTTTATAAAAGGATTAACTCAACTGTCCTTACATAGCCTCACAAAATACAGAAGTTTAATCATACTGATTACACTGAATAGTTTAGAAATGTTTAGTTTAACAGTCCTTGTCTATCAACTTAAAAATTGCAGTGATTCAACTTGCAATCCAATCTGAAAGCTACATAAGAACTTCAAAATCAGTACGTGAAGAAGCACTTTTCAAGTAAAAGAGCCTTTCCTATGACTCTGATATATAATTCCCTAGATATTTTTATTACATAAATACCTTGCAGAATTATTTCCTTAATACTGAAATTATTATATTAGCTATGAAAAACAGTGAACCTTGAAGCAAATACTAAAGAACTGAACATTTTAGTTTCCTCACCTCATATATGTTAACTTGTTCATTTGTTACTGCAAAAATTAATAACACATTGTTTTGCACAAGTTTGTCAATTAATTGTCCAATTGTGGGATATTCCTGAAAACAAACAGAAGAGAGTCACATCAATGCATTTTTCATGTATGTCCAGTTGCTAATTATCTTCCATAAAACACAGTCAACCAAACATAATGAATACTATATTATCAGCATAAAATAAACTATAGTTGGGCAGTAGATGTACGCAAAATAAAAGTGCATGTAATTTCCTTGCCTTGATTTTAAGAAAGCTCTTTTGAGAAAAGTACAGTGCTGACCTCCACACTGGGACACTGGGTTCAGTAGCATCTGTGATACAGTCTGAATAACAACACTGTGCCAAAGGAAATTGGAATTTGTACTAGTTTCAGTCATTGCATCTTAACCTGGGAAATTTTCCTACATGAACAGTGTCCTAAAGCTTTCTGAACTCCTCCTGAATTCACACCCTTACAGAGAACAAGATTAATGAGTATGACAAAATTCCCTGTATGAGGAAATACAAGTCAGTCCTGTCCTACGTGTTTTCCAAGTTATCAGGAATAAGATATATGCTTTTTTTCCTCACACAGTTATAATCTATCATAATTCCATACAAACAAATTGTTCTCTTTTTACAAAAATTTGCCACTACTAACAAAATAGATAATGGTAAATGTCTGGATTCTACAACTTTTACAAACTTCAGTGGTAAAGGTATACTTTCACTAGCTTTTAAATTTGCTTATTTAAATTTATCTTTAACTTTTACAGAATGCAAGAGTTATACAAAGTTTATAGCAAATTACCAGAACAGTTGACATGGAATATTCATTATTGTGGTCCAAATGACAGTTTCCATCATTAGGAATAACAATCCCTGCCAGCTTACTGTCCATCCCGAAGTGGGAATCAGCATCACTCACAAACACCAGCAAATGCAGAGAATCATTCCTCCATCCAATTTTTTCCTGTCATTTAAAATACATTAGTTTAGCAGGCTGTATCATACTCACAAATAGAAAAGCATCAAAAGATTTAGAGAATGGCATCTCAAAACAAATGAAGGGAAACATCTTAAACAGTGTATCAAACACATCATATTATCTGTTGTAAGTCTGAGCGTCATTATCTTGAAAGAGAAGTTGGTGCTCATTCTATTGTCTTTGGCTAACATTTTGTATTCCCATTCTCGTGTTTATTAAAATGTGCTGGCCATGTTCAATACAATCTGCTTACTACTCTAAACATAGTTAACAAAAATATTTAAAGAAAAAACAATCAAGAAAACAGACCCAATAATTATAATAATTATCCCTGGCAATTTAAAAGAAATACTAAAATATCGCAATATGCATGTTTAACTTGATACAGCCAAAAGTATTTTCACACAAACCTAATGAGGCTCTTGGACTGCATTAAAAAAATCTTGAAAAATAATGATCTGCTTATTTGATATATAACCACACAATAGTGGAAGTGGAAACATACAGAATAACTAATATCACCTACAATTTTCAATTACCTTGCAAACAGCTGCCTGCATAATTGCATCAAATCCTCCCTCTGGAGTATCTATATTAGCAGAGATTCTCTGTCCTTTCACAATTTCATTGAATCTTTCAGCATCATTTGTTAGTGACAAAACATGTTTGTATCCAAAGGTGGGTAAGCACTCATATGGTACACTTCTGCATAAGAAATGAGACAGTTTATGGATGACGCAGAGAGAAAATCACTACAATGGCTACTTTGCAGGCCTGTCTGGATTAGTTTTTGGTTATGCATCTCTCTTCTGTGTCTGAGATAAGTCCAGTGAAAAACATAAGAGAATCACAGAGCACAGATACACTCGGTTGGGTTGCACACAAGCCTGCATAAAGCATAGGAAATGCCACCTCAAGCAGAGTCATTTAGCCAGTTAATATGCAGTCCTTGCTGTGCTCCCTGCCACATTTTGTTTTCATACTCAGAAACACTTAGGATCTGTAGTCCCTTAATGACATTTAGAAAATACGATTAGGCTTCTCCATTCCTGCTTCAGACTGCAGAGCAGCAAAGGCTGGAGAGCCATCTTCTCCTCCTTGTAGATTAAGACAGGAGCAGCACAGGTTTAGAGAATACTGCTAGGCCTCAAGGAAAAACACAAAACAAAAACAGGAAAACAATGTTGATGGGTAAATGAATGAAACGGCTGTTCTGTGTTGGGTATGAGCATGAATTCGTTTAGGATAGCAGTGTCATAAAAATCTTTTATATATATATATATATGTATACGTATATATAGACTACCTGTTTGCTAATCAATTATTATTTGCTAATCCAAATTCCTCTCTTTAAATAACATAAGATGCAACAGTTTCAGAGCATGAAACTAAAAGAATCAAATCTTGTTTCCCAAACTGACTTAGTTACTACTAGAATAGAGAAGAGATTCCAGTGAGGCTGTTAAATTGGATTTTACCCTCAAGATTAATATTATGACTTAATGTTGGCATGCAAACAGATGCAGGTACTTTCCCTGCCTACCTGCAAGGGTTGTTTATTTCTTCAGCTGTCGTTTTGATAAATGGTGAAACTGGTTTTTCAACAAAAGATCCAAAACCCAGCCTGAAGTTGCTTGTCAGCTTTGACATTTCTTTGGAAAGAGTTGACCCTAACTCTTTTATTGTATTCAAATCATCATCCATGGAAGCTGATAGATCCATGAGGTAATACAGATCAATTGGATAATCTTCACTTTGGCGAACCTTGATCTGTATTGTTTCTTCATGTCCTGTGAAGGTCATGGGAAAATGGGATATATCTTAGTACTTCTAAGTGGAATTTAAGAACAATGTCAGTTAGTTCATAAACTTATACATATATTGAAAATTATTTAGCATTTGAAATTATCCGTACAATTAAGAAAATAATTCCCTGGCAACAAAAACCTAAAATTGATTGTCTGAAAAATTAAAGCTGTTCTACTGTTTTTTTAGTAAGGCTGTAGCCATGGACTACAACTGATTGCTGTAATATAAAAAATAAGAACATCTTTGGGGCAGTATGCAGAACAATTCAGATAGGAAGCTAATTAAAACTGAAAGTAGCACTTATGGAATATGCCATGTATGTTAGAAAACCAAAGAAAAACAGAGCATACACCAGGTTTTATTCTCAATTGCAACAAAATTGCAACATGCAATCTTTATCGCACAGTATGACCTAACTGGATGTTTCTTATGTTTCTTTATTCTAAGTTTTCTCCATGAAAAATTCGTATCTCAAGGACCCCAGAGTAGGTCTGGAATACTTCCATAAATGTCACAAATGTACCTTGTAAATCCTCAAGACAAGATTTTTATACTGCAACTGAGATATGCTATTTGCCAAACCTGCAGAGGGAATGGCAACAAAAACAGGGCTGGAGAGGTATGGGGTTTTCCATTCTCTCAAAGCCACCTTAATTGCAAGAGAATAGAAGAACTGAAAATTAAATCCTTACTTTTATGATATACCCAGCACTTCCAAAGGTTATTTGAACTCATCCAAACATAGATTTCATCTGATGAGTCAAACAACAAATAATTTTGGACTCAACACAGGTATTTTGTCTTTTACCAAGATTTTTTTACACCATTCCATCTGAGTATATCACAGTATCGCAGAATATCACATCACCAGAAAAAAATGAATCCTGTATTTATGAACTGAGTGATTTACCTGGTCGCAGTTTGAGAGTTAATTTTTGAGGAGAAATCTGCGTGACATCGGAATTGTTCTTCTGGGTCGATATAGTTAGTGGCTTGTTTCTGTGAATTTCCACTTCTGAAATTGGATATTCAATGAAATTCAGCTGGCATCCCTTTGATAAAAGGTTTTCTGGGGTATCACACCTCCCATGAATTCCAGCTGAGTCTGTGTAATTCTAAAGCAAACAGGAAAATGAATGGATGAGTTAAATGTATTTATTGACTGGCCACCAGCACCTGTCTGACAAAAGGTCAATCCAGTGCAGGGGGACCAGAAACAAAAGGTGCAAGTTATACAATAAGTGCAGACTAGTGCAGAAAGAGAACTAGGTGGCATAGAAAGCTAAATTTGCCCTTCATGGGTCATGTCGCACAGGTGTATAATTAATGTAACTTACACCAGTCTGGTGTCCTGGAAGAAACTGCTCTATTGTTGGGGAATGGGAATTGTGCCACTTACATTTGGCTTCTCTCAGCACTGGGAATGGGAACACAAAGCCCCTGTGAGCTTTTTTTTTTTTTTTTTTCCCTAAGGAAATCACTTACAGGACTATGCCACAAATTCCTAAACAATGTTTGAACTGCTGGTGGAATATTTAATAACACAAAAGCAAATAATAAACTCCTACACATTTTCTGAGAAACTGGAGGTGGGGTGTCTAGAGTGCACTGATCACTTTGTCTCCTTCTGACCTACTCTTTCTCCCCAACACTCATTTTACTCATTCACTGAAGCAGGTGGAATGTCCTCATTACCCTGACTGGTGCCCAGCAAGCACCACAGCTCCCCTTGCTCTCCAGTACACAGTGGGCTCCCGCTGTGCTCACGTCTGTCTGCTCACATCTTGCTCAGCGCCCTCCTTGACCTTGTCCCCCACAGAGGGAACCACAAACCTATCTGTATCACTTGGATATCTTGCAGTTTATTTTTTTTCCTCATTTCAAAGCACTTGTTATGCATTCTTCTCCACAACGCTGCTGCAGGGTGGGTATTATCCCCATGTAGCAGTGAAGTTAATGGTTAGTTTTACAAAGAGACTTCTGTGCCTTATTAGCATTTCCTAGAGTTATGTCTAGAATTTAGATCTGCAGAATCAGTCAGCTGCCTCCTGAACTGGAAACCACTCTTTTTGGTCAAAACCTGGGAAACACCTGGCAGAACTGGCACTAAAATGCTCAACACCTGGTTGAAGGTCACAGGCCCATAGCATGGGACCATTCTTTTCTCCCAGGTTTGGGCAAGCAATCTTGGGTTCAGCCATTACACCACAAATACTCCCTGAATTCAGCAACTAATAAACTCCCTATCCAAAGCAAAACAATTTTACTTCAAACTTATTAAAAACAGAACTTGGCCTCTCCTTTCCAACCAAAATTTCATCCTTCATGGATGAAAATTGTCAAAGATCTTGTGTATTTTTGTGGAAGCAACACTGAGACACCTGGTGGGAACAGCAGTTTATTGTGCTTCAGACCAAGTCTGATGTCTTTGCCTGGAGAAGACTCACCATTTGCTTCTGGATTACAGCACACATAGAGATCATGTAAAATTCCAAAAATTTTGCAGGGAGAATGATATCTCCTGGAGTTACACACTTTGAATTGATGGCTTTTTAGAACACGCATAAAGAAGCAAACTAATATTTCAAATATAGCTAGACGATGCACTTTTTTCCTGCATAGATTTTTTTAAAAAAATACGTGGCAATAGTTGAAATAATGTGATCAAATTTCATTTCAAGTAAAACCTGTTTTGGTTGTAAAGTACAAATAAAAACTACTGAAAAAATATTTAAAAATATATATTATTTTTTCCCCCATGGTAACATATGCAAATTGCTAAATTATTTTTAGCACACTTCTTTTTAATAAAAGGTACTTTTTGATCTTTGTCAGATACTTCATGCAGCAGCACATTAGCACCATCCTATATACCATTTTGCTGCTTAGCAATAGCAACAAAAGTGTAAATCAGAAGCTGCCATGAAAAGTACTAATTTTATTTCTCTGTTATTTCTGGCAAGTTTTTAATTGTGATAGCTAACTATATTGCAAACACTAATTTTGATAATAAGATTGATCATTTGTATATGCAAACTGGCTGACTGAAGTACCTTCTGTTTACACTGCCTGAATTGGTATATGATGATATAATGTAAGATGCAGTCTGGTCTGGCACCTGATGCTTCGTCCTTAGTGCTCTGGGTGAGTCAGTAATGGGGCTGATGACCTGAGCCCCTCTAAAAGCACTAAGATGGGGAAGTGGGAAAAAAAAATAAATAATAATAATACAGCTTAAAGTCTATATTTGAATTCCACTTTTGGTCCTCAGAAAGACTTCACTAAGCACTGCATGCATTACAAAACCACAGGCTAACCCAATTAAGTCAATACTTCATCACTCAGAGCTACTACAAACATTTCAAGTTTTACTTTGAAATTTTTTGTATCATCTACCTCTTGGAAACACCAAGCACAGTGTGGTCCGGAAAGCACACAATCTTCACAAGTCACTGCACTTTCCTGAGAACAGGTCCCTAAATTTAAATCACAGGAGACAAAAGATTGTTAATAACGTGCTTAATCATTCAGTTTATGATAAATCTGGCTAGTTAGAGAATGTGGGAAGTGAAAAATACAGACATTTAGCCATATTTAGGATTACTGATAAAGTTATTTCATAAACATGTTTCTATCGGTAGAATATTAACTTATTAATTAATTAACTTATTATATTAACATATTAACTCTGAAAAACAATACAATTACTGACAATTAACATACAGACTTTTGCATGCTTTATTGATGTCCATTCACTGAGAACATGCTACTTGGTTGATCGAGGGCACTTGATAAAATTTCATATTTGCTTCTATACGGCATGTACGACATTGCCAACAAAACCAGAGATACTAAAACCACAAAATTAAGTATGTTCACTGTATATAATTAAAATTGCTTCACCAACATCTGCAGATACATGATATGATTTTAATTTATTGTGCAAGTACTGGTGAAACATTGAGTCACATACACAGTATTAAGTTTCTCAGTTCAGACATTGATTAGTATAACCACAATTGCTCAAATGCCTGTCTCTTTTACATGTTCTGCTACGTAATGACCACATAAATCTCAGATGAATTCACAGGGTTGCCCTACAGCAGTATGTCAAAAAAAAACCACCAGTCGTCTAAGAGAAAGGAGTGATTAAATACAGAAGACAGAAAGCTATTTAGTATCAACTTAAAGCAAGAAACAAAGGAAAAATGGTTTAGAAATTGAATGCCCCGGAGTCTTACCTTGAACATTGTTATTTCCTTGCAGAAATAAGAAAAAGAGGCAAAGCAATTCAATCCCCATTCGTTTTCAGTGCTGGCTGTGTGACAAAAAAATATTAACATGTTATTTATCGTCTGTGGAAAGACAGAACATCATAAAATCCATACATTCCCAAAGTGTACGTTTTAAGAAATCACCTACACTGGACTGCGAGGAATCTTCAAACCTATCAGGGCAGAACATGAATGAAAATAAAAACAACAGCTACCTGGGCAGGTAAAGACGGCAAGCTTTGCATAAAAGTAACCTGAACATGATTATCACTTCCTTGTTTTCCTGTACTCCTTATAAGGTATACAATCAGAAGGGAAATTCATTCAGGTGAAGACTTCTGTCAATTGCAGTCACTCTGGGTCCTAGAGCAAGCCATCCAAGTGAGTGTTTTTGGCGTGTACAGGAACTCTAAAATGCTCCTCTAAAATAACTCCTTTAATTGTTCCCTGAGAGAGTGTGTTAGGCAGACAGGTCGTATGATTGCTAAGTGAATATACCTGGAGAGATGTAAAAATCCCATTTTTTCAGATTCCCTGGTGTGGAGGGAAACTTGTAAAGGCAACTGCAAAAAAAAAAAAAAAAAAAAAAAAAAAAAAAAAAAAAAAA
>CM021771.1:22563527-22691883 GCA_011076525.1 Nettapus auritus | reverse complement strand
AAAAAAAAAAAAAAAAAAAAAAAAAAAAAAAAAAAAAGCAATACATTGTTAAAATTGAGGACCTGGCTTTGGTAATTCAAGATACAGAGTACATTTATCTTATTAACATTGCAAACTAGAAAGGAAATGCTGCAACTGTGAAATTTTTTAATATGTAGAGGAAGGTATAATTGCGTTCCCAGTTTTGCAACTGACTTGAAAAAAAAATCACTCCAGCTTCAATTCTGTGTAGTAAGCGGCTAAATATTCTATGGCAGTAGAGCACGGATACAACAACATAAGTTTTTGCTCCCCCTCACCCTACAGAATGAAGGCAAAATATGCCTTTCTTAAGCATTACTGCATTATTAAAGGAAATAAAATTTCTTATTTCAAGATTTCATCTCTTTTCATCTTTTATGCTTCGTTACTGTTTGTTTTGAAAATAATTTGTTCAGGACAAGTCCTCTCTTATCTTAAGAGTTTGCAACTGACTCTACACACTGCAGCATAAAATTAAAATTTCATCAGTTGTGTTGTTGATCTACCCTAAAAAAAATATATCCTATTTTTCCACAGTCAGAATCCTACTGAAGCTGTGAAGCTAGCTTGTAAAGAAAACTAGGCTGCTCTCACCACGAGAACTGGCAGGATCAGATCTCCCTTTTCAAACATGGTGGTAGCTGCAATTTTGGGGCAGGATGTGACAGTAGGGATAGGTCTATACTAGTAAGCTCAACATGCCTGGAAACATTCCTGGGCATTGAGGCCAACTGGCACAGAAAGACCTGAGTTTATGCTTGCAAATTGCCTATTGGGACCATTCTAGCAACCAAAATGTGCCCAGAAATTGTTTTCAGGGAGTTAATTGGAAGAGGTCAAATTCATGCCAGGGAGCATTTTAACAGTTTAATAGCACAGAGAATCTCATTCTAGTTCCTGGAAATATTCCCAGGCACATCCGATTTTACTAGTATTTACACAGTCTACGGGTATTTTCATAGCAGCTCAAACTGGATTACGTCAAGCCTACCTTTGCCCTGCTCACACCCCTTTGCTCTTACCAGTACTGATGTCCAAACAAGCAGTGAGCTGATTCAGCCTGATCCAATTAAAAGCCAAGCACCTTCCGTGGGGAAGGCTGGGGGGCTAATCTTCCCCTGGGTGGGTCCCCTGAACTGTGTCACTGCCCAGCCCAGTCTCAGCACTGGCTCAGGAGAGGGAGCAGGAAAGGCAGGCAGAGCTGACAGGGAAGGTGGCAGCACAATAATTTGAATTTAGCCCAGCTAACTCTCGTGGAACCACATCCTAACGTTTCTATTTACAGCAGTAGATTCTTAAGTCTCCTTCAACTTCTTTCTATTCCTTAGAGTATCCTTTGTGAGCCATGTGTTCACCTACAACAATTTCCTGTGGCATGAAAAAAGCATCAATTAGATTATGTTCCCTTAGCTGGTCTCATAGCTGGTTCTCTTAGCTGTCCTCATAGACACAGGTCTATGAGGACAATGTAACTACACAAGGTCAAAATGAAGTGGAGTTGACTGAAAATGTTTGCTCATACAAAGAAAAAAAATCCTTCTATAAGAGCCATCCAACACATTTATTTCCCTGTCTTTAGTTTACATTTCTGTGTACATCCTATACGACTGTTGCTATGCCTACAGCCTTGCAGAATTCCAAAAACTAGTGCTTGCCCTTTCAATGTATGAGTTCATTTTGCAGCTCTCCCTAGCCCCTGGTAATATAACAACACCTCAAAGCCTGCACTCAAAGGACTTGACGACAGTCCTTCTACCACCAAAAGACACCAGAAGTCTCCCAGGTTAAGGACCAGCCAACTGAACAGCTGGCAGTCAGTAAAGGCTTATTTTTAGATTCAAGGTATCAAACTTTTTTAGTGCAGAAAGAATAATACAACCTACATAAAACTTACAAATTCAGTTTGATAGCATCAGTTCTCCGTTTGTTTGTGTGGTAATATTTTATATAGATCTTGGCAAGGACAGCATGACTAGAGGCTAAGTGCCTGCCTCTGAATGGGATGGCTGCCAACTCTGAGTTAAGTTTTGCCTTGAGTAAAATAACTAAGTTCCTGCAATTTATTAAGAACAGACCTCCCCAGATTGCAGAGCAGAGGAAGAATAGACAATAGCAAAACAACCACAAAAACACAAAGGAAAATATACGGAGAGAAGAACCAAAGATAGTTTTGACTTTTAAAAGCACCCACAATTAGAAGATCAGAGCACTGGATGGAGTGGGACTGACAATCTCAGCGATAGGGGCACAGGATGATAAGAGAGGTCCGGGAAGGGAGATAGCATCTACAAAGAGTGGATCTTGGGCAAGGCAAGAAAACCCAGGTAGGATGCTGATACAGTAGATTTGTTTTGCAATGTCACTAAATATCGTATGTGATATCTAAAGGTAAGTTGACCAGGAAGTCAGTCTATTAAAGTACTGTTTTACTGGCTTTAGGTATCACAGACACTAGAAGAGCATGATCTGGAACAGCCATGCTGATGTGGGGAGGATGGCCTCTGAGGTCCTGGCACTGCTTGATCCGGCAGCAAGATTGCCCTTTCTTTAAAAAGGTTTGTAAGACATCCTTGTTCTGCTAACTCAAACTAGAGGCATCAGCCTAATGAGGTATAACAAATGGCAGTTTATAGTACAAACAATGCAGTTATGACTGTTTTTATCAGCCACTACACATTCATTTTGGAGCAAATTCTGGTCTTGCTTAAATCAGGGTTATGGTTTTACAAAGACACATCCCAGCACAATACAGCTGTTTATCTTTCAGTATGGGCAGCACTGAACAATGCACGTTTGTCCTTCTCTAAAAGGTAATAAAATTTGTACAGGATAAAATCTTTACTGCATTTTTCCCCATACCTGGCACTTACAATATGTGAAAGATAGCACAGAAAGATATGACGGTCATCCAACCAACCTTTAATACATTCATTGGTGAGTAGCCAACATTGAATATAGAGAATACAGAAGAAAAAAAAAAAAAAAAAAAAAAAAAAGCTAATGATGTGGACAGGGGATAAGAAATAATACAGAAACATTAGCCTCAGGTAGCATTTCAATAATAAGGCTTTTTTTCCTCTTTAGGAAAAGTTACTAATGTGCTTTTCTGGCACATTTAGCTGAATCCAAAAGTCAGCCTGGTGATTGGGTCTGTAAAAGTTCCAGAATGGGAAGTGTTTGCATACAAAAGCATGCCTCATCATTGGCTCATTCAAATCTAAAAATTACTTAATTTTAGAAAAAAATACCACTCTCCTGCATACAGGGTATGAACTGATGTAGCATAAGTACACATCCAGGAAGACCAGTTCAACAGAAATCGACAATTAGTTCCTCCTGTGCTAGACAAAGCCTAGAGGAGGCGGCATGTTAGCTCCAGTAAAAGCCTATCAGTCAATATAAAAGATCAGTATGTCCCTCATTGGAGCAAGGAAAATCTCTTTGAATTAGAAGCTGGACAGCTATTCGCATGGAGGAGAAATTCTTGTGATTTCTCAGCTTCACACACAACCCAACTCTTAATTCTCGATGCTCTTCTCATACACACTCAATCTGAAAGCCTGGAAAAACACTGACTACTTTGAAGTCTGGATGTCCCACATGCTGAAATGGTTCTGTGAGGTGGGGGAAGTGTCTCCTGCCCTTCAGAAAACATTTCTCTCTTCCTGCCCCTCATCTGCCCAGTCCTGTGGGAATGGAAACAGTGGAATAGAGATCAAAATTTAGGGCAAACCTTATGAGCAGAAAGATGGCAACTGAAGAATATGCAAATATTACTAAATAAGTGAGAAAAAAAAATAAATCTTAAAAAGATGAAGCTGTTCTATAGCTGCACAGTCAAGTGGTTCTTGACTCTTTGGCCAGCAGAAATGGAAATTACTTTTAGAAAAAAATCTTCCCAAAAATATATCCCTCACCAGCCTGACAGCCCTAGTTCCAAAGAACAACTACGACAGATGTTTCAGAGGATGACTGTCAATTAGCTAGGCAAGGAAGCCTGAAAAAAAGTTTCCAAGCTTAGACTGAGCTCTGAGGAAACAGAGTTGATTTGAGTAGCCAAATAGCAATGGGAATATCCTGTGAACAAGTCAATCCAGCACAGACAGAACTGCTCGCAAATATGGCACAGACACTGGAAGGACTGTCCTGTCCCCACCTATGCTGGCAATACTTTGGGGAGATCTGGCAAAAACATTTAAAGAGGAAAAACAATCCCTAATGAACAATTGTTTCATGGGGAAATTCATCCAATTTAATGACGGTGAATGCAACTAATTGGTAATTTTACATTTTTTCTCTAAACTTGACTTTTTTTTTTTTTTTTTTGAGAAAACAACAGTATCACCTACCAAATCACTGTGCAAAATAAATAAATGTATTTGGATTTTTGCATATTAGTGTTGTTTGATACTATTTGCTATCATTCTTTGTTACACAGCACCGTGCAACACAGGTATTGCTCAAAACAGAAAACAGCCTCAGTCCAAAGGAACTGCTGGAAGCATTTGGGTCCTGTATAAATGACACAGAGCCTGTGGTACATGAAGACATGAATGTACAGCGGCTGAGCTGCCCCTGCTGGGATGTGTATGGGACTCACACCAAAACACTGCTGTGTAGATTAAGGCACACAGCTCTGCCAACATGTGGGCAAGTGTGTGATAAGATGAAGGCTTCTCATAAGTCTCTTGGTGTTCTGTTTGCAAGCACTGCTATACAGATGGTGGAGAACAGTTTTAGGAGATGAACAGAGTCTGCAGCTCCTTCCAGTGGGCTGCACAAGCTGAACGGCCACATACAGGAAAGGAAGTTTTTCCCTCCGGCCCTGAACAAAGTGGGGTGTTGCAGATCCATGACTCAGGTCATGAGTCATGCTCTGGTCTCCTCTCGCTTCCGGAGCAGCGCGCTGCTGCTAGATGAAGGCAGAGCCAAGTCAACAACCTACCTCTGAACAAACAGAGAGGAAGAGGAGGAAGAAGGATGAATTGCTCACCAACTGTGCAGTGAACAGCAGGCAGACAACCCAGGGTGTTTTCAACCCATGTTCACCTCACCCACAGCTCTGACCCAGCTGGTTTCAGCTGAGGGCGTGAGCAAACCTTTGTCCTCAATTTCCTTTGCATGGTTGAGCACTCTGAAAGGTCTGTTTGATTTTCAGATTTGAATAAACTTTCACGCTCAAAGCCAAATAATCAAATCTCCTAACCGCACCAGGATTCAGGTGGAACCAGTGGAAAAATCAGATGGTTTCCAACCAGAACAGTCAGCCAGCCCACAGCACTCAAAACATGACAGGGATGCCACACAGCCTATTGAATCTGGCCTAAGTTTCTGCTTGATTTTCACAGTAGCGTTGTACACCTCCCTGCCCTATAAGAGTGAGGTGGTGGGACCCCAGAGGAAGCACCTCAGCTCTGCGCTGGTGGCTGGAACTGCTCTGAGCATTAGCATTAACCCCACACACTTAATTCCACAACATGTCAAGTTTCTACCCATTAACTGGGAGCTTTCAGCGGCTTCCTCCATTCAGATTACAGCTGAGTGCAAACTCAGCCTACTTTCCCTCTTACAAAAGGGCCAAATGCAGCCCTGCGACACGCATGTTGCAGCTGTATAGCATGAAATGTGATGAATAAGCAAAATGAGCTTGCTTTTGAAAAAGCTGAAAGGAATGTGTAAGCACGATGTATGCAGGCCTGATTTATCCAGACGTAAATTCTCAACTATGAGGCTGAGATTAAATCACTTGTAAAAAGTACCTTTTCCACTCTTGTCTTGCACAGAGAAAATAGACCTCTATTTGTTATAGTTGACCTTGCTATACTTAGGGGTACGGAACTCCAGTGCTTTGCTCAAACATAGGGTTTGAATAATGCTAATCTAGAGTAGCCAAAATAGATAGCACGTTTACTTCAGCATCCAAACAGCTGCTAATAACTGAGAAAGTGGGCCAAGACACTGACTGAAATCAGTTAGATTTATGAAGCTTTCAAGTTATTCTGAACATTGACGGTATGGTTTCTATTTACAGACACGCAGAATTCAGTCCACTCCTCCTGTCACAGGGCCCAGTCTCCTGGGCAAAGAACAGGATTTAGGGTTTCAGGAGCTCTTTGTGCAACGTGCTGCCATCTTATGGCTATTCTGCTGCTCTGGAGTAGGTATTGCTTTAAAACCTGCAGGCATAAAGGTGGTCAGTACTAACTCCCCTCTGACCTTTTGGCAATATTTTGCCTGGCTACATATTTAAGAATTTTTGAAACACACATCTTTGTTAAACAGTTTGGTCATATATGTAATATTTTTTTGTTTGTTTGTTTGTTTTTGTTTTTTGTTTTTTTTTTTTAATTCCTCTCTCATCTACCACAGTAAACAGAAGATTATTTCCAGTCTTTGTTACTTTGTTATAAGCTCAGCTAACATGATTCTGAAATGTCAGAACTGTTTCCAATATCTTTGTTGACATAAATTATTCCTGTATTTTGCAAATCTTGTTTTATTGCTATGAGCGTGTGTAGGAAGGAAATTTAAACCAGCAGGGTACACTGATATGTAAACAGGGATATTGTGAGACTGACCTTTTACGGAAAAATTAGTATTTCTGCAATTCTACTTAAAGAACTGGTAAGAACTGTTGATATTATATACCTAAACAAAAACCATGCAGGACCAAGAACATGCAAATGAAACATCTCTAAGTAAAAATAAAACCAACTAAATCAGTTTCAATTATCTTGGCTGACTAATACAATAGGAATGAGGCAGAGCAGAGTTTCCCTAGCAGGGCTTTCTAGGAGTTCAAAACAATTGATGATGTAAAGCCTATTAATAATATTCGATTGACTGATACCTTACGCTTACCTCAGACATACAACAGCATCGCCTTATTTTGGCTGGACAACTAGCAAGACCAGAATTACCATAATTTAAAGCTTTTTTTTTTTTTTTTTAATTTTTCATTCATAATATTTTGCAGCATGTCAACATGTCCCAGAAGGCCATAAAGTCATGTTTTCTCTGTGAACCAACAGATTAACAGAAATTTCAATAGTTCAACACCGTGAAGGATCTCATAGATACCAAATACACGTCCTTGCACCTTATACAGCTGTGTTCATGAACTTATCAAAATCTGTCACAAGACTGCTCAGACAGTTTATCTTACTGGCAGATAGGCAAATACAAAGTGGCTCTACTCACCTTTGCAATATATGCAAGAACAAGGTGACTTCTGCATTATCCAACTCACAAGCAAATAAGCTCCATTTTACTGTGACACCTGCAGTCACAGTGCTTTGTTCCTGTTACTCTCACTAGATGACTGTTCAGCAACTTTACTCTTCTCATCACTGGAGACCTTCTAAACTCCAGCCTAGATGGACTAACTAATTTATATCCATTTGTTTTAGTGACAACATTGTCTGGTAACTTAAATAACTTTTTTCCTTTCGTAGTATTTGCCCTGCCCTTCGTTCCCCTCCCCTTGATGTATTTATAGACAGCAATTGTATATCGCTCATTCTTTGGTTTGTGTAGTTCTACTTCTCTGCATTTCTTTCAATGCTCTTTCCTAATTATGGGTGACAGACTGTTCGCAGCACTCCAGAAGAGCTCCGACCAATGCCTCCTACGCTGGAGCCTGTACGTAGTATTCCTTCCTCAGCCACCTGCACTGTATCTAAGGAGAATCATTTTTGCCTTTTCCATGGCTCCATCCCAGCTCTGTGAGCATCCTTCTATGACTGATCAAGACATTATGGTCTTTCTCCTGTCCGCTTGATAATCTGCAGTTTATAACAGAAATCATTTCCCCCTCAGTTTGTGCTATTAAATTCAATCCCACGCCTCCAGCTCTCAAGTTCCCGAACTGCCTGTGTAACAGGATGGATATTTTTCTTATTTGAGCATGCCATTTTTAGCAGCAATGAAAGCATTAATAATTTCAGAGATTAGCTGAAACTGTGATACTTGAAAATGTGTTTGTAATCTCTGATAGCCCAATAATTCCCTTTTCAGAACAGATGGTATCTTCCATACGTATTCCCAGCCCTTATATATTTAATCAAACATGTATTGCTTTCATTCTATTTTTTTCTTTTTATATCCACATCTTTATTATTTCTAGCAAAATGTATACACAATTTGCATACGGATAAGGTCAAATTAATGAAACTGTAGATGTGAGGTCCCTTTTCCTCCACTTTTCTCTCTCCTTTGATTTGATAGGTCTTTTAAGAAAAACTTGCTCCTGTATTTGAAATTTAATTTGGTGTTCTTTCAGCATTTTAGGATGGATGATGGACATCATTCAACTATGAACCTACTCTGTTCTTTGGATTTAATTTTCAAGTTTGCAAATCTTAGTTCCTATTTCTGTGGATTCTTACCATCTTGTTTATTTCCCTCTGTGATCTGTACCTCTATACCATCCTCTTCAGAGAAGGAAAAAAAAAAAAAAAAAAAAAAAAAAAAAAAAAAAAAAAAAAATTATTTGGCTTGGGCAGTATTTACACTATCTTTAATCAACACCCCATCCTTACCACATGCCAGACCTCCCTTCATCTTTCTGGTATAAGAAGCTTTTAGTGCTTTGGTTTACAGATGGTAAGTCTGTTCACTACTTAACAAATATGACTGCACTATACACTTCTTGGTTCCCAAGATACAGCTGCTTCCCCTATGTCTTTCACTTTGAACACTCTTAATATATTTTTTGCTCACTCTTAATATAATTATTTATATATAACATAGTATAATAAATTATATAATTATTTATATATGTACATATGTATATTTTTTATCTCTCCAGCAAGGTGTTAACGCACTTCATTCTCTACTTAGAGCAGAAAGTGCAGATTTATTATTTTTTTATATATTTAAATTTAAGAAATTCTAATTCTCATGCTTGGAACTTGCATCCACTTGACAACACTAGCTAGTTTCTCCAGTTTCTCAAAATTTGCTCTTCTGAAGTACTGTATTTAACAGACCTATTTATGTTTATTCTTTCACTTATTTTCAATTTAATCAAGTTGGGATAACATTAGCTAGGTTATTTTCTACAACCAGCTGCTCTATGGCATCACTACCTAACAAAGACCACCTAGAATAGCATCATATTAGTCCAGTGACTGCATAGTGATGAAATCTGCCAGCTATCACACCCTGGAATAACTGGCTCTGCTGTTATCAGTAACATTTGCTTTATCCTCTATTTCTGTTCAATCAAAATTTCCCATAATGAGACAATGCTTGGAAGTTTCGCCTTCATGTGTGAAGTCATCTGTATTAGAAACATATTATGAGTCCTTTAGTGGTCCTTCAGGAGACGCTTATTCATCATACTTTGCCCCAGAGTTTGACAAGTTCCACCCTGTCCATACCATCTCTGCATTGCTACTGAGTGAGGCCTTTGTACATTTGCTTTTAGTTTTCGTAACAGTCTACACATCAGTTTAAGAGTCATGCACTAGTCATCAACCATACTTTGTTATCACTGAGAGATTCAGGGTCATCCTGGGCCCTGCACTTCTAACCTATGTTTTCCTGCATGCAGTTTTTGTATATAAATACCTCAGATTGTCTTCTGTGACATTGCATTTTTTTTTAATTACATTGTTCACATTCTTTTTATTCCTGACATTGAGACCATCCACCTCATGTTCCCACCCATGTTAATACTTATTTTTCCTGTCCTTGTTGCTCCCATCTGATATCTTTTTCTCCCCCATGCATTCATCATTTCCTTCTTTTCAGGACCATGCTTGGAAATTACTTACAAGCGTCCCCCAACCTTCCCTCCTATTTTCTTGCTTTAAATATTTTTACTGGTTATATAGATATATAAATGTATATTGTCAGCATGTGATATTTTGTAGTATTGTTACATGATGTAATCCTGTTATACTATATTGATATCAACTACAGGAATACTATTTCCAGAAACTGAATACCACACACTTGCTCAGATGGAGTTCATCTACTTTTTGTGAAAAATCCTCTGTTCTCTCAAAAGATAAATGACTTAAAACACTCCCCATAACATCAATTCTTAAGACATCTGCTACTCTTTATTGTCTTGCATACTTTAACACACCCTCTTCAGGAATGAAAGTCTATAATGGTAGCTTTTCCTTCAGACAGATTTCCCAGTTTGTGTTCTTCACAGTGCTCTCTCCTTCCACCTTTTATCCTACAATGTAAGCTAATGCAAAGTCATGTTTCATCTCAGAAATGACTGTATTGCTACAGATGCCAAAATGTCTTATAGTTTTATTTAAAAATATAAAAAAACAAAAATGGATGCACATACTGTGCATGCATTTGCCTGGAATACAATAATTTCACCTTGAAATTATGCTGTAGTAATACTGATGACTTCATATTTGTGGGGTAGTTTTAAAATAGTTTCAGATAAGATAAATATGTTTTTTTTAAAGAAAGTGATAAAGAAAAGGCCTGAATTTACTTTTGAACCTGAGTACCTGTAAGAAGTCTCATCAGGTTTCCTGAAGGTATTTTAGTCATTTGATTTGGAGTTAACCTGAAACTAAGTGGGGGTAAAAAATATATATATATATATATATATATATAAAAATTCAAAGCCAGCCTACAATACAGTGTTGTGTTTAGGAAAGAATTGCAGACACTGAGTCATAGTTATCAGCTATTCATTATACAGTCAGTCAGTTATGATGTGACTTTCCCAACATTACTCTTACTTTTGATTTACTGTATGTTATTGACCTGGTGGATGAGACTCTACATTAGGGCGAGACCCTACCTACCCTAATCACTCGAGACACTTGAGAGTCTACTGTAAGGTCATCATATGAAAAACATAAATAAGGGTAATAAGGTTAATGAACATACTATTAGTCAACTTAACAATTACCATGTGAGATAGGAGGAAAAGATAGATACATAAAAATCCAGTTCTCTTCTTGGATGGCAAAATGGCGTAGAAAGCCTTATTGACAAAGTCTAACAGAGAATGATATAATTTCTTCCCAGAGAGGAATATGGGATTTATTTATGAAGAGTGAAAGCTTTAGGAATGCTTATGCTGGTAGCTTCAGCACCTGAAGAACCAACTGCAAAACTATTATAATTTAGCATGTCTGGCTCATGAGACTGATTCAGGAGAAACTCTGTGGAAAACAACCATCACTGCAGAATCTGCTGTTTCACTATGCTGCTTTAGCAATGTTATTGGCCTGGAGGTAACTACAGCACATGTGTCCATAAACAGGTAAGACAGACATTACTCAGCACTGTAAAACTCCCCCAAGCTGGTTAATACCAAAGGCATTTGCACCCTGTGGCTACAACAAACAAACGTCCACCACTCACTGATGGTCAACAGGCTTGAAGGAGAAGCTGTGCAGTTGCTGCAGTCTGATGAAGCTGTGCAGCCTGCAGCCAGCAGAAAGGATGAGCGAGAGCTGAGCTACTGTTAATTTGGAAGAGGCACCTGAATGCCCTTTTAAATCAGAGAACAATAGCTGTGCTCAGGAACGTCTGAGAGGAACAGCAGACACCAAGGAGGAATTCAAACAGGTTGCACACTGGTGCTATGACTACGCCCGGGGAGCGTGCCAGGCCATGAATGTGTTATAAGCAAACCTCCAGGGAACAGTAAACACAGGTCTTGGGCTCACACACAGGAGGTGCCCCTTTCCCTGCATTTTCTATAGACAACAGTCAAAAATAGACTGGCTCCAAAGATGGGCACATGAGGTGTTCAATGTTACACAGAACAAATCTGGGCCAGAAAATTAATAATCAAACATATCAACTGTTGATTTTTTTTTTTTTCAGCTATCGTTGTGGAATTCAAAGTTATGGATATTCATATATTGTTCTGTAGTTTGACCTTTCTTGCACAAGGGAAAACCACAAATGCCCACGTCTTCCTGCTTCACGTTAACTTAAAGATAAAGGGCAATGGTACACAACCTACTACTCAAATCATGGTAACAATTTCAAGCAAGATTATATAATAAATACTGCCAGTAGCAAACTGAATATGCTAGCAATGGCTTGGAGAAAGTACATATTTATCTGTTCTTATTATGTCATAATTTTCTCTCATTTTTTGTAAGCTGCTTGATATTTATGGTTTAAAACCTACAGAAAAGCAAACAGAAACATTCCAGTTACTTATTCAGAGTGTGACTGGGTTTTTAGAACCTGCTGATAAACAGCTATTCATGATGCCAGTGCAAAGTCACATTACTGATAAAGGCATTCATTTCACAAGTCTCATTTAACATCGGTTCGCTCATATAGAATATTAAAGTCTATTTTTCCCTTCATTCTCCACTGATATCTATGTTCTCATGTGTTAATATCTGTTTTATTCTTACCACTTCTGCAGTGGTATTTTTCTTTTCTCTTCCCCCTGCTTCTTCAAAAAACACCTCTTAGTTTTATTTGCTACATTTTTGTGTTGAACAAAGATAGTTTGATTTAGCTAGTGCTTCTGAACTTACATATTAACGAATCTTTCAAGTCTTGGCCATTTGTTTACATTCTTCACAGTCTTCATAGCATACTGTTTTCTGAATGGTCCTAGTACTGTGCTTCTTCTGTTATTATAGTGATGAAGATTGCTTGAGGAAGATCAGTCCTTGGAAAAAGCTGCTCTCT
This sequence comes from Nettapus auritus, assembly GCA_011076525.1. Taxonomy (NCBI): domain Eukaryota; kingdom Metazoa; phylum Chordata; class Aves; order Anseriformes; family Anatidae; genus Nettapus; species Nettapus auritus. Next base: position 22,679,211 of record CM021771.1, on the reverse strand, counting down.
CTTGCAACTAGTTCAGGCTCAGACAGAGCATCGCAAGCTCCTGCCTTGACAGCCTGTGGTTGAGACCTCTTTCTGTTTATAATTTCTATTAATACTCTGAATAACAGCACTGGCATCACAGATGCCCTGATTCTGCAAGGACAGCAGGTAAATTCTGCCAGAAGAATAACAGTCCAGTGTTGAGAACAGGGGATTTCCGAATCTGAGCCTAAAAGCCTGGGTGGAGGACAGCCAAACACCGGGGATGCAGAAGCCAGGAAAAGGTCAGAGAGAGAGCAAAGCTTGCTGAAGCTGCATTTAAGCATCCAATTGAGGTATTGGCTGTGCTTTTAACATCCATTGCTACTGGATCAGAGGAACTGATGCTAGCATGGCACTGTGGGACCAAAGGAAGAAAGAAGCATCTTCCGATGATAACAAGGATCACTGTTACAAGTAGATTTTCTGCCCTGGGGGTGGGAAGATGACAGCAGCATTTGCAGTCCTACTCTCTAGACGGTTCTGCTTGAGTAAGAAAAAAAACCAATCTCTTTATGACCTTAATAAGAAACCTCTGCAGACACAGCCAATAGGCTTTATCATACAAGTGCTGTTCCTAGGTGGTCTGTTAGGGTGTCATTTCAGGAGCAGCTATCAGTAAATGAAACTTCATTTTGATCAAGCTCCACCTCCCAGCTACAAACCTACAGCTCTACAAACCTACAGATGGCTGAGTATTGCCTTGTCACAGCCTTCAGGCTGTCGGGGTGCCAGCAACGGGGAGAGAAAAAAAAAAAAAAAAAAAAAAAAACACAACCTGAAGGGGAAATCCGTCCTCAGGTCTGTACCTCCGTATCTCTGAGAAAAGGATGCCAACCACTGTGAGAACAGTGCTGTTCTGGCTCTGCAGGTCTGCTCAATTCACTGCAACTGCTTGGGTTGTTACTGGAAGTAATGCTTGGCAAATGCATCAGGGAAAAATCTGATGCATTAATTTGTGTTTTCTTAGATACAGCATTCCAGAGAGCAAGTCAGATAAGTTTTGGATGCTGTTGAAATACTGACCAGGTCACAGGAGTCTGATTTACGAGGCATATTCCGATCCTCCTAAACTTTCAAAATGAAATGTTGTGAATGACTGCACAGGCATCTTATGAGTTTCCCCCAAACCCTTAGCAGACAGTGTGAATGTTTTAATTAAAGCTTTGACAGAGAAGTAGATCAGGACAACTGTATCATTTTCCTTTCATGGCATGTTTCAGCAAGCTGATGCAGATTGCTAGGTCGATGAGATATATCAATATTATAAGACACACCATGTGTCAGGCTGAACACATTAAAGGCTGACGTTAAATTTTAACATGGGTCATGAATCACAGACTTATTCAGCCACCCAGAATTAATATCAAATGAGAAGACTGGGTAACAAGTTTCTTTTGTTTTGGCTTTATGTAAGTAGAAGGATGAGGAGCATGAACAAAGGTTCATATACAAAAACAACTTGAACTCTGCTCATGTAGGAACAGTTCTGACATTCATGATGCAGAGAAATCGACAGTTTGCACTTTATAGAAGAGCTTATCATAACTGTCTGAGAACTAAAATTTTGACAACTTGATGTTGGGGGAGCCTGTTAAGTCTGGTTAAAAAAAAAGAAAAAATGGATATAAAACAAAACCTTTTAAAAAAAAATTGTCTCCCACATTTCCCAAAGAAAGAACAAGCAATGTTCAAACCAAATGCTGTTTTACTCAGTCCCTCTCCTTTTGACCATTTATTGGTATTCCTAGCTAAATTTTCTCAGACAGGTGTTCAACTAAAATTATTTGAGGTTAGACCTCAATCACACAACTCAGTCATGAAAACACAAACCAGTGACTTAACTCCACTGAGTAGTCTTTGACTTCACAGGTAGACCCTACAAACTGTAGTATTTACAAGATCTTATATTTCTATCCTTGGGACAACACATTATCATGATTCATCATTCTTTATCCGTCTTTTTATCTTCATTTCTTCTATAGCTCACCTCTGTCTAGACCAACACAGAACTCCTAATAAACACAAACTTAATCATAACCAGACATGCAAGCTCAGCTGGGCAAATATGTGATGTTCTCTAGTACTTCTCATCAGATCAAGTTTCCCTTTCTATTTCAGTAGGATGGAAATATTTTGTTCTCAGAAACAAAAACCTTTATTTCCTCCTTATTGTAGGACGTGCTGATGAAGTATCTCATGATGAAATTCCCTGTGGACTATTATTGAAAATACGTGCTGCACATAGATTATTCATTCACTTTCTGCACATTTTTGGTAAGTCTGCGGTACCTCAGAACATGTGTCTGTCACTGAGGACAACACAAAAGCCTTCACAGGGCTCTAACAGCTGTGCCAGAAGCAAGAGCTTTTTTGGCATCCTGAATAGCAGTAGCTGTACAATGAAAGGCCATTGTTCAAAAATGGCACAATCATTAGAAATGGTGGCACAGCAAAAGAAGCGCTGAGAGCATTGCAAACAGAGACGTAAGTAACAGGTCTATTCATAGAAGTGCTTTTCCCCGGGGAATGGAAGCTTGTGAGTGACTTCATTAACTGCTGACAGCAGACAGACTGCACTGCACTGGGAGTGAAAGGGAAACAGTCATCAGATGGCCTCAGCCACAACTGAGGAAATGCACAGAAGAGATAACTGGCAAGTGTGGTGTTTTCTTCACTATTCAGAAAAAGTTAGTTATCCTTAAATTTAATGGTCTATTTCATTCCTTTCGGCAGGGCAATCTTTTTGTGTACAGACTCACTCTTTGCACAAAGGGTTCTTCTGACAATTAAATGTACTGTTGGAACATTCCCAAGTTGTGGAAGGTGATGTCTGAAATCCGGATGAATTGTTAATTGTAAGGAAAACCCCCAGATACCTTGGCATTTGTTACTTTCAATAGCCAGGAGAAGACACCTAGGAAGCCTTCTTATCTGTCAACGCCATGCTGTATTTGACCTCTCACATTGCATGCAGTGGAATTTGCCTCACTGCACAGTCAGCTGAACCTGCACTCTCTTTGGTGTCTCCAGCACATTTCTTCACAGAAACAGGGCTGTACAGACCAGATGACCTATATCTCTAGAACTTCTCTTGACAAGCTTAAAAGCATCCACCCCTACCAAACCTACCTTGAGAGGGTGCTGTTTATTTGCTTGAAGGTGTTCTCCACACTCAAAAGACCATACTATCAGCTAAACAGTTGATAACTGAAACATGGCATTTTCTATACATAATTAGCTCCTACTTTGTTCCAAAAATAAAGATACAGAAAACAATGTCAGCTTACCTCCCATTCTCCAATACACTTGAGCATTTTTAGGGCGCGGAGCAGACCTATCCAACGCTGCAACAGTCTTGCGCAGCTGCTCTGCTTCCCGCTGTATCACAGGGAGCTTCTCTTTGTCTGCATTGCAGCTTTCTTGCTCCTTACCAGCCCTATAGCTGACCTTTCTTTTTAAAAGCACACCACTGTCCTACTCCTCTTAACTTCAATTTTCTCTGTGGACTCTCCACGCTCACTGGGGCACTTCAACAATTAATACCTTGATTATTGGCTTTCTTTAGCAGGTTTCTCACTGTCCAAACCCTATCTCCTCTAGGAAGTTTAAAGAGAACTGGCCTAAAATGCCACCAGTCAAAAGTCCTATTCTTCCCTGAGGAAATACTACTAGTCCTTCATAACCAAGCAGGCTATTTATAGGGATGGTGACAGTGTGTCTAACCCCACAGTACAATGAGCATGATACAGTCCACAGAAGACGTGATGATAGGCTGTTCATAAAATCAAAACTGGAATTCATATGCTGTATGTCAATAGTGATTTAAGCAACCACTTTCTTGCCTCTCTCCAGGGGGAAGAAATAAAAGCCCTGTTAGCACAGGGACACACAGCAAAACCTCTCTGGAATATTGAATCCATTACTTTAGAGACTAATGTTAAGGCCATTCTGATTTTTAAAGACTTTTATTTGCTATAATCTTAATCTACTATATTCCTGTAAACTCAGTGCTTCTGCCTTCAGCTACTGACTTTCTGATCAGGTCACTTGTGGTTTCTGAAGGTGCTTTTTCCCATTGCACTGTAAGTTCATTTTAACAGATCAAAATTTAGGTTCTTTGACCAGGTTAGCAGAATGTGCTTAGTTTGGGATGCATAAAAGAATCCCAGACAAAATCAGAAAAAGCACTGAGGCAGAATTACCTTAGGATAAGAGCAAGAAAGCATTAGCACCAAACAGATCACAACATAGAACAATCACCTTATCTCTCTTCTAACACACTAAGTGGGCACAGGGAACGAAAGCACCCCAGCACGTCTTATTTTTCTGGGCAGGGGATGAAGAGCTGGGGCAACACTGCAATTAAAAGGGAAAAGCAAACAGAAAGTAAGCAGGATGAGGTCAGGATCTATTCTGGGAACTCATGGAGGAGAATTGGAAAAGCAGGAGTGAAAGATCAAGCAGGGGACATTATGCGTAACAGGGCTGGGAACTGCTGTGCCCAGGGCACCCTGAGGTGGCCCAGCAGGAACAGCAGCCTCTGGCCCCCTGACACCAGGCAACCCACTGCAAGGGCAGAGGGCCCCAAAGCTGCACCTCAGGCTTAGGCCCCAGCTGGAGACCTCTCACCACCAGCGGTAATTTTTATGCTATTGCTGCTTCTTCCTATCCACTGTACTAAATAAAGCCAAACCCCTCTCTGCCAGGCCCAAGTAGAAATTTAACAACCACGTCACCCTGCCTTGTGCACAGCCCTTTAGAGTTGATGCCCATGTGGGGAGAAAACAGGCCCAAGCTGACTCCCCCTGCTGCAAGCTGTGGGGCCTGCTGGAAGTTACTTTAATACCAGTATTGCCTACACCTGGATCTGCTTTTTGACAGAAACTTGCCTTGGGCCCAAGATGGCTTTGCATTCAGTACAGCCCATGCTGGGGTGTTAAAAGAGCGGGGTGGTAGGCCATTTCCTCTGAGAACATTCCGTCTGTGGAGGTGGCTCAGGGGAAAGGGAGGAGGGGAACAAACAGCAGGCAGGAAAGCTTCAGGGAACCGTGCATGGACCCAAAATGGAGTTGACAGTAGCAGCAGTGAGGTCAGAGCAGAGTAGTAAGTTAAACTGTAGGAGAACAGTGCCTTAGGACTGGATGGAAAAACTGTCAGAGAATAAATTTTGCTGAGGAGGAACAGTAACACTCATTGCCACCTATAAACCTGAATTGTGGGTTTTTATTGATACATCCCTGGCAGCTAATTAGGGCCTAAAGTTGTAAATTGGCAGCTGACTTGGAGGCCAGAACTGTCTGGAGACCATGTATGCGGAGCAAGGTGGTGAGAGGCACTTCCCACCTCATTTCTGGCTTTTAGCCATAGTTAGTCAGAGACAAGTCACTAGCACGCCATGGCAAGCTGTGCCTGGCACAGAGGGTCACCGAGCAGTGCCCACCACACACCGAACTCAAGAGCTGCTCACAGTGACCATAATGCATGGGATGAAGGAAGCTGGGCCCAGCTGGTGCAGGCCGCTGAGACACAACATGGCTGCAGCACGTGGTGTCTGCCGTGGTGTCACAAAAACCCACCAGCCGAGCTCTGTGGAGCAGGCTCTGATATGTGTTTATACATACTTCTGTAATACAAATCATAAAGGCCCTTTTCCTGGGCTTTTACTGTCAATGTGATGCTTGGGGAGTGGCACATTAGGGAATCCTATTAAATACCCTTGAAAACAGAATTTAAATGTCTAAAGAATGACTTTCAATTATAATTATATCATGTAGTTCATTAGAGCTGGGGTGGTGATCTTTATTTTTGGTATTTTTATTTACTTAAATAAGTGTAAACTCTAAGTGAAACACCTCCTTTCACTAGAGCAGTCTAGCTACATTTTTAGCACATTATTTTTTTCACTTTCTTTATTATTATTTTGTTTAATCTAATGATTTGAGGAGTATAAGTATACAAACTCTAACAAGTCAGGATGCCAGACATGCTAGGGAGGACAGAATATTCTCCATTCTCCTGAGTTCCTGCATGGGGCCTAAATACCTACAACTCAGGCTGATAGTACATTGTTGTGGCACTTAACTTTTTTGCACCAATTTAATACAGAGTTTGCAGCAAATAATAACTGAGCTTTCTTTGTCCCTCATACAGCTTGCATTTTCCTTTTTTTTTTTTTTTTTGAGGAAACATTACATAAACAATGAAGTGAGCCAAATTTAGACTCTGATACCTAGACTCATCATCTAACAAGTGGGACTGAATCAAGATTAAGAAACCAATGGACAGTAGCAGAATCTGTATGATTAATGGCTTGGGCACAAAGACATTTTCAAAGCTATCTCACTAGCAGCACCTGAAAATGCATTTAAGGGTGTGGGTGTTTTCTTTTCTGTTTGTTTGTTTGTTTTTTGAATGATATAAAAAACTACATGAAAAGTGACAGAGAAAGACTGAGCCAATCGAGTAGAGATGGTTGAATTTTGCCTTTGATGCCTGGAGGAATATATTGCTAAGAACTAGAACAGTTTGTCCTTAGATACGCACTCCAGGGAAGAATATTACTCAAGTTGCCTTACCATGGTTTTTCTCTTTCCTTCATACAAGCATAAAACAAACAAACAAAAAAACCCTGCCTTCTTATATACAAGATCTGAGAACAGCTTAATACCATGTATAATTCTGTTACTTCTGATCCTGCTGACCAGTTGTTTCTTCAGTTATCCATAAGAGTCATGGAAAATTTGAAGGAAAAAAAAAAGATGTTTGTCAAAGATGTGTGCTCCAGTGCCCAAACAATAAGTAAGACCAGAAAATACTTTTCCTGTGTTATAATGCAGCCCCTCCATCCCCAGAAATTCACTGTTTTTCCTCAGAGAAAACATTTATTATTTCTGTGCACTACCCTGAACTAGGTAAACCTCACAACTGTAAGATAAATGGTGGCAAAACAGAGGATCTCATATACAGTGAACAAATTACATCTAAAATTATTTTTGACAAGCTCAGTGAAATCAAATGCTGTCACTGCTTGTGACAGTCTACCTAATCAGCTATACTGAATTTGCCTAGATACAACCTTGAGAGCTGAAACTGCAGATGACTGGCCCCAAAAGATCTAGGACTGGCCCCAAAAGATCTAGATCTGGAAGACAAACAAACTCCCATGTGAAAACTTCATCAGAGCATGGAAGATAAACTCACATGTAACTCCACTACGCAAAATTAAGTAATAGAACTACCTGACCATTTTCTAGGACAAATTCTTGCTGATCTGTATTTCTTTACTGAAGATAAAACTTGTGGTCAGATACCTCAGAATCACAGAATCACAGAAAGTCTAGGTTGGAAGAGACCTACAAGATCACTGAGTCCAATCTCTGACCTAACACTAACAAATCATCCCCTAAACCATATCCCTAAGCTCTATATCTAAACGTCTTTTAAAGACCTCCAGGGATGGTGACTCAACCACTTCACTGGGCATCCTATTCCAGTGCCTAACAACCCTTTCAGTAAAGAGGTAAAGAAGTTTTTCCTAATACCCAACCTAAACCTCCCCTGGCGCAACTTCAGCCCATTCCCCCTCGTCCTGTCACCAGGCACGTGGGAGAACAGACCAACCGCCACCTCGCTACAGCCTCCTTTCAGCTACCTGTAGAGTGCGATAAGGTCACCCCTGAGCCTCCTCTTCTCCAGGCTAAATAGTCCCAGCTCCCTCAGCTGCTCCTCATAAGACTTGTTCTCCAGACCCTTCACCAGCTTCATAGCCCTTCTCTGGACTCGCTCAAGCACCTCCATGTCCTTCTTGTAGTGAGGGGCCCAAAACTGAACACAGTGCTCGAGGTGCGGCATCACCAGAGCCGAGTACAGGGGGACAATCACTTCCCTGGACCTGCTGGCCACGCTGTTTCTTATGCAAGCCAGGATGCTGTTGGCCTTCTTGGCCGCCTGAGCACACTGCTGGCTCATATTCAGCCGACTGTCAACCAAAACTCCCAGGTCCTTCTCTGACAGGCAGCTTTCTAACCACACATCTCCCAGCCTGTAGCTCTGTTAGGGGTTGTTGTGCCCCAGGTGCAGAACCCGGCACTTGGCCTTGTTGAACTTCATACCGTTGGCCTCAGCCCATCAGTCCAGCCTGTCCAGATCATCTTGCAGAGCCTTCCTACCCTCGAGCAGGTCGACACACGCACCTAACTTGGTGTCATCTGCAAACTTACTGAGGGTGCACTCAATCCCGTCATCCAGATCATCGATGAAGATGTTAAAGAGGACTGGCCCCAGTACCGAGCCCTGGGGGACTCCACTAGTGACCGGCCTTCAACTGGATTTGATTCCATTCACTAAGACTCTCTGGGCCCGGCCATCCAGCCAGCTTTTAACCCAACGAAGCGTGCGCCAGTCCAAGCCACGGGCAGTCAGTTTCCTGAGGAGAATGCTGTGGGGAACGGTGTCAAATGCCTTACTGAAGTCAAGGTAGACCACATCCACAGCCTTTCCCTCATCCACTAAGTGTGTCACCTTGTCATAGGAGGAGATCAGGTTCGTCAAGCAGGACCTGCCCTTCATAAACCCATGCTGACTAGGCCTGATCGCCTGCTTGCCCTGCAACTGCCGCATGATGATGCCCAGGATAATCTGCTCCATGAGCTTCCCTGGCACTGATGTTAAACTAACAGGCCTGCAGTTCCCTGGGTCTACCCTCCGGCCCTTCTTGTAGATGGGCACCATGTTTGCTATCCGCCAGTCAAGTGGGACCTCCCCCAATAGCCAGGACTGCCGATAAATGATGGAAAGCGGCCTGGCCAGCTCTTCCGCCAGTTCTCGCAGTACCCTCGGGTGGATCCCATCCAGCCCCATCGACTTGTGTACATCCAAGTGCTGTAGCAGGTCGCCAACCATCTCCTCGTGGATTGTGGGGGCCACATTCTGCTCCCCATCCCCTTCCACCAGCTCAGGGTACTGGGCGTCCAGAGAGCAACTGGTTTTGCTGCTAAAGACTGAGGCAAAGAAGGTGTTAAGCACCTCGGCTTTATCCTCATCTCTGGTAACTAAGTTTCCCCCCGCATCCAGTAAAGGGTGGAGATTCTCCTTAGTCCTTCTTTTTGTATTGATGTATTTATAAAAACGTTTTTTGTTGTCTTTAACAGCAGTAGCCAGATTGAGCTCCAGATGAGCTTTGGCCTTTCTAATTTTGTCCCTGCAGTGCCTTGCAACATCCTTGTAGTCCCCTTGAGTGGCCCGCCCTCTTTTCCAAAGATTATAAACCCTCTTTTTTCTCCTAAGCTTGAGCCACAACTCTCTGGTCAGCCAGGCCGGTCTTCTTCCGCACCGGCTCGTCTTTGGGCATGCGGGGACAGACCGCTCCTGAAGTCCAAGACAGTGGTTTTACTGGTCCCCTTCCTGACTTCGCCAAGTATCGAGAACTCTACCATTTTGTGGTCACTCTGCCCAAGACAGCCCCCAACCACCACATCTCCCACCAGTCCTTCTCTGTTAGTGAACAGAAGGTCTAGCAGGGCACCTCCTCTGGTAGGCTCACCAACCAGCTGCGTCAGGAAGTTATCTTCCACGCTCTCTAGAAACCTCCTGGACTGCTTTCTCTGGGCTGTGTTGTGCTCCCAGGATATGTCTGGGAAGTTAAAGTCCCCCACAAGAACAAGCGCTGACAATTTCACAACCTCTGCCAGCTGTCTGTAGAACTCCTCGTCCACCCCCTCATCCTGGTTCGGCAGTCTGTAACAGACCCCCATCAGGATGCTTGCCTTGTTGGCCTCTCCGCTGATCCTAACCCATAGCGACTCCACCTTGTCATTGCCAGCCTCAAGTTCAACGACATCAAAACACTCTCTAATATACAGAGCCGTTCCACCACCCCTTCCGTGCTGCCTGTCCCTTCTGAAGAGCCTATAGCCAGACATGGCAGCACTCCAGTCATGAGAGTGGTCCCACCACGTTTCCGTGATGGCAACCAAGTCATAGCCCGCATGCTGCACAATGGCTTCCAGCTCCTCCTGCTCGTTGCCCATGCTGCGTGCATTAGTGTAGATGCACTTCAGCTGAGCCTTTGCCTTCTCCCCCAGCCTAGCCACTGTTCCCCCTGGCACACCTCCAACAGGCTTTGTTTCTTCCCCGTCCCCCTTCTTACCTAGTTTAAAGCCCTCTCAGTGAGCCCTGCCAGCTCCTGGGCCAGGATCCGTTTTCCCCTTGGGGACAGTTGGGACCCATCTGCGGCCATCAGGCCGGGTGCCGAGTAAAGCGTCCCGTGGTCGAGGAACCCCAAACCTCTGTGTTGGCACCAGCCTCTGAGCCATGTGTTTATCAGGTGGGCTTTGCGTGTCCTCTCTGAACCCCTCCCTGCCACTGTAGGAATGGACGAAAACACCACCTGTACTCCCGCTCCACCCACTAACCATCCCAGCCCCCTGAAGTCCCGTTTGATAGCCTTCAGGCTTCTCTCGTCAATGTTATCACTGCCAGCCTGGACTATCAATAGTGGGTAGTAATCAGAGGGGCAAACCAGGCTGGGAAGCTTTCTGGCAACATCCCTGACCCTGGCCCCAGGGAGGCAGCAGACCTCCCTACGGGCAGGGTCAGGCCGACAGATAGGGCCCTCCACTCCCCTGAGAAGGGAGTCGCCCACAACGATCACCCTTCTTTCCTTCTTGGTGGAAGCAGTCTTGAGGCATGGAGCAGACTTCCTCGCCCTAGGCTTCCTGGGTAAACTTCCTTCCACACCCTCATCCACCGCTCCCCCGAGCTCCAAGGCCTCAAACCTGTTGCATAAGGGCACCTGGGAAGGTGGTGGGGGGGGGGCGTTTCCTGCATCGTCGAGCAGGGACCTGTTTCCATTCCTCTTGAACTCCTAGGTCCCCTCCCTCTGCCCAACAGAGGCTGGGCAGGGGGTCCACCCCCATGTGGGGGGTCTCACTCCGGAGCCTCTCCTTCGGGCCTTGCAGGGAGTTGCTCCACCAGTCTATCTCCTGCTCGCACTCCCTGATGGCCCTCAACCTCTCCACCTCCTCCTTGAGCTCTGCTACCAGGAGGACCAGGTCATCCACCCGCTCGCACCTCACACACACGGTGTCTCTGCCTCCTTCAGACGGCAGCAGCAGGCTCTGGCACCCAGAGACCTGACCTGCCGCATTCTGGAGCGGGCAGTCTGTCTGGGTGCCTCCAGACTTTCTGGGCCGAGCTCGCTGCCTAGCGAGGCCCACGGCGGCCCAGCCAGTGCCAGACAGCCGTTAGCTGAGGTGTTCTGGTGGGCGGGGGCGGGATCGCCCTGCCCTCCCTGCTCGCGCTGCCTGCGCCAACTGCCGCGCCCCGCGCTGTTTGCCCGTCCTGGTCGCTCGCGCTCCCCAGGGGCTGCCTTGGAGCGGCCGGGAGGGGGCGCTGCTGGCTCCGCCTCCGCCTCGTCACGTCCCTCACAGGGCTGCCTGCGCCTGGCGGCTCCCTCGGCTGCCTCGAGTGGCCTCGATGCCGGGAAAAGAGCCCTGCCTGGCCCCATCCCCTGCTCCGCTGCAGAGCGCGTCTGCCCCGGAGCCGATCGCCTCGGCAAGGCCTGTGTTCCTGAAGATACTTAATCAATCGGGCTAGCGCTTTCTGCAATTTTAGTGTTAAATGTAGTCGTATATAACTTTAGATCTTGGTCAACAAATATTGCCTACACTTGATTTGTAGATTAAAAAAGATAGTGAAGCTGGTAGTGGAAGCAGTTCATGTGTTATTACTTCTATTACACTACAACCTCAATCAGAAGCAGATATTTGTGGTAGAGATTGTACAAATATAATTATTTATAATATTAATAAAATAAAATTAATAAGAAATAAAATTAATTATAACTTATTCACCAGGGACACAACAGAGGTGAGATTTCCACAGCATTAAAGGGGTGCATACTGTGTACAGAAGTTGCTAGAAAGGAAGCATGGCAGTAGGGATGGACTGAAAGCATGATCAAGTCTATAAAGAGCAACACAACAAAAAAAATGAACTGAGGAGTTGCATTTGTGATGTTACAGGAGTCAGTGAGCTTCATTTCTGCTCTTTGGTAAAGGGACTACTAAGTACTGTGCTGGGGACAAAATGCAGGCACCCTTCATTGTCTGCTCCAGACCAAGTACAATGTCAAAAATAATTAGAATAGAATCTAGTATTAAATATATGTAGTTTTATTTTATCTATCACAAGCCTGAGTGAAATGCAATGCAGCTTTAATAGTCTCAAAGTATTAATAAGGAAAATGTAGATCAGTCAAACTCTAGTTTTCATAACTGTTAAAACAATTATTGTACTATTTAGTGAATGATTACAGGTGTTGTATGGGACTGATTTTTTATCAGAAGTTGCAGATCATTTCTGTACCACTTTAAGATTTCATTTTAAAAACATTCTTCATGCAGTAAAAAAGCTGAAAAAGCCAGAATGTGTTTAGGCTATATAAATGGACTATGACCTTCTTCATTTCACGTTTTAAAAAATAAAAGATATTGAAGTGATGCATAGTTACAGCAACCCTGAGAAAACAGCTAAAAGTGTAACTTCAAACATACTATTTCATAGCCAAATCAATTTCTGAAAAACCTCACAAAGTAAAGGACATACCGGTAAGCCTTTCATGTTATTTACACAAATTATCAAAAGAAATTAACATTGACAAACTTACCTATATTTTGGAATGAATTATGTTCTCCTTCTCAGAGTCAGGCTTCAGCAACAAGAAACTTACCGGAACCATAATGTAATTATTTATAAATATATTTTTCACTAATCAGTTGAATGTATGTTTTGTATTCCTAGCTGCAAATTACAGCGATAATAGGAACAGACCTACTCTATGTGCTATGAAGCCTTTAGCCACACATTGCGCTACTTACCATTCAGGACAGACCTTCCAGTTCAGAAAGTGCTGAATGCATTACCATGCCCATTGTCAAAAAACTCTGCTAGACGTATCATTTATCTCTATTGTGGTAATAAAGAGATTCCTGGCATTCTGGTATTAAGAAACCAGAAGTAATATATTAGTTTTAATTTTCCTCTGCTACTTAAAAATGAACACATATGATAGAGCACATAGTTTAGAAGACTATGAAGATAGTGTCCTATCGAATGACAGACTGTCTGGTTGATTTACATGAAGTACCAAGTGCTCATATGAGAAAAGGTTAAAATTAGATTGACGAGCAAATGTGCTACCAGACTGCTGGCTGACAAATGGCAAAGTTATGCCAATGTATTACTTATTCTGGAGGCGCCCAAGAAACAAGCAGGAGGATAGTAATTCATGTGCTAGAATACATTCACGTTTAGCATAAACAAAGACTCCTCAGGGTCTGCAACAGGAACATATTAGCTATAAGTAATTTCTGTCAACAAATAAGTCAGTGGTAAAATTTGGTTATTAGATACGGAATTTGAAAGACTTATGATTTCTTAAGTCAAGAGTGGGCTGCTCTACTGTCATATAAATTAGTTCAGAATAATGCCCTGTTGAATGACTACATTGTTCTTCCGATAAATTGACTTTTGTGGCTACATCCTCCTTCCTCCTACCAGTTAGACAATGCAAATAAAAATTAGTCATGTAACTTTTCGCTGTGGCTCTCAGACTACAGTCTGATTGTTTCCCAGTCATTGCGAGGAGTAGCCTAGTTAAGTGTTGGTAATTCCTTTGTCTTTCTCCATTCTTTTAAGCAAGATCTCCTGAGATCCATGCAGTCAGCTACATGAATCAGTTTGTTTAGAAGTGTTGTCTGAGAAAAAAAAATAATAACTTGTCTAACTAAAGACACTTTGGTTCTTAAAATTAAGCAGCAAACATGCATCACAGCCTAACCTTTTTGCTCTGGGCACTCACCAGATGTGAAAATAAAGCTGTATGAGAGATAGGTGCTAAAATCAGCACGTCAGGGAAGCAGAATGCTTCTGTAAGTATTAGCTTTAATAAAGAGCAGCTGGATAATGGTGATAATGAATAATTACCAGTCAGATGTGTCTCAATTTTGTCTACAAACTGGAAATAAGATTCTGAAAGAAATGGAAATGAGTTAAATTATTGACAGCTGCTACTTTTAACTCACAGCTTAACTAGTTAATACTTAAAATTAATGAAGTTGTTACTTTATCCGGTGGACAATACAAAACAGGATCTTTCTCCCTCTGGCATTAATGGAAATTCAGCAGCTCACTCCTGTGAAATTACAGGCTATAGGGTGAATTTTTAAATATGTAAACATGAATTAAATAGGATTTTACAAAGCAGACAATATTGCTTGATCCCACTCCTCATTGGAACAACTTTTTTGACATTTTGTTAATATGAAGCTACGTTAAAGCCGTAACAGACCCAAACCCGTTTGTCAACCTGTTTCCTTGGGGAAAAAATGTTCTTATTCCCTTTCAAATAGCCATGACAGACAGCATGTTAGGAGAGGGAGCTAATTGTCCCTGTTAGTCATCACCTTGTCAGGATGACTGGCAGCCAGTAGACTTCAGACTTGCTTGAAAAGCTAAAGCTAGTTAAGATCTCCTTAAGTGTGGAATGGAGAGACACCTTAGACTCGCTACCCCTTGGTGACACCTGAAAAACTGGTCCAATATTTTATGCCAGGTCTTTAATATGTCTAGTAGTTTCTTCTTCTTCTTCCAAAACTAGTCAGGTAACAAGGAAGGAAAAAGGGGAACCCAAGGTCTGAATCACAGCAGGGTCTCCTTCTAGCCTCCTCCCCCAGCAATATTATTCTCGCAAGTGAGCGATGACCAGGGACACCTAGGAGCAACATGTTACCATCTAAAATAATCCACTAGGGTGCAAAATAGCCTCTATAAAAAGAGTAACTATTTCTGGAAAAATCTCTGCTTTTTAAAACTGTAATATATTGAATGGAATTTACCATCTGAGTCTCCACAAGTAACTGTTGGAAGCAGCTATTAAAGCAGGTATTAGGCTAGATTCAGATCTTGTACAAACAGTTGTAATTCCTGTGAATATGATCACACTGACAGGCTGGTTTCAGTCCTCTAGGCAAAAGAGAGGCAAAAAGTGAGAGACGCTAGCAGAGCATCTGCTAGTTAGATCAAAAAAAGTCTGTCTCGTTGGCAGAGCTATTGTCCTTTGGTCACACCAATCCTAATTTGAGTCCTGCTTGCAGCAGCATATAAAACCTGTGACAAACATAGTCATGCTGACATTGAGGTGGCTGCCAAAAGAAGATAATCGCAAGTGCTCGAGACTGCAAAGGAAAAGAAAGAAATGCAGAGGAAAAAAAAAAAAAAAAAAAAAAAAAGCTTTCAGGTCTGAAGTTTGCAAAATAAAATAAAATTATTGGACTTCTTTTTCTCCCCAATCCTGGTTCGATATAAAAAGCAATCCTCAAAAATTACAAACACACGCCTGGATCAGATCCCTGCCCAGAAATACAGATCTGTGTCTGTTCACTCTTTAGCCTAAGGCTAGGGCGTATGCAAAACAGAAAAGTACTTTATATTTCCAGACTTACAATATTTTGTACTTGTTATTCACTAATGTCTATGAACCGTCCTATTTGTTCTGGTTGCTCTTTGGGTCTTTTATTTTGTCTGATACAGCAATTGGCCTGTCCAGAAGTGATTCATCTAATTACTTTGAAGAGTGACAAAATCCCTGGCAGAGATTAACAAATACTTCTTGTAGTCCACATCTAAGAAAAAGATTGTGTAGGTCAAAATTGCTGGCCTCGCCTTGGTCATTAACGATACAGTATAAGGCTGAGTACCCAGCAGAATTAGAGGTGAACCCTCTAAAATGTGTACGCAAGCTGATTTCTCTTGATCAAAAGCAATGCTACAAAAGGCTTCTGAGACTTGAAGCACTAACATCCTGTGGGGATTACGGTTAATTTATTCATTAGATTCAAGCTGTACTGCAGACAGAGACAAGCCAGCAAAAATGACTACCATTGCTGTTGCCCTCCTCCCTCCTTCCCCATCTCTATTAGCAATCTGGATAGATACAAAAGAATTCATCTTTGATGACCACTGAAAGGTCTTCTTGAATGAACTTTGCAAAAACGAGCAGACTCTTCTGTATCAACCCAAATATTTTGCACACTTTTATTTTTGATATAGAAGTTTCATTTAGCCCTCAAGGTGCCAATTTATTTTCAGAGCTTTATTTCATTCCTGAAAAAGGTGTTTGTCTCTTTTATGCTTTGTTATGAATGAATATAATTTTAATTGTCTTGGCTCTTATGAAAATAAAACTATAATATAGGGATGCTCTCAAGAGTATATGCAAATACACTGGCTTTGAGTTAATGGGGAAAAAGGTTTCTATGTCTCTTCTGAGCTGAATCTTTGCAGTGTACTTGACTTCTCCAAAATTCCTTTGCTGTTTTGTTCCTGTTGTATTCCTCTGTCATATCCAATCTACTTGTTGATTTTCCCTGACCCTGCCTGGAGCACTTGTGTTTTCGGTGATGTTTGGTTTTGATGAGATTCCTCATGTATTTATTTATTTATTTCCCCACCGGACAGTGACAAGCACCCTTATGCATTTCATTGCCCAAAAGAAAATTAGGTTTTATTTTGTTTTGGTTTTCCTTCTCTGATAGTAGGACACAATCCTTCTGATAGCTTAGTGATGAATAATAATACATTATTGGAAATGTGAGCACTTGCATTTTATCTTGCAACGGTGAGACGTGGTATTTTTAATAATATGTAACTATAAATGCACCCTAATTGCAGCCTACAAATGGGGGTGCACCTTTTTGATTAGTTCAGCTTATAACGAAGATGCCCTCTGGTGGCTGCGAGATAAGGTATTTAATCTCGGGCAGGAACAGTACTGGGATAGATGGGGGGGGTCTCCCCAGTCTGTTCCTCTACTGCCCCAGCAGTCAGAGGAGGAGGCTATGGGGACAATGAGATTAAGACCAGCACAGAGTGCTCTCCCCAAGCCCAGAGCTCCGCACCTCCCATTCACTTGTGCAAATCCCACTGAAAAGGGACGGCTCCCCAAGGTTGGGTTTGTTGATGAGCACAATGTTGCTGAGCAAATTAACTGCAGCCTTGAAGCGGGGCAGGAATGCGCATTGCAGGGCTGATCACATGTCCCCATCTGGAACAGATGAGCTGTGCATACACTTACTGTAATACACGCAGTGGTATGTTGTGTCCTGAATTGTTTTCCCAGAGATGACTGGCTAGTTTCATCTGCAAAATATTTTCAGGAGAGGAATTCCTGGAACTGCTTTTTTTTTTTTTTTTTTTTTTTTTTTTTTTCCTTTCGTATATATAAATACATATATATGAGCTCTGGATATTCAACACTCCAGTACCAAAAATTTGCCCTCAAATGGTGGGCAAATCTTTGCAATTTTTAGAGATGTCACAGTGAAGATGAAGCTAGACCACTCTCTTAAATACATTTTATTAGGAAACAACTATATTAAAAAAATATGAAACTTGGGCTTGGCTTTTAAGATTTATCTTCCCATTTTTGTATGAAAGCTTACTTCCCTACTACTCTTTTTGCTCAGTAATTGCTGTGGTTCAGGAGCTCACTGAACAGCAACTGCATGAGCAGCAATGTCCTTTTTCTGGTGTGAAGCCCATGACTTGGTGTCAAGCAGCCTCCATTCCACTCACACAAGCAGCATCTTCCTGCTGACAGCTGGAACTACAGCAAGTGAGCAGAGCACGGCTGAAGGAGGGCATGAACCTGAGATCCATGCAGCTTGTAACTTCTGGAACATTTTTTTATTTCTTGCAAGCTACACCAGCCCATCTTAGAGCTGTTTAAAATCCAATTTTTGTTCTGTACTGGAAAAAAGCAGTGACACCTGGAGCTCTTTGAACACCCACTCCCCTGGTTGCACTCAAACATTTTCTTGACGCCAGGGAGGCCTGGAGCACGTCACCCCGCAGCCCCTGCCGCCAGGCCCCCTCTCCCCGGGGTTAGCTGCCTGTGCACCCCGCATCCCCGCCTGACACAGCCCAGCTGCCGGGCCTTGGCAGGCTGCTCGGGCAGCGCTGTGAGAAAGCCCGGGGAGTTACGAAAGGTAAAGCTGCAGACGGGTAGAACTGTTGAGACGGGTTGCCGGTAGCTCGGGGATTCAAGAGGGAAAGCAGCACCGTGGCAATGTATAAATACCACCTCGAGAGAACTGAGGCAGCTCAGGCAGCGTCGGTGGGGTTTGCTGGGGTGTCACCAGTGCCAGGGGCACTGACACAGCTTGGCAGAAGGTGGAAATGTGGTGATGGTCTGCTGCGGGACTGACCCTTCCCTACCACCATGCGGGGCCTTGCTGGGTGAGCAGGGCTGGTGGCTTGCAAAGGCCTCCCCTTCCTTTCTGCGTGGTATTCAGTAACCGCTTTATGCTCCTAGGTACCTCAGTGCTGCTGACAGGTACTCTCTGAGCCTGAACAGCCTGATACAAATGAGAGGTTGTAACAAATCGCTGTGAATACATTTTCAGACTTTTCACATTCACTAGAAAGAAAGAAAAAACAGCAGAGCATTTTCTTGTCAGTGTAAAAATACTTCCGACTGGGGAAGGACTGAAGTACACAATGGAAAAGTTATTTTCCACTCTTGCTTATGTACCAAAACATCTTATTTAGTTGTAAATTTTCTTTTGGCTTTCTTTAAACCCTTGCTTTTACCCTTATGTAGGTGCTTTACAGATACTGCTTGAAAGCATCAACCCTGTGTATGTATTTCAGGTGTTGAATTTCACCTTTGAATTTCAAGTGGCGAGAATACTGGGGAAAATTCCTACTGTGAATTACTTCTTTAGGGTCAGTAGAGCGTACTCGCAGAAATCATTTTCCAATTTTTGTTTCCTCTTGGTAACATTAGCATGGTGGTTTCTAAATCAATAAAGGTACTTATAAAGCTGCCTGAGCAAGTTGATCTGAATACCTATAGTGTGCATGTGGGAAGTCTTTAGGGTGCCAAACGCCTTCATTCATGAAGTTGGCAAAATCTCTTTCTATCCCAGTGAAGCTGCTGAACGAGAACATATTATTCAGCTGAAGGGAGTACTGACGAAATACAGCAGAATTCAGAACAACACTGATGTAAGCACTGAGTGAAAAAGGCAAGATGGAGAACTTCAGCAGTTCAAGTTTGCCTGTTGACAAGCTGTCCTTTCTTCTGTGGCAGGGGAAAAAATGCAGTAGTGTTTTCCTGTGATATGATTTCTCAGATGGTAGATGCAGTTAGAGCTGTCCTGAAAAGGAAAGACTTACTCACTCCACAGGCAGGCTTTTACACACTCCCTCTGGTCACTGCATTGTAAATCTTCACTGTTCTGACATCAGTATGGCTTTTCTTAGGAGCCGGAGAAGAAGTTGCCAAACAGAATAGGTTTTGTATATTCTAACCCCTATTCTGGAGAGAATTAATGGTCCAAGTGCGAAAGCCAAAAGCCTCAGATTTGTTTGGGTTATTCAATGCCAGAATTTGTTGGCTAGGAAATGATACAGATGATCTTTCACAGTTGAAAGAGTACGTCAGTGTTGCAAGTGTCTGGAAGGTAATAGCATGTATGTCTTAAACGCCATCAACTAACACATCGGCTTTCAGAAAAAGACGTTGCTGGACAGGGTAGGATCGAGTATCTTATTCCAACGCAAATGCAAGTTTGCAAATAATTTTGGAGTGGCTGATCAAAGCAAAAGGAGCAAGCGCAGTGCAGTGTGCATGGCAGGAACAGGAGTACTGAACTCACATAAATATTCTGGCACTTAAATGGATTTCTCATATGGTGTTAGCTGTTGCTGAGGAAAGTGAGGTGGCACAGTTCTGGCCAATCATCCAGATTGTCTTGTGTGGTGGACGTACCATAACATAAATTAAACCTAGAAGTGAGAGCAGTAAAAACAAACAAACAACAAAAACTAATCAACAACGACAACAAAACACTGACGGAATACCAGGAAAGTGCTTTACTCTGACTTTCATCACAATTATTCTAGCCCCATACATGCAAACAGCCATTAGCAGAGCTGAGCTGATCAACAGCACTGTTAACTTGCAGTTAACGCATGGCTTGCAATAATCTTACACCTGCCCAGCTTGGTTAATTTATAAAATAGAGAAAGATAAAAGATTCTGTTCATCCCGTACAGAAAGACTAGTTTCCTAGTTTCTAATCACTAACCACCAACAAACAATAGGGCCCGTCCATACTCTTGCAGAAAATACTTGCATCAGGATAAGAATCATCCTCCATGAATACGATACTTATCAGTATTTGATAACAGGAAAAGACTTTATTAGCAGCATGATTGCAAGGAGGGTTCAAAAACAAACTATATGCATCAGAGTGGAATCAATGTTTGAACAAGCCAGCTGATAATAATTTTATTATCTATAATAAAGTATATTACATTAAAATATTGCATTATTGCAGATTGCCTGATAGAAATGATACACACAACCTTATAACACCAGGCAAAAGGCTAATCTGAAAGTGCTCATTCTTATCAAATATAGTTGGAGTTACAGTAAGACAACTAAGTTTATCGTAGTGCTAATTAGAAAAGCAAATAGAAAAAGCCCTTCCAACACGCATTATTCTGAGTTTATTCCAAGAGCTTTTGTGAGGTAGTATCCATTCAGAAAGTCTACTTGTAACTTGAAATAAACTCAGTATGATGGTGAAAGGAATAATGTAACAAAACCCTTTGAAAGTTTGCTGTATTCATCTTCTCATCCATGGCATTTTACCCAGACAACACACTGACCAGTCAGCAATATTACAAAATAGTAAACTGGCATTTTATTTTATTTTTTTTCAGTTACAGGAGTGTGTTTAGTAGCACACAGTGTGAGATTTTTTTCTCCTCACTATTAAAAGCCATCATCGAGGACATGTTTATTGCCTTAAGCTAATGTAAATCATGAGTGTCCTAACCACTAGGTGAGTCTCTTTCACTTGTTCCACTGCAAACACATTTAGTCTCAGTATCTCACATCAGCATCATGTAACTGGGAGCCTGGGCTGCACATTGCCTGTAGGGTGACCCCAAGCAACGCATCCAACAGGCTGCCTACCCTATTGCAGGGCCGGTGGAACACTTGGAATATGTCCAAAATATGGCTATAATGTAAAATGTGTTCTCTGGGGCAGTAGCCTGGCGTCAGCAAGCCTCCCCGCTGCCTGCTCAGTGCTGTTGGCACTGGGCCTTCAAGCCCCTGTTCTCTGCTGTCCAGAGCACCCATGGATGCCCAAGAGAGAGTCAGACACAAAAGGACGTTGTGGACCGTGTGAGTGGTAGATCATTTATTTAGCTGAAAAGACGCTCGTTGATATTTTAGTCTAATTCATTTCCAAGCCTTACCTTGAGCAGGGCAATCCTCTGTCTGATACACAGCATTGGCAGTGGTGATCTTGCCAAAAGGATGATAAAATCAGAAATTACCTTTAGAGAAAAAAGGTGCTTAAAGATTGCAGCTGGAAGACAGACACTCAAGATGATTTTGAATTCCACTGACGTATTACTTCTGCTCTCCAGGACGGGGTATTCCAGCCAACTCCACTACGGTCGGGACAACTGGAGCACTTGTAGGCTGCAATTCAATGCTAGGAGCTACCAGAGATCCCCACCTCCACCCGTACTCCCACAGCACAGGCTTGCATTCACAAGGGCTGCCTGCATGCAGCCCTCCCAGAGCAGGCTGAGGAAGAGAACAACACCGTTCTTGCATTCAAATCAGATATATTTGATCATTTATTTTTTGTCTTTCCTGTTTTGGCTGAAAGAGTGACTTGTAATGTGGTTTGAAAGAGTTAAAATCTGATTGTAAAGAATGATAGAGGAGGGAAAAACCCAGACTGTCAGGCACAAAGCAAGGCTGAGCACTTCAAAGTGAAGGTGAAATCTTTACCATAACCTGTTTGGGTTTTCCCCCAGTAAAGGAACAGCTGAAGGAAAGACAATGCATTTTCTTTTTTTTTGGATCTTTTTTATTCAAAAGTTTTCAAAGAAATAAAACAGAAAAAAGCTAACAATCTAATCAAATTTACAGTTCAAAAATGTCTTTTGGCGTTTAACAACAAGTCCTAGGAAACAAAACTACAGAGTTATCTTGAACCGGACAAATAAGTTACCACTGGCAAGTTTGTGGCACTAGTAAAACAAAAATAAAAAATTAACTCTCTTGATCATATAGATATCTCTATGAAAATCTTTTTTTTTCAATCTGTACAAAAGGTCTTTCTTCATAAATTAATTTTTTATAATTTAATGGCTGTCTACTATGTGATGTTTAAGTAACTGATTATTTCTTTATGTACAGAGGTTAAATTTCCCAAATCTTACCCAGACAATGAGTATGGCACTTAGTTCAGACATTTCTGGCGGCAGCTCTTCCCTCCCTCTAACACAGCTATCATACTGCAGTTTTAATTAACGCAAAAGTATCAAGTAGTGAGAGATCTAGGCTTGGAAATTCACCAGATACAGGAAAGGTGCTGCAGAAAGTCTGGACTTTGACAAAGCAGTAATATTCCAGGGAGCATAGAACCAATAATACCACAACTTTTTAAAAAAAGAAAAAACAAAAACACATCTCTTATGACTATGTATTTCACTAGAATCTACACTTCTCAGAGCAGCAATTTACTTTTGAAACTATGAAATGTCACCGACATCTATACTCCAATACTCACACAAAATTTAAAAACTAAAAAATACTTGAAAGAAACAACTGCTTAGCCCTAGCTCCCGAGCTAGGATGATTTGGTCTGTGGAAACAGGGAGGGCCAGCAACCTGTCCCAATACAAAAGGAAATAAACTTTGAGGTAGATAACTGATCATATACAGCTGACCAGAGAAGTACACAGTTTTGGAAGACAACTTAATTTATCATTTGATTTAAAACATATGCAATCGTAATAAAGAGCTTTAGTAGCAGTGAATTATCTAATATGTGAAGTACAAATAACTGTGTATTTATGAATCAGGAATTTCATAGTTTCAAAATTGGTTTTCTTTACACTTAACACTTGTAGTGATGATGTAAAGTGTGGCACTGCTTGGATCCAAGTCTTCCTTCATGCTTTTGTGTCCATACATCAATTAAAATTATAAAACCTAAATGCAAATGTACAAAAAAGGCACATTCTCCTAACCGCAAACTGGTCCGGCAAAAATAAAGAGTACAGAAGACGTAATGCTGAGACAAATCAGAATTATTGGTTACTGGCTCTTTGTTCTTTGGTAAAGTTACCTTTTAAAAGTGCCAAGTCTTTTTATTTTTATTTACCTACTATAGAGAGCTAGTACCCAATCATTTATCCTTTACTCACATCTCAGCTTATGTTTGAAAACGAGTCCTTTAGCTTTTGCCATTTTGCTTTAACAGCAACTTTTCTGTTTGCTAAGTCTCAGCATGATCCTCATCCTAAAGCACTATCATTAGTATAAAGGAAGGACAAAAACATTCGGTGAGATCCCCACCCCAAACTCCCTACCCTACCTACACTAAAACTAGAACATCAAGTTAGTTTTTGAAAAAAGGCAAAAAAAGATTTTACATTGCATCATACAGCAGAGTTCCTAAGTCATTCAAACTACCAGAGGGAACTATTGGCATATGGCCTTACAAACAATTTATCCTATTAAAATTTCCCCAGTCAGAAAATGTGTTTCACACAAAACATTTTTCCCCCTCTTGCATTTCACTACCTTACATATTATGTGAAAAATCATTAAAAACACTTACTACACATTAAAAAAGCCAAATTTTCAGCAATTTTTATTGACTACCTTTAAAAGCCCTATGCTGCTGTTTTACAAGGCATAATAGACCAGCTCATTTGGTCAAAGCATTCTACACCATTAGTTTGGACTACTTACTGAAACAGCTACAGCATCGAAAGATTTAAGGCAAATTGGAATTTATAGAAAAGGATAAGACACTTCACACTACATTAAAAGAAAAACAGAAAGCTAAAAGACCAGACACTATAACTGCAACACAGCACTAAAGCAACACTCACACACTGCAAGCACAGAACATCATCTTAGATGTTTTACTATTTGAAACTTCAGAAAACCCATTTCATACAATTAAAAAAAAAAAGAAAAAGAAAAAAAGAAAAGAAAAAAAAGGAAACAAAATAAAAATAAACCAAAACACAAATTCTGTCATGCACGTGAATAAGTCTTTGTGGTCATCTGTGCATACCCAGAAATTTGATATTTTTTTTTTCTTTTTTGCGTCATAACACTTGATAAAAATTTTTTTTTTTACTAAAATAAACCTGTTCATGGGAACAGCTACTAGATGAATTTAAGGTTTTTCTTATGCACCTTATAGAACTTATAGCAAAAATAGTTTTAGTTGATTTCATTATAAATAACATTTTCAAGAACCTGTGCAAAACTGTCAATAATTCCTAAAGCACAATTGATCAGTAAAATCCATGATTGTTTCAGCCTTTGCACCCTTCTCCAGGCCAGGTCAACACTGGACATCTGCAACACAGAAAGGTCAGAGCTAGAGCGGAGTTGCGAATTGCATTCATTTTTCTACTGTAGCTGTCTACAAGCTAAATTATTTCCTATTTCAGACAGCTGTGAGCAGACGATGTGAATCTGAGCACAGATCTGAGAAGCAAACACAGGCAGCTCTACAGGTGCTTGTCACTTGCCAGGATACAGCCTTCCAGGTTATTTTCCCCCTTTATCTCTAATAAAGATAAGCATGCAGAATGCCCACCGAGGAACTGGAAGGCTGCATTCAAAGCTATCTCCTTTCTTGCTTTGTTAGGGTTGTTTCCTTTTTAACTGACCAAA
Organism: Nettapus auritus; assembly: GCA_011076525.1. NCBI lineage: Eukaryota > Metazoa > Chordata > Aves > Anseriformes > Anatidae > Nettapus > Nettapus auritus. Next base: position 22,654,391 of record CM021771.1, on the reverse strand, counting down.
AGTAGCTGAGTGTGTGAGCATACTGCTGCTGCATCCCCAAGGCTTTTGATCTCTGGAAAAGGAACACAATTTCCTTCTGGCGCAGCCGCAGGGAGGCTAAGCACAAGGTACCGCAGCTAATGCAAAGACAGCTACCATGCCTGGTAAATAGTTAATATTTAACAGTAATTCAGGGTTCATTAAACTTTAAGGGAGATTTCTCCATTTACTATATTGGCTTATATTGCCAGATGGGTTTTAAAAAATGCTCAGCTAATGAAAAGTTAAGACAACTTTTTAATTTTTCAAGGCAAGATAAAGTCTGTTAATTTAAGGTTTGTATATTTGTAGGTGCTTATACAATTATAACACACTTTTCTCAAGTCCCTTTGACTATTTTGATATAGTAGCAGCTTTTTTGAAAAGAAGCTATACAGCTACTAAATGTATCTGGGAAGGGAAAGACGCTGGGTATTTCTGATAGACCGCATCAGCTTGTGTCAATGTGCTAGTTGTCATTTACCACTTATTTCTGGCAATATGTATGCTGACTTTCAACAGGGCATTTCCAAAAGTGCTGCGCACGCATTTAGAATGAAGTTTCAATTTGTCAACAGTGAGAAAACCACAACAATTAAGAAACCACAGTGTTCCCTGTATTTAGGGCAAGAAATAACTGTCAATTCCCTCCCCTTCACCTGTCTGAAAAGTGACAAGTACCGGCATGCTCTAGGGACAGAAATACCAAATGCCATACTCCGAGGCTGAAATCAGTTGAACCATATTAACCTTCCCCACGTGTCCGCTCCCGCTGCCACAGTCACTGCGCGCACAGATTTCCCTGTGCAGATAAACGCAGGTAGCAGGACTTCTGAAGAATAAAATACACGGAGGACTGGCTTACAGAAAAAGCCCAGAGGTGCTCACAGAGCTCAGTATGCTACAGAGTCGTCGTTACAGAACGCGCCTCAGATGGCAGCACATCTCATCCTTTCAGGAGACTACATGCTGCTCCTCCTATGGACCCAGTCTATGGGAAAGAGACTGACACACTGATGGAGAGGCAGGGTGCGGAGATGCCGTGCAGGATTCTGCTTCCCCGTCTACCACAGATCTCTGTTTGTAAGAAGGTTTTATATGCCCACGGGGAAGACTTAAGGCAAAACAAATAATTCCTTGAAAAGTGGTTAACACCAGCCAATAGCCTTGGCATGGGAAACATGCAGGAGCCATGGTTTTAACGCTAGGAGATGGAGAACGAGAAGAGTCTGTGGCTTTGCTTTCTCCCTGCCCTGGAAGAAAATCAAGGATGTGGGCTTTCTCTAGATGCAGGCATTTGGCCAGACTAAAATAATAAACACAGGTCATATGTTGTGCTATGCAGACTGTGCCATCTGTTGAATGTGCGAAGTTTCCCAATTGGTTCGTTTCTATCTTTACATACTTGAACATATAAGAAGTTGTTATGCCAATAATGGGGATGAGAACAGTGTTGTCAAATAACACAGCTGACCTGCAAAATCAAAGGTGATGGCAAAATGTGTGTACTGTTAGATCAATACATTTTAAAGAGAGTATCACACAATTAGAAAACCCTCGCACGTAACTGCTTACAGTTTTTGAGTACCTTAGAAATGCCATGAGGGCTTTAAACAAACACTTCTAAGACCACCTCTAGTACATTATCATAGCTGAATGGAATTTTTCAGTTTGAGGTCTTACAAGATTTGATAAAATATTATGTAGTCCAGTTGCCTGATTTACAAAGCACCCAGAAAAAGATGAGTTAGGAAAGAACTAAATTTCAGAATTCTAAAACATGGAGGATGGAGATGGGGATGGTTACTGCAAACGGTATTTTCAGAATGGCAATCTACAGAAAGCAAAATGCTATATGGAAGGAATTAGGATAAAACTAGTGAACAGTTAGCAGGGAAAGGCCCTGCAAGCAGAAACACAGGAAACCTGCAGCAGGAAGGTAAATAAATAACTCTGGAATTAGAGCCAAACTAGGACATGGATTAAAAATTAATTGACAAAATTCTGGACCAAACTGTTGCTTCACAGAATAAAGGATGAGCAGGGAAGTCTTCAAGAGAATAAGTGAAAGCCAGGATTTCTAGCAGACCACCCCCCTGCTTACTCAGTAAGTCAGTTGCAAAGCCACTTGTAAACCTCGTATGTTCTGCATAGTTGCTTTTCCACTAATTCATTGTTATTCTTGTACACAGCATGCTGTATACAAGATGAACAAATTAAAATAGAACATAATCCAGATATGCTATTGAGAAATTATTAAAGTGCTGTAACTCATAATTCATTAAGTCACTTCTGGAACCTTTGCTCCTCTTCCTTGCTTCTAATCTGGCCAAATTTGAATTAAGTGTCTGGCCCCAAATATTATCAATGTTATTTATATGACATAAAAAAGAATTTTCAGATAGAGTACTGTACGTTATGCAAAAAATATCCTTGAATTCATATCTTTCATGTGACAGGATGAGCCCCTACCTCACAGTTACTTATTTTGTTGATATGTATATGGAGAATGGTCACTGGACGTCTCTACTGTAACCTGCTGTTGACCACTGGCTTCCTGCAAAGGAAGAGGGAGAAAAGACATGAGAAACAAAATCAGGTAGCATTACCTGCAATCTGTATCTCCATGCAATTTTTGTAATTAACAGTCTTAAAGTCTAAAACCTTTCTAACATTTCTCAAGTGGGGTATTCCAATTCCAAATTTAAAGTGTTAACTTCACATTGATTTACAGTTATGTAAATAAGAGCAGCAAAATGATCATGCAAACCTTCTATTTTTTCATCTGCTTTGACATTAATTTAAAAACCTTCTCCTTATAGAAATAAATACATAAGGGGAGCAAGTAACTGCTGGTATATTTTCTACTTGCATAAAATAAACCTAATAATAAACCTAATAAGCCTAAAAATAACATTCTGCCCTCTGCTTTGCGGGGCAGCGAGAAGAATGAGATCTACTTACTACGTATATAAACACTATCTCTTTGAGTATCATGGTGTCATTGGCACTAGAGATAGAGATTTCCCAGAGACCAGGGAAATAATTCAGCTGAGGTGCTCTGATAGTGTGCAAGCAGCTAATTACTGAAAGTCTTTCTGTGACCCACTCTAGCAGATGAGTAAACCGAACCAAAAAAGTTTTAGTGTTTCTCAAAAATACCCTGTGAAATTAAACATTTTTCTTATAAACTGTGGAAGAGGCTGGCTCTCTCTGTATAAAAGAGCTGCAGTATGCCTTCTCTAGCTCCTTTCTTAAGAAAATACTGATCCATAAAAAAGTGGAAGGTAAGTCAAAACAGTAGACAGATTACTGTCTAGCATTTAGTTGTGCTTTTTAGCTGGAGTTGCAGAGGGCTTTCTTCGGTAAATATGAACAGTACCCTGAAATCCTAGGTCAAAATTAGGATTCTTTCCAAAAACTCACAATCCGAGTTTGTTGTTTACTGGAAAACTAAATGGAGATCAACACTACAGTATCCCCCCCGCCCTTGTTCCTATTGGCAGTTACATTTCACAAAACACAAAGCTTGGCTGAGCTACAGTCATACAGGAGACCTATCTGTTACAAGTACAAACCATTCTTTGTTATAATACTAATCATTTTAGTTGAGAATAATGACACTTCATAGTTTTAATATACATTAAATATGCTTTGATTGGTAATTTTCATTGGGAAAAAAAATAATAATAAAAAAGAGTATATTTACGTATCTTATTTCTGGCCTTTTATACCATATACTGACCTCAACAGGAACCGCTGCTGTCTGGACATGTGTATACTGGGGTATGTAGGCTCCTTGCATAGCTGTTGTGGCTGGCATGTACTAAAAAGAGACAGTCCATTAAGTTAAGTTGAAATCCAGTGTCCATTTAAGAGCATTCAAAATACCTGTCATGACATTATTTAACAGATATTGAATGTTTCCCTCAAAAATAATGCATGAGAAAAATTTTTCTGTTTGAAATCAACTGCTTTTTTGGAAAAGTGAGATACACTCTTAAAAAAAAAATCAAATTTAGCCTTCAAAGATTAAGCAAAGTATTTTTCTCTCAGTTAATCCCTATCATCATCTTTTTTTTTTTTTTTTTTTTATTTTCTAAATACTCTCTACTCAGAAAAGATGGGTCCTTCAGTTTAGGGGCTAGCCTACATCTCTTCTTTTGGTCTAGTTTCTGTTGCACCCTATGTATAACTTTCACCAACTCTGATCTTCTGAAGAATAAAAACAGCTGTTGGTTCTTTTACATTCCAGCTCTGGAGTCACCTCCTGGGTTCTTTTCATTTGCTTTATCTAGTTTGTTTACATTATTTCTGACCAGTTAATAAACTGAATAAAAGATGCCGAATCTGATTCATATATGGAGATTGTTCTTAATTTTTATTGAATGACAGAGGATTTTTTTAACATATAAAATGCACACGCATATTTTGATCTACACGCAATATTTTCCACTTGCAAAAGTTCTATTTTGTATTAAATTGCTACATACTGTTCCAGTACTGCCTAATGAAAGATGACTCATCTGCTGTGTCAGAGGGCTTATCATTGATGCAGGCTGTAGTGACATGGTATGGTCCATGGAGGGAGTCAGTACAGCACCCTATTAAAACAGAGAAAGAAATGATTAAGGCAACACTCAGATTTTAATTACATTTTTCATTTGAGTCTAAGATATCTTTTCTAGGGGTTATACCACAAATTCTCCTTAGTCCAAGGCACTGACTGACTCAGGACACAGGTCTTGGGCATTCTGATACACGTACGTTTTACACAGTTTGATAATCGTACTGTATTGACTTCCTACTGAATATGCAACTTATGCACAGTGCACTTGAAACACCTGCTGAAAACACTCTAAAATTAGTTCAACATCTGTGTTTAAACAGATGTTGACCTTACACTAAAAACTGGCACTGTTACCAGGTACAGATTTGCTTAGCTTAAGCTTTGGAATTTCAGGCTTTAAGAAGAAACTTTTGTCCCATCTTTAGAAACGGAGTCTTTGGAGGAATATCTCTGTTAGGGGAATTCTACCTGCACACATAGGATGTTCACACACAGGAGCTGCCCTGCTGAAAGGCAGGTTTCATTAGCACACAATTTTTTAAAGAGGGGGGTCAGCAAAGCTGATTGGTTCTTTTGTGAAAATACCAGCTACCAGAATGGCTCTATCACTCTTGTACTATTTTGTTAACTCTATAAAGAGTGAATTATAATTTTTAAACACTCAAGATTGCTAAATATGCAGGGCACACTTGTAGGGCTTTCAGAGTTAATCTGAAATGGAAGATTATCGACACATCTCATTTTACCAATCACGTTCTGCAAAAACACATTTCCAAACACTTTGTATGAGTTGTGCTTGTAGAAGTGTTGATTAAAACTGATGGAAGTTCAAAACTAAAAGAAATAATTGTGGTGTACTGAAAGCCAGCATTTAGAAACTGTAACTATTCCTTAAAAAGAAAAAAATAAAAAAACCCTACAGAGTATAGCTGGAAAAACAACCATGTGACCAGTGTAGCTGAAATGAGTCACAGGCACATCAAACACTGAAAGAATTTCCTGTCTGTAGACTGCAGGCTTCTCTGCAAAGCAAATGAGTAAGACAGCACCAGTCTTTGCACAGGCCAAAACAAAAACTTAAGGCAGGAATCTAGATCTTTATTTTCAGCTACAAAATCTCATATTGTGTACCTCTGAAACTGATATATCTTATAGTGTTTTAACATATTAACTTGTGTCTTTTACAGCATAATTTGTGAGAATTTTTTTTAATGAAAAATCTGTGTTGACAGACAAAAGTTGAAACCAGTTGTGCATGTGTTTAACATTCAAAAAACACAAATGCAACAACAATGAAGTGCGTGAGAAGGTACTCTGGTTCAGTAGCACCTTCTCTGCACACACAAGAAGAAAATGTTCTACCACAAAGATTTATGTTCCATAATCCGCATGGAGAGGTTAACTAAAGTCAGGACAACAGCCTTTCCATACCTGGAAACTGACTTGTTTGTTAACTGCAGAAGATAATATGAAAGTGCCTGTTCTTATTTGTAATGCTCATATCAACAAGTCTTATAGTTCGCAGATAGAATAGTACTCAATTGGCAAATGACACAGATAAGAAGCAAAACATCATGTGAGAGTATAGATTAGAATACCTGACAGTCTGGTATAAATGCCACAACCAAAAGTATAAGGGGAATAGCATTACTCATGAGTGGTGTAGCCAGAACAGGCTATGCAGGTTTTTTTCAATTGAGTGCCTGTGGTGCCATTTATATCGCCACATCCATCTATCTGTCACAAATTATCCAGTCTGAACTACTCTAGAGCTATTCTAAAACCTTGAGTCTTCAATTGCAGCTTTTGATAGGTACACAGTATGTAAAGCCTTGGTATCTGGAAAATGTTTTTCATTTAAAAAATAAATAAATAAAAAGTTTCCTCAGGATGTTAACTTGATAAATCTAATTGTCCCCATCATCTTGATAACCTGAAGGCAGCTATCTTTTTTTTTTTTTTTTTTCCTAATAAGATGAGGCCCCAGTTCAGGTTAGGATCATCCCTTCTCTCTTCTGTTTTCATCCATGATTTAATCATCATGGTGCAATTGCCAAGACTCTGGAAGTTACTGGGTGGGAAGTGGCCTATTTCTTGTTGTTTAAACTACATAAACTATTTACACAATCAGTAACAATGGAGAAGCATAAAAACTTACTGGGTGCTGCATTATATAAGGTTGAGGCTGCATCCAAGAAGGACTCTGAACCTAGAACAAAATTTGCATTTTATTATTCTTTTGAATGAAGACATTGCGGTATGTTATTCCCCTCCTCTTGCAGCTGGCACGTTTTGTCTCAAAAAAAAAAAAATTATCATCCAAATGCTTAAATCAAGGCAAGATGCCTAACTTTGCATTACAAGGTAAATTAAAAGGAGTAAGAGGTAATCTAACAGGTTATATTGATTGTCTTCGTTAAAAAGAGATGGGTGCAAAAGCTCTTTGAGAAAATGTGCTGCAAGAAATATTAAAGGCTAGATGAAAATGCTTCCTCTTCTTGTCCTGTAGGTGCCACTTGCGTAGGATAAAGCAGGATTCTGACCTGCACCATGCAGAACTGACTCACCACTGCTGCTAGACATTTAAAACCCCTTAAACTCCTCCATCATCTTCCCCAGTGTCCTGTGAACAGGACAGATAAACAGACCACTTGAAAAAAATCAAAGGGAGTTGTTTTCTGCAAGACTGAAACATTTCTTCCCTGCTTTTGGCACTGACTTTCAAATCAAAGTATTTTTTATTAGTAGTATTTTTCAAGCCGAAAAAGTACAACCAGGAGTTCAAAAATGGAATGGTAAAAAAGAGAAAACACTTGAACCCTCCCTTTCCCCAGGCAAAAGCTTAATGGCAAAAAAATACTGGTATAGCCTGACTAAAGCTTTGGCTAATCTACTCCCTCTATGATAGTAACTGGCTTAGTACTGTCATTTGGGTACACAGGAGTTGTAGAAACAAACACTAGCCAAAGTTTTATTAAATTTGTTTACCTTTAATAAGAATATGTCTAGGAACAGGTTATACCATGCCTCAAAGAAAAAATAAATAAATCATGCTTTCATGATATGTTCTGTTGGGCAGATGACAGAATGCTGCCAGTTTCAGTGGAGCAGATCAGTAATGGCGATGTGACTAATGCTTACATTGTGAAATTCTTCTGGCCAGGAACCTCCTTCCTCCCCGCTACAGAATGCCTCAATTTAATTTTCAATTCCTCTTACTGTGGCACTTCAAACATCATGACGTTAGTAACTCCATCCACAACAATTTAAGCTCTATGTCATGTATACCAAAACACTGCTAACAACATTTTGGGAAACATACCGTATTGTGGCCTGCCTGTCTCAATAAGCCCAGGAAAGTGACACTGTACTCCCCAAGAAGCACGTTTCCATGCCAACTTTCAACTTTCACTTAGATTCTGAATATCTGAGAGTCTTATATTGATTCATAATTTATATTTTAATAAAGAACAGCTGCTAATTCCACTGGAATACTTTTCTGGGTAAGAGATTGCTGTAATTTTTAAGATACTGCTGTACAAAGCAGAATGATTCCATGTACTGAAAAATACAGTATCAAGAGCAAACATTTTGTTGCTTAAGTCACCTCAGAAATTCATACAAAATGAATCCAGCTGCCCTTTATCCCAGAGCACAAACCTCCTGTATAACTCTGCTCATGCAAGAAGGCATTAGACCTCCAGACTAATATTAGACAATATTCCTCATTGCTCTCACCTAGAATGGGAAGTACATGGGTATTTTTGCCCAAGAATATTGACGAGATGGCCCACAGGTAGAAAACTTAGGTGTTAAGCAGTAAAGTGCCAAAATAGGTAATCATTTAGCTAGCATTGTGATAATTGGCATGTCTCAAGTAGTGATTACCAATCAGACGGCTGAGACTGCCATGCTAGTTGATTAAATGCAGTTGTTTGTAAACTGAAGTGTACGATGGCATAAAATTGAGCATTCCTATCTGATTTACATCAAAGTACAAAAACTGTTTCATGCCATTTCTCAGCATATTTAATTGTCAATACCCCGTAGTGGGGACCTGAGACAACACCTTTAAAAACGAGAAAAGAGACCCCTTTTCAGGAAAACTTTGCATTGGGCCCTAAGAACAGAAAATATACATGAATAATATTTATTGTCCAAAACAAAGTAAATTCTGGTTTAAAAAAACAACAACTCTAGACTATTAACCACTTTACTCCTAATGTGAAAGCGCTGAATTTGAATGCTCATACAATCAGTTCAGAACTCTTTTTCAAGTTTCCTTCTCTAATGTTAGGTCTGTTGCTGTAGCTTTCTTAGCCCACCTATGAAACACAATTGCTGGACTTTTTTTGTGCTGAAACAACCTGCAAAAAAGTTTAAAATCATGGAGAAATATCTTTGAAGTAAGATTTAACTAAACCAAGACAGGCTTAAATAAAGAATGATTATTTTAAAGGTACATTTTTGACATTAAAAGAATGAGACCATGATATGCAGAAGTGGCTGCAAACACCTTAGCCATCACCACACAATTCAGAGCCTTTGTTTGGCAAGACAACATAGATGTCATTAAATTGCTGTGCTTCCAGAAACAAACACACCTTTAGTATTTAAGGTCTTCAGTTTCATGCTGTACAGCATGGAGACCATTAAAATGTAGCATTATTAGAGAATGCAGAAAACCAGATGTATGTAGCAACTGATAAATAACCTCCAGTGAACCATTTCAGCTACTAAGTTCTAAATACAAACCTGGTATGTAGAAACCGGCGAAGCAATATATGGTGTAATAGATGTTTGAGTGATCATTCTGTTTGCTGTAATACTGTAGGGTGACGGATAAAATCTAGAAAATATAGAAATATTTATTAAAAGCCAGTGTTATGCACTTTTCATAATGCAAACATTTTTCTTAGTGTGCCAGTATTTAACATACCCATTTTGTAAAGCAGCTGTGGTTGGATCATAAGTGAGTGTCATTCCAGCCTTTAAAAAAAAGTGGAAAGAAAGAGTTGACATGATCTATTTTGATTGTAAATTATTTCTCTTAGTCTTTCATTAGCTGTATTATTTTTAACTGAAAATTTGTACTGAGATAGTTTATTATTGTACAGTTAGGGAAAGGTTAATTGACAGAAGTAATTGTAAAGACAGTCAGTGATATTGGCTAAAAGTACAAGTTTCCAAGGTCCCCGCAAGAATCTATGAAATACCTGGCTTACAGAACATGCATCTGTTTGAGAGGTGGGGCATGAAGATGATTATGTTAGGGTGTTGCCTACAATATATTAACTATAAAAAAAGAATGGAGAGTGCTGTTTTTCAGAAGACACGTTTGAATTTTGTTGTCTCATACATAAGAGTTGTCTAGGTTTGGTAACCACAGAAAGTCTATGAAAGTATTATCTTGAACATTAAAGATTTTTAAAACTTTAAAACTTGCTGCATTGCACTAGTACACTGTTTTAATTTTAGAAAATGGATATGCATTTCAGTTCTTCATTAAAAAAGGGATTATTTACTACATGTAAATGAAGTTGTGTTCCAGATAGCTTTGTAGTATCTGAAAGATAGTTCAGGTATATTCCTGACCAATGTGAAGGAAATGTTATTGTTCACTTTAATGAGGTAGGATTTAGTGTTTCACATTTTGCTTCTTTTTTCCCATCCCCCTTTTAAGGAAGGTACATTTAAGTATTTTACAGAGTTGCAAACTGTCAGGCAAGAGTTGCTTGCATATTTTTAATATGCCAAAGTGCCGAGCCAAGAAGTCTCAATGCCTATCATTTCCATAAGTATTCATTATTGTACACCCACACTAGAGCTTGAAGGGAGGACTTACAAGTCTCACCTCGCCTTCTCTGTGCCATGCTCTTCCATTCTGTATATATTTATTCTGATTCTGTCTCTTTTTCTGTCCTCCATCAGCAAATTTGCACAATAAGGGTTCTGCAGGAACTGAAAAGAAAGAAAGAACATTACTTGCAGTGGTATTCACATACAGGTATACAGTGTTCCAAGTGAGGTATGTCTTGCAATTTAAATTTTGAGTATTACAGTTAAATAGCACAAATTCTCACTACAGCACCAATGACTGTTTTGCACAGCACAGGGATAGCTGCCACACACACACACAGCACCTGGAAAACCTTATGTGTTTGATTTTAAAGTACTGCTCCAAAGCCTATTGGAAAGAAACATGGTCTGTATGTCCTGACTACATCTGTTCTGAGTATTAATGAGAACTGTCATTTTAATGCTGAGCTTTGCCTATAAGGAGGTACATCTAAGGAGGGTGAAGAATAAATCTGGGAAAAGGGCTTTAAAATATTTCCCCCGACCTTGGAGGTTTCAGCAATATCCCAAAACTTCAAGTAGCTCTGCTCATCCAGAAGGGCCTGGGAGCTGGCACTGTACCTCCATTTAGTCTAATCTGCCAGAGAGAGTGGTACCTTTATCTCCTGCCACCTTGCACTGAAAAAAATGCCACAACTTTGCATTCCCTTTTTATCTCCACTCTATAAAGAGCACACAATACAACTAGAAATTCTTCAAGATTTTTATTCTGTCTTGTTCTTTGCAAAATGCCATGAAATGGGATTGCTATATTTTTTAAAAAGTTTTGTCATAACATAATCCTTGCCATGACTTCAACATCAGTGCTGAAATTCAAGCAATCAAAAAGAAAAGTTTGCATAGTGTTCTCCCCTAGGACTGGCTTGAAGTGCAGAAGTTCCTGTGTATCCGTGGCTGAGGCACAGCTCTGCTACAGCCACATCACACCACACCCTCCCTAATCACAGGGTGGAAGCTCTGTTATGACTTGGGTATAAACACTTCTCTGCCAATAATTCCTGAGACATGAGCTGTCTAAACTTTAACATGACACTCCTCTAAGTCGTTGTCTGTTTGGAAACACCTGAATGAGATGAGGTTGGATCTGACAACATGCAAGTGTCCCAGTGCAGAGTAAACACGTGGGGGCTGGGGGATACTGCGTGCAAAAAGGCAACCCAGAGGAAAATGGTAGTGTATCTATATCATGCAATAAAACCTATTAGTACAACCTTGGCCAGTGCTGACATGCCCTTCATTCTGTCTGCATTTAAAAAATATATTGTCTCTTCTCTAAGTCAGAGTAACAGTGAGTATTAAAAACCCAGGGGACTGATAACCTGGCAAAGAGCATGACTTTGAAACAACTGGCACAAAGCTAACACAGCCTGCTGGTCGCCAAGTCATCACTGGTTTTGAATGGCATACACGAAATACTAGCTGTGGTTCTACTAGGAATATCACGCTTCCTACATGTTACATTTTTGACAGCCTTCTCTATAAAAGGTGGATGGACTGGGAGGCAGAACTGGTATGGGTTTGCCTGTCTCATTTCAGGGCTTGACCACATATCCTTCAGAGATGTGTACCACTGCAACCAGTATGCTGTTAGTCAACAGTCAAATAACTTTTATCTCTGAGAGGCAGACTTTAGCACATGGCAACTGAATTAACTTAAAATGGATTATCTTACAGAGAATGGTAATTAAAATCCTACAATCATAAAATAAACTTGGGAAAGGTTAGGCTAAGGACACTGGAAAAAATATTGGAAACCTATGAACAGTAAATGCACAAGGAAGTAACAGAAACCCTAAAGCAGGAGAAACTGGACAGCACTATCTTCATAATTTTGCATTTCTAAGGGGATTTTTTTTTGCATTACCAGAGCTGAGTTTTGTTTTGGCGTTTTCTAGAAAGAGAAGCCTTAGCATATCTGGTGCAGAAAGTTAGTATATCGATACGCTGAATGACTAACTGATGTTGGTCAGATCACACAGCATTTTAATCCACATGCAGTTCTATTGAAAAATGGAGTTAATCTCAGAAGATATTACTCAGTATGGCTAAGGATGTCAGTTTCTGGTCTGAAATTATTTTGACTCTCTGATTTTAAATGGTGAGGAAAAAAATACATCAGAAAGAGAACACTGAGATATACATAGTTAACTACCTTAGATGAAAAACGCTATTCCCCAAGTTGAGTATTTGTCTCTGGATATTTATGAATTATTTCAAACCATCTAGTACTGTGAGAAGCACATGCAACTTCCAAAATACACACTATAAATTTTTGGATAAAGTCAAAGGAAAGTGGCTTGAGAACAGCATATAAAGGCATCAGAAAATACTAGAGGTTTCTAGCCCTGTGATTCTGTATTATAGCACTCACAGGTAGTAAATACTTTATTTAAAGCCACATTATGCCTTCGTTAAATGTCCCCATGGTGAGCTGTCCAAAACTCTTCTGAAATAGTTATTTGGGCTTGTATTTCCAATCATTGTCTAAAGATAAAGATCATTTATTTTGAAAGTCAGAGCAAATCTGTTCAACTGTTTGAATAAAAATTTCATAAAACCTTATTTTAAGAATAAATATTACTTTTGTGTCATTAGGTGACTGAAAACAACTTAATTTTAAATGATGAAACGTGTGTATTGGAAGCACTCCTTGACAAATTTAAAAAGAAAGAAAAAATTGAAGAAAAACGATCCGCATCTGTTGGACTGTGTTTATGTAATATCCAGCACATGCAGCCATGGAAAAAATAAAAAAAAGAAAAAGGAAAAGGAAAGAGAAGAAAAAGAAAAATCAATTTGTGATTTGCCAGAAGTTTGCTATCCATCTTATTGAATGTAGATCTCGTTATGTGAACCCTTGTGTTTCTAACCTTCTAACCTTCCAGCTTCTTTGCTCCTGTGTCCATAAATGAAGCCAAATGCTATTAAAGTTCCAGTTTGCGTTTAAAAAAAAAAAAAAAAAAAAAAAAAAAAAGCAGCCAACTGTCTATTTGATACCACCAACTGCTGTGAGAATGCTGCATAAGCTTTGCCTTTGCCTTCCCTGACTCTAGTTCAAGATCTGAATGCTGATGGGAAGGACTGCTGCAATGGAAAGCCAAACTACAGCTGTTGGCTGCTCTTCCATACTTGTGACCTGAGCACCACCTACGTTCACTGCTTCTTCACTGCTTCAAGAACACAATGACTGATGGTCATCAGAGGGAGACTCATGCAAAGGAAATAAACCTTTGCAGGAGCTGAATATGATCTATTGATCCCCCTCCCACAGAACAATGATCATGGCCCTTAGTCTCTTCAGAAATTTATTTCTTCAGCTTAGCTTCCCTCCTGTTTGTCATAAGATACGCAAGTTATTCTCTCTGAAACACACAGAAACATGAATGTTACATATATACAAACTAAAAGCTCCAGCAAGCCCTACAGACCAGTCAAACAATCTTTTTTTTTTTTTTTTTTTTTTTTTGTGGTTCAGGAAGGAAGGGAGAGTCATTTTTATTGTTTAATTGTTGGGAAGCGTACAGGCCCAGCAATGAAGGGAGCCATTAATCACGCAGTGATTTGTCTGTATGTGCATGACAGAGGCACAGTATAAATATTCGGAGTTGCATGCATGGCTAAGAGATGGCTGATTTAAAAGGCTACGACTTACAATAGATTTATGCTTCCACAGCTGAGACGCTATGTGTAAAATGCCCACTCTGCTGACACTTAATGAAAACCAGCAGACACCCTCTGTAGCATGGAGATGGCTGATGAGCTACTGCCACAGAGACTGTCTGTAACTGTGCACTTCTCAGTGCTTTAACAGCAGCCCAGAGCACTAAAACCTGGCTGTGGAAAGTGCTGGGAAGCTCTCCCTGCCCTGAATCACCCTCTTCTAGGACTAATGTCTTAACAGAAGAAAGATGTGAACATAATGCTAGAGTAGAGAGTAAATACTTCCCCATCACACACATGTTGTGCACACATGTACAATAGAATTCAGCCTTCATCTGCTCAGGGTCTACCCAAATACACACTGGGTGATATGATGAAACACGAGAACAAGATTGATGTTCTTCTATTGGACTTCATGTTTGCACTCTTGACTTTACATGGCTAATTTTAACGATACTTCACTAAGTTCTCCTTTTAGATACAAAAAATTACAACAAAAGCTTTAAAATATTATCCCTTTATTCAGTTTTCTGCTAAACTGCATCTTTTAGAAACTTTCATTGTGTATTTTCTAGTGACAAAGCATGTGAGACTAATGAATTCTAACAGCACTTTAATGATGCAGTAAGCCTGTACAGCTAGAAACATTTGCCAAAAGCTGTGGGAATTAAAAAAAAAAAGATTGTGCAACCTAAGATCTCAAATATCAGTATCTTTGTATGTTTAAAGAGAAACAAAGTACGTGCTCCTCACACCATCCTAATCTTTACTGAAATGCAATGTTCAGGGTTATATTTCTTTGATAATTTACACAGTATTTAATAATTTGTCAAAGGGCTATATTTTCAGTAATTTTAAGCAGCATTTTCCTTTTCCTTTCCCAATATTGCTCCTTAAAACTAATTATGAACTATGAGAACTAGAGCTGTAAAAGCTTCTAATCCTTGATCTAATGGGTAAAATTTTGGCTCTGCTGCCTTTAGTGTATCAATCAGGACTAACACGAGCACCGTGACCTCTCAATACCCTTTAGCAGTGGTTTTCAGACTGTGGTTCATGGACTATTTCTAAAGGGTCTGTGGAAGACAACTAAGAAATGTGAGTTTATGGTCAAGTGGATGGAAGTCACTATACAGAGATCTGCAGGGCTGGATACTTTTTAAAGGTAAGCAAGAAAGGTAACTACTTCAAGGCTCCATTTTCATTCCTCTCCTGCACTAGACAGACATCCAAGTTCAGAAGCATTTCAAGCAGTGATGTCTATCACGCGTGATGCACCTCTCCTTGGTCTATGTCAAGAGCACTGGCGGTAGCAGGGCTCTCATGCTTGTCTCCAGTTTCCTCCTTGAAACAAAATCAGAGTGATCAATGTCTTCACTCCAAGTGGGAAGAGGAGAGTGGGTCACTGATAATCTGTGACTTTTGGGTCATCACCATAACCCACCATTCCTGAAGCCAAAGAAAAAATACTATGGGTTGCTCAGCAAAAATGCTGCTTTTCTTCCATTAAAACAAAAATATCATGTATGTTATTCTTCAGTAAAAGAGGTATGAAAGAATCTAACAAACATAAAACTTCTGTAGCTTTTTACCTTTATAATGAAAAAAAAATGCTAAGGGAGACAAATACACTCACCCTTAAATATTTTGGTGTGTCCTTATGTGTTCTACAACACAACTGCTTTCTGTAATTATTTATATAATTATTCTCATGTATCATCAAGCAACTACACGCTGCTCTGATAGGGAGGAGATGCCTTTCATGATTTTGCCCAGCAGATCATTTCTGCAATTGTTTTGGGTCCAGCACAGAACAAGAAGATATTAAATCTTAAATATATATTTTTAGTGAGGGAGTGTAAGCATGTTGTCTCTGCTGTCACTACTCTTCTTCTATGTCCTGGCTCCTTATACTAGTTTAGTCTCTCTTTCCCCTGGTTCACCTCATGAGATTCATGATTCATCGGGCAACAGAAAAGTTTAAATATCACAAAGAAAACAATAATTCTTTACGGATAAAAGCAGAACTGAATGCAAAAGCTATTTCAATATTATAGCAATAATGTAATAAATGTTCAGTTGAAAAGGGTGTGCAATACAAAAGCAAAGTCCTGAGAGAAATGGACAAAATGTAATAGCCCATAAAGCAGAAAAAGATATTAAAATAACTTGCATAACCAAAGTACAAACCCCAGACTACAGTGAGCAGTGAAACTAATATACCACTCCTAGGAGTTACAGGATCATACCAACTTGCACTGCATTTGAAATTGTTCTATGAGCTCACCTTCCTTCTTCCGGATTGAAGACAAAAGAGGACACGCTAAACATCGAATATATTTCGTTAAGCTAGTATGAAGCATGGAAATAAGATCTTAGTAGCTTGTTGCATCCGAGTCCAGCTTGATTAACATCATGCTCAGCGTGAGGCACACGTCATTCAAAAAGCCCACATTTGCGAACCCCCTGTGCTACCCTCGGCCCTCTCAAACTCACAGAAGAGTTTCTGTTCTGTATTCCTGTGTTTCCCACAACTGTGTTTAACCCACTCTACTATTTAAACCCAAACTTAGTTAAAATAACAAAGCTGCATTATGAAAGCATGTTTTTGTTAAACAGATGTTCTTCCTCCCACACCTATTTCATTACAGGCCCTTCTCTCCTACCCTCCTCATCCTGATAGCACTGTTTTTATAGCCAGCTCCCTTTGCTGATTTTAGCCAAGTTTCTAGGACACAATGTTTTAATTTAAACATAGTTCCAGTTCTACAATTTTATTTTGGATGTATTTGATCTATAACCCCCATAGATGCTAATCTATTTCAAAACATTTTCTTAGCCTTTGTTTGTGCAAGAGCTTTCCCACTGCATCCCCCTTCTCTATGCAGGTAGTCTAAGAGCACAGCAGCCCCATGACTCTGCCCCACTTTTTGGCAGACTGCAGCCTATTATCATCATGTGCAAGCTGCACCCTCCTGTAAGCTTGCATTATTGGACACATGCCTGCTATGTGGTGAGGAACTCCAGGACGAAATTGAACACCATAAAAATCAAAGGAGCAACACAACTTCACAGCACCAGCATGGAAAAGTATAGCTGTGCAACAAAATTGAGGATCTTTAACAAACTTGGTTCGCAGGACTCCTTCATACACCTACTCATCTGTAGCATTTTTCAGCATTATGTAGTATACGACTCATCTCACTTAACTGATTTTCAGACATTTGGAGTTATTTCATTCTGAGCCACTCATCTAGATACTCTTTGTGGCCATGAAGACAGCTGACAGCAGGTACATCAGTCTGTGGACGTGTGTGCTTTACGTGTTTTAGACAGACAGCCCAAATGACTACGCTGCTGTTGGCAAGTCAGCACCACAGGTTAAAGTCCAGGAGGTGGCTTACATCCTGAGACCCCTCTTCAGTTTCACTTTTCTGACAATTGAAAATTTGCACAGAATTGGCAGTCTCTTTCTTTTTCTCTCTATCCGTGCAAATTAATTACACTTTCTTGGTAAACATTTTCCTCCACACTCTGCAGAAATCATTCTTACAACTCTGCGCAGCAGCTTGAACCTAATAATAAAAGGGTGCGAGTCCAGCTTTAGCAGCAGCCCACCAGGGACAATGATTAACAATGATACGCCTGATGGCCCTGAGAACAGCGTAATGCAAGTGAGAATAAAGAATGAGCAAACTAAAAAGCACTAATAGGAGGTTCTGTTACAGCTTTTTACTCTCTCTAATTGAATAGAAAGCCCTATATGTTAATTTGAACTCTTGGTTTCTCCATACTTTTTACTCTTAATTATGTCCAAGCCATAGCAGCACTGTAAAACTAATCATGGAGGGTGGATCACAGCACAGTCAGCGTTCAGAGAAAATCATTCCATGATCTCCTTGCCCCTAAAGGGATTTTCCGTCTCATAAAACACAGATTGCTAAATATCTGAAAGAGGAAAATAAATGTTACAGCCCCTACGTATAACAAAATTTCAACAAAATAACTGTAGCCTTAGCAATCAATCCCAGTGCAAAGGGTCCACAAAAGCCAGTCCACAAAAGTCAAAGCCCTGTATTAGATTAATGCTGGTGAAGGGAGTGGTTTCCTGTGCTCTGAAGCAGCCTGCCATCCCTACCGCAGCACAGACTGCCTCAAACTGGAGTAATCTTTCAGGGATGAAGCATGTATGCATTTTTACTAAACAAGCTACATTCTTTTCTGCCTGCTGATGGCTGCTTTCCTCTTTCTCCATGTCAAGGTCTGGCTCTGGAGAACGTTTCACCAGCGGGATTAAGGTGTCTTCAAGGAACCACATCAGCAATGTAATTTGTAAAATTCCCACTTGGGATCTGCAATAAAATGGCTACCAAAAGCAGTCTGGAACGTCAGGCATGTATTCTTTCCTCTTACATTGTCCTGTTCTCTTTCTGTTTTACTCTACTGCTCTGAATTTCCTTTCCTCATTTCAAGTGTTTATGGAATGTACATTTACTCTCTTAGAAAGAGTGCTGACAAAATAGGCACACTGATGGGGAACGTGGCGTGACAAAAAAAAAAATTGCACTATATAGTTTCTCTGCGTTTTGCCTTGCACGATATTTCTAGAACAATTTTTCTTGCTGATCTCCTTTCATCTTCCTGAAGAACCTCAAAGCCTGCTTTGACTTGAGAGTAAAATCTCCCAATGAATGAAAATGCCTGGTATAAATGCACTGCTGCAGAATCTAATTTTTTTTGATCAAATCTTTTTATAAAATTACTTTGGAAAAATCATCAACAGATGGCAAAAGTAGTCCATTCTTTTACCTCTTTGAAAAGATAAATTGTTCGTAGATGATCAGCCAAACTCAGTTCTGATACACATACAACACATACTTGTCTCCTGACTTCAACTGGGATTATGTGGTGTGTAAATTTGTGTACAGCTGACTCAAGGCATCTTAGCTGGTTGTCTATGTGCTAGGAGAAAACGGTACTAGATTTCTAGAAAATGTTTGGAATGGGAAAGTGATATACCATGTTCCAAGTGAGCAGGTATTACAGTCACCTAACATGAAACGGTTTAATTTTAATATGCCTGCCTCTGAATGAGAAACCAGATACAACAATCAGCCTAACAGGCTCCCACTATGTAAGCAGTAACCCATTCATTCATCATGTTAGAAATATATGCAACATACCAGAAACTCCTGCTGGTGTCTTTATGAATTTTCCATTAAAATGAGCAATCACTGCTTCACATTTTTCTGTTGATTCCATCCTAAGGAAAAAAAAAAAGAAAGAATAATTTACATAAATCAAATACCCATCCAGATTCCCACATTTCTGCCTTTTTAAGTATACTTCTTTCTTTTTCTTGCTTCACTTTTGTGGCTTGTTTTCCTGTATGAGAGCAAGAGAGAGAATGTTTTCTAAGAATACAGAGCTTCAGAAAGGTGAAACTGAACTCAGTTAACTTTTTATGCAGTATAATGCCAAAGTTAATGCCAAACTTCATAAATAATACTCTTATTTATTTAGAGATTACATAGAACATGGAGAGCTGTAGTACTTTTGCTGTCTTGAGGAAAGGAGATCAATACACATTCATAACTGAATTCTAAGTGTCCATGATGAATACAACAAATGTTAATGCCATTATTGATAGAGGATACTGAAGTGTCTGTACAGTTTAAGAGTACAAAACTGCAATATAAACATGCCTGACTGCATGAAACAAACTGCCTTTGCAGCTTTTAGTTTATATGCATCATTACAACTAAATGACGTACCTGTCCCTCATGTAATCATCATGACCCTCCAAACAGAACCAATAACATAACAGCTGTGGCTGCTACTGAGAATTTATCCAGCATCCTGAACAGGTTAGTGCACTTCTGTTGTCAAAACTAGCCTTAATGGCCTGGTTGGACTACTGGTGTGGTACTGCTAGACTGGGAGTGGCTCCACAGGTTGCAGCTACATCCTTGCATTGCAACGTAGATGTGTCGGTCCTAACTACCAGCTCGGACTAAATTGGAACAGATGACTGAGACGTGCAAGGAAAACAAAACATATTTTAATAGAAGAATATGTTTTGCAGATGTCTGCAAGATGACGTTTGGGTGTTTAACAGAGATTTTCTTTTAATTTGCTCACCGAGTTCTGTAATGCAGATCCACAAATTATGCCCAATGACCTCAGCAGCAAAGAAGCAGTGCTAGAAGTTAGTAAGTCCTAGCACTTCTGAATTCTGATTGCCTTTCTGCATGGGCTCATGAAATGTAGTCACAGACAACAACCAAAATCATCAAAATGCCCAACTAAACAGTTTTCTTTATGGTTTCAAAACCACCTTCTAGACAATTTACAGAAGTTCTGAATTGTTGGATCTGAATCAAAGAAATCTATTTTTTTCTCATATGAAACAAACAATATAACAGTTTTAAAGTCAAGTCTGGACTTGATAAAATATATTATCCTTTATTAACTTAGTAAAATGCTCCCAAATGCAAGAAATGAAAATCTTTATTTAATGTCTACATGTTTCCTTATGCAATTTTAATATTTATGCAATAATGTTCCAATATCTACCTTGCAGAAAGGAATAAATTTTGAGTATGTATCACAGTAACAACTTATTCTGTAAATTACATATAATGTATGTAGGTGTGTATCTATAAATAAATAAATAATAATAATGGATCTATATCTATAAAACATATCATGCATAATAAAGAACGTACTGATAAAATACTTTAAAACTAATCTTTCCTAATGCTGTCAGTACCAGTAACATTTTGGATACAAACAAGTCTTTTGGACTTCTACATAAAATTTTAAAACTCTTCTGACCATATTAGAATAAAAGCATTTCTAAAATACCACTGTGGATTCAAGGTAGAGTTAGTAAGAAAGTTTAGAGAGAAAAGACTGCATAAATTCATAAAGCCTCCTGAAATATAGCTGGAATGTTACTGGATTTTGCCCTTGGATTCATAATACCAAGAAGTGAATGCTGTATTTAAGCAAGTACCACTTTTTTCAAAATTAGTAAATACAACTTTTGGATACGTATTTTGTATATCATCCAAAATCATGTATGCACATTTTGTATATGATTGTACTGAGTTCATATTCAAACACATGCATATGCTTATATGAAAAATTGCCAAATTAAAAGTATACAAGAAGTATTAGAAACATTTACTGATTTATTTCAAGGGGAAAGGAAAAAAATAGGTAGGAACCACTATTAAATAAAGGAGTATCATCCCACTCTTTCTAATTTTATTCCTTTTTTGTGTCTTCTTGAAAATGGACAGTTTTCCAAGCAAATACATCATTTTGAGGGGGAAAAAAAATCACAGGCCCGTGAAGTACCTATAGCCAACTCACAGGGATACCATTCCCTAAAAATTTTGGTTTCGTCAGGAGATATAATTTCTGCAGTTCCTTTCTGTGCACTAATTTTAGACTTCGCTATTTGTTCAAACAAAGAGCTATTATAGTACTGGCTAAACTTCTGAATTATTGGAATTTGACCATTGGCAGAAATTTCACAACATATTTTTGGGAATCCCAATTCTTTGCTCAAAGCATGCTCCTATTTTTGATAATGGAAAACTCCAATCTAAAGACTCTAAATATGATTGCCATGCTGGGTTTAAGCATGACTTAATCAGAGATAGAAAAATACCAGAAGGATATAGAAAAGGCTTCAATGAAAAGACCCTAGAACAAATTACATACGAACCAAAAAAAAAAAAATGTAGACACACATGAAGAGAATATTTGGGAAGTATCTACTAATTTAGTGAAAATATTTATTCTTGTTGATTTAGGATGCGTAATTGTCTGGGTTGCCAAAAATTTTAAGGTGAGATTTACAGTAAATTAGTATTTTGTTTCCCAAATGACAATTTTAATGAGCCAGAAAATTCAAAGGACTGACATTCAAAGAGTCATGACAAGTGGATTTTCTCAGAGGAAGTAACGAAGAAGAAAGTGGGGTGGGGGGAGGGCTGTGCCTCCTTATGGTCTCTGTCTCGAATTCAGGCCTCAAAAGTCAGAAATGTCACAGCAGAAGTTTCTGTGAAGCCCTGCATAACCCTTGCGACAGGGACAGAGGAGAAAGGAGAAGTAGAAGGAAGAGGAGGAAGTGGTGGAGAGTGAACTCTTATTCTAGATAGTTGTCCAGTAAGAACAACAGATGCAGATTTAACCATATAAGCAAGATGAGACACAGCCATATTTGCTTAAGCATAGGATAAACTAACAAAGCCCAGCTGATATATGTCTAGATATCCCTTTTCTCTAAAAATATGATCATTTTTTACAACCTCTTCCATTTTCCTCCTATTCTGGTCTCTCCAGTTAACAAAGGAAAAATGCAGCCAGCGCTGCTAAGGCACTGAAGTACCTGGCAAAGCCAACACCACGGCTTGTCCCACTTGAGTCACGCAATATCCTCGTAGAGATAACCTGTCCAAACGGTTTAAGCATGTTCTCAAGCTCCTGCTCATCCATTGAAAGCGGCAAATTGGAAATGTATAAGTTAGTTGGATCCTGTTCTTGTTGCTGAAACAGAATTAAAAACAAGTGTTACTGTCCTAGCAATAGGCAAGACATTGTGAATTCAAAATGTAAGAATCATTACATGTAAATACTGCCACGGAGTTTTACTTCTCAGGTGACTTTTCCCTTGGATTAGTAATCTCCATCTTTTGTCACTGTACATAGTATTCCTAAGAGAAGCTCCCCTTCCCCTGATATTATATACTGCAGACAAGGGCAGTTTTTAAAGTGGAGATAAAAGTTGAATTATTGACCAGTTTATTGTATGCATTACAACTTAATGTTTCAGATCTTTTTTGAAAGCAGCAGCAGCAAAAGTAACACAAAGGAAGAAATAAAATGAAATACAACACTGGTGGAAACAGTTAAAAACAAAACAAAACAAAAAGCCAGATGTAAACTAAAGCCAGAAAAGATTAGAATAAGAAAATGAGAATAATATGGGGAAACAATGAGATAATGCATTTAAAAATATATACATTGACAAAATATTACTATAAGAATAGGATGAGGTACACAAAAGTGAGTGGGACACTTGTTCTCTCCCACACACAAACATTTTTGAGTTTTCATCAAACTTTTGCATTATGCATTGAAACAATACAAAAGCGTTTCATTTTTTTTTCTAGAGACAGATAAAATGACAGAGGAGGACAGCCAGCAGATAAGTGATTAGGGCTCATATTAGATATATAAGACAAACGTAGTCACATCAATGCAATTTTGATGACCTTATGGCTATCTACTTTTTGTGATCTATGTACATAGCAAGAAATTCCATCTTAATCAAAGAAACATTTCTGCTGAAATCAATCGTTTCCAGTTTGTCTACAGATTCTCCAGCTGTGGTTAAGGAGGCATCTCTTGCATCTCTCCCATGCTGCTGATTGCTGGCCATGCTCTGTGATGAAATACATTCTTAATCTACACAGATCTATATGATTTGGCCCTTACAGTTGTGTAAAACCTTGATGATGTCATTGTGGCTTCCTGTATAGATGTATCTGCAGCATGTAGAATACTCAGAACTTCTCTGGCATTAGAAATGGTGTGATATGAAAGAAATATAATTTTACTGGCACAGGCCTCAGTGTATTTTCATTCTGTACAATAATGCTAACTTAACAGTACTGTTGGTAACATATTGTATAATTTATTAATTTTCTATTCCAAAATCACGTCTTGGTACTGCTGTTTCCAAGGAAAAAAAAAAAAAAAAAAGGTAAGAAGGCTAAGTCTTGGGCATTTCAAGTAGAGAAATTAGTTCTCACACCCCAAAATAATTAATGTTTAAAAGGCTAATGTTTTGAAGTTTTCTGTAGGTTGTTTCTAAGAAAATTCAGCATCAAAAGAGCTATACAAGGGAAATGTTCCCATTACACCCTCCTGATCTGCACACAATGCTACTGATAAAACTCCAATTTCTAGACACACTGAAATCCCACAAAACTTACAAAACACAAACTTTTCCAAGTGCCTGAGTGTTATCCTAGGCAGTCCCTTTACAGTCCATTACATACGGCATTTAATTAGCATGCATGTTTTTACTTTACCTAATGGGAACAACACCTGCCACCAGTAATAGTGAATCTGTACAGTACACATGTGATTTTGTCATTTAAATTATCTTTGAACACCTGACTTGTCTTTTGGATCAGAAAAATCAGCAGAAAGAGAAGATGAGAAAATAGATTCCCAGGGAACCCATAGTTCACATTAATATTCACTGCTGGGAGTGTTCAACTGTGAGGGAAAAATCTGTGTTACAACAGCTACATTTTTGACATACATTTTAAATTTCCTCAGCTAGGAATGTGAGATGAAGATAACTTTCAAGTTTTTAGAATTTGTTTCTTACTTAGACTGTGTTAGACAATTCTGGGTTATACCTTGATATGTGAAGACTGACTTTCTTCTTTAATGAACGCTATTAACAAAACCTTTCTATAGAAAGTTTTAGCCACAGGCATCACAAAATTGCACTTCTAGCTATAGTGTAATTTCCTGAAACTCAGAATAGTATTTGAAAGGAAAAACTGGGATTTTTAAAACTTTTTATTATAAGCTGTAAAATGTATTGCACACAAGTATCCTAAAACTTCTCTAAATAACCTGAAACAGTATACAGTTTGGAAATCAGATCCTTTGAATATTTTTGCTAATTCTGTTATTCTATATTATCGGAAAGCCTGAATTACATTATAAACTGTTCTCATTAAAAAGCCTAACAATCTTTGGAAGGATGTAAAAATAAATAGCAGATTTTGTTCACGCTAATAAAAATGCAAAATACGTGCTAAAAAAGAAATCTCACATTCAAAAACAAATAATAGAGAAAGAAATTCACTTAACCGCAGAATGTCAGAGCAATGTTTTCTTTGGGTAACTGGGGAGATCCCATTCCCTTTGTCCCAGGCTCCTATTCTGGGCTGTGGGATTACCACACTTCTGCATTATATGAGGTGTATTAAGGATGAGAGGTCACAAGCTTTCCTTGCCACAAAGGACACAAAGCCTACTGCAATTCACTGTACCACATGAAGATCTTCCTCCATACATGCTGGGAAGCTCAGTTCTTGTACCTGTCCGCCTAACCAGAGAGCTTCATGCCATAAATCATGTCACAATGTTGTTAGAAGAAATGAAGGGAATGCTTAACTCTTTGAGAGTATTAGCAATGTCACCACTACCCCAAATTGTAAATCCCTTTGCAACAAAGGGTCGGGGGAAAAAAGGGGGTGGGGGCGGTGTCAGGAAGTCTTTCTAAGGACAGAAAGCATTAGTGATGGAGAAATTTGGCTTGAGTCCCATGAAACAATCCTTATCTTGTATTAGTAACCGATAGGGTCTCTATCAGGTAAGTGCTGAAGGGGTAAGGACTTACTTCTACTTGCTTTACACTTTCTCTATGTCAGTCTATTACAGCCTGAATACTCCCAGGGATTCAGTTATTCTGCTTTTGTCCTCCAGTGGGACATACTGACCACAGCGTAAAAAAAGGGAGTTTGAAAATACTTCCAGGTGAGCCCATAGCTGGTTTAAAAAAAAAAAGCTAACATGGGAAACAAAAGGCAAAAAGAAGTTCAATGGATAGGGCTGTCACAATGAAATTCTGGGATACTAGCTGGAATTTCATTCATCTGTAATTCTCCCAGAACAAAATAGTTAAAATGCCAACAAACACATGCCAAAGTGCACTGAGGTTATAACTACACTGCAGATGCTTCGGCAGTACCCCAAGCCCACAGCTGCCCAAGAGTGGAAGCCATTCAACTGTAGGATCAATCTAACAGGATAAATTCATTTAACTCACTGCTTCGTTTTGCAGAAAAAAAAAAAAAAAAAAAAAGACTGCCATCGGTAGTCAGAATAGCTCGTTTACAAAATGAGGATAATACGGTTGGGGTAGATGTAGAGGAAGACCAAACTCCTTTCTAGAGCATATTGGGAATTTTATGCAGTTTGGTAGTAGAAAAATTACACCTATTAGCATGCAAAACACCCTTTGCCCCCCCCAATCTCAGTTATTCATGTCATCATGCAGCTTCTGTCTTCTCCACAAGAGCAAGTCTTAAAACAGCTATCTGGGTAAGTGTGAGGAGATTGTAAGAAGCAAGTCATTTCCTTTCCCATAGAACACACTGCATTTCCAAGCTGACTTCCAAACGGCAACCACAACCAGAACTCCACATCCATCTTTATCCTGTCTTACACAAAAGGCACTGTACAAACAGATGTTTGCTTTTATATAAGGATTTGGCAAGGAAAATGGTTAAACAGTTAAAAATTCAGGAAGTTTTGAGAGAGACAAACATTTTAACTTGTCCCTCTGTCTCTCCCTGGCAAACAGCAGTTTAATACATTAAGTTCTCTGATTTCCTTCCTTACTGAAACCCATCCCACCATAACACGGTTCACACAGTTATTACAGTTCTGTTTAAGAAGGGAAAATTAACTCCGTTGATATACAAGTTTCTAACCTCTGTTCTGCAATTCAGCAAAGAAGTGCAACAGGCAAAAACATCTGCAAACAGAACCATCCTGCTCAAACCTTGCCTATAGACTGTAATCATTCTAAGTGCTTTCAAAGGTAGATTTTTCTGTGGTTGAAATACCTGAAAACACATCATCTGCTTTCACCTTAGGGATTTCAAATCTCACGAAATTAGTTGTACAATATTATGAGAATGATCAAAAAGAATTACTGAAGTCAGTGGAGAGATTCCTACTTAGGTATCAAGCCAAAATTACAATATAAATCACTGAACCATTTGAATTTCTTTTTTTTTTTCTATCTAAATGATTTAGGAAAACTGCTTGAGAGTCTTCATATCTCATGTAGGGTCTCCTCAGTTAACACAACGTTCAGCAGGTTGTTGGGAGTTGGACTCGATGATCCTCGTGGGTCCCTTCTAACTCGGGTTATTCTATGATTCTAGGACATGAAAGACACTGAAAGCACGCAGCACTCTGCAGATCATGAGCAATGTCAGGGAATTTGTGGGCTACCATAAGAATGCACATTACTGAGGAAACTAGGAAGTCTTATTTTTAGCAATTCATGTCAGCAAGTTTCTATTAGTCTTTTCTCAAACACCTTTAGTTGTGTGTCCAGGACTTCTCTAGCAGGGCACAAAAAACCAAACTTGCAGAACAGTGCACCTTCAGTTCAATGCACTTCTTATTCCCAAACAACACTTAGACTAACTTAATAAGCTGACTACAAGATTAAGTATTTCTCTGGAATAAGAGAATAGAAATGGTCAACCTTTATCGTTCATTTCTGTAGAAAAGTGGTGATCAAGAGTCCTACATAACGTGAAAGGCTCTACCATCATCTGAAATAAATTAACAAAAACCTCCCTGTGCGTGTGGAACCGTTCCTAAATTGCAAGCAAGAAACTTGGCAAAATGATAAGACATCTGTTTTCTCTTGCTCTGTGTAAGGTCACAGTTAACAGATAGCCATTCAGAAACATGTGACTAGTCACTGCTCACAGCATGGAAGATCCTCTGGCTGATAGGGAAGGGATTAAATGCTTGTCTGCCTACATATAGAAACTACTTTAAATTTTACAGTTGGCCTGTGTCTCACCAAAATATGTCTGTTTTAGCCACAGTTTTAATACTGTCTGACCACAGACTGTTAACAAGACAATTCAGTGGAAAAATCACTACCATAATCTTGACTTGTTATCCAGAATTCCACAAACATTGTATATGATTAATAAGCTAAGTATTTTAATTCATTTTCACAAGCACATCTGTATTATAAATCAGAACTGTCTGAAAAGTAATGTTTAACTACAATAAGCACTGTGTTCAAGTTTGCAATCAATCACTGCAGCCACATATTCCTTTTTTATTCCTTGCGCCCTTTGCTCCAAGGGCACTGAAGGTGCACCCTGGTAGTGCTGGATATTGCTCACGGATGCCATCATTTTCAGCAGAGAGCTGAATGAGCCCACCAAAACTCCTAACAGGGCACTCGACCCTGGTCAGAACAACACACAGCACTACTTCGCAACTGCGCTAAGACTTTTGTGGGCTGATGCTGCGTACTCAACGGAAGCAGCTGTTAACTGGCTTATTTAATGCAAATGCAATTCCTTAAGTGATGGTCATTTAGGCTTCAGGTAAGCAAAATTTGGCTTTCTTTCAATTTACCGTAAAATGACTTGTAAGAACATGGTTCTGCAGTAATGCCCACTATATTTAAAACAACTACCCTCTATTTTTTTATTATAGCTAACTGAAATTAAAGTACCCAAATGGAGGGAAACTGATTATGCTTACCTAAGACAGTCTATTACCATAGGACTTAATACTATTGCCTAAAGAAGGCACTACAAACTAGGTAAAAAGAAAACTCCTCTTAAAAGAGAGTTTCTAAAAACTGCTGTAGAAATCTGCTCCTGTTTGCCTGTCATCTGTTCTTTGGCATTCAGAAACCCAGATGCAGAATAAAAACTACTGCAATATGCCTACCTTCTCTAGTTAGATTAAGTGCACATGCTACCATGGTAACCTAAACTTATTTTCTTACTTTACTCTGTAGGAATGAAAACTGATTTAATTCTCCAGAAGGTTGCCACAGGGAAGACAAGTACAAAAAGCAATACGTTATTAAAAGTCATAAAAGTTAGCTGTTTCTCATTCTTGTAACTCAAAACCATGTTCTTCATCAGCGACGTGAAAGAAGACTACCCTTAATGCATTGTTTTTAATAGTCATGGAGCAGCCTTGACTTCTGTTGTAAAGACAGAAGACAAGTGGCTAAGCAGACCTTTTCCTCCCAAAAAACATACCTGCTGTGTAATTCACACTCTTTTTACAGTGTTACAGATCATCTTTTCCAAACATGTTTGGAAAAAAAGTCATCTATAGTAAGTTTAGAACGTAAAAATTGGACTTCACTGGAAATAAAAATACAGCTACCAACCTGTGGGGAGTGCTCCACTGTTCTGCCTTTCTAACCATTTGCAAAGAATATAAAGATGACAAGTTTATTCCTCTCTGGGTTCTGGTGCATCAACATGATCTAAAAGGGCTAACATTTATAAGAAACTAAAAAGCACCCCCACATTTAAGAGAGAGTTTCGTGTTGCTTTGAGGGTCAAGAGACTGCTCCAGAAAATGGAAACAGTTACCTCGTGACTGCTGAACAGTCAGAGTATGCTTTAAAACTTATTTTGCACTGTTATCATGGGCATCCTTCTGACACAACAAGTCTGAAGGCGGCCCTAATGTTTTGCACATGCCTGAAATACAGGAAAACATTCAGTGATTTGTTAATGCAAGATCAAATGCAATACGCATGAGTATACTTTATTGCTTCAATGCTTCAGTAAGTATGTGAAGATTTTAAGGAAGTGAAGACTTTAAGGAAGAAAATATAAAATTATGAATCTGAAGAGCTAAGTCCTAAAAATACGTGACTGTGGGGGAACCTTTCAACGGATAAACAATGAGTCTTCCCCCAAAAATGCACATTAGTAGATGGAACAACATTCCTTGGCTCAAATTAACAAATTTCATTGTCCACAGAAATCCTCCAAGCCCATGGACTACTTTCATGGGTTCTGTTGTAAGTTCACATTTACCAAAAATAAGTTTGTGTTTCTGTAGGAAAAAAAATAGGAAAACACAAACTGGAAAAGACTGAATCTCACTCAAGAGCTTGGCGTTAGCCAGGCTGCAAGCACAATCATACTTCTCATGGCTTAAGTTTGCTAGACAGAAAGATGACGAATTATTTTTTGTTTTGTTTTGTTTTTATAAACCTTTCTTATTCAGTAGTTCATTTTTACCTTTTATATTTACATACTGGTTTACATCAGGAAGAATTAGAATTGATTCTAATTTTCCTGTTAAAAAGGTCACTTGTCCAACCATCTGAAACACAGTTACTTCTGGAGCACCAAGCTAAACACAGTCAAATACCATTCAATGAGAGAAAATCTCTTTAACATTGACTTCAAATGCCTTATGTTAAGTTCAAGGTTAAAAACTTACGAGGGTTTGAGATACTCATATCTCCGTAACTTTCAGACCTTGCTGTCTGATTCTTTCTTTTTTTTTTTTTTTTTTTTTTTTTTAAAAATCTTCATTCAAAATGCCAATGTACAGTAGATTTTCTGCATGCACCTACCTTCCTATACAAAGCCATTTGCTATCTGCTCTGAACAGCACAGAATTCTACACTTATCTCACTATTTTTGCTTTTGGGTTGGTGTGGGAAGAGGAGAGAGAAATTTCTCAGATAATAAAAATTCACCCTGATAGCAACCATAACTTTTCTAACACAGATCGGTAGTGCTTATGATATTGTCTGTGCTGTTCATACAGAAACATCTATTTGGTGGAGGTTTATTTTATTTAGGAAAAAATGTAAGGTACAATGAAATCTTAATTGACTAAACCCTACAAAAGTAACATTTCAGATATATCCTAGGTTACGTATTGTTATTGTCTCCCCTCCCAAAATTAAAACGACCTGGAATTCAGTCAAAGGTTTCTATGCATCCTCACTCATTTTCAAAACAGGATTTGTTATTTTAATGGTCTTGTTTTAAAATACTATTTCGACAAAATTCTCTTTTAAGCAGTATTATATTCCTCGAGTCAGCATGTGCCCAAACGCCACATCCCCTGAAAGCTACAGTATTCAAACAACTATAAAGACATTTAAAAAGAAATCTTTTTCCTTTGCCATTCCTTAATAACAGGGGACTGCTGAACAAATCTTAGATCCCATTTTTCATAATTTCATGAAAGTAGAGAGGTACTCAGCAGCCCAGCTTTAATAAAAGATCAAAACTAACTACGAAAATGGTAAGAGCTGTTCAATACTACTCCTAATCTTATCTAAGAATGCACAGCTATGCACAATCTGAATTTTTGAACATTATTATTGGTTTCTTATTGAAGTGTTCCTCGAGGAGCGAGGACAATAAACTGATAAAAGAAATGTCAAGAAGAAATTAAAATGAACCAAAATAAAAATTAGACTCTCAGCCAGTTACTAACTAGCTTAGAAATAACTGTACTCTTGCAAGGCATGCATCTGCTCTTTCTGTACATCATCTCTAGTGTAAAGAGATAAGCTGTTCGTTTGGAACTGTGTCGTGAAACAAACTGGCTGCCACCACAGCTCACATCATCTCCTCATCCCCTTCCACAGCCACTGGTGCACACTGGAAAAGAAAACTGAATGCTGAAAATACACCAATGGAAATGAGCAAAGGGGGTATTACTCATCACCCCCATTTTAATTTACAGTCAAAAAGCTACTCCCATCCCCCTGGCACTGCAGTAACCGTCTTTTATAAGCTCTCAGAAGAATTATCTGACCAACAGGAATTGTCAGAGGCATTTCCATTTCAGCTGTCACCAGAAGATGCTATTAACCAGCACACAGCAAAAAAAATAAAAAATAAAATTCTCAAGTTGCTCGAGTCTAATTGTCTTAGTAAAGTTTTCCAAATCCAGATCTCTGAAAAAGCAGAATAATTGAAGACATAGCATTTCTTAAGCAATGGTCTAACACTTGGTTCCTTAACTGACACTATCATTGTGACATCTCCCAGGACGTGGCCACTTCTCCAAAAACAATGACCCCCACTGGGACAGATCTCACAGGATGTGACTCGAAGCTATGTCTCAGGCCCCAAATTCTCCAAGTCTGCTCAGCAATAGCTGAAACATAGCAAATGAGACTATACTTTTCTGGAGTCAGATCAGCTTGGAAGCAGACAGCTGAGTACAGCACGCATTTACCCAGTGCACAGAAAAAAGCTCAGTCGTTATTTGAAATTATCTCTACAAAACAAACAACTGAAGTTTTAGTAAGTATAATCTAGACTGTTTCTACCAAACTACAATTTGTAGATGACCTTCCATGGTTGAGTAATTTTTAATTCATCTATATATAGCTACAGTATGATGCTGCAAAAAGGGGTTTATGGCAGTCAGACTCAGAACAAGGCCTCAACAGTAAATTTTTTTCCTTCTGCTTCATCTGCAATCCAGCAGGAAGTTGTGAAGACTTAGGAGAGATGCTACTGACAGCCATGAGCACCGTGTGGGGATGCTTTCCCAAATGCAGCCAACAGGCACTTCTCTTTGTTACTCAGGCAGTTGCCCTGGTCAGTGAGGAAATCCATTGGGCAGACAGTTGACAAGTTGTTGTCCTTTCTGTGTGACATTCAGGCACGTGCCAGATTAAACAGTTCCACTGCTGTACAATCACTTTAAAGTACTAGCGGTAACACGTTAAAGGAAAATGTAAAATACACAAATCCAAGCAAACTTTATACAGTTTCATGCATGTCAAGAGTCTGATTTGCTAATCTTGTCAAAAGAACTAGAAGTGACTGGCGATCCTCAGTTTGGAGCATCCCAGTGGGAATATGATTTTTCAGACAAAAGTCACTGCTACCCTCCCCGTCCCAATTCAATGGCTCAAAATAAAAAGACGAAAATCAAAGCACTCAAACTCTGTCACTTGTGACTGTTTGCTGTCACTATTGATTGTTGTTGTTGTTTTGTGGGTTTTGTTGGGTTTTCTTTTGAAAATAATTCAAACACTTACCGTGTTAAGAAGCAGAATAACAAGTTTCACTGTAATGCAAACTTCATAGTTATAGATTTCCCACGGGTCAGCAGGCTTGACAGACTCAAAGTGTCAGAAAATCAATCAAAACTGTCAAGTAGTATGGTGTACATTTTTTCATTAATGCTAACAGAAAGAAACATTACCAATATTGCAACTAACTGGCAGAGGAAATGGTTCAAAAAATATATACTAAGGGAAAAGCTAAGAAACTATTCATTTGATTACTATAGTGAATTATTAGAGCTTCTCCATCTAGTCAGTTCAAGAAGACAATTAAATCACCTAAAATTCTTTATTAGCAAAATGAATTTACTTGACTTGTATTCTGCTTTCTCCCCTCCTACCTAGATAAATCTTTAAGATGGCAGAGAGAAGCTTTGAAAAATCTGGTGTATATTTCAAAGTTTAATTAATCTAAAGATTAATTAAAAGGTCTTTATTAAACATTCATAAATATTATAAAAAGAAAAAAGTCCAGTGTTTTCCAGTAAGCATGTATGTTTGTATCATGGCTGTAATGAAACATGCATTAAGTATGAAACATGTGGTTTCCATTATGTTGCCCTGAAACCTATCCAAAGACTTTTTATGTTGTTAGCTTAACTGTTCTCCTCAACTGAGAAGCTGTGGAAAATATCTCATCTGAAAACAATCTGTACCTAATGGATAACTATAAAAGATTTGCTAGATCTGCTGCAGACTATTTTATAAAAAAACATCCGAGTTTACTGTTTAATTACTGGAATATTTTTATTTAATTAGAATATAATTTTCAAACTAACAAGAATTTACTTTAAGAGGTAACACAAATTATATGAACAGATTATGTTGGAAATATTTTCTTAAATAAATTTGTAGTGGTGTCTATGCCATTCTATTGGAAACCGGCCATCTGACGTAGCGCATGACAGAACCATTATTAGTATGTCATTTCCCTGATTTTATAGATTTACAAAACTTACATTGTGGTGAAAGAGCTCTGCTCTGAAGATCATGTTAACTAATAACCCAATTCAGAGGTAAGGATCAGTAAAAATGGTAGAAAAAGAAGAAAGATCGTATTTCTTTATTTTTAAATGCTTGGGTTTGTCCTGATGCAGAAATCGGTTGTCAAAGATTTGGATGGGAATTTCAAGAAACAGATCATGAATGCTCAGATTTAAATTTTACTTCTGTTAACACAAAGTATATTAGAAATGCTGAAGACAAAGCCACAGGATTAAATTTTGCTGTTATGCCTAAAAATTCATTCCCAAATTGCAAGGCTGTTAACCTCGGGACAATTGGACAACGTATATAAACTCTTACACCTCTATGCTGTAAACTGTTGAAGCTACTGACTTGATCCAGAAATTAACACGATAAAATTAACCCAATAAGCCTTCTATAGTTCTTAAAAATTATTGCTAATATTTCTTTTGATGAAAAGCCAATGGAAAAACAGTATCATGAATGAAGTACGAAATCCAACCAGATCTGTTTGGAGATTTGACCACACTATTCTTTATTTCATGAGTTCAGCAGATTCATGATATGCCATTTTGTTACCTTAATATGCCACGTGGTTTGAGGCCTGCACTCTCTGTGATGGTCCTGCAACTTGAGAATGCACATGGCCAATGCTCTGCTACCATACAAGCTTGTTCATCTTCACAACCCACTACAAGAATTAGCCAGTTATTTTAACTCACCTTTGCCATCTGTGCTTGGACTCCACTAGCCTTGAGAGCAGAAACTGCCTTCTGAGCAGCTGCTGGGCTGTCAAAATCAACAAAGCCATAACCTGAAGTACAAAAGAAATTTAATCAACCAGATAGCAACCAGCTTATAATCAAATAGTTCATATGCTACAAGCATGGTTTCTTAATACACTCTTCTTGTTGGTAAAAAGGGCCAACATGAACTCCAGATTTCTTCATGGAGTCCCCAGAAAAACCACCTACCAAAGTCCTTTGACCTTGTGATGATGGGGACTTATCCTAGTATAAAGAATCAATTTCCATGCCCATTCATTATCAGGATTTTGTCAAAATTTCTATGCAAACAGTATAGTGCTCTGCTTTGTGTTATCTGTTAAAAATCCAGGAAGAACAAATGTCCCATCATAAATTTATTTCATAGAGCCAGAGCCAACTGAGTAAAGCATAATCTGCTAATTTCTCTGAACTAAATTCTTAGTGTGATTTAAGTAGGTGACCAATAAGGCTGTAAATTCCAGGTCATTTACTCAGAACTGGGAGAGCAGTTTAGTTTAAAAGACGCATATCTAGTGCACCATAACCCAATTTCTGGTGAACTGATTAACTAGTTACTTCATTGTATACATATAAAAGACAATTAAACTAGAAAGTGAGTGAAAATCCAGCTTCAGCAAATCAAATAAGTTTTTCCTATTGTTGTTACTGAAACCAGAATGTAAAAAAGTCTATTTTTTCTGTCATATAATGCAATCTTTAAATGTTAATGTAAAACCAAAGTTAATTATAACAATTCCCATATATACAAAACTCCTTTTTTTCTTCTTATTCTGAAGAGAAATATACAGCTAATAGCTTCCAGTACATTTGAACAGCAACACGCCCCAGCCTGTGCAGACACTGACCTTCCAGGCTGGGATTTTTAATGGCACCTGGGAGCTAAAGGCTCAAGTTTCACCAGAAGTTGATCAGAGTTTGGAATCTACTTCCTATAGCTGCTTCTCTTACTGCAAGCCTCATTCTGTATTTTTTAGCCCCTTTCCTTCTCACCAGTGAACAGCCTCAAATATTAAAGAAATCCCTCTCCAATGCCTAAATTGGGATAAAAACACAAACCCAGTGAACACAATTCTAAAGGACTAGAAAACTTTTTTTTTTATTTCTTCAGAAGGTAACTATTACCTTATAATACGTCTATACGGAGGACAAAAAGGTTGTGCAAAGCTATAACTGAACCAGCTCTAAAGTCTTCAACTCAGAAAAAACAACCAGAGCAGCCTTGTACATCAGTGCAAGCTTATTTAACCTGCCAAGAAACTGAAGAAAGCAGCATATTGTTCTGTGTAACATGTGGTGTTGTGGACTGTTAAATCTTGACGTGAAACAGAGTGAATTAGTTCCCATCAAGTTTTGTGCTGCCAAAGCAAAACGAGGTTTCCGTACCCACACTAGCACAGGTTATCACCACCACGACGCTGTAGGGTGCAAAATAGATGAAGCTACATTCTGATACCAAGCATGCCATCAAAGCTGGCTTTGCCATCTTTTTGATGAAATGTAAACTCAATTGCTCATTGCTCCAGTTAGTTTAAATCCCATGGTATGCTTTTTTGGCAAGAGCCAGAGATGCTGTCAATGTTTTGGTTAAATTCCAGTTAGATATCTGCATTCTGCCTACTTATGTTCCCACTGTAACTTCAAAGACATGCAACTGGAGCCTCAAGTTGCTGAATATTGTCACAATAGACTGTTAGTTACTGCTTCACACTAAGATTTAAAATCTGTATTGGAAAAGTCAGATCAAACCTCTTAAACGTTAATGTAAGAATTTCTGTGCTTAAATCTTTGAACAGTCAGGATCATAAGCAGTATTGCTGACAGAGCTCCTGAAGTCTTCAGGAACTGGAGAAATGGACAGAGTAAATCAGTGAAGTGCTGTCATCAGTACTAATGAATTGAAATAATCGAAAAAGGCATCCGCTATTTCCTAGTCACAATGTATGCAGATGACATCTGCATATAAGCTGGGGAAAAAAATCTAGAAATTTCAGTTTCTGCACTGTCAGCACCCCTTTAATTGCTTAAGATCGGGAGCTAGGGAGCTATGCTGCCGTGCTGCTTCCGTTTTTCTGCACAAAAAACGAGACTTGATTAATGATAAACTCTCCTCTCTTGCCTCTGCCCATCAGTTTTATGCTCATTAACATTGCTAGATTAGCTGACTCAATTCTTCGCTTTCCTTAGAAATTACCTTTTTTATTATTATTATTTTTTTTACAATTAAGAAACCAGAAAAGTCTGAAATCTGATACTTCAGTGTCTGCTGTCACACCTTCTCCCACCACGCACATTGCTGGGATATGAGATTACATCTCACTGTAAGTGCATGGAGCGCTGTACATCAGTGAACTGACATATCCAGTTTATCTAAAGAAGTTTTTATATTTTTCTTCTGGTTGCAATTACTGTAGTGAAAATGAACTCCCTCTTTGCTCCCAATACATTGAATAGCACATAACCGAACACAACTGGCATTGGAACATGAAATTAAGTGCTCCTTTAAACTGTTCTAATTAGCAGAGCTAATTTCCACAATATATAATTTTTTCAGAGCTTAGTACAGTCGGATGGTCTGCTGCAAGATTCCCTAGTTTCTCCAGGCAAAAGGAGAAAAACTGCTTTTAACTTCATTTTTGTGTCTCAAATAGAGGCTAACTGCCAGACAACAGTGTGCGTGTTGGCTTTGCTTGGGTTTGGCTGCACCACTGACACAGGCTGTCTGCCAGCTCTACTGGAAACAAATGTATTGAAAACACTGACCATGGGCAAGAACGAGACTAACTTACATGTCAAAATGGGGAGAAAAAAATTAAAAGCCTTTAAAATACAACATTAGTTTATTTTATAAACTCAATTAATTAGTTAATAAATAGTCAATTTTATAAAATCAATCAATTAATCAGGTGAACGCAATATAAAAGCAAACATACCTTTGCACTTGTTTGTTGTCTTATCCAAAATTGCCTTCGTGGATACGATTTTCCCATACCTAGAATGTATGATACATATGTAATGAAACAAGAAGAAAAAAACATCCTATTACAACAGATACCCAACAGATGTTGTTTTTATTCTGTTATCCTCTACTTTCAACAAGTTGTAATAATACGTAGACTGTATAATGGAAGATATAATGTAGATAGATGTAACAAAAATTATCAAGAATTTCAGGCGTGATCATGCTCTACTCTCTCCCTGTGTTCCCAGTAGCACAGCAGAACCACCAAACAAGAAAGTGTTTTACTCAAAAAAAAAAAAAAAAATATATAAATATATATATATATATATATATATATAACAATATAGGTAAACAATATAGGTAAAATCATGATAAGCTTGGACTCTCCCTGTCAGCATGTGCACCAGATAAAGCAGACAAGAAACTGTCTCATCAGTGCTAGGTTTGATAACACAGTACAAAATAAAATAGTAATGATGAAAACCTCTATTATGGGTAGGTAACATCTAAATCAGGTTTATGAAAGCTGATCAACAAAGCTGATGAAGAATTTTCTGTATCGTTAAAATGGAAAATTGAAATGTAATCAATTTCAACTAAGCGAAACATCCCTCAGGAAATTTTCTATTTTGTTTTTTAAAAGCACCCTCCCCTTTTTCTTTTCTTTTTTTTTTTTTTTTTTTTTGAGTAGACTTTAAGTTGAACTTGATACTGTTGTTGAAAATTTGCACCTTTCTTTGGAAATTGAATACAAAAGTATTTTGATACAAAGGATGCAACTCCCCCAGCACAGAGACGGCCGCTACAGAACAAAGCAGCAGCAGAATCAGAAACCAGCACAGGTTCACAGGTTTCTTACCCCAACGTCCTTTGTTCACTTTTGAACTACGTTTGGCACAACATCATTACTATGCAAGAGAGAAACTATGCAACATGAGTTTGATTTTACATGAGAAAATAAGGTAACATCAATAGGTATACATAAGCACTGTGTCCCAAGAGGTTCTCTATCATTGTACAAGAACTGAAAATGAAAAGTATTAGAAACGTTATCAGCACAAAAAAGTGGAATTTGGGGAAGAATGAAGTTTTGCCAGCTCACTTGCTAAATATAACATCCGAGTGGCAGTTACGGAGTAGCATTTCAAAAAGATATTACTTCAAAAGATGACTAACTCAATTTCAGCAGAAGCTGTATTAGTCTTAAAAGTTCTTAAAAAGATATAAGAAGCCTAATACATCAAGTTAGGCTTTCAAGTTAGGTTAGTTAGTCAGGCCTACTTAAGAGTACTCAAATCGCTGTTTAATTGTAAAATGTTAGTTATTTAAGGGTGAAACCTATCTATAAAGTGCTTTCTTCCTAAAGAACATTTAAATACATTTTCCACTGTATTTATCAATTTTCACAACCACTTTCAGCTTTGCTCCCTTATTGTATTTAGAACTGTGAACATCTGCATTGACATAAAATTGAACTATCCATCTATAGCCTAAAAACGTATGCGTGTCTATGAAAGTACGTGTATACTTCCATGCTAGAAGTGGTAGTAGAGCAACAGAAATTTTGCCTAATAGTTGTAGCATATACTTCCTTATTAGCGGCAGTTATTTTCCAATTGAGTCATTCCACAGAGAAAGCTTTATACCCTCTAAGTTCAAATTTCTGAACTTTCTCCGGAATTTTCCTGCAGGCACAGAGTAAATGTACATGTTGTAAATACAAGAGAGACAACCTGCTCAGGAGCATGGCTCTTCAAGATCCACTAAACTCTTGTCCCATCACTTGCACCCAGCACTTGACGGCCAGCATTCTCCATACCCCACCAGCTTTCCTATCCTTCTTGAAGTGAAAAGCTACATAAACTTTTTTTTTCTTTTGAAGAAAAAAAAAAAAAAAAAAAAAAAAAAAAAAAAGATGATCTTGTCCCTGCTACTGTTTCATGTCTTGCAAGTACTTCACCAGGTACCGATGTAGAAAAACAACATAGGTGTAACCCTCAGTCAGTTTGGTCGCTGAGGGGAGCTGGGGGCTGCCAATAGATTGTACTGGCCCAGATGCTGATGCACATCAGCCAGCAGCACCTGAACATGTGCCTGCATGTATCCTCCTTACAACCACCCCACGGACCGCCTCCCAGTGTGGAAAGCTGCTGGTGATTTAAAACACTGTCCTAGATAGCACGGCTCCTGCAAAGAACCAGCTGCTGTGGAAGACGGCCAAGTAACATCAGCAGTGAGTCTAGGAACGAATCAGAGAATCAGTTTAACAATAGCAGCTATCGCCAGGGTTTCTCCTACAGTTTTCCCTGTAAATACTGCTCCCAAGTGATAGCTCTCCAGTTGCCATGAAGTACAGAAATGCAGTTTGCCCCACTTCAGTCTGACCAGCGGGTACAAACTCCTCCTTGCTCCCACCATGTGGTCTGGTATTAGGGGAAATTACTCCTTACAGTTCCTCATTAAGTACTTCCTTCAAAGGATGACTGTCATGAAAATCTACTTCCTTCCTCCTGAATTCTGCAGCCCTAATACTACTGCTACCACAGGCTCCTGCACTCAACTGCTCGTTTGAATTGAGATCTACCAGAAGTCAATGATCTAAACTAATACATGTCGGTGGGCAAGTGGTGCAAACTTACAAAAAGGAATATAGCAAGCAAGAGAAAAGTGATATTCCAAAGGTGTCTGTGATGTTAGGTTTTGCCTGTAGATCACCATTCCCCACGAAGCTCAAGCACATCTACCTGACTTTGGCACTGCTGATGCTACCGCCCTGCTGCTCCAAAGCATTACAGCATGCTTGATAAGACTTGTACCAAAGGCAGGGCACATCTCTCTGGGTTGGCAGAATCACTTTTATGATGATAGGTGATTGCTCATTCCCTTTCCTCTAAAGCAATTAAAAGCAAACGTTTTTCTTAATTTGGTGCCAATCTTGAGAAAACTGCTAATCTTGCTAATAACAAGCAACTAGCTATTACTTAATAAGTAGGTTGTTGTTTTTTTTTTTCCTCCCAAAATAACATTGAATAAATTCAGTGAAAGGGTAAAGCCACATATTCAACAGCAAAAAAAAATGTTGGTAGTCATACTAACACTTTCTCTCCTTAGTCTGACTTATCTTTGGAGATGGAAAGATGTTTTGAGCTTTGCAGTTCTTTTCTGTTTCATTGGTACAGCACTTGTACTAGCATCTAATAATATACTAAGAAAGAAGGGGCTTCGGTAATAGACAGGTAAATAATTGCCAGGGTGGATTCATTATGGCATTAAAGGAAGTACGTTCAGTAACAGGCTATGTACCAGTGTACCTTTACAGTACAGAACATCAAGACAGCATATATTTGGATAGAACATTAAGAAGAGGCCAAGTTAGGGAGGTTTCTCCCTAACTATCAGTATTGCTACTGATAGCGGAAGGGTAACTCTGCCAACCCATAATTCCTTCAGATCTACTGCCAAGCAATGTGAACGTCAAAATACAGCAATATAGCTTTGTTTTAGATACTTTTGAAGTGTAAAGCTTGAAACAAAAAACTCAACACAAACTTTTTAAAAATCACATTGTTCAGTAACGTGATGAAATCCAGTACAAATAACTGCACACAAATCTATTACAAATAGCTACAAATACATTATAGACATTTAAAACATCTTTGAAGCATAATTTTGCCAACCTCCATGATGGAGGTGATGAAAGAAAAGGGTCTTTAAACTCTGTATGCTGATCAAACTGAACTAGTGTTTATTTTTTCCCCTTTGTACATCTGCTAGTATAATGAACATACTTGCAAATGTGCGGGTGATAAGGTGCCATCATGAGCATGGCAAAGAATGGGGAATGAAGTAGGTTGAAGGCTCAGCCACAAGTGCTATTTTGAGTGTTGAAAGAACTTATCTGTGTGTGTATTAGGGGAGGTACAATAAGAACAGGCAGTGAGAGGCTTGATAGGGGTTGTCTGGAATGTACCGTTTAAGTCTTTGTCTACAGCTTAACCTCATTCCACCAAGCTCAGTACTGCCCTTGGCAGTATTTTCCAACTGTCTTTCAGCTTGTGCAGTTAAGGGTTTTCTACCACCTGGCTTTGACTTGGACCCTAATGTCTGCAAAAGAACCTCTGCTGGAAAGTCTTTTAGAGCTGCCCAGCTCCTCCATCCTGAAGTGCGCAGAACTTTGTGCTGAAGATTGACGGTAATCTCTCTTTGCTGAAGCCAAGTCCAGCTGTAAAAAAGAGCATTCCTAGAG
Organism: Nettapus auritus; assembly: GCA_011076525.1. Taxonomy (NCBI): domain Eukaryota; kingdom Metazoa; phylum Chordata; class Aves; order Anseriformes; family Anatidae; genus Nettapus; species Nettapus auritus. The sequence continues at coordinate 22,612,646 of CM021771.1, read as the reverse complement.
ATCCTGCTGTTATCCCTTGCATTACTATAGTATTTACTACAAGAACACCTATGCTATGCAGAAACAATGCAGCATATTGTCTGTGTTTATTCTAAATTATATTTTTAATCTTAGCATCTTATCACTGCCCTTTGTGGAATGCTCTTTATTTTTAAGAGCCAGAATCATGAGGTAAAGCCAGGCATGGATTTCATAACATGTAAGTGGCTCTGAGTACATGAACTCACTATAAGGTGGAACTGTGAAAGGAGAGAGAACCTGGCTAAGCACAAAAATTCCAGTAAGGAGCCAATGTCCTCACTGGTTGGACCCAAAGACAAGAGAGAACATAAACAGTGTGATCCAGCCAGAAGGGCCATACAGGAGAGCAGATCAATTAATCCTGCTATGCATTGCAGTTGCTGCATGCATCTGCATCAAAATAAACCTTACTTTAGACTAGAGTGAACAAATAGAACAAACTGGGTAAAAAGAATGGGAGAAACATTTACAAAGTAATTGCTGTGTATTAATTGTAATACTGAAAAGAAGATGCTGGTGGGGATGTTTAGACTATAAAAGAGTTTTTTAAAAAAACAAACAACTGTCTTCAAACATGGCCTGAATTAGTGTACAACATGGTCCATGTGCACCTTGCAAGCACTCAAGAAGTGGAAAATTTTTGCTTGACAGGGAATATTGCTCTTCTATATGACCCCAAATAAATGCACGTAACAATTACCGATTTCTCTGAATCACTGAACTTTTAAACTAGCATCCTCAGCTCCCCAAACCCAAAGCATTCTAATTTTCCCAACTCAGCAACTCAAAAAAAAAAACTTATGTGTAACTAAGGATTGTAATAGCCACGTCTACATCACAGTCTGTACCATACTTGTAGTCTATATGGAAGCCCAACCAGTTCATCTTGACCGAGACCCGAAGAGAGAGAAACCTGAGCAGTCTGTGGGAAGGCTTCACCTATGCTACATTTCTCAGTCTCTCTGCTCCTTTTGCACCAGGTGGTATCAAGAAAACGAATTTCCTGTAACTGAGAAAAGAGTCTAAGGAGTTTCCAGCAAGAGTTGACTTGGTGCAGCTGGCTCCCATACCTCACTGCTCTTCCAGTGTTCGGGGCATTTCCAAGACAAGAGCACAGCCAAGGGAACATAATCAGCTCCAGCAATCTTTCCTCCTGGATCCAAGAAACAAACTCAGGGCAGTGACTGAGCAGTACAAAAGGTTGTAATTGGCTCCCATACTCTCTTGTATCTTGGAAAACTGTTGTACCGAACCTCAAGCTCTTGCTTCCTTTTAGGCCTAGATAAACACTTTGTTGTTGTTGTTTCTCCATGAATAAAATCTTGTATTTGCCAATAAAGGGAACTACAGAAAATAAATGTCTGTATAATAGTGATAGTCCTTATGATAGCCTCCTCCAATCCTGCTCCAACTTAATTACAGGTAAATGTGCTGGTACAAAAAGTTGATAAAGAAACTTATTCCATCCAGACAAATACTGGGTTTGAAGAACAAAACCACTGGTTGCACAACCTATAGCCATATGGTTTCCATTTTTAAATTCTTCTTCATCATGTTTATGCCCTAGTGTAGAAGGAGGTATCATGGGAACATTTTGTCTGTTTTGTTACTGCTGTTGGAAGGCACACTGCTCTTCAACAAACTCTTTGGAAGTCACTTGCTTTATGGTCAGACATAAACATTTGCTCATCAGAGTGCAATGAGTACCTACCACTGAAAGTTGGATCAACCATTTTAGTGTGTATTTTAACATTACAAAAAAAGCTGTATTTATACTTAATTACACTCGCAAAGTTAACAGGTATGCGTAACATAGCTTAGTATGAGTTGTGGTTCAATATTCTTTTAGATTTGGCTAATTTGTTCAGTTTAGCAAAAATTCCTACCTTAGCTTCATATATTCAAGCACTAGGTTAATCAATTGAGTCAGATGTGCCCTGCTTTGGACATCTGTTCATAAATTTCATTACGCAGAAAACAGGACTTCCTCATGAACCTAAACTAAAGCTGAAGCTCTGCTTTGGTGACATTTCTGTTGTATGGTCATGTGGTTTTAACAAAGATAGTTCCATTATTTCTTACTAATTATCTCTGCGACTCTCCATGACTTCAGAGAGAAAGCTGTCAAGCTGGCATTCTCAAAACAGCCAAGTAACTCTGTTGTTTTTGACTGTTTTACTCTACAAGCAAATAACAGCTAACCAAGCCGATTATAATTTATTATGATGGAAACTACTGTTTTACTTTACTTTGCAAAATTGCTAAAATTAAATTTTGTCATTTCATGAAAAGATTTTTTTTTGATGAGTTAGAATTTACATACAAAAAAAAAAAAAAAAAATCCAACACAAACTTTTGGCTTTACTGATAATTCAATAGTCTTACATGCTGCTGTAGATTCTTTGCAAGATGAAGAAAGCTTTTTTGTTCTCCAATTCTTTATTTAAGTTTTGCATATTTTCATTTTCAATAAAAATCAATGGGTAAAAGCATATACTATCATCGTTACTGACAGTTACCAACATTAGCATGCTGCAAACCAGCTTTACTTTGGCACAAATGATCTTTTTTCAGGCTCTGTAGGTTACAATTCCAGATTTCACTGAGAAGTAAAGAAAAGTGGCAAAAACAGATGCAAAATCAGCAATACACTATCAGATCCTACAGATATCAATCTTTAGAAGAACAGATGCTTAGCATAAAGGACATGTACAATTCCTATCAGTAAGGTATGAAAACATGCCTTTTTAGTTTCTTGGACAATATTGCTTCTAACAGAAAAACAGTATTTTACGAATAGGTTTTACAGTGTTCTGGCTCTGCATAAAGTTTCTACTCCTTATAGCTAAAAGGAACTAGGAATTCAAAACTGTCATTAATAGTTAAGTGACACACAGGAAGAAGATTTTGGAGATTATTATTTTTCAGCTACTTTTTTTTTTTTTTTTTTTTTTTAAGAGTAGTTATTTCCTGGTTTAGCAGAGGATGATCTGTGGGGATAGGAAAGAAATGCTTTTAGAATCAGGAAATGTTTGCTTCCTCTTGCTTTGTAGAGATGTGAATAATCTCTATCCATTGCACAGAAGCTGACTAGAAGTCAAGGAAAAAAAAAATGTTAGCATCCTACAGCTATTTTTACTACATTTTGCAAAGGTTTTTCAATTAGTATGCTCCTATTTGCACAACAGATTGATTATCCTAAAAGCATGACCCACTTTACGATGCCCTTTCATTTAGCACAACTGATGAAAATTGCTTTTTTAGTATCTCTGCGTATTTTAAACATTTAAGACTTATTATAGCTGACACTAAATCAGCATTCCTAATGTGGGTAGCAAAACAACAGATTTCCAACAATTCCCTGTAGAGATTTATTCTCCATCAATCATAAATCACTGGAAAAAATATGCCAATGTGTTTATTTAATTTTTCTTTAACAGGTTAAGAATTTTGCAATATATGGGAAAACAAAAAGCAGTTACTCTTCAGTACTATGATAACGTGATCATGGAAAAAAAAAAAATCAATGAAGCCTCCCCCACAAATAGCTTTTGGAGTTGGGAGGAAGGCTCTTATATTCCTCTCTGTCAGGTATCAAGAATTCAGAATGGTAATAAGTGAAAAAGACACAACAGCAATAGTATGGAAATAATGAAATCAAAAATCCTAAGTATAAATCTTTGCATTAGCGTGGTGACTTTTTTTGTTAATTTCAAAAATAAATGTAATTGTAATTTCAAATGAAATGTAAATTAATGAAATGCAAATATCAAAAACTTAAAAACAAACATGGCAAATTCTGAAGGATTTGCAAGCATCTGTTGCCTTTGTTGCTTCACTGAAGATGTGAATACAGATATTTAGCAAAACTATGATTAATAGTCACCCACACTTTGGGGTGAGATTTTTTTAAGCCCTGAGTTTTGGCCTATCTTCACTCAGCTGCAACATGACTTTTCATACTAAACACATGGTATTTTCACTGAAGCTCGTTAATGATGCCCTGACTTCTCTTCCTTTGCAGCAGAATGCCATCCTCAGCCAGCGCTTAGAGAGGGCCACTCATGCTAATCACTTTTGAAAATTACACTCTTCGTTCTTAACGTAATTGAAAAGCAAACCAAAAATTATACACCTGTGATGTTCAACACGAGGACAGCAGCAAGCTGTTAAACTTAATTTAGTCTACTCATATTTAATTCCCATTTAATATTTCATAGGCCAGAGAGATTACAATGTTCAACTCAGTGGTAGGGAGGGACTGAAACAACAGCTCCAGAAATAGAAAAACGAGGGGGCAACAACAGCGAAAGTGCCTGAGCAAACCCCTTGCCCCCATGGAGGAGATCTTTCATGTCTTGCAGACACCTAAAGATTCTCATCACCCTAATGATTCTTATGAAAGCCAGAATACCAGCAGGCTGGTCCCAAACTTGCTGATCACACATCTGCTTTAACTCGAAGAGGTTGTGGTAACAAGACAGAATGAAGTAAGAGGTCACATGCTGTGAAGAAAAATGAAATTTCAGGCAAGAAACTCAGACAAACGATCCCATTCAGCGTCTCTTACAGACGCTGCCCCTGCAGTAACCCAGCCCGACTTCTGACAGGCTGAGGTGATTTAGCATAATCTCTGAGCCATCTGCTAGGCTGCCTATCAGCTCAGTAGCCTTGTTACTCCACAGTTTATAGGTTAAGCAGGATAAATAGCCTATCAGAAACACAAATGGATTTGCCTCTTTGACACACTTTGAAGTGCAAATATTGTGTAAGTAACCATAGCCTTCTTTCTCCTAAACTGGGGGGAAAACCATCACAGTAATGCATTAATCCAAGTATCTGTTCTGTTAGAAAAGGAAATTACATTTATCATCATTTTTAACAGTTTACCAGTAAATACTGCATACCTTCCTTTTGCCTACACTTCTAGGAGTTTTTCTGTTTACCTGTGTAAAGACTTATATGCTAAATATTTTAAAGGTGGTGAACTACAGTTTTCAAACTTCGTTTTGAATAGATGCAAAATTCTGGTTGACACTAAAAACATTATTTCCTTCCAACATGCTACTGAGTTTAATGACCAAATTAGTAAAAGACAACTATACCTGTTTTTTGCTTTGTTTGAAATATTTAAATATTTTTGAATTACAATGCATTGTAATTTATTTAAGGATATAATATGAAATGATGCACATAAATTATTGTTAGATTGAATGGTTTAGAAACTTATCTACTACTATGATACTTCTACCACAGTACAATGTAATTGATGTGAAGTACTCTTATGTTGAAAGTATTATAGAAAGTTTTACCATAAGACACCAAACATGAAGATCAATAATACGAAAATGATTTGTACAATTACTCAGCAGCTAATTACAAACAGATCCCTGAGTAAAATAACCTTCACACAAGAAACGATCAGTAGATGGTACATCATTAGAAAAAAAATCAAGAAGTCTGCCTTTCAAGTCCTGCCTCATGAAGCAGCCAGCAGTCTACACCACTCTACACCATTGCCCAGTTTAGCAAAGTAAACTTTGGAGAAACCTTATCTTACAAAAAGAGATAAAGAATTCAAACATTTTGGAATTCTCAGTTAATCTACTTTTTAGGACTACACAATCATTCTTATTTACATAAAACATAGGATAATCTCCATGTTCTACAGCAGTTTGCTGCACCTTGCCTGTGCATCTGCTGACGATGTTCGGGTACATGGGAAGGGGTTAGTGTTTCCTACTGCTACGAGGTGGAACAACGTGTTAAGAAAGATAATGGTGGTCTCTTACCTTAACACTACAGAACGGACACCAAGTGTGTCTGGGTTAAGACTGAAATACTGAAAAAATTTGCATATTAAACCAACCCTCATCAAAAGCCAAAGCAATATTCTTTGAAGATAAATTACCATAGTTCATGTGGCTCACAGTAAGAATATAAAAAATATGAGAAAGCATAGAATTTCACATAGTCATGAAAGATGCAGGTTTTTTTTTTTTAAATCATAATTCATTGGCAAGCAAAATAATAAAGTTCTGAACAGGTTTAAATTACATTCCTGGAGTATTATTTCTACTGTCTGGCAATTTATTTTATCCCCTTTTTTCCATACTGAGAAATGATCACCAATCAAGACAATGGTTTGGGAAGATGAGAAATTAAACCACAGATAAATGCTAATACGTATTTATAAGCTTGTGGCAGCTCTGCAGACTTGCATGTATTGATTTACCACTGCTAGCCGCTTTAATCTGAAAGTAAGGCAGTATTTCTACACCCAGGCATAAATCCTGGCAAATTCCAGCCTCACCAATTTTGCAGAACCTACACTAACAGCTTGAAAGAATAAAACTACGAAGACATAAGAGAGCAGTTCTTGTTATTCATAATTTATAACTCCTTTCTCCTGCCTGTGCTAAGAAGTACAAGATCAGCTTGGGAGCATAAATTAGTCTCTAGATTGTGTACCTAAAGGCTTTTTTTTTTTTTTTTTTTTTTTTTTTTTTTTTTTTTTTTTTTTTTTCAAATTCCTCCTCATTCTCCATCCAAGCAAGCCAAACTCACTCATTCTCAGCATGTGATGCACTGTCTGATGCACTTTTTGCTTTTCCTAAGTATATTCCTTTTTCTTGTGGGAGGGAATGAGGTACCTGGCAAGGGGAAAATTAATTTTTATCTGCTCAATACTTTTTTCCCTTGTTTTAATCAGAATAGTCTCAATCAAATGGTAGTTTTCTGGCTACGATCCAATGTAGTGTTAGGCTAACTCCTATCTGGATAGACAGACACACACCTATTAATGCTACAATTCTACATTACCTATGAAAGATTACTCTTTAATTTATTCTTGCTATTAATACCACTTCTGGAGGAGGTCACTAACCTCCACTTATACCCTCAGTTTAAATACGCGATGCCCCAAGGAATATGTTGAAAAAAGCTCGGAAGCCACGGGATTGGGGATTGCCAAAATACAAGGGCATTTCTGGCCACATCCCCTTTCCTAAACCCTGACCCACTTGTTAGCTCTGAACTACAAAAACTGTCTCACACGTTATGTAAGTTATATATTTATACACCTGTGTAAGTACGTACTATATATATGAACACTACACACATACAATGATTCTTGCTGCAATTATTTTGCACGGAAGATGCTTGGTCACTGGAATAATGCCTCTCATTGGAAACTATTTTTAATTACCTTCTGTTTTTGTAGTACTAAGACATAAAACCAACATTACCAACCAAGCTGCTGGGTTAAAATACATCCTTCATAAAGATACCTATTTGCTTTTGCCCACATCTTGTGCTAATTTAACACCCAATCTTGGAAAGTGCTGACTGCCCCTCTCCTTTCTGGAGGGCAGAAGAGGAAAAAGCCCAAATACTTCAATACATTCAGATAACTTCTAGTCTCTCTGAACTGCGTTTCAAAAGTGCTTCTTTTATGAAATACTCATAATAACATCCTGCTTTCAATAGCTAATCTGTACTGGAATTAACACCTAATTATGAAGCAACTGTAAAATTAATATTAGAGTCTGATCTCCTTTTATTTCTGGTAACTTAATGTCAGTCATACTAAGATGGCACTAAATGGACAAATTATCCAAAATCACTGCTAGACCTTCCAGTGGCCTTGCCCCCTTAACAGCATCCCTATTTGAATTTGCTTCTCTACTCTCAAGTCCCAGCTGTGCTGAATAGCAAACATCTCCATTTCAATAGGGAAAATGGTCGGACTAAAGTAGTTCCCCCCAGGGGTCAAAATACTTCAGAAGGGCATTTAAGTGGCTGTATGTTATTGAGCGGAAACATCAGCTCACATATTATTGATTATAGCTGCATGGCTCTGTTGAAAAGATTTCTGCAGTAGTATTAAGTGCTGAGATAGGGACAGAAGAGTGTTATGCATTAAAAAATACTATCCATCTGTTGCCAAATTTAAGATACATGAGCAATCACAAGCTCTAACACAAAATCTAATGTGCAACCTTTGCGGCTGATGTGTCAGGTCACATTCAGCGACACTTCTTCAGTTTCACACTGCTTCATATAGACAGCCTTTTGAATATTGATTGAAGCAAGCAGGAGGCAGAGCTTGATTTCTGCAGTTTTGCAAAAAGAATGTAATAGATACTTATCTGGAAATTTGCTTTTGGTAGCTAAAACATACCATTTTCTTTAAAAACACCATTAACCTGTTCTGATCCCATCACTGTAGGAGCTAGCCAAGTATAACTGAAGTTTTCTGAAACCACCACACATTCAGCCTATTCTTACTCGTGAGGTGGAGACAGGCATACAGACAGCACACAGCACTACCAGACTGTCACATAGATCACTAGTGTGATCCCCCAGATTCTCCTCTCCAGAGATTTTTTTTTTTTTAATATAATGACTATGTCAAATACCCCCATAGAAGGGTACGTCAAGTGTCCCAGGCTGCACCTTGGCTGGCATGCACTGGGAAGCACTCAGATTGATGGGTTTCACTGTGAGGAACACAGACAAGGGAGTTTAATGCTAGCTGAGCAGGGAAAACACAGTCCATGGGTAGCTTTGCACAACAGTGATTCCAGACTGGGCCAACTAGACATTAAACAGATTAAGACAGATGCAATATTGCTTAAAAAGAGCAGCCATGGCAGTTTCACAAACCCAGAGCATCACAGAAGGGTCTATACAAAAAGCGTGTTCTGGTACAGCACCAGGAAAAAATCAACCAGCCAATGCACTACAGACAAGCCCAAAGTCAGCAAAGTTAGTTCTGTATCACACACATCACAACTTTCTTGAACAGATTCAACAACATATGACAAGATAGTAGTTCATACGGTATGGTCACAGTGTTTCTGGGCTATATGGACCTATACAGACCGTTCTTCTTTTGTCTTCTGAGAGCCTGAGATGAATATTCCTTTCTTGTAGGACAGCAAAATCATTTTTTTTTTTTCCAAAAGTAATAAAGGGCTATGTGAAAGAACCCAGAGCTTCTATTTTCCAAGCAACTTACGATGTTTAAATCAATCAAAATTAAAATCCTAGAGTATTTTTGACAAAAACCACTCAAAATCAGGCAAATGTCATGGATGCAGCTACTTCCCAGAAAAGGGCTGAGAATCCAAAGAGGAAAAGGCTGTACCCAAAGTCAGAAATCCACTCATTAGTAAGGAGTTAAACAGTATCTAGGTCAGTCGACAGTCTTTCCTGCACAGCCTCAGCTTGCTGCACATCGGAAACGCTGTGTGGGAAGGCCAGGGAACTGAACTCACAGACCAAGCATGACTCAGACTGCAGTAATTTAATGACACTTTGTTTCTCTTAAATTATCCTCGGGATTAAAAGAATCCACACCCTCAACATGAAACCTAATCAGGGTGAAAGGAAGAAACCACAAATTCAGGGATGTTTGAGACAACAAATGTATCTAGAAGCAAATTTAGTAGCAGGAGAAGAGGACTGAGCCCTTTCCTATAACATACTACTCAGTCTGAGCAGCAGAAGGTGAAGAATTTGAGCCTCGGTCAGATGTTCTTCTGAAAGCCCTAGTGGGGATGATCTCAACAAGAATGTCGAGGAACTGTCTGCCAAAAAAGCAGAGGAGAGCTGTCACAGCCAAACACCAACCTCCACGACAGGAAAGCAATTTGAGAGAAATAGCCTCAACTTTTCCTCCATCGTTGCAGAAGCTGAACATTTGAGCCACCAAATGTCTTTGGCACCAGGATGAGAAGACAACTATAAGATCCTGAAGAAGGCAGAATACCAGTGACCCAGGCCCAAATACAAATCCATTTAAACCCCTGAGGAGCAGTTAAAATTCCTGCAAGTTCTGTCCCACTGTACAAAATGGAAGTTTGGACACTAACAAACAGAATAAAACACTGCCCTCAGAAGTGTTCTTTCCTCACTGCAGTGCAAAATTACGATGATATGCCTTTTCTTCTGTACTCAGAAATGCCTCCTACCCTTCACGTAAGGGAAAGACAAAAAAGGCACACTAACTAACACAAAAAGAAGAGAGAAATACAACCTAAGGGCGCTAAAATGTCTTCTGTCACATGAACTCATTATTTTTCTCCTAGAGAAAAAGAAATTAATCTCTCCTTTTTCGTGGAAAAAGAAAAATTAACAAGATCGCTGGTGAGATCTGATGTAAGCAGCAGTGGATCCTTTTTTCAGAAGTGTTTTTATTAGTATATTGTGATGTACATTGCAGACCAATTATAAGGAATTAAGCATCTCAGTTCATTAAAGTATATTTGGACATATTCTATTTCTAACATTAATTATCTCATGGAATTAAAAAAAAAGAAAAAAGAAACTCACATAGGTTTCAAAACATACATCTATCATATAAAAATCACTAGGATGCTTGGTCAGCAACCAGTTCTCTTTGAAAGTAACAACTCACGTTTCAGCTACAAACACAGCCATGGAGGAGTTGCAGTCCCTAATCCCCTCTGGTAGGTGAGGGGGGTTTGGATGCAAGCAAGCTGAGGCAGAGGGCTGTCCCAAGAATACAGACGTTGTCTTTCCCTTATCTCAAAAAGAAATCAGACTCAAACTTTTTTTTTTTTTCCCCCTCTGGCTATCTGCCCAAGAACATCTTAACAATTTGGGCCTGTAATCTACTGACACCTACCTAATTTTTTCACCTTATCAACTCTGCCTAACTCAGTTTTACAAACCGGTGAGCTTGTGCTCCTTAGACTACTACCACAATCTCAGTTCAAGCGCTAGACAGGAAACTTTTCATCACTGATAGAAAGACCTTCTTCCTGGGACAAAAACTCTTTTCAAAATACTTAATATTTGCAAGACTGTCTAATTCAGAGCAAGCCTCCTAGACTTCAAAGAGAATTAAGAAATATGTAACTGAATAAGCAATTAATGGAACGGGTGGAAAAACCTTTATAATTTCTCATGGAACAAAGTAACATGCAATTCACTTGGGAAGAAACAGAAGACTGGGACAGATGACTGTGTATTTTTATAATGTCATAGCTGAATATTTGGAAGATGTTCAAAAAGAATTGATCTTAATTTACATAGTAAAGAGTACATTCCTGCTGCGGCCACGGTATGATGATGGATTGTTTTCAATGGCAGTCCTGACTAATGGCCTTTCGCTAGTACAACCTCCCTGTAGCAGCATGAAAGCCCTATAAGCTGCCACTGTCACTGAGGAAAAAGGAACACAAAGCAACACTTACTCTCACAGTACTTGAGATCTTCAAAATACAGCAAATAAACTTTCAGCAACAAAAAAAAGAGACGTTAACAGTAAAAGTTCCGACAAAGCCTGCCACCACTCTGCAACATAATAAAAGCATACAACAAATGTGGGATGTTGAATACAGGTTATCTTAGAAACAAAAATGAAGGTGGTTTACAAACGCTCCTTTTCAGGTCACAGAACTGCATACAACGATGTGGCGAAGGAAATGCAGGATGCTACGTCAGCTCCACTGCATGCACTGCCAGGCTGATACCTGCAGGCCCTGCAGGGAAAGTCTCTCCTGTCTGCCAAGCAGATTCTCCAGAGCTCCGCCAAGTTATTCCCACTTAATTCAGGGAGGTTTCTGCCCTGGGGTACTGTACAGCTATGGGTCAAAAAGAAGAAGGAAAAAAAAAAAATGAAAGAAAAAAAAAGAACAAGAGACCGCAGAGTTTATCTGGCACACTGCAATTGTGTAGCTGAAAATCTCAGCCTTCACTATCAAACAAATTCTAAGTCCAGGTTATGGAGTGCTAAGTGGTTTTAAATCCTAATACTAGCATTAGGAGCTGTGGGCTCCTGCAGGTGCCTGGTGCTTTCTAGGATTACTCTTTGTGAGCACTCTGCAAACAAACAGAAATTAAGCTTTCCATTGTCTTGTGGGCCTATGTAAAATTTTCTGTTTTACATGGGGTTTGTTAACACAAAATGAAAGAAGCAAGAAACACCAGTTCCTTGGTAATTTCACATATGTGCTAAATAAACAAATAATAAATAAATAAAACTAAACGGAACTGCAAGGTTCTGCTGGTTTCCAGACTCCAAAAGCTCTTCAGCTCTTCAGTTTATCAGCAGTGTCCTCAAACCAGAAGCAAATAGACTGGCTCTTTTCCTGGGGTATAGATATTTTTATTTCTGACATTTAGGGTTTGCAAATAAAAGACTTCAGACTTCTCCAGTATCTGTATTACCCTTGTATAAAGAATTGTTTTTATCATGATTTTATATCTTCTGATACCATAACATTTATTTCACTATTGCAATCACTCATACATGAAAGAAAAAAATCCTTATTAATGCTCCAGAATAATTGGTGCTATTTTGAGAGACTTCTGAAAGCTTGTTAGTGACTATATGTAAAACAAAAAGCTACTCTGGGACTTGAAATACTGACAATGTGTAAGGTCTAAGTGAACATAGCTCTCCTAGGCAAAAACACTGATCTGCTGCTCTGTCTTTCAAAGACAGTATGCACAACTACACAGCTGTACAGAACACAGAGAAAACAAAAAATAAAAATAAAAATAAAAATACATATTTGGGGCTAATTAGGTCAATTATGATTGTAAGAATTACCAATTATCAATTAATGCCATGTACTTATTAAGTTAATACGCAAATCATTAAGTGAAATAATGCACAGTTTTTTATTTTAGGGGATTTTTCTTGTGGCAGCAAAGCAACAAACTCCAAGATTTTCCTCTTTTGGAAAATAAAATACTGAAGTGAGTAAGAGAGGAAATTGAAATGGAAGGTGTAGGATAGGAGTACAAATTCAAACATACTTCTACTGAAATTGATTCCGTTAATGATTAACTCAACCCACACAGGTTATTTCAAGTGGAATATTTGTACTAGTAACAGTGTCAAAACAGACCCCAAATCAAAGTCTTCTTTTTTCTGTTTTCATTGGTGCTTTTTCTTCCTTTTCCATGTATCATAATATTATCTACATCCAAATTAAAATTTGACTTTTTTCCCAGATACTGCACATCTCTCTGCAAAGAATAGGTATTTAAATGATAATTCTTCTCCCAGCAGCCCTTTAGAAATCTAATTTTCTACAGAGTTGGTTCGAGTCTTCTGTAAGGCACTGTTCAAAGTGAACTAAGGCAGCTGACATTTTTTGAATGTGAAAACATGTTAGAATTTTAGAACTTGTGGGAAAACAACTGAGGACCTAGGTCTAACATTTTGGGATGTTTTTTTTCCTCTTCATTTGTTTTAAGGATAAACACTGATTTTTCTCCCAATTTCCTCAGTTGCAAGTTTCACTGGAAGTAACAGATCTGAATTTACTTGTTAATCTACAATTACTACTGCTTTCACTCTGCAGGTAGAACACAGATGTTTATTATCTGAGTTTCATACAATCTGGGGGTGTTACTTTTTCAATCCTATATGCAGCTTGGCAGCAATGTGGGAAAAAAAGGTTGAAAGGTTACTGAAAGAAATGGCTGGTCTTATAATGTGTCAACATCAGATGGCTCATTTTTTTCCTTTCAAGGAGTTAATATTACATAATTCAGAGCTAAGCAGAACTAACCTTTAGCAAACAGCCAGACTTCACAAGATTTCTAAGAGTTATGTGAAACTGCATTAGATATGAGACATCAGATACAAGAATCTGTTTGCAAATACAGACCCTGCTTTCGACTCCAAATGGTATTCCGTTGAAAAGGAAAGTTTAACGTCAGCATGCTCGGGTAAAAATCAACCTAGGCTCTAAGCTGACTCCGTTCATAAGTGGTTTCTGAGTGAGACTCCTGCCTAAGCTGTCTTTAAGAGGGACAGTGTTTGGCATCTGCAGTGTGGCTCTCACTATAGAACATATTAGGCCTTGTTAACACTTCCAGTAGTCCCCTGAAATTAAACAACCCCCTTCAAAATGTTCTTGAATTACTGGTTATTCTGATGAACAACTGTGGTGCTATCACCTCCCATCTGAGATGGGCCCCTGCCACCGGGGGAAACTGGGACTGGGACCCTGATCAAAGGCATTCCAGCAGCTGCCACAGAGCTTTTTTTTCCTGCGGCTCTGTGATAGGGAACAAGGGTTGCATCTCTGTAGAACAAATACCTGCAGACTTGCAAATGCTTACACATTTTACAGGCCCTATGCTACCAAATCAGCTTTTTGTTTCCCAGCTAGAGATCTTCCACGGTGGTAACTTTTGCAGATCTGTTTTCCTAGTGCTCCTTTTACAAGCAGCTGTGGCTGAAGCATTCCTTCCCCTCTCCTCGCCCCCACTTCCTAAAGGAAATTCCATGGGATCACCTCTTCTCCGGCCCCATGCTGCAACAAAACTCTCATCCCCTGGGGGAGATGGAGCTTGGGCAATCGCTGGGTCCCAGCATCTGCAGCTGAAGCCCAAAGGGAGCCGCTCAGTGCACTTGGAGGCAGTTCTCGGTTTTAAGAGGCTGTGCGGAGGAGAGTGGCTGATTGCTGCTAGGCTATTGCCAATAAATGAAATGCTGCATTAGAAAAAGTTTATTTTTTACTTAAATTTGAAGTCTGATCACAAAATGGAAAGAGGAAATTAAAACCATCGTATTTGTTTTAAATTCAAGGTAACTCAAGAGATTTTCTGCATCCAGAGAATAAGGACTCTAAGACAACTTCCCCCCCCAATTTCCCCACCCCAAAAATAACAAATATATAATGATATTCTACAAAAAGGTATTATTGTTCAAAGAAGAAAAAACAAAACAAAACAAAAGAAAAAAAACATCCTGAACTCCTCAGAGAGAATTTCAGCATGGGTTTCATTTGATCATGACTATAAAGATGTCTGAATTTTATTTCTGTCTAATTAAAGTGCAAATATTCAGGGGAAGATAGATCCTTTGCATCATGCCATGTCAGTCACTTCGTAATATGACTGCTGAAAGCAGTTGCTGAAAAATAAAGGAAATTACTGTTCAAACCAAACATTACCTCTGCAGACCAGTCCCAATTCCCATGGCACAGCATGCAGATGCCTCACCACGGACTGCGGAAGCCAAGCCCTAACAATACCAAGTCCTGCAGTCTCCATATCAGGAGCAACTGGCTAAAGGACACACAAAACCGAATGCTATTTCATCTCTGATGTAGGAACGGGATACTTTCTTTTGACACCAACCAATTAAAAGCTCATAAGGTGAGGTACCCGTTCCTACATGGCAGGCTGCAACATCACAGGAGCCAGCAGAGCCAGTTCAACGCACTGTGCTGGCACCCAGCTGCTCCTCCACCAGCCTGCCCTGCTAAGGTGCACCCACAGAATCCAGTTCTGGAACCGGGGCTACCGGGGGTATTTTGGTGCTGTTCTGCATCCCACACACATTAAAAAAAAAAAAAAAAAAAAAAAGCCTGCCCACATGGGCAGCGCAGCACTGGTGTAAGCAGTTATTGCATATGAGCAACACGCCTTCACCATCTTTCATTATATGCTTGCTCTGAAGAGCAAACTGGATGAAAAAAGCACAATTAAAGGAATTCTGCTGCAGGTTGCACGTACTGAGCAAAACCCAAACCATGCCACAGTCCTTGAAGAAGGAACAAATAAAATGATGCTTTTACCGCACAGCATGGAGCTGAACATTAAAATCACATGCTGCTGAGTGGCTAAAGGATTCACCCTCCTAGAACCAAATGCTATTCTGTAAACTGGGCATTATTTATTCAGTGATGTTTGCAGTAATACCATTTAAAAAATTAACGCACGCATAAGCCTCTAAAGGAACTCATCCATAGAGAACTTCTTTCCACCAAAAAAAAATGTAAGAACAATAGATAGGCTTCTCTTCCAATATAATCAGTACTATCACTGATCTCAAAGGGAACAGTTTCAGGGACAGATGTATCACACAATCACATGACATGAAATGATATTCCACATAATTATGAACACAATATTTCACTGCACCTGCCAGACAAATCATGAAAGAAAAATGCAAGAAAGGAGGAGAGAAAGGAACTAAGAGAAAATACTTTAAAGAAAAAAAAAATGAGAACTTAGGTTTGAAATGTTCAATTCAGCTTCCCTTGACCTGCATCATCTATCTGAAGGGGTCATACTCATGCTACAGACATCTCCTTAGACTGTGTGTGATCTGAGCAGCAGAGACCTGTCCAGACCACTCTCGCAAAGGAGCTAAACGCAAAAACTATTTCCTAAAGCCCAACCATGTCTGATTTCTAATGAGATATGCTGAGTAAAATTAGCAGATTTATTGCTCTGAACTGACTGCAGCAATGAGAGCTCCCTGCTACAGTAGATGCTTGCGCTCCAGTTCACAACTTCTCAGCACTAAGCGTATTTGAATGGGATGGGAAATGGCAGCACAGGACAGGTCACAGTTACATGAGAAGCAAAGAATATGGAAATGTTAACATGCTAATGGCTGTCGAACAACTTAGTTAAAAAAAAAAAAAAAAAAAATTATTAAGAACAGGGAACTGAAACAACAACTGGGTGCTCCTGTCTCGAAACAGGGAAACATTACAGTATGCAACTATTAAAAAAAATAAGTTCCCATGCTGTGAAAACTTAGCACACCTAACTAAAACGTTTCAAATGGCCTTTACCTTGCCATTTGTTTTACTTATGCCTGGGTTCATTATGCTGAATATTTAGGAAAGAGTATTTCAAATAGTATCTCAGCAAGGTATATGATAGTGCACACAAAGCAAAGGCAACCACTACAAGGTTCTGATTTTATGTTCTGACTATCCTGGCACAGAACAATGGTCTGTCGTGGTAATTATATCACTAACTTTGTTACCTTAAAACAGCTGCTTTCCTAATTGTAATCCCATTAAATATCCACATTATAACCACCCACGAATAATTTAAGGGGGAAGGCCTAAGTGAAACTGTCCAGAACAAAAAACAGATTTCAAAAATAGCATACAGACAAAAGACAGCTCAATAGAAGCAACATAGCACAAGCAAACAGACTGGAAGGGAGCAGCCCAAAGGGTGGACTGGCTCGATGATTTACCCTGAACTGAACAGGCAAGACCTGGGCTCAGCCTCAGAGATTGAAATCTCACCCTGGGACTGGGGATTGTCAGACAGAGGAAGGCTCTGCTGCATTATTCTGATTCAATCATATAAATGGCACAAAAGAAGGTCTCTGAAGAAACACAGCACTATAGAGATGCCATGCTGCAGGCCAGTAAGTAAATCATAAGCAAGAAAGTGGAAAGCTCAGGGCTTTGAAACCATGTGGCTTGGGCAGAAAGGTCATACGCAGTGAAGCACAGCACTTAGTGGAAGCCTGGAAAGCACCTATAAAATGTGTCAAAGCAAGTTAGACTCCTGTCCAAATGTCCCAAGACCCGATCTCTTAAGTCTCTAAGCATATAAGCAGTCTCAATGATTTTAGTGAAATAAATGGAATTAATTTTATCTTACGATGCAGATATGAAATGAGCTACAAGAAATGACCGTCTCACAACCAGTGAATAGGAATGTACAAGCAAAGCCTAAACAATGTGTTCATAACCAAAAAACTAAGACAAAAACAGCTGAAGGAGGCACATCAAGAAAGTACTGAGAGATGCCCTGGGGCAAGGGAGTACCATCAGGCACGGCAGAGGCCACCACTGCTCCAGCAATCCTGTAAAACCAGCACAGCGTGACAGGGGCTCACTCAGTACAACAGACCTCATGGTTTGGGAAAAGAAACGGCGCCGCAAAGTCAGCCGGAGGGAGGGAAGCAGAGCGAGTGGCTGCTGAAACCGCTCCACATCCCATGGCCACTGCTGAGGTCAGGCAGCTTCCTGCAGGCTTCCCCTGCAGGCTGTTTACTCCGATTTCTCCTTTCCTCTGCTTTTGTCCTTCTATTTAGCTGATTTCTCCTGCCTAGCCTCCCACAGAAAAGATCTATCTGAGGGCCACTGCACCTCTTGCTTTGCCTGCCCTCACATACCTAATGGTGAGCTCTTGTCACAGACAGGAGTGACTCAGGCAGCGTCCCCTCACAACCAGGCCTGTTGTAACATTCCGTGACATTCCCGCAGCAAACACAACACCTATCTTATTTTCCCCGTGGCATGACTGATATGAAAAAATTTGTTTTCCCAATGCCTAACAGGAGTAGCAGGCTTGAGTTTGAATGCGCTATTCAGAGACGTGGCGGCTTCATTTCCCGCACAAAAGCCGGTAATGCTGCCTGGAAACGGCTTTGCTCCAAGGTAAGCCTTCACTACAACATTATAACGTGGTCTTTTAATCTTGGAAAAAAGGAGGAAGCTTCACCTGACAAAGTGCTAAAAAAAAACCGCACAGATGAAGGTGAAGAGTAGATTTGCAGAGCCATAACATAAATACTGGCAAAACTGCGCTCTCGCCACAAGAGCACTTTTCCACCGAAATGGTGAACAGTTGTTGGGTGTGCTGGTAAATACCGCACAGCTGTGATACAACAGGAAAGCAAGCCCAATGCTTCTGTGATTTGATTAGAAGTTTCTCTAGTGATTCACCAAAAATAATTACTGACAATATAAACATGGCCAAACTTAGCACTGCTAGCTGTAGTGAGCAGTAACTAAAGCAAACGTATTGACTAAAGGAAATCAAAAGACTGTATGGCCAGACCCATGTACACAAGAACTCTGCAGAATATTCTACCTCGTGTTCTGAGTTGATTATATTGAAAATAGGATTTCTCTGCAAAAACCATCACTGAAAATAACTTTTCAGTACAGCATATGATACAAATCCGTGACGATCAGAGGGAAAATCTGTGCAGATGGGATCTTTCTGGCATTTGTGGTGACAATGACGTTTTCTTCAGCCCACAGGTGTTTTTCCATCTTGTTTGACAACAACCACAGACAGAAAGCAAAGCCAGTGATCCTTTTCCGTACATCCACTGACAACAGCTGATTGCTAGCCAGCCTGCCCACCTCAGCTGCGCACACAGCAACCTTCCTAGCCCTTCTGTAATTAGTTCAGCACGCGTGGACGCTCTCATAGGGCAGCAAGATCAGGCCTATGGGGAAAAGGAGCTAAAATTACTCCCAGTAAAATCTAAGGCATTTTTAAAAAGCTCAAGAAAACGCTTTAGAGATCTGGAGTAAACAGCAGTTTCTTCATTGACCTCTGTGTCCAAGATTATATTCTTCATTTATTTTGTATTACATTAGCTTAAAAATCTACTGTGACCAACTAGTTTTGTTTTCCTACTGTTATGTGATAGTTCAATATTCTATACTTTTTCTGAAAATATTGCAAAGAAATGTTCAAATCTAAACCAAAAATGTTCTTTTAAGCTAAAACGAACAAAAAATTAAATTAATGAACTCCACAAATACATTTATTAATTTCTAAACCCTCAACCTTTACGTTTTTCCCTATGAATAACTTGGTGGTATTAATTCAATAATAATAGTAATTTGAAAAAGCATGTACATAATTTGTCAATAATATAATCTATTTCAGACACCACAGAATATATTTGCATCTCTTTTCAATGATATGCATATAAAAGATTATTTACTTCAAGAAGTTTTTAAAACATTTTAAGTATCTCAAGCAGAAATGTTGTTCAGTGAGGTATCAGGCTGTTAACACATTTGCTTTCAATAATATCGTCCTCTATGTCCTAGAAGTTTAAGCAGATTTTTAGGAAAGAAAAAAAATGCATATGAAACTTCCCATAGTCTAAAAAAATGAATTACTGAGCTTCTGTGAACAATGAGAGAGTGCAGCCATTTCTATCTTACTTCAACAGAGTTGCTAAGGGGCTATGTTGGCAGTGAAGTCTAAGGCTCTTAATAGATTACCCAGATTTTTGAAAGATGTCCCAAGCCTAAAAATTCTGGATATCTCACTTGGATCCTCAGCAGAAATGGAGAATTTTGAGACAGGACTTCCTTTCCACCCAAGCAAGATGTTACAGAGAAAAACACTTCACAGGAGGAAAAGCAACGACCTTCCAGGTGCTTAAATTTACTTCAGAATTCATTTAATAACTGCATGGCTGCAGTTCTTGCCAGCTGCTAACTTGCAAAATTCATGCCAATCCAACTAGAATTACATATTGAACAGAAAAAAAAAAAAAAAAAAAAAAGAGCATCTTTGACTGTCCAAGAGGAAAAGGACTAATTACAGAAAAGCACTGAAAATGTCTCTTCTAGGATGCTCATGCATATTGATGACATCTAAGACTGCACACCACAATGTCTTCAGAAAGAGGATCAGGAGCTATAGTAACCACTGCCCAAATAGTAGTTACCAGGTGGCTCCAGTGCAAAATAACATCACAACTCCACCCTAATGTCATTGTGGGCCAAGGTTTCTTCATCATCTCAAGAGATAAAAATGGCGAAGAAAAATCTACTTTTGTAAAATAAGCATTTGTAACATGAACTAAAATTCAAGTATCAAGAGGTCATTGTCACGTGGGAAGCTGTAAAAACATGCAATTTATCAATGCATCCTTTCAAAGGCTGGTAATTTGTTCCCTTTTCCATAAAATATATTGACTTCATTTACTGTTGGCAAAATGACCAAATAGATTTTTTTTTTTTTATTTCAAGATAACTTAGCAAGTTGCTTTTATTATAATAGCAAGATGACTGATATGACTATTACCCTGAAAGTCCAAGTTTTGTTTGGAAAAGAAACAAGATTTAATTATTCTCTATAAATTATGCATCAGATTTTTTTTTTTTAGCATTCAAAAATGAATGTAAGCTGGGATACAAGACTTTTTTTTTTTTTTATTTTTTTTTTTTTGTCAGTTTCCCTGGCTATTTTGCTAAGTTGCATTGGGATCTTGGACACGTTTTGACATATCCCTAGTCCTATACCTGCTAAACAGAAGATAACACTGTTTTGAGAATATCGGACAGTGGTGTTATATGTAAAACGTAATGATTCTCCATTTGTTCAGAAGAGATCGGGATGTTTCCTTAAAGGTGGTATTGCACAAACACTGACTTAAAAATGATCTACAATGTGCACTATGCTTTTCAGAATTACTAAGTACTTTAAAAGTCAGCAAAACATTTAAGAAAGATGATTTTAAACAGTATATACATGACATAATTGCACAGTCTCTAGACATCTGATACATATTTGAAAGTAACTAAAAGGCACGTGCGGCTGTAACAATGAGAAAACAATCCCAAGAACTTGCAAAAATCTCATATTAACAACATTGCCTGAAAACCTTCTGCTAGGCCAAGTCTACCTTGAACTCCAGGCAGTACTGAGTAACCTCATGTAGATCCACTTCTTTAAATCATAATATAATTATACAGTAATGTACAGCCAACATAGATTAGTCTGAAACTAGGATAAGATTTCAAATGCACATTACAATTTACAGCAATACAAAACAATTGCTTGAAGAGTTTATATCAGCAGATTATGTTAGCACTAAACAGAGGAGAACCTCTATTGCAGGTTCTTAATAGCAAGTTTCACATTCAGGTGTTAATTTTCATTTACCTGTCATATCAACAGCATCAGGCAGCAGTACAGGTGACCATAGCTTTTGCGTGAGCAATACATTGGTCTGTTCACCACTATATTTAAACTTTCTTTGTTTCTCCAAAGCGCCAAACATATTCTGTTCCTACTGATCTCCATGCAAGCTGAAACTTGCCATCATACTACAGGATGATGATTTTATTTACAAATCTGTTTTTCTTCCCTCATAGCCCAAACATTGATTTTGCATACCCACTACTAGATTTTAAGGTATGATTTTTTAATCTGTATTTAAGTATAGTACTTACGGTTGGCATAATTTTACCAGGTCCTGATCAGTGGTGTTTGGAGGCAGTGCTCTGATGTAAAGGTTTGTTTTACTTAATTGATCCCATCCTGAGTTGCTGCTGCTACTACTGTTGTTATTACTGCTGGTGGTGCTGGGACTAGGAGGAGCCATTGGGTGGGCTGGTACAATGGACTGCTGCAAAGGAAAAAGCATGTTAGAGTGAACTACAGACAGCAATCACAGCATGCACATTATCGCAATCTACAGCAGCCTGTTGACCATTTGGAGCACTGTGTTAAATCTGTACATAGAAACTCATATATTTTAAATACTCCCACTTTCACACCGTGTTTGGGACAAGACTCATATGGGTGCATCTGAATGCCCAACTACCACCTGAAGCATGCTCAGGGCATGACACAGATTCAAGTTATATATAACCTCTGCTGAGTACTACTTGTAGAATGTTATCACTCTTCATTGTGGCATCTGATATGAAGTAAAAGATACTGTTCTAACAGGTACAAACTAAGTTTATTTCATTATGACTATTCTGCATCATAAAGGAATATTGCAGCAGACATGAAGATAACATTTCCTTAATCTATTCAGGAATATAAAAATAATTAGTAACTTCTTTTGTCTCTCTGCTGGCTTTTGCTACTTCAAACAATGCATTAAATATATGCATTATATATATATATATGTATGTAGGGAGCACAGACAGCTTAAGGACTAGACTTTCAATTGTGTACCTCAGTAGAACTACTGCCACTTATCTCAGTATTTGTGAATTATTTCAAGAATCTCGAGAAAAAGATTGTATATAATTCCAAATAATCAAAGTTTCAAAAAGAGGTAAGCACACAAACACTTTATATAGTCCTCAGGATATCTGATGCAGTTGTTCTTAAAATCAGACCATAATGGAACTTTAAAATGTCCTGGAGAAAACCTGCAGAAGAACAATCTTAACCATTTATTTAACAACAGTATAGCATGGCATGGTACAGAAAGTACAAAAAACAGGTCTGTGGTATGGTACAAGAAAAATACTTGATTATAATAGCTGAAGTTTGCCAGTAAAGGTCTCGTGGACAATAAGGTTTTTCACTGACAAAAAAAAATTCATTGCATGCATTCGCTTTCCTGCAAAAGTCTGATCCCCCCACGGTTCAAGAAGCTCATAGCGAAGAACAACCTTACAAGCTGCAGAGGAAATGCACTGAAGGAGGAAGGAAAGAAAAAAAAAAGGAAAGAAAAAAAGATTGGAATATAAATTGAAACATGAGTGCAGACTCACTTGTTCCCGCCCCTGTGCCACCCTCTTCTTTGGACTAGTACAAACACTTGTGTAGCCACAGCTGGAACCAAAAAATTATCTTCCCTGATCTGGTTCACCACATGTGGTTTTATGCTACGCAAAAGCTTTGGCTGTCACAAGGCAGGGAACAGGAACGTGTAGGCAGAGAGGAGGGGATTACAGTTCGCGTCTGCTCAAAACGTTCGTGAAACTACAGCCTTCATGCACAAGAAAAGTGAAACCATTTTGGAGAAAACCTTGGGAAATCAGAATGAAATTGGGAGTGGAAAAAAAGTACAGAGGCACGCATTCTATCAGATACTTCATGATAATTACGTGTTCCTTTTCCGCGTTTCCCTGGGAAGGTTTTGAAATCTTCCAATTCAGTATATTGCAAAGTTTATTATGCAGCAATACCAGCCTGGATCAGGCTCACTAGAGAATCAAACTGATACGAAGAAACAAATTTGTTGCCTAATTGAATTGAACTGAAAATTACCAAAAAGAATGAAATATCTTCAAGATAATTTAAAATCTCAGAACTGAGTATCAGTATTTCATTGTCATAGGGCTTTGGAGTTGTTTGATTGGTTGTTTTTTTAAGTAAAAATTTTTAGGAACATTAAAAAATGAAAATAAAAAGAAAAGTTATACTCCAAGTTGAATAGCTGATCCAGAGTTTCTTCCAGGCCTGATTTAAAATGGGAAAAAGATTAAACCCTCCCTCCAAATTTGTAATGGAAACATTGACGGATTTTAACTATAGCAGCACAAGTTGGGCTGTCAGACTGCTCTGCTTCCAGTAATGCCACGCAATTATTTTTAGGGTTACGAGCAATGTGGAATGAGAGAGGGACTAGTTTCAAAACATTTTCATAACAAACTGAGCAAATGCAGCCTGACACCATGCTACTCTTCCCTTCAAGAAGTCTTCAGCAAAGTTCTCACAAGACATGAAGTGACCCAATGTGCAAGGTTTCAAAAAGAAAAATTCCCTCGTATGTACACGTATACAGCTTTGATAAAAGTGAACGTGAACGTGTATGTATCGGTCATAACCTTAACTGGTACTACTAGAGACAAGGAGCCTCTACTCTGTTTTCTAGCACCTTTAGTCTGGCTTTGCTCTAACATATTACAATGGTTTGCCCTTAAAGTCTTTGGTTTTCTATGGTATGAAGAAGCAGTTTTGTAAAGTCCTGTCTTGCTTAGCAAAAGCGAGAGGAAACTGAATGAGGGAGCGAGCACAGAGAGCGGGAATACCAAATCTCTCTTCCTGTAAAACATAAACACTACCTTCTGAGAAATTTAAACTTTTAGTTAAACACGAAGATGCTCTAGTGCTAGCGGTTACATCCAAATATGATGGGAATGCAAATGTGATTACAGTTGTCTTCCTAAGTTTACAGACAGAAGGGTTTTGACTGCTTCCACAGAAAGCCATACCTTTACCAGCCTGAAAAGGCTTCGCAAAACACAGATGTTTGGCACGCTGCAGCCTGCAAAACCCTGCAACCCAGTGACACACGGACAGCTACCAAAGAGCCAGTGACATCTTAAAGCCACACACCTTAAACAGTTATTATTATTATTATTTATATTAAAGCCTCATTTTAAAATTTGAACCACTCTTTCTGCTTCTGATCAGCTACTGGTAAACCCAAAAGATGGAGGTCCCTCTTCTGTTCAGGGCAGCTTTTCTTTCCTTGTCCAGCCGCAGCTGCTGCACGAGGCTCGGCCCTGGCGGAGCCCGGCTGCTGGAGCCGTGCTGGCAGAGCCTCCCACGCCCGCAGCGTGTGCCAAGAGAGGAGTTTTTCTGCTGGCCTGGTTGCATCACCTCCCCAAACGACATAAGCTAAGCTGATAAAAGTTCTCCTCCGCCGGCACAGCTGCATCCACGCCTGGGGTTTTGCCAACGTATCGATGTCAGCGAGGATGCATGACTATTTTCCACACCCCTGGCTAATACAGCGCTCGCTGGCAAGATGTTTTGCTGTGGAGACCTGGCCAAAGTTTGGGGTTGTTTGTTTGGAAACAGCTTCCATGAACATTAACTGAAAGCTTTTCCAAACTGATTTCAGGCTTTGTAAAAAGTTTGTTGTACAAACTGTAGTCTCTGTTGCAAATTTGTATCAAAAGCTGTTCTTAAGATTTTATCATATAGACTTCACAACAGTTTGCAATAATGTAATAGGAGCAAAACCCCATTCATTAATTGTTCTTTTTAATGACTACATCGTAAATTAAGACACTGAACAAGAACAGAGGAGGAACAAGCTTAAGGAGCAGACCATTTTCTTGTGACAATGTTCCTACTCACAAGGATCAACTGCCATGCTGGTTTACCATTTCTTTCTCGGAGTTCATTCCCAAAGGCAATTGTTGATCATTCTTTCTCCATAGCTGTTTCCTTCCTACCACCTTCAACAAATATCTGAGCAAAAAAAAGGCCGGAGGACTGTACTGCATGCCGTGTGAGCTCCCCACCCGATACCAGAGCAAACTGCCACCAGCTGACCCTCAGCTCCAGGACCCCCCTCTGGCCCACCTCAGTGGCAGAAAACCACAGGTACAGGTTAGGAAAGGGAAACCCTCAATGGCAGAAGAGCCCCTGAGGAGCGCCTCACGCTAAGGAAAGCCGCCTGCCTGTGTCTTCGCCTGCATATAGAGGCAAAATGGGAACGATCACAAGTAAGTATGGAAAAACAGCTGGATAATATACTCTTCTTTATATGAACCATTCTCGTCTGTCTTATAAACTGTTCTGTGCTTAAGGACTGGAAACGAGTCAGAGCAGGATTTTGTCTGCCAAGGAGAAGAATCTTTTCACTGTCAACAGGAGAAACTCACACAAAAAACCACCCAGCCCAAATAAAAAGGAACAACCCTGAGAAATTCCTTTGACCTAGGAGTTGAGCGATACTGATCCTTGTGACTTTCACACTACAAAAGCCCAAGGAAACTCCAGCAAGCTGAAGACACAGACCCAGATAACCATTGTCCCAAACCAGAGCACGATTATTATGGTAGCAATCCATTCACGTCTCTAACTTCGTTAGATGCAAAAAAGCATCTCTGTGAAGTTATACAACATGCTAGCATTTAATTACGAGCTCCTCTGCGCAGCTGAAATTCCTGATGGGAAAAATACCATGACTTCTACCAATAGAGTAAGTTCTCACACATCTACTCTAACTCAAACCATAAATTACAGCACACGTTAACCATCCAATTTAGCCTGAACTGCTGCTCGGATCATCCCATAGTTGCAAAACCTACGCTGTAAGCTAGGGCTCAGAAAAATAGAAGATGCCACATCTGGTGAAGCAAAACAGTGTCACACTTCAGCAGCTTAAAACATGTTGTCTGGAACAAAATCACGTCCTGAACCGAAGGAAGAAATCCAAACGTTCAACAGAAATGACTGTTCCATGATGAAGACAGTTGCTTTATCAACTTCCCTTAGACCAGGCATCATTGAACTGACCGCTTAGTGTACGCTGCAAACTGACAGCTGTACAGGGATGCCATTTTGAGTGTCCTGCCCTATTTTGTTTCATGTTTTCCATCATCATGTCTGAAATGTTATGGCAAGCAAAACTGATTTTCTGGAGGCCTCTCCAAGTCCAATTCTCAATGGACGTGAGTCAACCAGTAGGAATAGGAAGATCTGCTGCTGCACTCCCATCTCCTCCCTTAGGGTAGGTTCTCTGACTGTTGTTCTTCGCTCTGTCAGCACTTGTCACAAAGATGCAGCAAGTCAGCTGCTTTCTAAGCATTTTCAAGATTGTACTAATACAAAATGTGGAGAGGCTCTCGGGAGCCTTGTCCTCCAGACTCTCATTGAGAACTTTCTCGGGAGAAAAAGCCCTGGGACCTCCCCCCTCCTCCTTTAAACCACTGACCTTAAGTTCACTACGAATGGGGGAAGAACATGGTCTCGGTGACGCTGTGGGAATCAACAGGGCGATTCCAGCAAGGGCTGGTTTACTGCACAAAGCTGAGACCATGGCTATCATGTCTCATGATCATACAGAGCTGTTTGCCCAGCCAGGATCCAAGCCTATTCCATCTTGCTTTATGCAGTGGAGATGGCTGCTGGTGCTCCAGCTACACGGAGAAGAAACAAGTAGGTATTGGAAGAGGCAGGACCCTGTGGGTGGAGGCTGGCAGCAAGCAGAGTCTCTCCCTGTTATGACACATCACAGACAACCCAGAAACACCTGGAGACCCAGCCCTGGGATTCTTAAAAACTTCCCTATTCTGGCATGGAAGAAATATGACAAAAGCACTACAGCTGGCACTACGATAAAGATGAACTGCAATAAAAAGGCTGAGATTCAAGTACTCAAAAATCACACAGAACTGGAAACCCCCTCCCTCCCGTGTGACTCCTTAGCACAAGTTTTAAGAAGTACTTTGCCATGTAAAGACAGGGTTATGCCCTATTCCTTGCCTGCCTTTATGTTAAAGCCAAGTCCTCTGAAAATTATTTTTCTAAAATACAGACAGCAGTATTTTCTATGCTGAAAGAAAACATAATGAAATAAAAAATATATACGGATAATATATCTATGAAAATAAAATCAGCTATTTTCACTTTGACTTTTTTTAATTAATATTGTCTTTCTTCTCTAGTCCATTACGTTCTAAGTCATTTAAATTGTCTTGCCATTAAGAACCAGAAAAGTTTCTGGTAAAACCCAGGAAAGCAGCCAATACGCTTTTTTTTTGTGAGAAATTTAAGAGGCCTTTCCTTAAAATACAGAAATGCAAGAGCGAATAGATGCTTTTCTTAGCCTCCCTGTAAAAAGCTGTTTATAGAGCGTGGTTCTATTAGCACTGAAATGAGACAGTTTAGCATAAACGCTTAGTCACAGCCCAGAGGCTCCTAACAATTTCAGTCCTAGAACGTCCTGCTTATAACTGAAGTCCTCTCCTCTCTGACAGCTCTTTTGCTCAGGATGGTTAAGAGGACAAAACATCTTTCACAGTAACTTAGCAGGACTACATTTTTTCTCAGCAGAAAGCAGTGATTACTAACTAACAGAAGGTACCATTCCAGCCTGTTACAAAATGTTGTATTCCTGAACTTTTAGAGGAGCTGAAACTAATAGTATTTAAATTACACATACTAAGGTTTAGTAGAACAGCAATCTCCCGCCAGTAAGGAAACAAATACAGCTCCAAATCTATGCATTTCCATTTTATGAAGACACTGGAAAAAGGGGAGCATAATCACGGCAACAGTGAAACATATGACAAAACCCATGCTGATGCTACCCAACTGTTTTTTTCTCCCTCCAAGAATGACTTTTTTTCATTATTATTTTTTAATAAAAAAGGAGCTCTAATTTGGGGATGGCAGGAGAGGTTGCAAAAGCAGAGCAAGCAAGGGATGCAGTAGCTCCTCCTGGTTCAGGTAGCTCTTCTCATTGATAATGGAAAAGCTTCAAAGCTCCAAGGAGCTCATCTCATCTATCAAGTTCATCCCACTGGGGATTTTCAAGCGTTCCACTGACTGACTCCCCTCATCCAGAGACAAACAGAAGGTGATGGATACAAGAAGCTAGCTGCACCACAGCACAAAACCTATCACAAAGGAGAAAGAAGGGAGTGCTGAACTGGCTAAGCCCCTGTTCTTTTGCAGAAGCTATTAGTACTTCTCCCTTCTGCTTGCTCATCATGAATCACAGCATCCCTGTCCCTCTGTTATATACTGGATTCCCTGGACAATATTGGTACCATGCCTTTGCCATGACAACGTTATAGATACATCTAAAGCAAAATATTTGAGTTTTAGCTTCTGAAACCTGAACAGGCCGCAGCAAGCCAACAGTCAACTAGGTTAAAACAACAGAAGAAGAAAGTCAAGATGCTGAAGTACCTGAAGAAAGAGAGCTTGGTACTGAGATCTACTGGGCAGAAAAACATGTGCATGTTTTTGTGGTTAGCCCTTCATTGAGCAATAGACACAGAAGAATTCACTGCCAGCTTCCTTCTTGACTCTAGTAAAAACACAGACCTGCTTCCTCCAGCGCAACCAGCCAAGGCTTTTGCTCAGGATCCAGACAGAAAAGAGTACTGAATCCTGAGCCTATGTTGAAGTTTTTGTTCCAGGCTGAGGATTCAAGTTGCAATTAGAAGAAAACACATCCCTTTGTAGAGAGTCTTAACTCACACACCAATGGGTTTATGCAAGGCTCTGAACTGCAGCAAGTCCAGCATACAGCACTGAATGCAACTAACAAAAATCATTCCTCCCTTGCATTACACATCTATTGGTAGGCACTGCAAGCATGGTATAAAACCCTACAACATACTTCACACCAGAAAACAGCCAGTCAAGGTATTTATGTGGTAGGAGAAACCCCTCAGCTGAAACAGCACTTCACTGTGGGACTCCTGTGTCGTGCAGGAGGTACGACTGGACATGGATGGTCGAGAGCTGCCAAGTCACATCCAGCTCACAAGCACCTCAAGGGCAGCTCAGGAGACAGCACTTCCAGGCTAAGTCAATAAGACACAGTAAGTTTATGGCTCAGGTTATGCCATAGGAGAGGCGCTGCACTGGGTCACGTGCTAGCATGAAAATCCTACATAGCGGAAAGGGCTGTATTTCCAATGGAACCCATAAAATGCCACCATGGCAAGCATGTGGAGGGGTTCTCACCACATCGAAGGCAGCATCTAAGAGGTTTAAGGGAGAAAGTGCAGAAATGTAGCATCTGCCTCTGACAAATGACCATTTCAGCGCTCACAGTGTTAAGAGGTTTAGAAATCCCTAAACTAGACGGTCACAGCAGTCCCTTCTCACTGGATATATGATTTTCCTTAAAAATTCATGTAACAGGAAACTCCTACTCGCTGCCACCATTTAAAAACTCTTCAGGTGTCAGCCCAAAACAGATTAATATCAAATAAAAAGAACAAGTTTTCAGGCAATTGTTCTACTTCGTGAAAGCAGTCAAATTCCCCGGATATAAAAATAAAAATTAAAAAAATGAGTCAAATTGCAGCTGGCACATATAGAACTCCCATAAATAGTTTCGTTTCTCTGTCAGCCATGAAATGTCTTGTAATTTTTTTTTAATTTTGTTTTTTAAAGGGGAAGAGGAGGACCCAGGGAATTTCACAGCAGTCAGCCAAACTTCAATTCCCGGAAATATTCTGGAACAAATTATTAAACAATCAGTTTACAAGAATCTGGATGATAATAGAATGACAAAAAAGCAGACAGAAAAGATCTGTCAAAAACAGATCACATCATCAAAACAATCTAATTTTCTTCACTGCCAGGATAACCAGCTTAGTGGATAAGGTAGAAGCAGTAAATATCTATAGATCTTGACTGAGACCTCTGACACTGTCAGGTAATATTTTTCATCAGGGGAAAAAAAAAAAAAAAAAAAAAAAAGTCTTGATCAGCAGTTTCCTTTCTAATGGACCCTGTAGCAGAAAGTGAGATATGGACTGGAGTGGAGACCACAAGCAAATACACTCATGATCTTAGCTCGCACTGTCACGGGAAGGGAAGAAGCAGAGCAAAAAGCACACTGAGCCGATCACTGATACCATCACTTCCTCTTCCTCCCAACCCTTAAATTCATGGCACATCCTAAGCTTGCTGTTTTTAATCTCTTTTTAGTAAGTAAAATTACTCTATACAGGACTGAATATCAGAAGGTGTAGTAATTCCTCAAAATAGAAAATACCTCTGACTATGATAATACGATGTCATTTTTTCAAGAAAGAAAAACTAAAAACAACCTGACATCTACTATGATCAAAAATCCAAAGGAAAGACGGCAATTAATTATTCTTATTCATCAAATCTGGAAATTATCTGAAAATGAAAACCATGCATTATCCTTTTACTGTACTTAGAGTTCATGTAGTGGGAGAAGTAGCATACCAGAAGCGACACCAACAGGTGGGACTTAAATGTATGGAAACTGAAGGACATGGATATACCCTGGGTATTTTCTTGCTCTCTTGCAGGAATATAAGACAGCGATGTATAGCAGGTAACCATTTCTCTAAGTGAATCCTGCAAAACTAAGCCACGGATGTGAGATGGTATCACACAAGGCAGTTGCTCCTGCTCAGAGGACAGAGCCCCGCATTAGAAGGCAGCAGATCACCTGCACAGCCGTGATATTGGTCACCCTTTGTGTCATTAGCTATTCTGGACTTTTGCCTCCACTGCTAACAAATGGGGCCATGGATAATATTCAGTGTAATCCAAAACTTAGGGTTTTCAAGTATTTATGTTTATGATATGTTGAGATGCATATTTTAAGATGTATATGTTAAGATGTATATTTTTATGGGTTTTCTTTTGAAAATTAAAAATTCTGCAGAAAAAAATCTGCTCTTTCCTGAATTATTTTTTTACTGCTCTTCCATATTTTATTATATTAATACAAGGTTTCTAATAAGCTTTTAAATATTGTTTCTTACTTATAAAGCATCACAGGCTTCATGAGGTATATAGATAAACTCTGCAGTTTTTTTATTTCAGACTTTTTTATTGTTTATAGTGTCTTTTTATTATTATTTGTCTGTTTCTGTTTTCCAAATTCTCGTTTTTCCCCCCAAAACTGCAATCTCAGCGTTCTGCTCATCTGGCTAGCCTATCCACCCTCCCTCCATCGACAGCAATTACAGGACAGAAACGGCACAGCATTGAAGATGCATGTCAAAAGAAGCATCTGCTTTTTTGGCAAACTCCACACTGTTGGTGGCATTGGAATTACTGCTATACTGTTTGTCACAGGGTTAGACCACAGATGGCTCTTTTGGCTGACATGGGATCCGCTATGTCATTTTCTGTTTATTGAAGTTAAAAAATAAATTGAAGAACTTGTGTCTGACCATGTATGAGGGAGTCAATTCTCATTCACATCCCTTTGTCTACGATTGCTGGTTCCATATGGGCAGTATTCCATACCAGCACGGTGGCATCATTGTTCCTGTGCACCCCTCCATGCTATTTTAAAGAACAAAACATATCTTCTTTTTGGCAAGGCCACCGCTCTGTCATGCCAGCATTCAATAAGTAGCACTGTGCAGTACAGCCCCCAGCCCATTCCTGCTTCTCCTGCTGTGTTCTTTGAAGACGTAGATGGGACCGTAGAGGCAGCTGGCTCTGGCCCTTTTTTCTACATTCCTAAATCTTTCTCTGGCAGACAACGCCCAGCTCACTGCAGCCAGCAGTAGGAAAGGTGGCACGTCAGAAAAAGCCCTCTAGAAAAGAAGCCAGTTTTGTAACACTTCGTCATCAAGATGGAATCCAGACAACCCCAGCAACACGTTCACTTGAGATACACAGCTTATGCTTTAAAGTATAGATCAGTTTAGCATTCATTTTGCAAATGTATTCAGTATTCAGTTTGCAAATGTTTTTCCTTTTTTAGTTGCCTAATGCTCTGTGTCTTCAGACCTAACTAGAGGTTATCAACAAAGAATGTGCTAGTATAGAAGCACCACCCAAGTGCATCATGAAGGTTACTGTAACACAGATGCCAAGAAGATCCAATTCTGTTGCTCAGCAGCTTATGTCCCTGTGCTACGTTACAGTTAAGCCTGTGTAATGGTAGCATCATACACCCCGTCCGTGGCAATGAACAACTCCTCATCAGAAGAACATGACTCTGACATTGCTGCACTCCCTAGCTACTTCACCGCAAGTATTTGCACGGTCCTTTATAACATTTGCCACAGAATTAATCTGTGCTGTGCTGGAGGTTCTTTTCATCTTTTTGTCACTCATTTTTGAAATTTCAGAAAGTGTCCTTGTGGTTCTTACATTCTGCAATAAGATAAAAACGCAGCAGATACAACTCATCATAACCAACAGACTGGAAGAGGACATACACAACATTACTGGTAAGGTATTAAGGCAAGTCCCAGGCATAACTCCTAGAAAAACACAGACATTAATGGTATAATTAATGTATGTTAATATTATATGTAATTAAGAGAAGTCCTGATGATATTAATGTATATTTAGACAACATTAAAAAAAAAAAAAAAGGAGAGAATACAGCAGAGAAAAAAGGACTATGAAAGATTCTCTCTACATTTCAAAGTTGACTGCTAGTTTTCCCCAGTACTTTTATACGGATTTAGAAGTACTCAGTAAAACAACTGTTTCCTTTTCCTCCCATGACCACCTCCACCCCACCCCCCAAAAAAATACTTTTGACTGGACTTGTATTTCAGGGGAAATTTTTTATTTCCTTTCTTTTTCCTGAAAAACTGAATGCAGCTTTTGGCTGCTGTGGTGCACTCTGAGGATGCAAGCAGCCACTGACACAAACATCAGAGAAGATCAAGTGTTCCACTTTTACACTGACTTCAGACCTTTTTGTATTACCCCTAGCCATAGGATGTTATCTATTCCCCCAACGTTTGAAAGCTGCCAATCTATCTAACAAAATGAGTACAGAGATCAATAGTATCTTTCTTCCAGCAGGCTCCCAGACAGATAAAACTGTAAGATAGCCTACATCTGCAATACCATCAGGGATGACCAGGGGCACGTATGGTAACCTTCTGTACTTTATCCTTCTACGCATCTCCTTTTCAAATCGTGTCAAAGTTCGTATATTGGGATCCTTTCATAAATACCCAACAGTTTTAAAAATCTGAATTCAGAACTCCAATTTTGAATGTAATGTTTCTAATGAGTGTCTTGTAGCTGTGGTGGCAGCTATAAAATATAACTGGAGTAAAAATCTAAAAAGAAATCTAACTTCAGCCATGCACAGGACTGTGCGTACTTGAAATCTCCTTGACGTGTTTTTTTTTTTTTTTTCCCCAAAAAACCTGACTTTGTATAACATTTGAGTTCTAAAGCAACCTGACTTTGATTTGAAAACCAAAGTAACCATATTTTAATGACATTCCAACTTATTCAAGAAGCACCAATTGTCCACAGTAAATGCAACACAGGATTTTGTACTCCACTGCCTTCTCTGCTCTGAAGCCATGCATGACATATTTTTAAAATTACTTCAGCACACGTTGAGGTGACTATCAGCAGATAGCTGATAGCTACTTTCAGTAGAAACAGTAAGGAATGCTAAGAACTTGTGTTAACTTTGCCATGGTAAGCATTTTGACATTCAAGAAGACCATAGTTGAGACCCTGCTACTGCAACCGGTCTACATACGTCTGACACTCAGCGTGCAATTCTTTGTCAGGGTGAACACATCTCCAAAATGTGATTCTCCCTCACAGGAAGAAAACCCCAGCTGAATGGAAGCAGCCAAGTATTGCTAAATTAGCAACATAGCTGATTTTAGAACAAGAGCAAGATCAGTAGCAACTTTTAAAATAATCAGACTCTTATGTAAGGAGTTGTCAGTCTTCTGCATTTCCATACATCAGCCTTGTTCTGCTTTCACCCAGTGGTTCTACCTTCATTTGCACAAATTTGCCCAAAAGCTTTATAAATTTCCATGTTGTATAAAGCTGACAGACCAAATAGCACGAACATATGATGTTGGCAAATCTTTCAACATAAGGCTTCTCTACAGAATAGTAGAGAGCAAACTCTACTTGGTTTGCACGCTGCAATACGTGTGCCAGTTTTCTTTGGATTTTAATGAGGTCGTGTGTAGCACGTACATGGCTGCAAATGAAATTCCTGAAATCTTCTAAATGACTCCTAAGACTCTACATGGCTTCCTAAAATAAAACTTGGAAGTTCAAATCTCATTAGAAAAGAACTGGAGTTGGACTTCATTGCTCTTAAAATGTTTGCCCCTCTTGCATCGCTTCCCATTGCAAGGCTGGTGTTGCAGACCCCATGCAAGCAGCAGTGCAGGCACCTGGCTGTGCTGCCCACAGGGTGGCGGGATGTGGGAGTGGTACTCACCCACAATTCTCCTCAATGCAACTATATCTGCTGTGATGCACGTGCTAACAACGGCAGGATGGACAAGCTGCTAGTTGTAGTCTCATGGGAGGTGATGAAGCAATGCTTTGTTTTATTGTACTTCAACTCAGCCAAAGCAAAACCAATTTAAACCAAGAACTGAGGAAGAGCTGTGTGTGGGAAGACTTGACTTTAGCATCAACAACTGTTTCTAAATTTGGGGGGGACAGTGGCTATCTGTCACATTTTGATATTTCTCAGAGATGATCTTGCATTGTTACAAAGCTGTAGGGAAGCCCACCACACCCAACAAGTTTGGCCTAGGGTTCACTGCAACATATTCTAGTGGCATAAATGGTCCATTTCTACAGGCATATGACAAAATATGCTCATTCATGCACAGAACACTCCTCTGCTCCTCAGGAATAGAAGGCTGGTCTGTTGTGGCCAGAAAGACTCCCACAGCTCTCCCTTACATAGCGATCAGTGATTTACCTATGCACAGGCACCACAGAACAAATCTAAAATCAATTGAGCATGATCAACTATGTTTAACTCCTGGGAAATTCAGCAACAAGGAACAGCTCATCTGGTCAATGAGTGGTCCAGACAGATACCAACCGTTTTCCCAAGGCTGCTGTTACAACAGAAAATGGTGTTTGAGTACAATGTTGGAGATCACAGAATCACAGAGTAGTCTAGGTTGGAAGAGACCTACAAAATCACCGAGTCCAACCTCTGACCTAACACTAACAAATCTTCCACTAAACCATATCCCTAAGCTCTACATCTAAACGTCTTTTAAAGTCCTCCAGGGATGGTGACTCAACCACTTCCCTGGGCAGCCTATTCCTTGTTCAGTAAATAAGTTTTTCCTAACATCCAACCTAAACCTCCCCTGGCACAACTTTAGCCCATTCCCCCTCGTCCTGTCACCAGGCACGTGGGAGAACAGACCAACCCCCACCTCGCTACAGCCTCCTTTCAGCTACCTGTAGAGTGCGATAAGGTCACCCCTGAGCCTCCTCTTCTCCAGGCTAAATAGTCCCAGCTCCCTCAGCTGCTCCTCATAAGACTTGTTCTCCAGACCCTTCACCAGCTTCGTAGCCCTTCTCTGGACTCGCTCAAGCACCTCCATGTCCTTCTTGTAGTGAGGGGCCCAAAACTGAACACAGTGCTCGAGGTGCGGCCTCACCAGAGCCGAGTACAGGGGGACAATCACTTCCCTGGACCTGCTGGCAACACTGTTGGAAGGTCTGAACCCACGGCACACCAAATCCACCGTCAGGACAAACCACTCACCAATAACTGAGAACTGATTTTTTAATGCGTTCCTTGAAAAAAAAAAGTGCACATTTTTATATTGGCAGTACTGCTCCAAGGATCAATGGTATTTCCATTATTCCCATGTACTGCTTGTACTTCTCATGTACTCTCACAACCTGATATTAAGGATCCTGACCCACCGTGAAGGTAACCCAGAAAAATGAATATGCTGCTCAGACATGTCCCTTCCCTAACAGCACACTGCCATTAGGAAATCTCTGCCTCTACAACTACTGCAATAACGTGGCTCTGAGCCAGCCCACTTTGGGGTCAAAGGAATGCAGAGGCAGAGCAAGGCTGGAGGTACAAATACCTCTGCCTATGGCTCTTACTGAGAGAACCACTTAGCTTCACCCAGCTGCACCCTCATTTATGGCTAGTGCCTTTACATTCTTGCAGAGGACAAATGTCTACTGGATTTTACAGAGCATAATCTAATTCTTGGGCTCTCCTTATGCCATAGAAAAAGTTAACTTGTCCCAATTTGTATCAAAACCAATAGCTTTCAGATTAAACATAGTTGTTTGATGAAAGCTACTTTGGGAAGCATGTATAGCTCCATGGCCCACAGAAGTTGAGTTTAGAAGTCCCCCTGAAGCACGAAGTTACCAAACACTGATACAAACCAGTCTGTGGGTGAACTCCTTTGAATTTTAAGCCATAAAAAAGAGAAGTGTGACATGTAGCTAAAAAGTATTAGTTAGGGAATCTAACCGCGTAGTGAATCTAATCCTCTTTATGCAAAGTTATTATAAAAAAATGTTTCCCTAAATGCAAGTGATTAAGGTTGCACAGACGAGTAGTCCTTCCATACATCAAGGCAATTCACAATACTGTGAACAAAATGGATATGGGGACTTGATGAAACACAGCAAGGAATTTGCAAAAATCAGCGTAAACAGAATTCAGCACATGAGCCAAATTTTATAAATAGTAGTTTCCTTCTCTTTGTAAATAGGGAAATCAGGATTTCTTCAGTAGGATGACGTTCTCAAACTTGTAAAGGTAACCAAGATTAAAACCGAAGGCTCATCCCTAAAAACGAGGGCAAGATTTCCAGAGGTCAATAAGCTGTGGTAGGGCTCCCCAAGAGATTTCCAGCTGTACCTTCAGGATGATTTGTCCATACCAACCTCTGACCATGCCATCAGGCGGATTAAGAGCAGCACAAAAAGCTGAAATCTTTCAGACATTATTGATGAGGTGTCTTAAACATGAAAAGTCAACTCTTTAATAGAGTTGTGAAGCAGAAGCTGAACTTTCTGGAAGACCTCAGATTTGGAGTTAGAGAAAAGGAAAAAGGTGTTATAAAGAAGTCAAACAGCTTCATCACCACTGGCTAGATCTGGTGCTCTGATAAGCTGGTTTTGGTGCAGAACCATGTAACAAGCACGGATGACTTTGCCAGCCCTGTCAGAAGCTCAGCTTTAGAGCCCACCTTTCCCTTGGTTTGGCTCAGGGGCCCAAATATGTGCACCAGCAGCAATCGCTGGCTGACTGCATTTCAGCCGGCTGGGTCCCAGTCCCTGTGGGACCACAAACTGAGACTAGTTCAAGGAATAGCTTAAGCTGGCCCAAAGCAGCAGCCTTGACCGCACCGAAAACAAAAAGGGGAAGTTCAGACTGTCTCTTTTACCATCAGTGCTGACTCGTGGAAGTGGTAACAGTACAGCGTTAGGCAGTAAAACAATCAGAAATTAAACCAGCTTCAGCTTTACATACACAAACTACGTAACTGCAGAAAATACATTTGGTACCAACCTCTGCAACTAAGCCTTTAAAGTACGACAAAAAGCAGCATGTACAAGTCCAGCTTCAAAAACTTTGGTGAAATCCCATGTATGTACCATAGGCAGCAATGCTGCTCTGGCTTCAGGGACAGATTTTACTTATCACTGTATCTGAAATGAATCCGAGTTAGTCTTTTTTTGTTCTTTAAAGAAAGATGTTTTAGTAGATGCTTATCACTTATTAGCTCCAATACTTTATGACTGCTGAAAACATTTCCTCCTCCCCCCCTTCTTTTTAATGACAATCTTTTCCCAAATCCTTGAGCATACACTTCCAAAAAAACTGTACTTAAGCCAGTTTTATTTATCATTTCCTGTTCTTCTCAAAATCTGGAATTTATATTTGAATAATGCAAACAGACGACCTCTTCTAACTCTTTTCCGTGGTACTTGAACTTCCTTCTCATTTTGCCTTCTAATTTGAAGTTTCTTTCTTGGTTTGAACCAAGAGATAAACATACGTATTATATATGTACACACACATACACGTACACATGCTTGTAAACTATAATAACTCATGCAGCTAGTTTTTAATTCCAAGAGAAAAATAGGTTTAAGTGGTTAAGAATATCATTCAGATATCTGAAACTCAAGCAGTGTACTATGACTTTAGTATTAAAATGTTGGTGACTTCACAGTGCATGACAATTAATGATTCCTTTTATACCACAAAACTTCATTTTTAAGTTAAATTATGAATGTTTAGCAGCAGTAAGCTGAGCAAATGCAGGACAGTGGTCTTTGGTGTATCTTAAAAGTTAAAGGAAGCAACACTCCAGACAGCTGCTGGAGAGAATGTCTGCCTGCATAATGAATCACCCATAGACACTACAGAGCACTGTTAATTCTGAAACGAAAATTACAAGAATTAGGTAACACCTAGGAAGGCTTCCAAGATGTACTGCTAATACAACACTCGAAACATGAGGAATTCCACAGCCAAGATGGAGTGGTCCTGGCAACACAGACAATAGTCTATCTAGCTCAGACATACAGCTAGAGCTAGAATTGCAGAAGTGAAGCAAGCAGTGCCTACAGTAGTCACCAACATAGATGCACGTGCAGCCGTGTACGAGTACAGCTGGCACATACAACTGCAGCACCTGTGCAAGAGCCTCTGTTTCTGGGAGGGGAGGGGACATTTCACTTGAACCACGTCTGGAGCTATGGCAAGGGATGATGAATACTTTCATGCCAAACACAAGTCAGAAATAAACTACTCCATTTGGGCACAGAGCCTGACCCATCCACGCTTTTATTAATTGTGTTCTTGTCCTTGGCACAATAATTCAGCTGAGGAAGCTTACCTCTGAGTACATCAAAAATTACAGATAAAAGAAAATAGTTTTGATAAGTACACTCTGAATTAATTATTAACTATTAATTGATTATTAAACACTGTAATGAATAAGTATCTGCACAGCTAACAGTGAACATTTTAAGATAAATTAATCACTTGCTTCTACTTACTGCACAAATATCATCCTGAACAACTGCTTTCAGATTTGTTCTACACTGTGGACAATTTCAATAAATTGTATTTTTAACCAGAATATTCAGGTCCTACCTTTGCAGCTTGTCAATCTGTGGAACAGTTGGATGCTTAATACTAATAATCTCGTAAGTCATTATTAGTTTGCTACAACAGTCACGGTAAATTGAAGTCAGACTGCACATTGCATTTGCTAAAAGAATAAACCAAACCTCTGAGTATACATGATTTAACTGGACTTCAAAATTAAAATGGGACAACAGACTATTGGAACGGGAAACTTCCCAAAGGAGAAAAAAATGTGAGGTTAATTTATCAGGAGAGATAAAGCCATAAAGCACTATAACTACCTAGAATAAATAAATAAATAAATAAATAGATAGACAGATAGATAAAACTGCAAAATCTAGGCCATAAAACTTCATGGAGTTATTCCTGTTCTACGTAGTTGTCTGCATACAAAAATTCTGCTTGGAAAGGAAGACTATTGTTGACAAAAATACAACATCTTTCTAAAACTAAAGTTATGGACAGTTCTACCAGTCCAGTTTCTAGCCAAAAGGAACTCCGTCATTGTTACTGATCCAGAAACATCCAGAAGAGTATTCATGTGAATGTTCCCCAGACTGTAAAGGAACTACTCACAGAGTCAATGACGAGCCAAATTTGAACATGAAGTTTTACCACTCTGAATAATCCACTCTGTCCTGAGCTTTGAAGAACAGGCTTAAACGTAGACATGTATATATGTGGTGTGTATGCATATATATATATATATATATATATAAAGCATTGTAGCCCTAGTTATTGTAATATCTGACCCACTTCAGTATCTTAGCATATTTCTGAAAAAAATCTGTGCGAGGGAGGATAACTACTATTACCAAATACCTTTCGAAGTGCCAAACCTACACACTTTACCTAAGATTATCCGAAAAAGTCTTTGACAAGACAATGAAATTTGAACTTTATGTCACTACCTTAATCCCTGTACTGTCCTTGGATAAACATTAGAGGTGTGGCTGACCTGGCACTTTTAGCATCACCCTAGACAATGGCTCAACACAGAACTTACTTTAGGGGAAGAAGAAGGTGTAGTAAGGAAACCAGCTCTGAGGATTCAGTAATTTTGGAAGGGGTTCACCAGAGAAGTGTCACACCAAAAAAATACATCTTTTGATTGAAGAATGAAAATCACAGACAGGTTAATTCCATCGTTTTGTATACAGGAATATAAACCATATGTTAATTCTGAAACAACAATAAAGTTGCAAGTGAAACACTAAAACTGAAAGCACAGAAAAGATCAAGAGATTCAGAGCAGGGAATTCCTATCAACTGATCAGAAGATGTAAAGAAGAAGAGTTACATGAAAAGCCAGAATGCCTCCTATAATGACTAATCCAGTCCTCAGCTCTTGGTGACTTCTCTGAGACCACAACACCATGCACGTGACAGATCTAAGAACAGTATGTTTGTTGGCAACGTGACAAAATCTGGTCCAAGAGTTAACCTGATTTTGTCACTACAGCAATTAAAATATCACCATAAAGCTGGAACAATAAATGACTTCCTCAACCATTTCCATCACGCATTAGCCTTCATAGGATTGTGGAATATCGTAACTGGGAATGGAAGCAACTCCCAGGGCACCAAAAAAACATTCTATTTGTCTCTTAGTGCCCCACTGAGCCCTAAAGTTCACCAGCACTGTTAAACAACTAAAGTTTTACACAGTGAATTACATCCCGATATTCTTCACCATTAAAATTACTCAAGATTTCAACTTCCTCCACAGTTCCTCCATACCCCAGGATACCGCTGTTTCTCTCCTTTCAAAAACTGTCCCCAGTTCTAGAATATTTCTATGGACACACGCACATTGGAAGCACTGTTTCCCCAAGACGCTAAAGGATCAGTTATCACTTATTTTTTTTATTTAAGCTAAACACCGTAGAAATACTTTTGAGAAAATCTGGTTTTGCCAAGCATTTCTCATAAGCAGCACCCAGAAATACCTTTCCTGGAATGCTGAAAAAGGACAAAAACAGTCACTGTTTCAAAGGTTAGTAGCTAAGTAGCTGTATTAAATACCTAACTCCAATGTTTTTTCCCAAACTACGCAGAAGTATTTTTAAATAAGCACAAGTACTACTGCAATGGGATCATGTAAGCCAAGTAGATTGGATGGAATAATATTAAAGCAATTTAAATACCATTTGATTCTGTTGAATGTCAGTCTAACACCAACCTTAGGATACACCAACCATTCATCTCAGGTTTCTCACGAGGCACATTCAAAGGTCTTCTGATTCTCTGTCTCAATAAGCACTTATTCACATCAGTAGTCTTGCTGCACTCAGTGGCACCACTGGGTATGCAAATTATGCAGTGGCATAAGCAAGAGTCTTAAAGCTCAGACCCACATTTTCAGACCTCTTCTTGAACTCACCTGGAACACAGACCACTAAATACTTCAGAGGACCTCATCCTGCTGGCAGTGGCTTCTACGCCGGACAGAAACCTGTGCAACTGTTTGCCCAGCTCTGCCATGGCCCAGGTTTATTTGGTGTGGGCGCTGCCCTCCTGGGCTCACAGGAGACATGTTCCAGGCCACCAACAGTAGCTAAGAGAAAATTCCCGTTGCACAACTCTATGAAGCATTATTAGCAAATTATGCGTATAGGTAGGAGAAAGAAAAACACAACTCCAAGACTTGAAATTCAGCCATCATAGCATGAAAGCATAATCTCCTTTGCAACATGCCAACCATCTTATTAGTGCTGGGCTGAAGAGCACTGCAAAGCCTGGGTGGGCAACATCACACCTGGCCGTGCCCAGAAGATGTTAGTACCTCCTCCTCAGAAGAAACAACATACAGAGCCTTAAATCTGAGACTTCTCTCTGAAGGCAACCTGAGGGACCAGGGTTGTGCAATAACCAGACTCTCCCTGGGAAGACTGGAAGTCATCTGCCACAGCACTACATACAAGGTAAAGGAAACTTTCCAGTGCTCTACTGCTGTGTGCTGCCTTTTTTTTGTTTGCCAGTTTTAAGAATCTTGTATTTTTCTGTTTGAAGGTTTGTAAACATGGATTCACATTTGATTTTACCTTCATCATCTGCCTTTGTGTTTTGAGTGATTTCAGATTACTGCACTGACAAGCATAAACTGATACGGTTCCTTGTGGGTTAGACAGATGTTACGACAGGGTTCTGATTCACCTAGGAGGAGTCAAGCATACAAGAACATTGCTTCAGATTTCTGGAGATAGCTGGATACTTCTCCAGCCAGCTGCAGCAGCCTTCCTGGGAGCTGGCAGCTCCTCGAGCTGAAAGCCAGCGCCCTGCAGCAACTAACCAGCCTCTGGAACGCGCCCTGCAACTGCCACCCAAACCCATACCCCAGTTCTGGGTTTCACTCCTCAGGCACACTAAAAATCAAAGTGCCACATGTGTCTCAGATGTCTGAAAGGACTGAAGCCTAACACTGTTACGCTGTAGTACCCAGATGACAGAATGTATGAGATATAGTTAACCTGTGGAGTCACATCTACACTTTCTTGAAGCAAAGCACCATCTGGTAGACAACATTCAGATAGAAAAGAACAGAAAACAATAGAAGGTAAGAAAAGAAACAAACCTCCTTCTCATCTAAGGGGAGAAACAGAAAAACTGCCCAGGATAGCATGTGAGAGTGCCGCTAAGAGACACTCTCAAGGAACGGCATCGGTGATAAACCAAAGTCACCGTACATTCAGTTGCCGAAACGAAATGCTTCATTTCACAGAGAAACGTCAGGCAAGACTAAGCTTGATGCTCACCTTGCGCTGCTGCTCTGCTATTCTTCGACCAAGCAACCAAGGAAAATTAGGCCCAAATCGGGCTGCACAGAACAAAGCATGATTTGTTCCCACCGCAACTTGAGTGAAGTTCTGTAGGTCGACCAACCAAGCAAGCGAAAATCAAAACACCCACTCCATTTGACACATCATTTTCCAAAAGCAGATTACTTTAAACAAATAAGACACAGAGCAATGATTTCCTAAACCAGTACAATTAAGTGAACAACAGGGCTTTCATGAGGATGCATGAACAAAAGGGTATTTTTGTTACCATTATATATTTATTTGTATGTATTCATAGTTATTAGCTCTGATTTTGCAACAGACCGGAAAGCTGATGCATCATCATACTACACCATAAATTCACAAAAATGAATTTTGAAGCACAGTAACTATACTTGTGTTTTAGAGCTTATCACATTTCATTTGCTAGATATTTTAAGCCAGTGCATCTCAGCGCATGAGTTAGGCCTTAGAATTGGTATAAAGTTTTATTGTTAAAATCAATTGACATAAACCAAAATAAACGTTACTAAATTTAACTGCTATACACAAACTAACTCAAACTGACAGAAACCTAGCACAACCTGAATCTGCTTAAAGCACCCCCTGACCAGCACTCAGTTACTTCAGCTGGAGTTAGAGCACTGTGTGTGTCAGCACGCAGCTGCAGCTACCCTGCTGTAACTGCAGTCCCTTGAGGAAAGCAGAGCCAAACCTGTGCTAATCACAGTAACCAGCCCCTGTAGCACATGATTTCTTGTTGTGTGTATGTTTTGCTAAGTTGCTGGGTTGAAGGCTTGTGCTTATCTAACACATGCTTCTCCCCCATTTTTCTCCTCTGTTAGTAACTCATCCCTTCCCTTTCCTGTTGCATCAGGAAGCTGCAAATACAGTGGCTTCTGCAGTGCTGTTATAATTACCACAGCACACTGTAATTCTGAAACGTATGCAAAATAAGTAACAATTACTTCAACGAGGTTTTTGAAGGCATTTAAATGTGGTTCTGTTGGCTTTCTAGAAATCTTCTGACCAACATGCTCCAGCCGAGATCAAAACACTTCCAAACACCTTTTCATTAGGACTACAGCTTTATACGCCTTCACGCTGTCCCCTAAATAAGCTCTTTTAAAAACAATCTGAAGCAGAAACAGAGAAAAACATCCCTAAGAACCCGGAAATGGAGCTGTGAGGGGAGAAGCTAACGAGTTCCTATCTTCCACTGACTTCTTTTGTTGTATCCCATCTCACAAAACAAGCAAACATCAATTTTAATGAAAACTTTAGAGATGGAAAAAAAAAAATGCTGACTGAAACAGCTATCTTTTCTTGTTAGTTACCAGAAGAAAATGCATGGCAAACTCCCATTACTTTTATTAACTTGATTGCAGTGCTGTGCTGCTGTTTTAGGAGCCATCACAAGCTCTTGGGAAAGGATTTTCCCCTCCCTTCCTTCCCCTCTCCACCCCGCCAGTAATCCTAGTT
The DNA here is from genome assembly GCA_011076525.1 of Nettapus auritus. Taxonomy (NCBI): domain Eukaryota; kingdom Metazoa; phylum Chordata; class Aves; order Anseriformes; family Anatidae; genus Nettapus; species Nettapus auritus. The sequence continues at coordinate 22,567,763 of CM021771.1, read as the reverse complement.
TAAAGGATCTAACCCTTCTGAAATGTGTTAACTCAAGCACTTTTTTTTTTTCTTTAAACAGTTGGAAGTTTCAGGAAAAAAAATGAACCCAAAAGAAAACAGCAGATGTTCAAGACCCAGGCTCCCATTTTCCCTTCCACATGAAGCTTACTGACAAAGACACAAACTTCAAACAATAAAACTTCCAAAGAGATAAAAATATACTATTTACCCTTTTAGAAATACTAAACAAAAACTTTAAATTGCCAAATACAGATAAGAATCATATCACTTTTCAGAATCTGTATCATCATGACTGACAAGATAAGATGCTTCCTTTTATTTCTTTCATTCACGTTTGTCTTACAAGTATGGAAACCCACTGACTGAGCAGTTTTGCTCTCCTGAGAACAAAGCAGTACTTCACAATCTTGGAGATGCACTTAAAAATTTAAAATAGATGGTGCTTAATATAAGAGCCAAGTCTCTTTAAAGGGAGGTAGACTGTACGGACTGAGTACAATTTAAATGGAAATTGACCTGGTCAGGGGAAATTGACAAAGTAATCAAGTCTTAAAACTCAGAAAGAAACAAAAATAAGCTAATCCCATGCATTCAGGTAAGTGCTTGGTATGGGTGCCACAGCCACCTGGTCTCGCTGCTGCTGGGGGCTGTGTGCCATGAGGGGGCCATGCCAAGTTCTGCGTGGCTCCCGCTCACACACAGGAAACTGAGAAACGATGAAGTAGGCTTACAGGTGGAGCTTCTCGGTACCTTAAACCTAGACAGAGTGAAAAGCTCAGCTGTATTTTTAGGCTAAGACCGGCCAAGGCTTTCTTCATTTAACCCCCTTCTTGAGCCTCGAACAAAACCCAACCTGTGGCACAGCGCCTGATGTTAACAGAACTGCACGGAAAGATTAATCAACAGCTTTGCATGTCTGCCCTTAAACAGGCCAAACACCAAATCAGTGTTAAATTCCTCACGTGCAGCTACGCCCAGCTAATCTGCTTGAAAGCAGCAAACTATGTAAATCTACTTACACAGGCGAGATAAATACGACACTCATCAAATTGTAACAAGAAGCACTGTTACCGGGCCAAGCTGCCGGGAGGGCTGACCACAGCGGGCTGTGGCGGGTGGGCCACCGCGGTCACCTCCGTCACCTCCGTCCCAGCCCTGGGCAGCTGCCGCCTCTGCCAGAAGCCCGAGGGGAGCAGCCTGGCTGCACAGAGCGCTTCCGTCAGATATCTGTGCTAGCTCTGTGGATTCGAGGAGCAGATGGCAGGAGAAAGCCTAATTTTCCCATTTACGATAATTTTACAGTGTGTAGAAATATTTACTTCGGAGGAGCGCCTCCTGATTTACATGAGAATACCGAAGGCGGAGCAGGGACGGAGCCATCAGCTCTCAGCACGCCGGGGCTGAGCAGGATATTGTGTGTCGCGTCGCTTCCTCAGCCTCACGGATGCACACATGTGCACTCTTTGCATAACTCGCGTAACCTTGTTAGCAAAAATATTAGATTACGCCTACCTTCTTCAGAGAGGATGCGTGGTCACGAGCACTGTGATAGGTTATTATTGCAGATTCTGCATGGGTTTTAGCCTTTAACTAGACTTGAATCTGCATTTCAAGAAAATAATCAGGAGTTGCTACTCATTTTGACCATGCCTAACTTTTAACACAACCTAGCAAGAGGTGTATTTTTTTTGTGTTTTATTTATTTTTTAAATATGCCCATTTACCCTTAATGCAGGAAACTATTGGAAATACAACCTCAGAGACCCTGTTTTATTAGTATTCTTACAAGCACCCTAAAACACAGAAAGGATTAGACACCACCTAATCGCATCTGACCTGAAACTGAGGATGCTGACTGGCTTCTACATGCCTAAGTTACACACTGAAATAGATACAACAGATAACAAGCCTAATAGTGTAAGCACAGATTCGTTTATAAAACAAAATAGAGTTCTTTGGGAAAACAAAGAGAAAGTATGGGCAAAACTCTGGACCTACTGTAGCTAACTAGAGGTTTGTTTGCCAGCATTTTAAATGACAGAATTTCACATTACATTACAATGCCTTAAAATAGATCAATAGTATCACAGTGACTTTTACCAGCAAATTGTTCACCTTTTCAACACAGCATCTAGTATTAAACTGCTTGAATCTGTTACAGAGTCTTACAAATGTAACAGAAAAATACTAAAAACAAAGTGCTCTTATACCATCATTATGGTATCATGTATGTTACTATACAAATAGAGACACACAAACTGCTCAAAACATTTTAGTTTCATTTTGAAGTTACTTATTTTTTCCTCAGGCTCACACACTAGGTGCTGTTAGCAGAGGACATCCAGCTGCTCCTTTTACAGACGATGGCAGGCTATTTTTCCTACAATGTCTAGTCTCTCAGACTAAAATACAATTGTAACTCTATTGTCTGAATATGGATTGCACAGAGCGCACAAGGAATTAATCTGGACTGTTTCTAGTTATCACGAAAAAAATGAAGAATTAGGCTCATAACACTCCTCGGTATTGTCTGACACCAGCTCACCCCTGCAGGTGAAGCCTGAGTGAAAGGGAGATCGGAAAGTCAGTCTTTAAACGGCCTCAGCCTACATGAATGAAGTTAATGGGAGTTTTCCAGGGACTCCAGTGGAGAAAGGCGCAGGCCCCAGCTCCTTGTGTAGGAAGCGTTTGAGCGGAGAATGGCTACACGCTAACAAAAGAAACCTCTGGTACCCAGGGTCTTAAGACCACATAATACCCCGCGTTCACCTCTTTCCCTGCCTATTGACAGGAAAAAAAGTCTGTTTGTTTTTCCGATTCAGTGTGCCCTTTCAGCCCTCCGAGCCCAAGGAGCCCCTGGCTTATCGGCGCGCCGCAGGCCGGCCGCTCGCTCACATCCGCGGGCAGCGGGAGCCTCGCCCCGCGCCCGGCCCGCCAAGGCCCCACCGAGCCGGCATTAATGGCCCTTTCAGGGAGAGGATCGAATAAATTGGCTTCATTTACAAAGTATGCAGAAGCGCCAGACAAGATCGTCAGCGTGGGTGTACCCAGGGCATTTATTAAAACCAAACCAAAACCAGCACACACAATAAGCATGTTTTATTGCGTATGGACTTGAACGCTTCAAGTACGAGATACAAAGATAACTCCGTACACTGGTAGGCAGCATCTGCAGAGCGCCACTGAGATAGCACACGAGCGATTCTTATCAAAAAGATATTTCTCCAAAACGAGGGCAGAGGAGAAAGGAAATAGCAATTTTTGTGAGCTACGATTTCAACTCTAAGAAAACGCAGGAACCGAATTCGCGCCGTCGCGGGGTTTCCCTGCGCAGAGCAGCACACGGAGGGCCCGCAGCCCTGCCGCACATCTCAGCGGCCCCACGCGCGGCCGCCTGCGCCCACCTGGCGGGGTTTGTCCACCTGGAAGACGCCTGCCACGGCGGCATCGGCGCGCGCTGTCACCCACAGATCTCGCCGGTGACCTCTCCTCCATTTGCCCTTTGGGGCACAGCTACAGAGCGCGTTTTCTGACCAGCTTTAGGACGTACTTTTTGAAAAATATCGCGGGTTCAATGAGAAGTAAGCGTTTCTTACTAAATACGGTCACGTTAAGGCCAGCGTTTCTGGTGGGGGATACGTGTTAAAAGCACAACGGCCCAGCAGGGTTGCAGTCCCACTATTTTATTTTCAGCGGCTGAACAAGCGAGCAAGCAAGCAAATACCTCTCTCAGCACAGCTCCATAGATGTGAGCGCTCCGAGCTTATCGCAACGATCTGTCTGCCCAGAAAATGTCACAGGATTTCCCTTGTGTACTTCAAGGGGGAGAGAAGGGGAAAGTCTGGGGCTGGGCTGCGCCAGCGGGCTCCCGGAGGCACGTCCCAGCGAACGAGAGAGCCCCGAGCCTTTTGCCCATTTCACGCGAAGCAAAGAAAAAAACAACAAAAAACCACCCGGCCCCAAGTTTCGCTTTGCAGCCCGGGTTGCGACACCGGGCAGGGCTCTTTTAACTTGTTGCCGAGCTCGGCGGGGCCGGCAGCCGCCCGGCCCCGAGCTCCCCGCCGCCCGCAGCGCCCGGCCCGGCCCCGCCGCTAAGGTCACCCGGCGGAGGCCGCCCGGGCGCTCGGCAAGGTCACGGCGCCGTTTTTAAGAGGAGACCTGGGGAGGAGGGGGGGGGTGGAGGGAAGGGGGGAGGTGGTGTCTTTTTTGCGAATCCCAGCTCCGCAGAAGCGA
>CM021771.1:22494494-22563127 GCA_011076525.1 Nettapus auritus | reverse complement strand
CCGCCGCGGGCCCGCCGCTGGCTTTCACCCCCAGAACGGTGCCCGTGGGTGCGGGTGTCCCCCCCAGCCCACCCACCGTGCGTGCAGGGGGATGGATTGAGCCGAGCGCGTTAGGAACGGGAGTTTGGAAGGGAGAAGTTGTGCTGTAGTAGGGAAGGGGAGGCTGGCTGCGGGAACGCTGCTCCAAGCCGTCGTGGAGGCGGCTTTTGGAAGCGCAGAAGGGTTGGTGTGGTCCGCACAGCGTTCGGGCCTAGGACACGTTGCATAATAACAGCTATTGGGCAACAAGGCTGGGAGACAGAGACGCGCTGAGAGAAAAGATTTCCAGGTCCCCTCGCGCTTACTCTGCCCTGTTTACATCGTGTTCCTTGGCAGTGCCGGCACGCTAGCTTTGAAGAAGCCCACAATTACAATGCTGTCAAGCCGCTGAGCTCCTGATTGGCGACACTGCCACAGACCTTCTGGTGCAGACATGCATCACCAAGCACCTTTTGGTTCTTCCTCTTTCGGGCAATAAGGTGGCCCCAATCTCACACACAATTACAATGAAAACAGCTGGGAAGAAACAAAGACTTGCCAGGTAGCTCATTCCTCACAGGTCGAGCAGCAAACGTGATTGTTCAACGCCATCATCTTCTGTTACTCTTCACAAGAAATAATCACCAAATATTTTGGCATCCTGATATATTGCCACCACCCATTTGAGTTCATTTGAGCACCGCTGCGCAAGAAAGCAGTGCCCCTTTGCAGAGCCAAGTTCTGCATAACTTCCCTTTTCCCCCTCTCCAAGCCCTGCAATGGGTCTCCTTGAGCCCAGCCCCAATTCCCTAACACGCCTGAGGGCTGCCAGTACCAAAGCCACCACAGCCATGGACACAAGTGGCAATTGCTGCTCTTGAAAAATATCTGATGGAGTGGGTTTGTCCCGGCGGACTGTGTGCCAGGTCAGGTACCGTCTATGCCACTCTTCCTGCACCACTTGCATTCCCCCTGCTGCCACGGAGCTAGCACGGAAGCTGAAGCTAGGATGAAGTCATATCCCCCGGTCTGGTTGAGGTGTAGCTTCATGCACACTGTACATGGTGGTGGTGGCTATGCTGCTGGAAAAGGCACCAGTTGGGCAATTGATTCTGGGTTAAACCTTTTTTTTTTTTCTTTTTTTTCTTTTTTTTTTTTTCCCAGTGATCAGATGAGTTTTCCTCAGATCATTTCCTTTGTCTGGTTCAGTATGTGGCTGTGCCACAGCTTGTGCGTAATGGAGGAGGTAGCACGGGAGCAAAGATAGGCAGGCACAAGAGGGTGGATATGACTGCTTGTTTTGGCAGCAGCATCAGATTATATTGGCTTAATCTGTTCGTGTACCTGTGGCTTAATTTGATAGAAATGTAGCTGTGTGCTCATGCCTGCCCTGGGTGTAGTGCAGTAGGTGAGCCGCGCACCAGCCTTACTTGTTACAGCCCCATGGTCACAGATGGCACCATGGGGCTGTAATCAGCTTCAGTGGCGAAACGCCATCACAAAGCAGTACAAACTGAACAGTGAAAGGCTACTTCTGCTCCAAACCGTGCTCCCAAATGAAAAATAAAAGCGGTATTATTCTGCACGGCATTCTGGTTAACAAAGGGGTGACAAAGCGTCAATCTGCTGCACCTCCACCAGGTCTTTGCTAGCTGGGGATGCGCAGAACAGCCACACCTTCCCAGCTCAGGGAAAAAACCTTTTCAAAAACCATCAGTCATCCCCGGCTTCCTCCCCTCTCCTCTTCCTGTCCCACCCCCAGGCCAGCAGAAGGGATGCACACAACGTGTGCTATATCGGGCCTATTCGGAAGCACTGGGAACGAGCTGAAGAACAACCCAACGCAGTGGCTGAAATTCCCGCCCTGCTCTGCTGCCACACCGACCCACACCATCTGTGAGTCCAACAGGGATTTCCCTCGGCTGGGTTCAGTATGTGACACGTCTCCCTCACTTACCCTTACTCTTTCCTAACACACCATAAAAACATGCAACAGCAAATCATTCTCTAAACATCTACTAGATCACCATCAAATGACACCTGCTTGTTTGTTTTTGTTATAGGAAGATACATTACAGGATTTTCTGGGAAGAAAACCTTGGTGTCCTATCCTATGTGCTCATCTACCTATCAACGTTTTCTGCTGTTCTGATGCAGGGCCTGAGCAATCTGTCCCCACTCTTGTCTTAAATGGGGAACCAGCTGCCTCCCACTGCCTCCTCGGAGGTTATCAAGAAGACAGAGCCAGGCCCTTTACAGCAGAGCATGGCTTTTGGGAAAGACCTAAATTGAAATGGCTGGACACAAGGAGGGTCAGGCACTGCCCAGAGAGGTTGTACAGTCTGCAACCTTGAACATTTTCAAAACCAGACTGCGTCCAGCCCTAAGCTACCTGATCCGATGTCTTCACTGATGCCGCTTTGAGCATTGGATGGACGAGAGCACTCCCAAGGTCCCTTCCAACCTGAACCTCTGCTCACCTGAACAAGCTGCTTTGGTCTTTCCCAGAACACAGGCAAAATGATTTCTGTGTCAATCCCTGCATTTCAGATTAAGTTGACAAGGTTTTAGATAATTCCCTGGACTTTTCAGTAGGTATGATACATCAATTCAAGATACTGATGACTAGTTCCCCTACTCATTGCCTTATAGGCAATGAAGACTTTTAGTTTTACAGGCTTACCATTTCTAAAATTGAAACAGACTTGCAGGTAGGCAGGCATCTTGCTGGTTACAGTTATAAAGGAACAACTCATTTTGTTCCTGCGGGAAAAGGTGACCATGGGGGCTAAGAATATCCATGTTAATTGTCTGTACAATTATGTCCAGAGCTTCTTTAAATAACCCAGAGTTGCTTATTTAGAAATAAGGAAAACTTGCCGAACAGCTTTGGCGCATTTTTTATCTCAAACATTGTGATTACATGTTTTTATGTACAGTCAGAAATGTAGGTTTGCAGAGAGACTGGGTAAATACAGGAAGATTTCTCTGAAAACCTGGAGAAACTGGAAGTCCTCAAGGATCTTTCAGGTAACATTTGTCAATGTTAACAAACAGGAGGCTGGTAAACCTAACCCATTGCTTTAAAAACAGTTCTACACATTTAAACTGCTACTTTTTCATTTCCGTTCTAAATCAAATCCATGGCTTCCCTTATTTATCTCAACCTTCAGCTGAAGCAGTTAGCTCCCCGCAGGGCATTCAGTGCCTCTGCAGGACAGATGCTTCCTCAGCCTTGGATCTGCTTTAAAACAGGAAACTTTATTCTGTTGCAAAACCCTCGGAGTCCAGATTGGATGTCCTGAGCTTCCTCATAACCCCACTCTTGTGCCAGGACAAGTGAGGCTGGCCATGTGAGGACCTCCTGAAGCCCCATCGGTGGTGAGGCGATTGTGGGCACCTTACTTCTCCATGTGGACAGGGCCTGAAAGGCCTACGAGCTTTCCACCACCATGCCCATTTGGTCGAGGATCCACCTTCTCATCACACCCTGTCATATGTAAAAAGATACAAAACAGAGTAGGCTGGAGGCTGAGCCACAGAAATGTAAAAATATATTTGAATACCCTGTGCAAGCTAAGGAAACGGTATGCAGGGCTGAACTTTGAGAGATATTAAGCATTTCCTGAAATGTGTTAATAGTGGGGTATGGGAAGCTGAGTATCATATAGGAGCAGATTTTTAATTTTAGCATTAAATTAATCTATTCAGAACTGAGACGAAGAGAAGCATGTATAATAGCTGAAGGAACAAGATAAACTTCATTACATGGGAAGCTACTTTAGAGATAATCTCATCATTGTTTTTGTTATTTAAATATCCCAGGTATGCAGGAACAACAACAACAAAACCGGCATCTTCTTAAGTGAAGAAGATAAGAAAGGGTCAGTAGAAATGGGACACACTAGAGCCATGAACATGCGAAGTTATTTTGTTGTTGTTGTTCGTTTGTTTGTTTTTTAGAAAAAGAAAATTATTAAGAAGCAATGGCTTCTGCAGAAGCATATGATCTACTAAGAACCAGGTATTGCACATGCGGTGAGAAGCTATTGTCTAAGAACACCATCTTGAAAATAATCACAGGAATATATTCAACAATAAGAAAAGAATCTCCATGACAATCAGAACTGAAAGGGGAAGACAAATAATCTTCCCCAGCTGTACTGTTTCAAATACTGGTAACAAGATACCAAATTATTTATATTCTGGATTAGAACATATAAAAGTAAATGCTATTTTAGCACTGTACAATGTACCAGCTCAGAGTCACTAACACAGATTTCTGTTGAAAACGCATGATTAGCACCGATCAGCTCATTCTCTCTGGGAATCCTCCCACCTAAGTCTTTAATGTTCCCATCACCTCTGTGGTTTTTGTATTGTTTTTTCCCTTAAATCCAACACCTGCCTGTGAAACAAAGACCAGTTCTCTACTCCATTTAGCGCACACTGAATGCCTCTGCTTTGGCCATGCCTCCCTTGGTTGTGCCTCCCTTGGCATGCTCAGACTCCTCCTATTCATTTTAGCTTGCACTTCATTCCTTCCATGCTTCCTTAAATGTTCCTGGACGGACACTTCATAAATTGCACAATTACAAGTAATTGTTGTCATTTCTTCAATGATTACTGGTGTTAAGAACATGAACACAGAGAGCAACACAATCTATTGTTTAATGCTATGCCAGCATTTTACATTATGGCATACATTATTTATTCTTTGAAAGCCACGACAAGATGCTACTTTACAGAAGTATTTCCACTGTCAAACAAACACCCCCTTCCTAAATATATCCTGTATATTCTGGGAAGCACAAGTACGAAAGAATTACTGTAAAGAATTATTATACAATGGGAATTTAAGGAAGCTGTTCATAATTGGTAATTGAAACACGGGACAAAGTCCAATCTTGATTTGTGGAATTAACTAAAATGACTCCAAAAGACCTGAATTCTGTCTTTAGCTTGACAACATTGCCAAACACTTGTTTGAAACTATAAAGCAAACAAAGTCTGTAAACAGTTGCCAGATTTATTATAGAACAACAACAACAAAAAAATAAAGTCTGAAATGACAAAGTATATTGTGTTTTGTTTTTTTTTTTTTTTTTTTTCCTACTTTGTTATTAACAGTGTAGGAAGTTGTTCATCATTACATTATAACATTTACGCTCTATGTGAAAATAATAAGAGCTCTCTGTTTTGACATCTCTTTTTTTTTTTTTTTTTTTACCATTTTGAGCGGAGTAAATTTATGGACCAGCAGAAGAAAGTGAAAAATATCTGCTAGATATTTGCTAAAAACAATCAATGAATTTATGCAGCTGTTTATTATATATTTTTTTATATATTTACATTTTTAACACAAATATTAACAAATGATGAAAAATCTGGAAATGCACAAATATTTTTTCTAAAACTTCAGAATTAGTTTTGTTCTAAAGCAGAGTTGTATTTTATATTTGCTGGTTTTCCAATAGAAAAGAGGCTCTTTCTATCCACAATTCATTTAGTTTTGATGTATGAGATTTTTCTGCATAAAAATTTTCAGTATGTGGGCCAGATTTCCATGGTTATCTTTTACACTTTTTATTAGAATCTTAGAAATAATGAAAGAAATTAAAAGTCTCCTACAATTAAAATATGTTTAAAGATTGAGAACAGTTAATGACACTGAAAAGATAAATCACTGGACAGTAGCTAGAGTGGAAGATCTGACTGAAAATCAGCCAGACATCGATTTTATTCCTTTGTGTATCATTGTCTTGGTATCTAAGTGCATGAACAGCTTCAGATTTGTCAGTGTTCTGCACTTATGGGGGAGAGAAAAAAAAAAAAAAAAAAAAAAAAAAAATAAGACCCTTACTTGTTCTTTCCATATCTATAAAATGGGACATATACTTTAAGCCCTTGACTGAAATATGCACTCTAGGCATTATGAACAGATTTGGTAATAAAAAATGAGAAGCAGTCTGTAATCACAGTACACTTTATACCTGAAATGGGTCGTCATGGAAAAAGGCAGAAAAAGTCACTTACAATATGATATGCCAAAAAGGATGGAGTTTGTGTCACTAGTGCAAAGCCACGCTTGTGCACTTAAGTCACATGCTTGAAGAAAACATGAGGAAAAACCTAACCAACCCCCGTTCTGCAAACCTCTGCTGCAGACAGCAGTCATCTTCTCCACACTGGCAAGAGAGACAAGCCAGACTGGAGATTTGGTATAGTAGGTGTATACATGTTGATATCTTGGAACAAAAACACAAAACACCTCTCTTTCCAAACAATGATGCTGTCCTAAGATGACTCTTCTTGCTATTTTTTTCTTTCCCTAGGATGAAGCACTGCTGTATTTGTTTGTCAAATACTGGTGGTCAAGTGAAGAACTGGCAGCCGCACCTACTGACAAGCACTGTGCAAATTTTTTCTGTCCTCACACACTTCCTTGTCAATTAACCTCATTTCTGACCTGCAAATGTCTTTACAGCGCTCCGACTCCCCTGAGCACACTGTCAGCACGGCACTGGTTCTGTGGGGTTGGTTTATTTCGTCTCACTGGGAGGGTGAGAAACTAATTTCCATATAGGTTTCAAGGCAGCGTATCAATTTTATCTGTTTCAAAATTATAGCCTTTACCCTGAGAGTTTGTTTTATAATCACGTATAAACAGAAAGACATTCGTTTATAATACACAATCTGATTACGATGACCTAATTTAGAGTAAGAAGGAAAGAAACAAGATCATGTGGCAGGAGTTGAGCAAATATTCAGCTGAGTCTGAATCTTATCTCTTTTTCAGTATCTTTAAAATACAAGTATCTACATAAACCTTGATAGAACTGTTCCTGAAGTACCTGCTGTAGCTTACATCTCTGACAGGCATCACAGTTTTTAAGACACAAAGAAGCTGTAAACTGACTGGGGGGGCTGGACCAGATGCCCTCCAGAGGTCCCTTCCAACCTCAACCTTCCTGTGATTCTGGGGGTCTGAAATTGCTTTTTTTTTCCTCCTAAAACAAACACCCTCCCTCTCTGAGGTTTGAAATTGCATACTCGTTATGTTTGCATCAGCTACACAACACCATGTAACACCCAACAAAAAGATCAGCAGGTATGTTCAGAGTAAGAAAATTCTCCCTCCCATGTATATTCAGCACTCATAAATGTCATCCACCTGGTGGTCATGACAGTAAAAATCTCCACTAGCAAGATGTTTGGCATCTGCTTTGGAAAGTTCCTCACACTCTGTGCTTCTTTGCAATTTGCAGAGACCACTCTCCGGGATGAAAGAGCAAAAGCTTGCTCTCTGCTAATGCAGCCCTTCCTCCCGTGCTGCTGCTGTGAAGGTGTGAGATGTGGCTGGGGCATCACAAACACCTGAAAAGCAGCAGCAGGACACCAAAGCCATTATCTAACATATCTAACACACCATACAGCCATCGGCTACGATCAGGTTTTGGTTTTTTTTGCCACCACCACTCTGAGCTAAACTAGCAACAGACTTTAGAGCTGTCCCAAGTCTGTCTTTACCTTCCAGACCATGAAGTAAATGCCTCTTCACATCCATTTTTAAAGCACGAGTCACTGCCCTCAAGGATTTGACTTTATTCCGAGATGCATTTCACACAGCAGTCCCCTGGGTAAGATTCCTGTTTCCCATTTGTGTTCAGTACTTGTAGCATTCACCATTAGCACCATCATTTCAGTTCCTGTAATTTTAAATTCAGAGACGATCTGAATATTTATGCACAGTAATCAGCAAATTAATCAAGATGGCTGGGACAATTTATTGCAGGGAGTAATTCAGAGAGTTACTGAACTAATTGTTCTATACTAAGTGTCAGGGGCTGGCAGCAGCACAAATCATGGTGGGAAAATATTTCATTGCATCATAATTAAATTGTATATTTATTTAGGTAAATAGATTCTTAAAGCTGTTTCCAACACATTCTCGCAAGTTGGATTCAAACTATCCATCAGATGCCTCACAACCACATTTCACATGCCTGCTGGCCAGTACCCGTGGACATAAATCACAGATAAAACAGAATGAAGGCCTGGCCTGGTCAGCAGGAGCTTCACCAGCAGGTCCCAGGTTTCACCCAGAATGAAAGCATTTACACTGTGCTTTTGTGAACTACTCACAGCACGTAATCCCTCAGGGATGCTGACAAGGAGGAAATCTTCTGCTCCTTTTCCCCTTCCTGCTCCGAGCATCACGGTTTCAAACCCTTTGTCTGATCCTTTGGTTCCTTTGCTTGCTGGTTCGACTCAGTAACCCAACAGAAATCTTTCCTCTTTTAGTTCTGTCATGACAGGGAGCTGAGCTGGGGCACTGAGGTATCTGGCAGGACCATCACAAGTGAAGTGGCAGGAGGGCACAGCCAGGAGGAGGCATGCTGTGGAAGGCGTGTGTCCCTCTGGGAGGAGGCACTGCTGGATGGGTGGCTTCCCTCCAGCCACGGCTGTCTCATGGAGTTTTACTTGGAACATTTTTCACTAGCAACCAGATTTTTAACCACACATTTCCAGTCAGATTCCTGAAAAATGAGGTTACTGCAGCAACCAGACCCCAGCCATGTTGCATGGATGGGCTGCAACAGAGGTGGGGGAGCGAGTCTGGATAGCACAGGAATTAGGCTGAACTTTCGCCCCCCGTTTGAACAGTCTTTGAAGTTCTTCACTGCCTTGGCAGCTCCTTCCTCTATCTTCCCCATTACAGCTTCTGTCGGAGGCTCTGCATAGCCAGGATTTTCTCAGTTCTGGGATCTTCAAAAAATAATTTTGCACTAAGCTCCCCGGGGACAGGATCTTCACGAGGTTTCAGTGCTTGCAGTACTTGCTGCGCCCATGGAATTCAGGGTGGAAAACTCCCAGCAGAATTTGCTGAGCAGGGCTCTAAGACAAAAAGGATTTCAGCAAATGGCTACAACAACCTTCTAGGACTAGTTACTAGGAGGAAATGGATGATCTTCTAGTGAGAAGCAGATCTGGGTAAGTTTCTCCATGGTATTTTACCATGAATCAACTTGAACACGTGCCCTTGTATGTACATTGGAGGGTTTTGTTACCTACCCGTCAAAACCACCAAATAAACAACTTCCTACTTTAGGACTTGATCCAGGTGCTCCCTGATGTAATCAGTAGTACATGAATAAAGACAACTGGAAGCAATCACAACATTGCTTCCAGCCCTAAGAGACACAATTTACTCCTCACTATTCTAAACAATATTGAAAAGTTTCCACGTGTGTATTTGTTTGCATAATTATACATCGAGCTTTGCTGCATTTTTCACAGTTATCTGCCAGATACATTATTTAACTCGATTAGCCAAAACCTAGTCCAAAATACCATCCAAATGTATTTGGTAAAGCACAGACAAAATGATGTTTGGACAAACAGATGGATTTTGGATACCTGCAGATAACATTACTGCAGAACACAGGCGTACGTACTCTAGAGGAGAGGAAAGGTTAAATGACTTTGAAGGGCAAACATGCTTACTTCTTATACCTTCATTGTAATCAGTTACTTTACAGCAGACAGTCTCATTACTATAAATTGCAACTAGAGGCATTTTTGCCTTGCAAAGGAATTCATAAAAACATGTCAGATCATGTCAGCCGAGATGTTATATAAATCACATTCTGCACAAACTGAAAAAATACATTTTGCATCCAAGAAATTTCAGATTGTTTTATGAGTACAGCCCACTGTTTCACAACTCAAGAAGAATTTTCATCAGAATTACAGACACACCATTTAAAAAGATATGAAAAGAAAGTTGAAAATCTAAATATGCCTAAAAGCTTATATTTTAATCCCCTGGTTCATTATATTTCCACTAAAGTTGTTACTTCATTCCGCAGAAGGGTTGTTCCTAACACTGCCTCAGACCATTTTAGCATATGCATAACTCATACACTTACACATATGCAATCTAGTGACATTACCTGGAAAAAAAAGAAGCACTCTTAAATCAACTGTGAAGGTACTGACAAGAGCTATGAGTAAAGAAAAGTCCTTATGTTATATCCCTAATTTCAAGCAAATGGCAAGCTCCTAACACCATTTTATAAAACCTGTGAAAACTACTAACTTTTAGACGTGACTACAATTTTAGCTTCTTTTATCTAGTTCAATATTCAGTAACCTGAGAAAGAATAGACCCTTTTTCCTAGTGAAGACATACAATATAATGGTTCATGTCAGTTAATCATGTAGGCACATGATTTTGCAGGAACTAGGCCAGAGCGGAAAAAAAGCCAGAGCTGAATTAATCCCTTGGTGACTATATTCAATGGGCTGTGCGTTGGCTAAACCAGAAGATAGGACCAAACTTCTCTCACTCACAATAGAACAGAAAAGTAGGAGAAGCTAAAACTCTGAGACATAAATGACTTAAATAGCTAAACAAAGTGCAATATGATTCTTCATAAAGAATTTTGAAGAAAAAAGGACATATTTTATATCAAAACATGTACAATTGGACCATACATATGCTTGAGCACAATCACACAAAGCAAGTAATTCATATTAAGCTCCCTTACTGTGGTTTTTACCATGTCATTGTAGAATATGGTAAAAATCTGTTTATTTTCCTAAGAAAATTCAGGTTAAGTCTCTAAAATGTCACCAGTTTAGACAACCTTTAATTTTTTTTAACAAAACAAAAGGCAGTCTTAAATTAACTTGAAAGGTTAATTTTAGAATGCATTACCATAGCATTTCCATGTAAAATAATACATGATATTATAATCTGTATTCTATAACATGTATTTCAGATTCCTTGGTTACAGTTGGTTTAATTGCTTTAAATTGTCTAATCACTGATTTCCTATTATGTCTAGCTGATAAAATTCAAGAATTGATGTCAAAACCGTGCTAGAAGTCCTTTGTGGAAATGTGAAGGCTGCCAGGCAATGTGCCACACAGCAACCACCAGCTGCTTGCTGACTGCTGGCGCCGGCTGCCTGGTAGGCAGCTCACAATGGAAATGATTTTATGATACCTACCTACAGATCTTACCTTGTGCTGGACTACTAGACTGTTTCTCGCTCCTTTCAAGAACTTTAACTATAAAATAAACACACCGAAAAAGAGAAAGAAAAAAAAAAGTCATGCCTTTTCATGCTGAGAAACTCCAGGCTACGGATGACGCATAGCACTTAATGCTATTTACTGTACTACTATAATTATTCGGTAGCTGATCAAACCAATAAACATACAATCTGGCAGTGGGTACATGTTACAGTGAGTAGATGTGAGCTGCTGCTTTTTCAGAGGCAGCAGTTCCACTCTGCTACTCCTTTCGTACCAGATCTGCCCTACGAGGTGCCTCTCCCCGCCACGGCCTTCCCTCTCCCCAGCCATGCCAGCCACTTCGCAGCAGACATTGCCACGCTGCCTCGCTGCAATGAATCAACTGCTCATCTGGGTGTGCTACAAAGCAGAAAATTAAACCGATACAGCTTAAATTTAAATATACATATATATTTTTTCCTATCTGGTTGGTTTCCTGGTTGTGATGTGGAGCACAAGTCCATCCTGGCTGGACTTGGGCACAGAGACAGGATCTTCGAAATCCCGCCCAGCTGCTGAGGGAGCCTGGCTGCCGAGATGCAGCCTGACTGCAAAGCCCTGACCAGAGTCAAAACTGAAAGCAAGCAGCTACTCAGAGCTCAAGCAGCAGAACATAAAACATTTTAATTTTAGCAGACATTTCCACTGAATGTCCTTAGTTCTGTCCTGAGATCTCAGTTAAACTTGCAAATGAAATCATCTTTGTTTAAAGCCATACTTTAGTGAAAGACACTGCAATATATTATATGGTAGAAAACAAATTTAAAAAGCTCCCCAAAGAGCAGAAAAATGTGATTTATCCATCTGAGTTTATCTGAGTATCAGTGGTTTAAAAAGTATGGTGGAGATGTTGCACATTTAACAAAAAGCTTAAGTCCACAAATTTCCTCACGTGTACGGCAAATCTTTCTTTAAAAGCTGAAATCACGGTTACAGTAACTTCCTATTCAGTCATTTCCTTAATTAAACCATTGAACTTTAATGTGAAATACAGCCATTACAAAACCAGAAAGGAATCCGAACAATAACAATCCAGTCAAATGGGCAGTGCAATAACCAAAACTGATGTGAAGAACATTGCCTGATACTTTTTGATCTGAATCAATTACACTGAGATACTAAATCAATTCCCTGAGATACTAAATCAGGTTTTAGGAAACTCAGTATTAGCCACACGATGTGATAGTGAAAAATCAGCACAAAGGTGCTCTACCTGGTAAAGTTGTTGAAAAAAAATATCATTCTTTTTCCCAAAATTTTTGAAGGCAACACTTTTAGTCCAGCAACACATATGCTACACCATAATCTCCAACATCTGCACTGCTCCGTAACTGATGATCACCCACGGTGAGGCATTTCTTGGCCAATTTTGGTCTCCCTTCTACTCCAATATCACAGTCCCCAGTAGTGCCCAAAATGTCACTGCTCTCATTTTAAGCATGCTCTTTCCCTCGGACAACCCCTGCATTCACACCTGTCTTTTCCCAAAAATGCTGTAAACGCCCAGAAAGCTACTACTACCATAGGGGATGCCAGTCAGCACTGCCCACAAGAGCCTGTGCCCTTAGCTATGCCAGAAACGCAGCCGAGCTCAGGAGCTGGTGATAACTGCCAGCCTTTATCAGAGAGAGGGGGCACCAGTGCATGTAGGATGCCGGGAGCTCAGGGAAAGGCTGCCGGTATGCTCACACCAACCCTCACCTCATCAGGCACATTAGCGACTTGGAAGTAACTCATCCAGTGGGTCCTTAAATAAGCACCATTCTTCCCCTGCTTGGGTCGCACGTAGACTGTAAATTGAGCTGAAGAGACAATGGCTAATTGTTAAGCTTAAATCTTGCTGCACAGGCTGATACTCACTGAAATGGGCATACTAACACCTACAGCTCTTCCAGGTATCCCCATACCTCCAAGAATTGAAACAAAACAAAAAACTCTGAATTAAGAGATTACTACCAAGAAGAGAAAGGTTCATTCAAGCAGTGGAATTAGACACAATGATGTTCTCTCTTCTACTTCAATCAGGGCTCTTCTGAATGTTTCTCCTTTTACTCTTAATTATTAATATATATCTATCCAGAAATATACATATTAATAAGTCCTTAATAGCAGAATTTTAAAGTGCATATTGTCTGCAGTTTCATCCAGCTCCCAGACAGTGGGATTTTTTTCCATGTATTCAGCAGGAATGGTATCACGTTGCTAACTTCAATGCTGCAATCTGATTTACGCAGGCCGGCCCAAGTGGATAGCTCCTGAAATCAGCTGGATCCTTTTATGGGTATGAGATAAAACCGTACAGATAACAGCGAAGACCGGGTGTTAGGGCTAGAGCCTGCTGATTTGTCTAATTGGCTGCAGTAACACATCAACGCAGCCTCCCGGACTTTGCCAGCAGATTGCTGCACAGGATCGCGCCTTTGCATTGGGAATGCCCTGCAGCAGAGATCTCCAGATAAACAGAAATCTTATTTTCACAGGTGTAAATCCAAATTGACGACTTTTTGGTCCAGTTTACAAATCTGGTTTGGAATGAATTCTGGATTTCTGTGTTGCTAGGTAAAGCACCACAAGTATCAATGGGATAACAATTAAGTAATAATAGCCATAATAATATTGTGAAATCCGTATGTACAAGGTAAGACCCTAATCTTGCTGGATGATACCAGGATGATACCATGCCAGCTAACTACTTTTCCCTCAAAACCAAAGAGAAAAGCCCGTGATATTCAGTACTATGCTACTAGTAATACTGCTTTTACTTTACAAACTATTTAGATAAATACTTTTCAGTAAACGTTAAAAAAACAACTACTTATACAATAACCCAGTTAAACAGACGGACACACAGATATTGAGGCTTTGTTTATAATGAAGATGCTTTATTAAAGAGAAAATAAATCTGCTTCTGGGCTGGATCTCCAAACTGAAAGGGTTTTTCAGGTGATGGAAGTGAGCATTGTGCTAGGTCTCAGGCCTGATTACTTCCTGCAGGGATGGTTTTGTCGTTGTGCCACCACCCCTCCCCAGTGACTTCTAAACAACCCAGGGTCACTGTGTCCTCTCTTTAATTAGTATCTCACTGCTGGAGGGAGGGGAGAATGTCAAGGAAAAAAGAATGAGAAGACACTGTAAACAAAGGTCCTCAGGGGCATCTTAACAATTTGGACAAGGAATGGAAAAAATGCTCAGTTCTTTTGTTGGCAGGAAGAAGGAAAAAAATGGTTGGGGTGGGCAGAATTTTGATTTTAGTTGTATGAATTTGGAGAAAATAAAGAGAAATCATGCTAAGAAGGAAACACATTTTGTTCCCAAGAGGGCTTTATCATCCAACAAATGAGTATATAATCTACATTTTACAAGACAGTCAACTAAAAGATGGTGTTCCAACCATAAAGCAGCTGAAGCCCTAAGGTCTGTTTCTTTAAGAGCCATAACTGTGCTGAAGAAACTGGCTGGTGAAATCAAATATTTTTATTTGCATTAAAACTTCCAACATGTACTTTTTTTTTTATAAGATAGTGTTCCTACTGAAATGAGTAGACCATTGCATTACTGTAATTTACACCTAGATTTTCCAGAGAAAACTACAGAGAATCTGAAAATGAACTACAGTAGTGTATAAAGCCATGACAAGAGAACCCCCCCACTCCACACTAGATAATTAACCTGCCCTGAAAGCTCTGTAGACTGACAAATCAGAAAAATAGCAAACATTGCTAAAGTTAAACTGTCCTTATCAAACAGGGAATTTTGCACATATGAATATGTGGGTTAAGAGTTAAAATATTTACCTTTTTTAAATTTTCCTAAATTCCACATATGAGACACAGGAAATATTTTACCTATGCTTTGTTCGCTAAATATGGTCAAAAGTTCAGTGCTTGCACAAAATTTAACTTCTCTTAGAATTTACAGTATTTTGCAA
Organism: Nettapus auritus; assembly: GCA_011076525.1. Lineage (NCBI taxonomy): Eukaryota > Metazoa > Chordata > Aves > Anseriformes > Anatidae > Nettapus > Nettapus auritus. The sequence goes on along the minus strand of CM021771.1, from coordinate 22,548,096 downwards.
TATTTTTTTTTTTTTTTTTTTTTTTTCTGTTCATCCCTGGTAAATCAGGAAGTTGAATTTAAAAGCAAAATATTGTGGGAAGTAGGGTTTGTCCTTAAAGCTGATGGCATGAGAAGTTAAATGGCAGTTTGTCAGTCACTTGGCTAGCCATTGTAGCACATGGTAGGTGGCCTTCCCCCTCCTGGAATTTCCTGCTCCAAGGTAGGCCCTTAGGTTACTCATGCCATGCGTGAAGGGAAAGAAAGGGAAACCACACATGCTTTAGAAGGAAACCATACATGCTGGGTTGCTTCAGAACACCCCAGGGGAAATGAGAATCCCAAATTCTCCTGCACCCCATCCTAGTGCCTGCTGCCACTGCTGCCTTGTAAATTGCTACCTTTTGATTTCTGCTGTCAGTCACAGTCCTATAAAAAATAATGAAATACTAGTAAGAAAAAAAGGGGAATTGAGTCTATAACCCCTTGGTGATGGCATTCAACCCAAATATAAGTAAATCACATTTGAATCTTTGTCCTTACATTCTGCTTACAGGCTACTGAATACAGAACCAACCTAAGAGTCACGGCAAAATCTATTAAATGCTTAGGTACATACAGACCTAAGTACCAGCTGAGACGAGACTGTAAGAACCACTTGAGTGCGCCAATGAGTGACTCAGCTGCTCAGCACCTGGAAGGATTTAAGCATTCTGTTCCTCTATTTGAAATTTAAATGCAACTACACAACGTGGGTTTAGTGGGTTGTTCTTCTTGGTTTTGCACTTAAGTCCTAGATTAGGAATTCAGAAGAATGACAAAGTCATGGCAACAGTTCTGATGTGCAGCTTCACTCTGAGGAAGTTTTTTGTTGTGCATTTTAAAGCGAGCTTGCAGACCCTGAGCAGCCCAGCCACCACAAGGTGGGTTTCGGATTCACTGGTGTAAGTCTGGCTGCGAGCTGAGCGTTATTCAGTGGTTTATAGTCTGCACCACAAGAGTGACACTTCGCAGTGCTCAGGTTAGCTCAGCTTCTACCTTTGGATTACAATATAAATATACCCAGAATCTCACATTTCACTTTAAATATATAAAAATGCAGAACATGTCTGACGCCTTCCATGTACGACCATAGTGTTACCCTAGAGAATAGACTGCTTTTTTAAAGTAAATCAGATACGTTTTTTAAATAACTTTTTCTTTTTTTTTTTTAATATTAGTCTTATGATTTTCATGACCAGACTCAGGATGCCAAACACTGAGGGCAGGTAACTGCCATTCTTCACGCCTTAGCTCCTTTCCTCATGCACCTCATGCAGCCACAGATGAAAATTCTTCCCTTTTTATTTATTTATTTTTTTTAAAGGGCAAACTAATGCACTCTTTGGTTGAAGGGAAATAAGAAGCACATTTGAAACGTATGAATTTTAGCTTTAAAAACATTGACATTGATTAAAGATTTCCATAGTGAACAATTTACAAGAAATTACCTCAGCAGGGTGAATGGATTCGGTTTCATAATCACAAAGTTCCCTAACTCCACGGTATTATATTCCAAGCAAGCTTGTATATTAAGTTTAATTTCACTTTTTTCAGGAAGTGATTTTACTCAAGATTGAATACAGCTGTTAGCGGAGTTCACTGTTCCAAAAATGCTTCTACACAAATGGAAAAAAGAAACATTTCTTGAGGTGCAGATTCGTATTCTAACTCTCAAAGTAGAGACTACTTTGTAGAAGCCAGGTTCCATGCTCAGAAAAACGCTCCTGAAGAAATCCATTCTTCAAATATTTAAAGAATGGGAGAAAAGTCTGGGTAATATGCTTGATGACTTACAGGAGTTGCTCAATCTTTTCTGACAGCACAGAACTAGCATACTTGCTGCTTTTATGAAAAGAAACATGATGGTAAATACACCGCTTCTTGTTTTGTTCCAAGCATTAGTATTAAAAAGCCACTTACAGGGGGCTGTTTCATGTCTTATTTCATCTTGATTCCGTTGTTTTAATATGCACAGAAATGTATGCTGGCATACAGAGCAGGGCCTCTGCAGAGGAAACGCTGCCAGCTAAAAACACAGGATGTAATCGAGACCACAAGAGACACATACTCAGTTATAAATGCAACTATGCTGGAGGTATGGGAAAGAAAAAAAAGTCTTATTTTTCACTGCCAGTTTTAATTGTTTCAGTGACATTCTCCCACTCTTATTTCGTGCCAGTATAATGAGAAGAAAAATAATCAAACTTAGTTACATTTGCAGCTAAGATAACTTTGGTATTCAGCATTCATTCACAAGGCCAGGCAGTTCATTTCTCCTCAAAGTAGCTCACTGTTTGTTTTACACACATCTTGAATGACAAACTCACACTCCTCGTGAAATGTCATCTTCAGCAGGACATTATCTGCCCAAATTAGGCCCAAATGCATAATTTAAAGCCCTATTAAAATCCACTCGGGGAAGAGAAAAAAAAAAAAAAAAAAAAGTCTTTAAAGAAGTAGTAAGTAAATTAAAATTTAACACAAGTAGAAATAAACACTAATAATCAAACTTCCTATCAGTGTTTGTATCCCAAACTACAGCTTTGTGTGAAGAGGTGAGGAGAACCAGGAAGTCAAAGAGCCTTGAAAACTGCACAGAAGCTAAACCAATTAGTTTCTCTGTAGCAAGTTTTCCTTAACGTCATCAAGAGTAAATGAGGTTTCTAAAACGGTTCCAGTTTCAACAGCACACGGTACTCGCCACAATCCACCCAGAGCGTCTGAAACTTGCTTTTAACCCGCGGCCTAGCCCCCGCCCTGCAGGGCCCGAGCAGCCGGGGCCCGGCCGCCGCCGGGGCTCGGCACCAGCCCCGGCCCCGCCGATCCCTCGCGTGGCCCCGCTGCGGGGCGAGGCTCAGGGGGCAGGCCGGCAGCGCTGCGGGCCGGGCGGGCAGAGCCGGGCTGTGCCCCGGGGAGGGGCGGCGGGGAGCGGGGCCGCCACCGGGGTTTGTACTCTTGTACCCTTAAAAAACGCACGCTGGGGGCCACGCGAGAGCAGCTCGCAATGCAGGACTCCCTCCACAGCCTCTGCTTTCATGCAGACTGGGTTATAGCGGCCGTGTAACTTTTCCCTGAACTTTTCTTTGAGCAGGGAGCGCAGCGGGCTGACCGGCACCGCCGGGGGGGGGTCTGAGCCCTGAGCAGCCCGTCAGCCATCTTGTTCGTCAGCTGTGCACGAAGAAAAGCTCCTCGGCAAAGCTCCGCTGTTACAATCACCCGCTAGAGGGAGCTCACAATTCCCTATGATAGAATAAAAGTATATTCAATTAAGGAAATTGAATTTTTACTTATCCTGAAAGTTCTCCTTTGATGTATTTAGAGCACCTCACCACCCGCCCACAGCCTCCCGCTCGGCAGAGCTGCCTCTGGGTACTGCCAGCAGTCTCACTGACTCATCGCAATATATAAAGCAACCCTGAAGTTTTGAGGCTATCACCGTTACGTGGTATTTATATAAACTCGCCAGTTCATAACGCACTTAAATATAGCATGGAAGTCAAAACTCTCCCTGAAATATTTTCTATATGCATATTCTTAGTCTGAGAGACAGATACATGTGTGTGTACACACACACGCACAGATGCAGGCCATAAACACCCATTTTTCCAACCCTCATAGGGCTCCCCTGGCAGATGTCCTGGAATGGGGATTAAATTCTGGTTTTGCTAAAGTCAGTCGGGTTTTTACCTCTGAAGCCAGTGGCAACAGAACTGAGCTCTAGATGCACTGAACTGGTAGGGTCCCTAAGCACTTCTCCAAACCATGGGTTCAAGGGCTTCGCAGTTGGCACTCTTGGGACATGAGGCACTGTTGGGACAGCACGTCAGCTAAAGAAGCAGATACAGATGGATACAGTCCTGGGATGTATTTGTCAGTTAATTTCCGTCTTTCCAAAATGCTCTTAAGCACCTTCACAGCACGGGTTTTGTGCCAAAGAGCTGTGTTTCACTTTTATCAAATGAACTAATAGCATAACTACAAGTTTCTGCTTTCCCCATTAAACATTTCGTTTTAGAAAACAGGTGCTATAAGGAAGGAAAGGAATAGAAAGCCACTTCACGCAAAAGCTTGAGATACACATTTGAGCAGTCAAGTGGTACTATTTGTGACATTAGACTGGGGTCTCTTCATATGCAGTATGATCCTTTGATACATGTTTTTATTTCAGCATCCACTGAAATCCATGTTATTGCCCATTTGCTTAAAACTTTAGTAAGGTTGCTGATATACTTGAAACATCATTTATCATTTTAATCAAGTACCTGTTACCCACCATTACAGAATCACAGAATCTTCTAGGTTGGAAGAGACCTCCAAGATCACTGAGTCCAACCTCTGACCTAACACTAACAAGTCCTCCATTAAACCATACACTAAGCTCTACATCTAAATGTATTTTAAAGACCTCCAGGGGTGGTGACTCAGCCACTTCCCTGGGCAGCCCATTCCAATGCCTAACAACCCTTTTGGTAAAGAAGTTTTTCCTAATATCCAACCTAAACCTCCCCTGGTGCAACTTTAGCCTATTCCCCCTCATCCTATCACCGGGCATGTGGGAGAATAGACCAATCCCCACCTCACTACAGCCTCCTTTAAGGTAGGTACCTGTAGAGAGTGAACAGTTACAGTTTACTACTCCTCAGATTCTAAACCATACATTAATTTTACATCTATTTTCTTTCAACAAAAGGACTACAGTACAAATATCTAGATATCCAAAGCCAATATAAAAGGGAGATTAAAACATACACAAGTATGCCTGTAGTAAATAAGGATGTTCATGGTAAGGTGGTCTAGTGATTAATAGACCACACTAGGATGCAAGAGAGCTATACACACTTTCTACTCCTGCCACTGTGTGATTCCTCCACAGTGAATTCATTCTCTTGATAATCCTGGGATCTTACTTAGAGCGATTCTGGATCTATCAATAAAAAAGTAGGTATTTTTACTACAATATTCGAGCTATGCTTGTTCATTATCTACTGTTACTTTTCCATTCATACTTAAACATTGAAAAAAATGCTCTGATATACAACTCTAGCAACGTTTTTCTACCCTTGGAATTTAAATAAGATTCGATGTACTTTGACATTTTATTTGATCCAATATTGGTTACTAATGTTGACTTTAAAGCAGTTCTGCTCTTACACTTTTAGCATTACACAAGCAGTACAATAGCTAGTAGTTTTGTGCACATATCATGTTACCTGTTTGGAATCTTGATGTTCATGCCAATCTGTTTTTAAGTAGTTGACTAATTCAGTCTTTTTCTCAACCTAGTACTGCTTTTGAGCCCTTCATAACATAGAAAAGAGAGTACAATACTTCAAAGTATTTCAAAACATTACTATTAAACAAAATGAAATCTACACAAAATAAAATGAAAAGTGCCATGAAGAGTCAGTTGACAAGCACTGATTCAGGTAAGGTCAAGAAAGCCACTAGGTGGAATGATGTTTTGATTCTCGATTTGAACTCAGGTCTTGATACCTTTATCATTTATGAATGTCAAAACAGAGTAAGAAGTAATGAGTGAATACTTTTCTTTCAGCAATCATGACAGAATGAACATCAGCCCTGCTGACCAGCAACCATCACCAATCATTATGATAGAGCCCCAAGACCTCCACAGTAGCAGACACATAGAATGGTTAAAGTTGGGAGAGACCTCTGGAGGTCATCCTGTCCAACCCCCATACTGAATCAGGGCCACCTACAACAGGGTGCCCAAGGCCTTATCCAGATGGCTTTTGGAAATGATCAAATGGGAGACATTAGATACATTCAAGTGGGACAATGAGAAGTTCCTTGAACTGCAGAGATGAACTGAGAACTGGGGACAGTACCATTCCATTCACAAATTGCCATTTGAACTTACATATACCAATGAATTGGGGGTAATTTAGCCTACAATATAAAAGAAAACAGAAGAGTCTGAAAGATTAGAGAGATGATACATGAACAAACGGAAATGGTGGTTATCTGTTAACTTACTCGTATTTAATTGCTGCTGGTTTTAACTGGGAAAGATAAAGGGACATGACAGAAATGGTGAACGTCACATAGGGAAACTGACGTTTTTCTCTCTACCTTTCTGAAATGAACTGGCAGGCTACTGGAAATATCATAAGATAGATAATGCTTACATGAAATATGGAAAATGGAAATATGGAGGCAGTCTCCAGACAGGAAGCTTTGCATTTGCAGCCTGCAAATGTTCATAATGGGGAATAGATCTGATTTTAGCATCTGATTGTCAAATATATATATATATATATATTACTGGACAAATCCAGGTTTTTAGTTTAGACAAGAGAGCCAGACATTGTATTGACAGGCCAATCTTGCAACAGGAAAGCTGACCTCAGTCTGAAAGCAAATTAGGGCAAACAGGGAATTAGAGTTGCAGTGTAGCTCTTCCAAATGCAAAACTCGGGACTTATTTCTCTGAAGGTACTAAAGGGTTTCAACTAAAAGGAAGGTTTAGGAACTAGAGTGTTCTAAGAGCTGCCCCTGGTGCTAGAGTTTCTAATGTGTTGGGCACTCTTGGACCAACCTTTTGTTTAATTTGCAGGTTACCTACTATATCCATTACTGGAAAACTGAAGGCTAAGAGGTAGTGTGGGATGGAGCAGATCTGGGACCTGACTCATCACTCCCCATGCCCCAGGTAGTCATTTATTCTAGTGTTGGAAGACTATTGAAGATTTGACTTAGATTTATATGAAGACTCTTGGTAACAGATAACTTACGCCCACTTTGTTTTGCTATAAATAATTTAATGTGGGTCAGGGCAATAAAGAATCACAGCCCCTTCTGTCTTATTTAGGAACACTAAGGAAAACCATGAATTATCAGCATACAATATAAAGATATTCCTTGTTTCTTGTATGCTTGGCTCAATCCCATAGGGGAGGCTGTGTTTGATGTTGGCTTTCTTTGGGTGTCAGCAGCTTTTGCCCATGAGGACATGGCCATGCTCCTTCAGAGCAGATGTTTCACTTCAAGAGACTTAAAAAAAGGATGCTAAATATGAATTTTAACCAACATTCTATATTCAAAACTACCCATCCAAAAACTTATTAAACAATGCTTATTAAAAATCTGCATATATTAAAAAGTACTACATGTCTTAATCTGGATTAAATTACTTACAGAAAATTCTTTGTTTTCCTTTTTTTTTTTTTTATAAATACCGAATTAAGTTGGAAACATCATAGGATTTAAAAAATTGGACTAAAATAAATATATTTGGTTTCACATGCCATTTCCAAATCCAGCAGAGTGAAAAGGAAAGGAACAAACTGTTATTTACCAATTTAAACTTAGTATTTCCATTTATTTAAAAATAATAGGAAAGAGACCAATAATAAGCTGCCAACTCTCAGAGAGTATTTATGCAGCGCTGAGCAAATTTAGGCATTGATGAGGTCTGTTTTCATATGGCTTAAAAGTGGTCCTAAGCATTGTGACATTATTGAGGTTTAAAAATCCTTTGATAGTTTCTCTGTAGAAGAAGGCATGTATGTCATGTCATCCGTATTTCTGATCTTGAAGTTCCTATCACTGTATCTGAGCGCAATGCTTCTTCTTTCAAATGGAGCTTCCAAAAAGAAATTTCATCACCTTCTCCCCACCGCCTTCCCCAACTAAACATAGCAGTATTATTTTCTCCAGGGTACAAGGAGGTCTGGCTTGAAAGGTGGTATAGCAAAGCACGTTGGTATTTTTAATCAAGACTCTCAGGGAAAGTGGCTGTTCACCAACACAAAACACTGCTTTTTTAATCCATGTTACTACCTTTTTTGTTGTTGTTGTTCCTTTCAGGGGTGTATCAATAGATAAAACCAATTCTAGAGATCAAATGAACAACTCTACAGTATCATTTTCTTGAAAATTCAGAGAGAAGTTCACAGCATAAAATAATGCTGACTCTCTTGATCTATGTAAAGATTACCTCCTCACTTAGTCATAAAGAGCAGAAGGCAGGTCAGAGAGGATGAGAATTATGGAAATAATTCAATACTGACTTGGAAATGGTGGCTGAAGAGCAGGAACAGATTAGATTTAAAATGTTATCCTACAGTGGCTGCTATCCTAGACAGCTTTAAGATGCATTTGCCTGCTCTTTTAGAATAAAATGGTGTCGTCAGCTGCAGAATGCAGAGCTCTCCTGAGAGAACTAAAAAACTTAGCCTCATGTAAGCAAAAACTGTGACACGGACCCATACGGAAAGACAACATTTGGACCAGCTATCAACTCTTTTTCCATTTTGTCCCTTTAGCCTGTGTGTTTGCCATCACTGGGGAGCACAGAGCAGGGATCACTTAGAAAGGAAAAGATTGTTGCTGGAGTCAGGCACTAGGTATTTCCTGTATTCATTATTTTCAAGTACAAAGTTCTGAAAGCCTGTTGTCTGCTATTTCAGACAGCAATTTGTTTCCTCTATATTTGAAATGTCAGATCTCACCATGCAACTAAAAGTTGTGCTTCACAGAAGTTGTGATTGTATGTAGCACTCAAGTACATAAGAGCATAAATGTTTTAGAAAAATTAAAATACCTTATAGTCACATATGGAGATATCGTAGTTCCAAAACACATGCTAATGAACAAGATGCGTTGTCACTTCACTATAAAACACCTATTAATTCTTACTCAGTTTTCATAGTTTTTAAAATAACAGTCCTGGAGTTCTTTCCACAAAAGATCAGCCAAAGAGGGAATGATACTTCTGGCTAATTATTTTCCAATCTAACTCATTGAGCACATTTTCTCTTATACATACAAACTTAAATTACTAAAAGGATTTATTTAACACTTTTCATTCTTGAAGCACTGCACAAATAATGAATCTCATCAACTCTATTAATACTATTAATATTTATTATTACTGTTCACTACTATTACTAAACTCATTTACAGATGGTAGAACATCTGTAACCATTTTAAGTGGCTATCCTCTAGAGTAAACAGAGGAGAGCAAGCTTTTAAAACTTTTCCCCATTTGTGCACTAGTTTTGAGAAGTCTCTTCATTAACTAAGCATTAAGTTGAATAGTTGGTGTCTTAACACCTTCACAATTAAATCTTTTGCTCATTTATGCTGCTGTTCAACCTGAGAGCAGCCAGCAGATAAATTTCATCTAGTCTTAAACTTTCCAGAGTGAACAAAGAATAAGTAACAGCTCCCAAAGTTAGCTCTAACAATTCATTCCAGGGCACCTGTGTTAGTGAATCACAGAATCATTAAGGTTGGAAAAGACCTCTAAGCTCATCTGCTCCTACATCCCCCTACCACCAATATCACCCACTACACCATGTCCCTAAGTACCACGTCCAACCTTTCCTTAAACACCCCCAGGGACAGTGACTCCACCACCTCGAAGAACGAATGTGTCATTCTCCAGCTCGTATGGCCTTAAGGCCTACCTGGAGATTTGAGTGATTGTCTTGCCACCAGGTACAAGAGGATCATGGAGCCACTGGAGTGAGGCCAGCGGAGGGCTACTAAGATGATTAGCGGACTGCAGCACCTGTCATATGAGGAGAGGCGGAAAGAGCTGGGCCTGTTTAGCTTGGAGAAGAGAAGACTGAGAGGCCATCTATCAATGTATATAAAGAACTGAAGGGAGGGTGTCAAGAGGATGGGGCCAGACTCTTCAGTGGTGCCCAGTGACAGGACAAGAGGCAACAGGCACAAACTGAAACACAGGTGGTTCCATCTGAATAAGAGAAAAACACTTCATTCCTGTGAGGCTGACAGAGCACTGGCACAGGTTGCCCAGAGAGGCCAGATGCCACCTTGTGCAACGTGCTCTAGTGACCCCGCTTGGCAGGAGACTTGTACTAGATGATCTCCAGAGGTCCCTTTCAACCTCAACTACTCTGTGATTCTGTGATCCCCAAGAGCTAGGTTAGCAGCTCTGGAAATGACAATATCCTATTTTCCACAGGAAGAGGTACGACAGTGGGCCCTGCTGATTTACTTCAGAACTGTTTTGGAGGCTGGCCTTTCCCTCCTCAAAAAGGGACGAGTATCCAATTTTTTTCCTTTTTTTTTTTTTTTTTTTTTTTTTTTTTTTAAAACTCCCTGCTGAAAGTACAAGGAAAGGTCACCACTGAGACAGTGGCCTGTGTAACAACAAACACAGAAGGAAACCAGCTTCTTATTTCATATTGCCAACAAAAAGCCATTGAATGCTGACAACTTTGTTCACTTCCTACAAGCTATGACTTTAGACAGTAACATCAGGTTGGAAATCACATATATTTTGGAGAAATAAAGATTTTTTTAAAATCAGTTGCAAAATGAACCAAGATATGTCAGCATCATTCACACATTTATAAATCACATCCTCTTTGTAAAATCTTAAACATTATAAATGAGATGATATATTAGATGTAAAATAAGTAAAAACTGAAGTCTCAGGACCATTTGCTGAAGTTTTTTTTTTTTTTTTTTTAATTTACAAAAAGCAAAGATACAGAGGAGCAGGCCACAGAGGCAGAATTTGATTAAAAATTATTTATCCTACAGCAACATAGTTCCATCAAACCTTTTATCAGCCAGGAACAAGATGAAGAACATACCCCCATCTTCCAGAAATCAGGGCATAGAAATAAGGACAAAGCTTTAAACATGTAAGACCAGGGAGCATCCAGAGACCCCACACCCACAAATCTGAGTTAAGTCCTACCATTAACTTGGTATCAGGGATGACAACTGCACAACAGTCCTCACAAAGGTTACTGATAATACACCCAGTTATATTATTCTAACATTTTTCTTATTAAATGATTAAATATAAAATTAAAGATCATTTTGAAATGTTAATTTTTAACATCTTGAAAATGAATTGGGTCAAAGAAACATTTAACCCAGCCTGAAGCAGCACGATCTAAACTTCTTATTTCATTGAAATTTCTAAAAATTACAGAATCACAGAATCACCTAGGTTGGAAGACACCTCCAAGATCACCTAGTCCAACTTCTGACATAACACTAACATTCCAGGTCTGGTCAATTCAATGCATTGCCTTCCGCTCCCAGTTTTCAAATGTCAACAACTAAAAAAAATATATATTTATTCAGATAGTTCTTTTATAAGAGAAATGTTTGAAGCCACTGTTAGTCCCCTAAACTAACCAGTCCTTTGATCTACTTTATAAGGCATAAAAACCACAGAGATTAGATATGACTGTGTTTGGAACTGTTTAATGGAATCTCTGCTTTGAGGCAAAATATACTTCTTCAAGGTGTCAGGATGATAGAGGTGGCTGGCAGTTTCTTGGCTGCAGGAAGACCTCTGTCTGTGGCACGTTGCTTCTCTGAGTACTCAGGGCAGGCTGGTATCTCAGCATCCACACACCCAGCCATTTGCCACTACTTTTTTGTTTGTTTATTATTAACTAACCACAGATGTAAATAGGGCACGGTACACTGCATTTCACATGAATTAGAAGACAAATACAGCAGATAGGATATCCCAGCCTTTGTAGATCTGAGTCTTCCCCAAATATAGCATGCTTTCATCATTTCATTTTCCTTTTATGAGCTTATTTCATGTCCCATGGCATGAAGATGATTTCACCAGTAAGAACAGACTGACTGGATTATTTTAAAGCCCTACAACAGCAATCATTAATCTTTACTCAGAAAAATTAGCTCATTTTTCTTCTATTTCCATACTTTCAGATTAAATTCATTTCCTCATTTCATTTGTAATAATGAAAATAAGTATCTCTTCTCTATATATTTCATTAAGCCTTTTATCATGATTGTTGGGCTACTTTATACCAAAGACTAAAAAATCTGGTATTGGAATACGCTAATACTGTAGCACAGGCTTTTCTCCAGAAACTCCCTAATTCCAGTCCTGGTTTCCTAATTACTTTTCCTTTCACTGCATCACAAAAGCAATTTTTGATATTTAATTTCTCTTTCCCCTTTGTATTTACAGATTACAGTGGAGCCTGATTAGGCCATATTCTCCATGGTAATAGCTCGTATGTAATAAATAAATACTAGCCCACATTAACATAACCTCTTTCGGAAGAAAAAGGTACAGATACACAATAAACACGATCGCTCTCAGACTGTCAGCACATAGATCTAACAGTCTGCTTTGCTGATCCCTGGGTGTCGTTTTGCCACCAGTATATGAGAATTCACTAGTGCAAAGTTTCTTACACATTTCTTTCCACAACAGTGCTAGCATAAACATTTCCCCCCTTATCCTGCTTGTTCCTGGTATTCATTTTTGCTGTTTATTTTTAACCTGGAACAATTCCCAGATCTATTTCATTGTATGGCCCCACTAACAGCTATGCTGGCATTGCTGATGGAGTAATGTTGGGAAAAAGAATGGTTGGAGACAAAGAGGGATGCTTAAAGTCAGTACTGCTACAAAAGGATACCATCTGAAAACACAGCTTTAGTACTACAATGCATCTTCTCTATAATGGGATAGTAATCTGAATTGAGCTGTAGACCTCAGAGCACAAATTATGAGCACTTAACGTTCGTCTCCTTAGACCCGCTACTTGCACCAGCTGCTTCTATTGATAACATCCAGCCCAAACTCTGTTTGTTGACTACTAGAGAGTAGTGAATGTTCTTACTGCAAGTTAGGCTCTGACAGATGAGCATTTGCAAATCTTCCTCTAGTAGTTTGAGGTATTGCTACCTCCAGGTGTCCTTTTTGCTCTTCTGCCAAAAATGAGTAGCAGAGAGCAGAAGGAAATGCTTGAGCCCCAGCTGCTCCAAGTTCAAAGTGCAGTATCTTAGCTCAGCAACCTTTAAGCTCTCTCCCACATCTCCCTCGCATGACTACAGTTACTTTCCAGCCACTCCACCTCCTTACTGTGAGTATCCTTATATTCCCACAGGACAGGCTGAGGAGGCAGCCGGAAAGTGAGCTTTCAGGTGCTTACAGAGTATCCCTGCTGTTCTCTATTCCCTTGGCTGTACTGTCCCCTATCCCTTTCCCAACTATTTTTTATTTTTTTTCAGTGAAGCTCTATTTCAGTCTCAGACACACTTCTTTTTCACCTACTGCCTACAGCAAACTTTCTTCTCTGCTGCCAGCTAGTTACTGGTGGAGCAGTGTCTTATGACCCAGGAAAGTGAACCTGAGCGGTAACGCCAAGCTCTGCAAGGGAACTGCTGAGGCATGGGCAGATGTCCCCTCGGTGCTGTCTCCCCTAAGAAAGTATACGAGCTGGGAGAGGCAAGACAGTGGAGGTTATGTGGTTAGCTGGGGAAAGTAGCGTCTGAAATCTGTGTAGCAAGATTCACCAGAGTTAATCTTGAATAAAACGTAAATTATTGCTTGCATAGGAAAAGTTTAAAAATACATTTTTCTCATGTTTCTCCATTCTGTTACTGAACCATAGTCAAGAGTTTTGTGGTCAGGATTAGAAATAAGGAGGCGCAGCCCATTGCTGTTTCAATGTTAATGCCATTTGTGACACAGTCTGAGTTATGACTCTAACAGAAGAAAATGTCTCATGACCAAAGTTACTTGGGTGCAGCCTTTGGCTAAACAAAAGCTGAAAAAGAGCCAATCAATGCTTTCTCCTGATGATTTGAAGTTGTAATCTCATTATGAAAATGAACCTTAGGAAAGCACCAAGTAATCGCCAGAGGAGGACTGTTGCTAAGGCCTTACAGGGTTTGGTAGTTTTATGCAGCATTTTGTAACAACTCCTTAGCTATTGATGATTATGTCATATGTAATACATAGCTGAACTCCTATGTTATTCATAACACTTTTGAAAAAATATATATAAAATTACCGAGAACAGCTGCAAACAAATAAAACATCTTTTACAGAGAGCTCTTCGGTCCATACTGATCTTAGATGTTTCTACCATAGGTTTAAATACATTTTCCAGAATCAGAAATCAAAAAACCAAAAACAAACAAAAATCCACCACCACCACCAAATATGGTTAACCAAAAATAAATGAACAAGTCTTTTGTACTGCTATTCCCAAGCAGAGAGCTTACAAACATGCTGTCTTCTGATGCCCCTGTGCAGTAGATACTTATTGAGTAGAAAGATCAAGCTCCAATCCCTGCTTGCTACCTTGTTTTTTCTACTATCCAGAAATTGCATAATGCAAAACGGTGCCTACACATAAAATTTCCAGTAGCCTGTGCTATTTCAATTGACGTCTTCATTGAAGGCAAAAGGACTGAAATACTCCTCTTGCACTATAAAGCCCCCCAAAAAGCATTAATTCTGCATTTGGTTTTATAGATTTTATTATAATTCCCCTCCATTCCACCAGAGGTAACCACCATGGCATTGCCAGTAAGCAGTTCTCGCCTCTGAGATTTACTGTCACGTTCTCTCTTTCCTCATTATACCTTCAGACAACACAGGGTATGTATCTATTCTGCCTTCTTTGACAGCCCTCACACTGCACTGTCTGTACCCTTGGACCTGCAGTCACTGAGCTGATGCCTTAGCAGGACTTTCCAGCTCAGGCTAAGTAATGCCCCAACATGGTTTCCCTTCAGCTCAGAGCTAAGACAAAGCGAGCTTACGGCAGCATGAAAAAACCACACATGAAAATACCTGCAGGTTCTCCTTAGGGGGTTTTATAGCAGCTGCACTGCTAATCGAGGATCTCAGGATATTAATAAGTTTTGCTCTGTGATACCACAGCAATCCCTGTCCGTGTTGCTGTTACTGTGAACGAGGAACTCATCAATTACGTTGCTAGAAAGGGAAATGGGAGAATACCCCCACTAAATTAGAGGGTTGCTAAAGAAGGGAAAATTGCATTTTCTCCGAGAGGAACATACCCTGAGGAAATAAAAAAAGAAAAATATGAGAACCCTTTCTCCTTCCACTGAGAGTTGTAGAATTAACTTTTCTCACTGTCTGGGTAGTGCTACTGTTACAGTCTAGTTTATAATAAAGAAGTTTAAGCCTCCACTGCCTCCCTTCATTTGCCATTAAAACTCCACTAAAAGGCAACAGGCATTTCATTTTTCTCTAAATCCATCTGTGACAAGTATCGGCGCCATGCTCCGTGCAGCGGGAGCTGGGGATGCCGGGAAGGCTCAGCCATGCCCAGGATCCAGCCCTTGTGTTTAAGCCGCAGCTCCCTGCCAGCTGGAGACACATTTAACATTCCCTGCATGACTCGAGCAGCTCAGCCACTTTCCCACATTCCACAGCTGGCCTCCCACCACCCCGCAGCCTGCGAGCGCACGACACAGGGGTCATATCCTTGCCATCGATTCGCAAGCAGAACTTGCTATTTGGGAGCTCAGGAGAATTCTGCTTAAACTGTGGTGGTACCATAAGGCCCGGAGGTCCTGGTCTCTCAAAAGTGGCACAGCTATGTATAAAGAAGTATTTTCCATTTGTTCTTCAGTTCCTCTATGTTTTATACAAGGCCTGCATATCTTGGAAGCCACAAAATGGTTGGGTGGCAACCCTGCAATGTCACAGAACAAATCCTTACTACTATGAGTAATCCCAGGGCTTTACAACAGGGCGCATTTGGAAATAAAGTCTTTCAGGACTGCATCCTTAGGGGTTTACTGTTAATAGTCCTTCCTTCTGACTGCAAAATCATGTTGCTTCACATGGATGCCACATCCATTTTTGTCCATGTGCAGAAGTTAAAAAGAAAAAATGGAAGCATGGAGTCAAGGGAGGGTTAATTTTTATTACCATAATTAGCTTAATGGGTTATGGTGGTGTTTTTGTTGTTGTTTTGTTTTTAAAAAGGATCTGGGAGCTGAAAAAAAACTCATGTTTTTTGTATTAGGAAAAAATAAGCAGCACTGAATTTCAGGGAGAATTCATGAAGAAATTTAATTCATTAAACAGTGAGATTTTATGACAGCAGCTTTCTGACAATTCATACTTAGAATTTCTCAAAAAAAACAACAACTATTTGAACAATTTGAAAGTTAAACATCAAGATTTTATGGTGACTACTAGTGGGAGCATAACCTGTTGTATGACCTGTATCTGGATTCCTCGTTTATCTAATTCCAATCACATCAGTGGTTAGGGACTCGGCAAATAAAGAATGCTTGCACAAAGTTAGACCTGCACATCTGGGTGTATTACACAGAAAGGTCTAAAAATGCATTTTAGTTTTCCCTGGAAACAGTGAAGAGACCGAGTGAACATATCATTGACTTTCTAAGATACAACATGGGACTATTATTAATGCCACTGAAGTGATGATCTGAGTAGCTGAAGGGAGCGTAACGTGGATGTGTACCAACTGGATATATCAAGTCTGCTGAAATAATCACAGAAACACAGACTGGTTCATGGATCTAGACTGGGAGCCAATGCAATACGTGGGCATTACTTATGTATCATTTTAGGGCAATATTTTGGAACATTATATAAGACCTACTCTTTGTACAGCACCTCTCTATGGATCCAAGCACATACCAGAAAATACAGAAACAGAGAACCTTTTAGGTTAGAAAACACATCTAAGATGTCCAGCTGTTAACCTAGCACTGCCAAGTCTACCACCAGACCTCATCCCTAAGCACCATGTCTACACATCTTTTGAACACCTCCAGGGACGATCACTCAGTTCCCTGAGCAGCCTGTTCCAATGCCGCTCAACCCTTTCAGTGAAGAAATTTTTACTAATATACAACCTAAACCTCCCTGGTGCAACTTGAGGCCATTTCTTCGTCTTATTGCTTGTTGCCTGGGAGAAGAGGCCGATCCCCACCTACCCCACTACAACCTCCTTTGAGGCAGTTGTAGAGCACAATAAAGTCTCCCTCAAGCTTCCTTTTCTCTAGGCTAAATACGTCCAGCTCCCTCATAAGACACATTCTCTAGACCCTTCACCAGCTTTGTTGCCCATCTCTACACATGCTCTAGCACCTCAATGTCCTTCTTGTAGTAAGGGGCCCAAAACTGAACACAATACTCACTGTACACCCTCACCATGCAGTTTATTTAGATGTTACTTTTTGATAATTGTAATACTTATTTTATCAATACTTGAGTGAATGCCTTTAAAAAATTAAAACCATCATATGTTATCATTCTAACATAAAGACATTTGGCTCACATTTTGAAATATCAAGTAACATCCTTCCCCTTACTGTAAAAAGCTAATTTAAGTCAAAGGTGAAAGAAAAATATCACTAAAATAAAATGCTACTTTCCTTTTACAATTGAAAAAAAAAAAATCAGAGAAATGTATCTCTTATGTAATATTTTCTATAAATTCATGTTGAGCTAAGTTGCAGTTCATAGGTACCTTAACAAATAAAATACAGCCAAGCTCTGAACGTAGCTAATACAGATTTATCATGGAAGCAGTGACAAGCCCTTATCTGCGCTGGGCTGGCTGGCACCAGTACATGGAGGAACTAGCCACAAATGCATGCATTAGGTATTATTAAAAGAAAAATGTGCTGCCTGTGAGAAGGTAGATTTATATTAGCAGGCCCAAAAAGTTTATTAAGACAATTATTTACAGCCATAAGACATTCAGTGTAGTACAATATTTTTACTGCCTTAAAGGAAACATGATGACTGCTATTCAAAGTGAACTGATTGTAATGGCTTCCAGAGTTTACCTATTTATTCATTAGGCACAAGCCCATTCAAATTGTTGGAAATAGTCTGTGTTGAAACTGGTGAAGTTAGCCATAGACACCACCAGCTCACCCACAGGGGCAGTATTTGGAGATGCACCTAAGTCCCTGCCTGCCTCATCTTTCTGCCTTTTCTGTGTTTCAAAATGCTTTGAAGTGAGATGTTGAAATGTCCGACCTCTGCACCAAGATGAGGAAAGCCTTTGGTTTAAGTTAAGTTTTTAAACTGAGTTCTTGTTGTTTATTCAAACACTTGCACAGAATATACTTTGATATAAAAATAGTTAAATGTAGGCTTATATTAGTTAATTAAAACCAAATCATTGTATGCCAGCTTTAAAAATACAGAGTTTTGATAATGTGAGAATTGCCATAGCTCTTGCACCAGTTGTTTGGATCCATTTTCAAACACGTTCTTATCTCACAGTGACCAACGTGACTCAGACTTCCTACTTGGCATCTTCTCTCCCGGAGGATGGAAAGCTCAAAGGGGAAGACCTCATGATGAACCATAGCTCCATCTCAGGTTGAAACCCAAGTATTAGGTACCAGGAGGATACAAATGAGTAAAGATGGGGAGATTTTCTACCTCTAACTCCCAGAATTGGCTGCAGTAATTTTTTCACCACCCATGGCACACCCTCACACACTATTTTCTATGCTCCTTGGCAGTACTTTGGAACTGTCAAGAACAGGAGCTACTAGGAAGTTTCTGAGTAAGCAAAAGGAATTTGATTTGTTGTGATATGTTTGCTACTATGCAGGATGCTTACCACTTAGGAGTCATGATGGATGCACAAATGCCATGAACACAAACACACAAATCCCCATCTAAGCTAGCAGGCAAGTCTCTGTAGCTCACAGTGGACACAGCTGTGACTTGCAGCAGCCACGTGTCTTTTAGGTTCAGCATTTCCTTTTAGTCACAGCAGCCTATGGTTCTTGCATATCTAAATACCAGTCACTGCCTAAATCCCAAGAGTGCCCTGTGTTTGTTTTCACCCTACAAGCACCAAGCACATTTGCACATACGGTGAATTCCTCTCAGTCTGCACACTTACTGTCCGTTAATTTATGTACTCAGAGCACAAACATATTAATTCCACTTTGCAAGCCAGGGACTTTCTGTGGATTCCCAGACCATAAAAAGATCCATCTAATTTAAAAAGCAAGAACTCATTAGATACCAAGAGAACTTTTTTGTACTAAAACTATGAGAAAAAAGTACTGGAAATAGTTGGCAATGTAGTATCAGGCCCATCTGGAGGAAAGGCCTGATTCAAAGGAATGTAATCTGAGAAAATACATTTTAAAGGTAGTAAAGTTGCTGGATATTCAGAAATTTTAAAAAAATAAAAAATAAAAATGATGGTGTTTGGAAGAGCACCATCTAACAGTGTTAGCAAACACATGGCAGGACTGCTAACAACTGTATTTATCACTACTTACACAGGGACTCACACGCTGTCTCTAATTTCTCTGTGTGAAGCAGTAATGCTCGCCTGCCACCATTCCCCAGCTGCATATCCATCCAGACTAACGAGATGCCATTTTTTCCCAAAATGAAAAAAATTATTCCAGAGCAGACACCACTGACGGTCTGTGAACATAAAGTGATGATTATTCCATTTTCCATCAGCATTAGTATAGACAAGAATATAATTATTCTATCATAACTGTAATAGACTGCAATTTCAGACAATAGTGTGAATAATTTTTGGTCAATGAGCAGTAAAAAACAGCTCAGTGAAAGTGAAGAGAACATATAGTTTAAACATTTTAATTACAAGTGTACAAATATTACAAAAAATGTTTTAATATCCAATGCGCAAGTGTTGTGATTATGTGAAATTGCACAGATTAATGTTACTATTACAGAAAGCAAGGGTCAAGAGGTCTCAATTAAAGAAAAAGAATATTTGAAAGAAAACATTGTATATTAGAAGCATTCATGTTTATAATTTGTTCCTAAACCTAGAACTGTTCTCTTCTGAATGCTGATGGAAGTTCGGAGCATTTTTCATACGTAATACAATTAGCATTCATCTTCCTGCAGCATCACCAACTGCATACAACCTAGTTAATTGTCCTAGATTTAAACAAGTCATGTACTGCACATTTAAATTCGTATCCTACATTAACTTCCATTTTAACCTACAGCCATTAATATTAGCAGTTCTACGTTAAAAGCATTCACTCTATGGTCTCTACATAAAAATAAACAGCCTGACAGAAATGGAGTGGCGCAAGTTAATGAAATGACATAATTTATGATCAGATAAGGATTATGACATACACGTATGCAAAACTCATATCCAAAATATCTCAACAAATAAAAGTAGAAAAAATACAGTATGACTATGAAATCATACAGGTGATCCTAGAAATTCCTACTGTTAAAATATACAAGTATTTATGTGACTAATGACATGCCAAACTAAAGTCCCAATTCAGATTATCCACTTCTGAAGCCTACCAACTGGCTTGTTGTCCTAGTCTATGTTTCTTCCTTAAGTAACTTGCGTTTGCTTTCCTTGGGTTACTGTACCAAAGAACGGATGAGTATCTGGCTGCTTAGCCACAGACAAACACTATCAAAATTAATTTTGCAATATGTCAAATACCTATTAGTCTATGCTTGAAACTCCCATATTCAGGTTGTCAGATGTGTCATTCACATGTCAGATGTCAGTTCATGTTTTGCTGTGCCTCACTATAATTTTTTATATCTAATTTATTTCTTAAGCTCTGCAGGTGAAAATGTGAAGTTATGCCCCTTGAAGCACTCGGCTCTCATGGGATAGAATTACAAGTGAATGTTCTCTATTCCTGTTTATGTTGTAAGTTCCAGGAATGACGATCATATGAGTACAATGGAGGTCTTTTTAGCAGTATGCTGACATGAAAGAAAAGTTCAGCTATGTTGTTTAATTGTGTACACTCCAGTGCTAGGCAACTCTCCAAACCTTACTGTAAACATTCTTTAAGGTTCATCCAGATCAGCACAGTAATGAAGCTGATGCTTTTTACACTAAACTTTAAATGACAATTGTTTTTTTAAATTTATTTGCCTGTACTGAAACACAGTTAGAGACATCATGCCAGGCTGACCTTTTTGTTTTCAGAATGATGAGTTTCCCCTCTAAAACCATGGCCTAATATTATTTTTATTGGGTGTCGTTTTCCTGGACGGAAAACTAATCTGTCACCTTTTGCTGCCTTGTCTGGAGAACATACTCATCACATCCTAATAAATGGCAACAACAGATTAATAAAAATGAAAGTGCACATTCAACAAACATGTTGCTGAATATTTTAATGGAGCCAAAAGCACTTAATAGTTTCACAAGCTATATAGTTATTCTGAAAATAACATTCATGTTCCAACAAGTATGTATGCACATAATAATATAAAACTGGCACAATTATCTCTGATGTATAATCATTATGAAGTTATTTTCGTTAACGTAGACATCTTCCAACTACACAAATATACAGTCAAGGCCAAAAATATAGGACATATGCACTCCTTCAAGGGAGAGTTGTTATTAGAACTGAAGACTGGGTGTGTGTAGGCAGACAATTATGAGACAAAGAACACTACATTCCTAAACTTCAGTTCAATATAAGAGGAGAGTTCATTTACTGTTCAAAGGGCATAATTTACAATGTTCCAAGTTTCTATTATGTAAGTGCTTCTGTATTTTATGCTCAGCAAAGCAGTGAAATCTCACTGATGAAATGATCACTAGATTTGATACAAGCATGCAGTCTTCATGTGAAATCCCTTTTCAGGGAGTATTGCCAGATGTGATTTCTGTGATTAGCTTTCACATTGCAACATAACAGAATAACCACTATAGTATTTCTCCACCCCAACTACATCTCTCTAAAAGCTTATGCAAAATTCAACATACCTTTATTATTACTACGTTTGTCAGAATCTAGACAACGCAGGGCTATGGGAAAGATAGGAAAAATAGTTTGGACTTGACCTGCAGAGGTCAGATAAAACTTCAAATTTGTAATCACGCAAATATTCTTAACTACGTGATACTATTCCCATGATCAAGCATTTTAAGAATTGTGACACTGAGAGGAAGGCTGTTAAAGCTGATATAAATGAATTATTAGCAAAGAATAACATCTCATTTTGTTGAAAATAAGGTGTGTGTGCGCATATATATACAGTTACTTGACAATGATATGAACATGTTGCTTTATTCTCTATCAGGCTTCCAACTAGTCTAACTACCTTCCTACTGAATTTTCCCTAATAGTACCCAAGTGACAACGTAGCTGCTAACCCAATAGTCACGGGACACTGAACGCACATTATGTGACAAAGTTTTCAAAAAGGTAGTAGCCTACCTTAAAGCCAAGCAGTATCACACGAGACAGTACCACTACGCCGCTTGTTTATGCCCATCTCACCTCCTGCGTTTCCCGCAGACATTTAAGCCCTCTGTGGCAGTAACACACCTCATGCAAAGGATTCCTGACCCGTGTGGAGAGCTCATGGAGTGCTTTAATCAAACGGTGACAAGTGATAAGCTAAATCAATTCTCAAGTATCTTGCAGTCCATCTCACATGAAGGCTAACCAGCTTCCAGAAAAAGTTCTCCTGACCAATGGGCTCATGTGAGCAGAACCTCAGGTTAAAAAATAATAGTAATAAAATAAATTCACAACTATATAAAAAAATCTGCATTTCCCTTACTATTCCTTTTATTTCAAACACATATCTGTTTTTTATTTCCCAAAAGAATTTGCTCTCTATAGGTTTGGCTAGATCCTCAATAATTCCTTATATTGATCTAAGGCAACAGAGAAGAATCTCCCTGACAAAGAAAGCTGCTTACCCAAACTCGTGACCATCGCCTTCCCAACCTGGCACAACAACGTTCTAGGCAGGTGGGAGTATCATGGCAAGAAGGTAAGATGGATGGAGCCGAATACCCTCTGTTAAGCCCAACCAGAACAGGGCTGCAGATTGTACTGGGAACAGATTCAGGAAAAATGAGTGGAGCTGACACTACAGAAGGTTTATTGCCCTGAGGATAAATAGCTCCTCTGCACCTGCAAGGATCTGGGCCACTGAGACACTGAATAGCCAGGTAATTCTTGTTGATCTTCGATGCACTGACATGGATAATAAAGTTCACCAACTTATATTTTGTTATCAGCTTTTTTTTTTTTTTTTTTTTCTTTTTTTTAAAGAAAAGATCACTGAGAATGCCTTAGTGGATGCTTCGGTGCAGACGTCAGTGAGAATTTAGGAGTGTTTGCTCCCTCCCTGCCAAAAAATGTGTATGTCTGGAAATAAGCTGCTAAAGATCAGGAATTCTGAACATTATCAGAATGAAGAAAAGAAAAATGCAAGAAATTTTTTTTTAAAAGATACTTGAAGAAGTCAAACATAACGCCCTAACAAATGAACTCAAGGAAAAAAAACTACTTATTTCTCAAAGAAATATTACTAAAATTCAGAAAAACAGGAAATAAAACATACAAATTTAAATGCTTCACATATTTATGTCCCAATGCATTCCTACAAAAAGGAAACATATATTGGTTACTCCGTATAATTACTCTATTTTACTAGAAATATATTTAATTTCAACTATTTCTAATATGTAATTTGATTCTCAGTTCTTAGCTACATATCAGTCATGGGATACATTCCACACTTATTAAGTATTACCTTGAGAGATTTCATGGTTCCCAGCACATGGCCAATTTCTGCCCTGGGATGCAAATGTACAATTCTCTTTGAAGTCCATAGGAGTCACACAAGTAGACTGTAACTGTTTTTTTTTTTTTTTTTCTGCATTTAGAGTCAAATTGTACTCTGCATTACTTATTTAGCTTCATTCCCGTCCAATTATACAGCTGTAACTTAGCAGAGTTGGTCTCTCATGCCAACGCTTAGTGTAATTAAGCTAAATACATGTACATTTATACATCATTGCAAATGTTTTTAATAAAGTTAAGCAATTTCATATCTGTCCTTTATGTGTAACATAAATTTGTATTTATAAATTGTAATTTAAGATAAACGTGTTAATATAATTATGATACACACAATCAGTAAAGTACCTGTGTGTTGCATTACTGCATGTTCTAGAAACCTTTCAAAATAAAATCAAATTGAAGACATCCATGTAACTTCAGTACTTATAATTTTCAAGAAAGGAGGCATCAAAAAGCATGCAGAGAAATCTCATCCGTGTTCTGTAAAGGACGCTAAAAACTAAAATTCTCACTTTGTGAAGTAAATGAATATTCATTATGCATTTATTTACTTCTGGTATTACTGGATTTAGCTGTATAATTAAAACTATTAATATTATTAATTCGAGGACAATACAGTTAATGGAGTTTTAGTTGACGTGAGCTTAGCACACCAAGTCTATTTAATTAAGTCTTGTCTACACTTGCAAATTCACCAGAACTACTCCAAAATAACCCCCAATATGGACATGCAGATAGGTGTACATCCATATGGGAATTCATAACACTCAGTAATTGCAGAAAACTATTTCCTTATAACTTTCATTACATTTTTGAGTGCAGGCAGGCTCTAAATCTTGTTAGCATCAATATGCTGCACCTTTGATAACTTTTATTCTCTAACACTCCGGTGTGTTCACTTCACTGTTAAACCCATAAGGCTCTGTCCTGAAAAGAAGCAGGAATTAAACCATTGTGTATCCATAAAATTGTATCAGATTAAAGGGCAAATAGTTAAAAACATAACATTTGTAAGTTACTCCATGAGAAGGCAATCACATTTCCGAATAAGAATGCCTTTTCTTCTTTAGCTGGCTTTGAAAGTAGATTAAGCTGTTTTGGACAATGGTACTCTTATTCAAGAAGAAAGCCCCACTCACTTGAAATTATTTGGGGATAATTATTCCAGAATACCTAATAAATCCTTATACCTGGCCTTCCACCAGCACTTGCTGTGCTAGTATTGTGCAGTGCTTGCAAAGCGGTTGCCTCTCAAAGATCCCTACTGTCAGAATAAAGCAACTACATGCCAAATACCATTCTCAGAGGATCACTGCACATGAGAGAGATGCAGGATGAAAACACATGCTACAAAACTCTGGATTTTTAGACTTTTTTAGAGGGCTAACACCACCAATACAACTAATGATCTAAAAAAAAAAAAAAAAAAAAGAAATATTAAACCTGAACAAAAGAAAAATGATCTTCTTTTGGTCCGATGTAGTTTCAGGATAGCATACTCAAAGTGTGAAATCATTATTTGTTATTTGTGACTCCTTCACCATAAAACTAAAGCCCTTTTTTGGGCTGCATTTCTCTATAGTGGTGGACTGACAGAACATGCAAGCTCTGTGTTACCTCTTTGTAATATCATGATTTCCACCACTTCCAGAGGCTACAGCAAAGTTGAGAGTCATTCTGGCCACTTCACAAAAAATATGAATTAAAATACGCATCCCATCTCAGTATTAGGAACTGAAAATGCTATTCTCTGGTGGTGACTTTAGTACTTCAAACCTGCTCTTGCTCCTGCTTTTCCCTCCAAGTGATCTTAATCTGAACAGAAAGCCCATTTCTCTGCTCACCAAAGCAGGCTGCAATGTTATTTCTAGCCCAAATACTGGATTCGCTTAGGCTGCCAGCAAGGACATTAGCCTCAGATTTTCCATCTGACTGACACATGACCAGAACAGCATGCTTGGACACAGAAAGGTTCTGGCATAGTACCAACAGTACAAATGAATGATGAAAACTTTAATATGAGAAAGCACGGCTCTATGTACGAAGTTTAAAGACATGAAAATATGTTGCTATAAATCCAAAGTTTAATTCGGGCTGCTACCCTGTATAATTCAACTGAACTTTACTTCACATGCCTGCTCTTCTAGTTTTTATATGTTTATTTATTTTTATATATATGTATATATAAAGATGGATGTTATCTGATTTTTCTTTTGTTTAGCATAGTGTGATACAGTTTAATGATATTCTGACTGCTTAGTAGATGCCAACTGTATCTGCATTTAGTCTATACTATACTGTACACTTTCTTGGAATCAGATTCACGCCAGACCTATCAGGATAAGACAGTTGCTGATCACATAAAATATCAAAAAGAATAGCGACATCTCCATGTCACTTACCAGTGTTCAGGAAGTCCTTACATTTACTCTAGTTTCAGTGTAATAAGAAAACAGATTTATAAACTACAAGAAATATGAAGAAATAGCAAAGTCTTCAGTTCTGACATGCTTACTTCTCTAATGTGTTTCCACAGCATCATAGTATGGCCACACCAGTTTTGAGGCAAAGATAACTGCCAAATTTACCCCACGAGTATCTTTTGTCCTCTCGCAATCTATATGAAACAAGACCTTTCCGAGAGCTCTTGCCTGCCTATTCCCAAAATCTCTCCATTGTTTTTGTAAAATAACCTTTAATTCTTGATGAACTTTAGCTGTCCCAAAACGAGTTCTTGCAGAACACTGCTTTAAATCTGCTTTTGTGGGAAATGCAGCTCCCCCGGGATGGCCTGGCAGCCAGAGACGCCTTCTCGTGCCATGTTCTGGCACACAAGGCCACAGCCTCTCCACTCAGCTCTGTGCCTTTTCTCTTTCCTGCCCTTTTCTGTCTTACTCTTTCCCCTTATCTTTTTTCTACAGCAATTTACCTCTTTCAAAAATTAGTTCTCCTATTTTCCCTTCATACAGCTTTGTTTTTCTCACTTACATTTGCCTCTTTTCCTATCTCAAATGACAACACAAGGCACAAGAGACAGCTCTATAGCCAGATTTAGGAGGCTATTTAACCCACATTCAGAGCTGAGCTCAGTGCTACAGGTACAAAGAAAGCCAAGCCGATGGTCTCTGCGGAACAACTCCAGTTTTGTTCAAACCCACTGCTCTCACTGCCAGCTGCATGGGCTCTCAATGCAGAAGCAAGGACTAGGAGCGGGTAGTTCTCCCAAAGATCTCTGTTGCTTCAGTGAAGCCACTACTATATACAATTGCAGTAACCAGACTACTTGCTATTGTTATCTTGTTGGTATCTTGATCCATTCCTTCCTCTTTTCCCAATGCTATTCCTAAAAGTATCGATTATCAAAAGATCCTCACTGAAACTGTGAAACATTTGTCATTTCCCAAAATGGCTCTCAGCTTTCCGCTCCCAGAAAGCCCAGCTCAGTCTCCTGACATCCTCCAGTAATTAGGCTAGCCAGAGGTACTCAGAGTTGTATACAGCGACCCTTGATACCAGCAAGCTTTCCTTCCCTTGTCTCCAAGGAATCCACAGTAAATTGTTCCTGAATTTAGCTTTGGCTGGCAGGAACAATAGTCTGGTACGGTCTGGAGATTTTGTAGCTACCTCATTTAAATTAAGAAATGAGTGGCTGTAATGAAATAAATATGAAAATTAATATTTTTTTTTTTTCATTTATTGAGATTAGTTTGCCAAAAAATAAAATGAAAATTCTGCTGCATGATTTTTCTGCAAAGACAAGATTGCATGGCCCTGAAATTAGAGAACACATGGAGCTCAGTATCAGTGTCAACGGAAGGACTAAGGTCTTAATTTATGAGAAAATCACAACAAAGTGCCCATTTTACACATGAATGCCTTCATTAAACACAGACAGCAGCCCAGGATTTTATAAATAATACATGCACATACGCACTTCACTAGGTTGCCCAGTATCTTGAAACATAGATCATCCTGCAGAGTAGACAATGCACTGTTAAGAATCCAAGAGTAATCATATCTAGTCCATCAAGGAAAATGAATCAATGGTGAGTATTTTCTAACAATTGGCATGTAAATGTAAAGTTAATTATATATTCAGCACATTAAAAATGTATGTATGCAAGTATTAGCAACCACTACCAGAACACGGGGATCTGCAGCATCCTCTCTGAATGACAACAGTTGTGTGAGATGCAGCACGCTTTCCATCAACGACAAAGATGGAATAAGTGTTTGAAGAAGACACTCCTATCAAGCCCTTCTTGTAAAAAGGTCCACTGTAGAAATGCAAGGAGCTGCACTGTTCAACATATATGCACTTCTAGGCTTTTAAACATAAATGTCAATAAAAGAGGAGTCATTTATACTAACCTTGACGGAGATGAGTAAAGTAAACATGGAAAATGGGCTATTATATTTCATATGAGTAAAAAATAAATATTTATTATTCATCTCTTCATTACTCAATTATTCATCTAACATGGAATTCCACTTTCAGTTTTCAGAGAAGGAAATTGGTAGAGTTATAAAATATGCATAGCTGCTTTTCTGCCTCTTTTGGGGGCAACATGACAAAATAAGCTTTTGCCATTCTTCTTCCATTTTTACCTTTAAGGTTTTTTGTTTGGTTGGTTTTTGTTTTTTCCTATGTTTCCCTGAATGATGCATAGCTACTTAGCCTGTAAAGTGTCAGATATTAGACAACACAACTCCCTGGTCCCAGGTACCCAACTAAAAAGAAGTCTAAGACTAGCATTTACAATTTCTAAGAGCACAGATGTCCCATATGCCTGAAACTCTCTTAATTTCTCTTCAATCCTATATTTTTGTAAAAATCATCACTTTTCTTTATGTTCAGATAGCCCAGTCACCATCAAGGCAAATGCTCTAAGATAAAGAAGGAAAATAAAGAAATGTTCAATTACATAATTCCATTTCCATGATAACAAGTTGGAGTGATAATGCCACTGTCTCTGCAACTTTCTGGCCCTGAGGACGTCATCTTAAGGACAGCATTATCCTATCTTACGTCCCTAAATATATATTCTGACACCTAAAAAGAAACCTGATTTTCAGAATTAATGAACAACCACAGTGCCACTATTTAGTTAACAGTGTAAAAAACAAACAAAACAAAACAAAGAAATGACATTTAGTGAGTTATACTTTTTTTTTTTTTTTTTTTTTTTTTTTTCCCCTAATCATCAACCTGGCTACTAACTAAAGCTCTTTGTTTCTTTGTCTTTGTGGGGTTGATTGTTTGTTTTTTACTAGAGGCAGCATCTTTAAGATTAACTTCAGGGTTTGGGATCATGAAAGCTACCTATTATTATACTTGCAAGTGAAAATCCTTAGAAAATATGGGGGAGTGAGTATATGAAAAATAATAGAAGTGCTAATAAAAGCTGACTAGGATAAAGGAGTTGGATAGGTGGGTTTGGAAGCCTTTCACACCTCCATACCTTCAACAGCTGATTGAAGGTAAACTTACTGCAGCTTCCAAGAAAAATCATCTGAGATATAGCTGAACTGTCAGTGGAGGGCAACATGCTAAATCTTCTCATTTTCTCTCCTGGAAAGTCAGAACACTGCCCTATATTGTTGTTGTTGTTTTATTTATTTTTTAATCCATGCCCAAGACAAAAACGTATCAGCAAATTCATATTTCATGGACACATCAGCCTAAAGAAATGATTTGGTATGAGAACGTGTACATGTCTGTCACAATCTACAGCATAATTTTTGTAGCACTATAATGCTCTGCCAGGAGAAAAACACAAAGACAAACCTGAAATCTTAAATTTTAAGCAGCTTAAACAAGATATTTGCTAAAATGGGATAAAGGTATTTGCATGCTGAAGAGATTATGGGAATAGCATTTGCATACTTGTAGAACTCACGTTCTATTAACAGAAAAAGGGAATTCCTTCTATACCTTCCCTTTACATATGCCACACCACAGCTTACAATGAGAAAACAGAATTATAACAGTTACTTTAGAACCGCTTACACTGATGATTCAGTTATCAGGGCCTACCTTACAGAATCACACACTAATTTAGTTTGGAAGGGATGTCTGGAGGTCATCTAGCCCAACTTCCCTAGGAGAGCAGCCTCAACTAGATCAGGTTGAGCAAAGAGAAAAATACCACAACTTCTCTCAGCACTTGTTCAGGTGCTTTACCACCCTTATGGTGAAATAAAAATTCTTCATATTTAATTCATTTTCTTATGCTACAACTTGCATGCAGAGTCTTGCACCCTACTGACTATTCCCTTCTCAGAAAATTACTGAATCTGTGGACAAGGGGAGAGCAGCAAATGTCATTCACATCAGTTTCGGTACAGGTTTGACATTGTCTCGCACTATACCCTTGTGCCCAAGTTGGACATTATAGCCTGGATGGACAGCCAACTTGGTGGGAATTAAACTAATGGGACGGTCAGGCTCTGAGTACGGCAGTTAATGGGTCATACTCTACCTGGAGGCCCGTAACAAGTGGAACACCTCAGGGGTCTATCCTGCAAACACATTATATCAGCGAAATGGGAAGTCCTGCACCTGGGAAAGCTGAGTCCCTTGCAATGAGACAGGCCGGGAGCAGCTCTGCTGGAACAGACCTCAGGGTTGAGCACGAGCCAGCAGTGTGCTCTGGCAGCACAGCCTGTAGGGAAGCCATCATCCCCCCCATCTCCGTATTTGATAGATCAAAATAACTCAGCTAGGTCAAAGAAACAACTGTCATCAATTTCACCTTCTACCTGGAACAATCAAAGAAGCTGAACCTTTGGATGGCTGACTGACTCTGAAGAGGTAAGAGGCATTCCGGAGCCTTTGACCCCGTTAGCTGGATGTTCCCCACTCCAAAACATCCCCACATATTCCCCTCATTATAAAATGCAATTGTCAAAAGCAAATGGTTACTGATCAGAAAAGCTACCTGGAGGAAACCAGAAGGTCTCAGGCACTATTCATGAAATTCAAAGTTTATATCACAAACTCTTTCTAAATGTTTTTTCTAGGAGACAGAATGTTTTAGCTAGTACTTTTCCAAATGAGTCACTAACACCCTTGTCTTAATTCTGCAGCTGCTGCTAATTTGGAGTGCCAGCCTTCTCCCCTCTTTCCCCAGAATGAAATAAAATATCAATGTTGCACTGTGCTGAAAGTGGAAAGTTAGATGTAACATTATGCTACAAGCCTCTGGAAGTCCCATTTACATTTGATTCTTTCTTTTCGCACAGGCCTGTACCAAACTTAAGCCCACTCAGCAACTTAGTTCACACTTCCTTCCACATTCATTGGTTGTAAGAATGAAACACATACTCAAATGATTTTAACACTCAGTGCACCAATACCTAACACAATTTAAAGCAGTAAGAGAAAAAAATAAAATAATATTAAAATGATGCTAGCAGCTATCTGCACATATAGGCAATCCGCAGAGCTATACTGGCTGCATCCTTCTTTGGCTTGGATTTTTCACCCTTTCTGCTACGGGCATGGAAAACCTTTTAGTTAAGAGAAGTGAGACCCAAGAGGGGATACTTTCAGGGGGGACAACTTCACCCACAGTAAATCGCAAATCTCAAATTCCTTTTGTATCTCATTGGTGGCTCTACTGCAAAAACGCCTTATATTTGGGGCACTTGGGGTTAGTTTTCAGCCAGATTTGTTTCTTGATTCAGCTCACCAACCGACCACACGAGTGCTAGTGCCAGCACATGGGAAGGGACAGGAATGAGTTGCTCGGGGCAATGGGGAAAGACAAGACTGCCCTTCTTGGCTGCTGTGCATAGCTATGTGAAATTAAAGTGATTATGTAGCTATGGCCTGAGGGATGGAAGAGGTCACAGATACTACCACAGCCTATATACTGCCGTAGAAATTGTGTCAGCGTGTGTTGCCAAGAGACAAGCAAGGGAATTCAGTTCTTAACCTGTAGTAAAATCCACAAAGTAAAGCCCATTCACTCCACCTCGGGATGGCAGAACAGTGCTTCGCTCTCAATGCAGGAGTCGCCCGGCACACTTTGGGTTGCATTTTGCATCAGTGCACTCTGTGCATCTACTCAGAATGGTTTCCAAGCACTTCTCACAGGCCTCATCCATACATTGACATTTCAGAAATATAGCTAAAATATATTTTGAACTGTTCATCAAGTCAGAGCAACTGAGCCTAAATATGATCTCAGACCATGAACAGAGCACAATAGCTTCCAAAAGCTACCATGAAAAAACGTGAGCCATGCTACCTGATTATATCCATGCCCAAGCTCTTAGCCTCCCTCAGTCATGAGATAACATAGCTCAGCTTAGATCTTAACCAAATTAAATGTAAAGGCAAGTCTCAGTATTTTCAGCTGAGGGAGACTGAGCAAGTACATGAAGGCAGATAAAAATTATCACCTACTAGGCATAGTAAATATGACCTGAATCTGTTATGTGCCTGCGTTTTGGCTGGAAATGATTAAACTTAGATAAAACCGATCTTTATCAGCATGTTTGTTCAACATTTGACTGAGCAGGTGCTTTTCCAGTAGAAATAGTTGTGATCACCGCTTTTCACTGGCCATAAGAAACACACACAATACAACAAGGAAAAAGGGTATATCATTTGTAGCATGTTTTTGGCTAAGCCTGAGCATGTATTTTGAAACTTTCTCAAACCAAATGTATCATTTCATGAAGAGCAATTTTTAAATTGTTATCGGTTCTTGATTATAACTATTTGGAAGACTGCAACTGAAATACGTGACTGTACCAAGCTTGATTTTCCAGTTTATTACCATGCCTTTGTTCAGACCTCCTTATTGATATCACAATCAAGCATCCTTCATTAGGAGCACCGAATCAGTAGCATCAATTATGTTTCTGAGTAAGAGTGACTGATCTAGTATCAACATTGATAGCACACATTGTTGCTTAGACATCAAAGCGGCTTAAAAATTCTGACAGGTTTGTTGTTGTTTTTTTGAAGGGTGAATATATTTATATAGGCATTTTTTTCTGAAATGAATCGTTTGTTGTTTGTTGTTTTTTTTTTTTAATATAAAAAATGGTTTTAATGAACTATTATAAATTAGTGCTGCTTTACTACATGTATTATTCTTCACTGAAAAATTTCAATAATTTTGCAAATCTTTTCTTTGTTCCTTCAACACAAAGCAGAAACTTAGAAATTTACTCTCACAAAATTCTGAGACCTGCAATTTTATCCTTGAAGTAGAAGCCAAGTATTTGAAGCACGGGGTTCCCCTTTAAAAATCAGGGCAGGAATCTAAACAGCATGCTCAACTCTGGTCTATAAGTAATCAGAAAAAAAATACAGTCATTACCATGAGTAACAATAAAGTTGTGAAAGAAAACATATTTTAAAGAACTCTTTTATTGAAAGAAATTTAACTTTTCTCCCCACAAACTTACTGCACGCTTTTCATGACTGCCTTGGGATACTGCATTGAAGACAAAGCTAGAAAATGCACTAGTACACATCAGACATATTGTACAATTCCCATCTCCTACAGTTGTTGCCTACTTATTTCATAGACCCTGATCACTGAAAAAAAATGATCTGAACACAGTTTTGGAATATAGCTGGTGCCTGGGGGATTAACAACCAAACACAAAACAAAAACTACACTGAATAAGTTTTTCAAGCCTTTTTCAACTCATATCTTGGTTTATCACGTATGTGTAAAAGTCAATCCCATAATATTACCAGACTCAAGATCTGACTCACACATCAGCAGTAAATTTACTACTGAATCAAGAAGAGGGACCGAGATTTTGTTGACGTTCGTTAAATGAGGCCAATCATGCAGTATCAAATTAAGCCCCAAGCACAGCGTACTCCAGGGATGAGTTTAGTCTCAAACTTCTTGAAATTACAAAGCTAATAAGAATGTGTCATTTCTACCATTAACGATGTGAGGAAAATATTTTTTCTTTTGTAATTTGCAAATTCAGCCTCTAAGTGCATGTATATTTATACAATTCCTACCCCTAAGGAGGCTGCATTAAGGAAGGAAAGTCATGGCTTTTGAAAACCTCTCTTAAAAAGATTTCTTAGAAAAAAATACAAAATCAGCATAA
This sequence comes from Nettapus auritus, assembly GCA_011076525.1. Classification (NCBI taxonomy): domain Eukaryota; kingdom Metazoa; phylum Chordata; class Aves; order Anseriformes; family Anatidae; genus Nettapus; species Nettapus auritus. The sequence continues at coordinate 22,514,611 of CM021771.1, read as the reverse complement.
CTTAAGCAGCTGCCATTGCAACTACTTCTTGATTACAGCCCCCATCACACCATCCACATGCTGTACTGCCTAACTTTCACTCCTTCAAAATGAAGATTATGAATATCAGGTCATTGCAAATCACCTCCAAATCAAGCATGGTCAGCGTACCCCGTGCATGAATCAATTTTCTAGAGAATAAAACATCACTCATCTAAAATCAAAGGCAAAACTCATGCTAATTTCAATGAAGTCAATCTGCAAGATAAAGATCATGAAGCGCTTCTACACTGAGTGCATCTTTATCATCATCAGTGTGATTTATAAAGTTACAGCAATGAGGTACATTAACACACGATACATCTGCATACGTCCCTCCTGAACCCACCAAACAATGCCACTTGGAACATCTGGGTTCACCCTTTAAGCTCTTGCTATTAACAATATATCTGGTTACATCCTGCTTCTAATGTGTATTTGCCCATCAGGCTAATCTGCCATTACATCTCAAGAGAGGCCCTGTATCAGACTAACTCAAGGGAAAATTGGAGTATTTCAAAGCAAGGAGGACAAACACATGCAGAGCAACAAACAAACTTTGCATGATCCATTTCTAGAAAGGATTCAACTTCTGAAAATACAAGAATTATCTTAGCAGTAGTTTCTAGAAATACTGGCTGAAGAGCACATTTCTAGTTCGCGGCAAGCTACACAAACTAAACTTCAAAAGTTAAAAGTAGCTTTAACTGGGACAAGAACAGAGATTTCCACTCAAACTAAGCTAGCTCAAACAAATACATAAAAGAACCATTGTGATCAGTGACAAAAAGTCAGCAGCCTTTCAGATGGATACAAACAAGCACTGCCACTTCCAGACTGGGATGTCTGGGAGAAGACAAAACCTGTCCTTGGGAAGCACTCTTCACTTCTCCATTTTTTACGTCCCTAAGATTATTTTACAGAGCTGAAAGGATCACCTCCTGCACTCTCAAGTATTTCTAAAAATTGGTATAGTTTACATTTCTTTCTCTTCCATGATGTGGTACACTTTTTGAAGGAATTCTTTGGGTAGACCTATGGGACACAATAAAACCCTAGCCTTGCAGGAATGGGAGAGAACACATTCAAGAGACTAATGAGGCTAACGGGATCAGATATCTGTCTGGAGACAAAAAAAAAAAAAAAAAAAAAAAAAAAAAAAAGAAAAAGTTGCCTGCAGCTAACCTGTGTTTATTTTTTTCCCCTCGCCTCAATGGATTTTCAAGCCCAGTCCAGAACCAGAGAGATTCAGAATTATAGACAATTAAAATAACGTCCCACACTATCAAGTGTGCAAAATATTTCTATCAGACTTAATAAACACATTCACCCATTCTCTGTGTTACTATAAGCCTGACTTGTCTTTTGCTGTGTACAGATTTTGCAGTCATAGTGCATATGGAATAAATCTAAACTAAACTGATTAGAATTAGTAGTCTCTTACGCTGATTAAAATCAGCTCAAAAGCTAGTAAAATTCTGTGCTGCTGGGCACAGAAAGCTGTGAGTAAAGGCGTTCGTGAGCAGCAAACCATTAGAGGGTCCTACAGCTTCTGCCTTGGGACCAGCGGCTCCTACATCAGTCTCTTAGCTTCATACCTGGGACACTAAACTGTGGATTACCCAATGTCTCCTAATACGAAAGTTTCGTATCTGCTTTGTAGTGTTACTACAGCAAGTTTCCTTTTAACTGATTTCCCACTTACACTTCCATCAACAGGTTTGCGTAAAAACTCAGTGTTCCCCTCTTAACTTTGATGTTGGCAGCCTGAAAATAAGTTTTTGACATGGTAGAACCTGCCTGCTCACTACAGGTTTACATCAGTCTGCAGAACTGCCTACAAACCTAGACAAAGTTCTGGAAATATTAGTTCTTCTCCGAGCTGCCAGGGCACTGACTATGCAGCCACCAAATCACCGAGTTACAAGCACACTGTAGGGTAGCTTAGCAAAATTTACAATATTTCATTTCTTCTGTGTTGTTCTAATTCAATGCCATACAAACAAACAACAACAAAAAATCAACTATCATATATTATCTACCGCTATAAAATGCCTGCACTTTAAATAAATCATGCTATCCATAGGAAACGTTGCCTTTTTCTACTAACACTTTCTTATCCAAAGAAATTTGTTTTATGATTCCAAAGCCTATCCCTAGAATTAGATACCTATATTGTCACATTACTGTTCAAGGAAAAACCAGCAACACAGGTAGTTAGCATGATTTATTTGTAAATCATTGTGTACGTTGTGTCTCTGAATTCTTTCTGATATCCATGTAAAGGAGAACAAGGTAGAGATTCATTAATATTTCTAACTTGACCAAAACAAACAGATTGTGGCTTAGCAATGTACATTTATATTTGCTTATCTGCACTCTGCCTTGCTAAGCTTTGCCAACCACACCTGGGTCTTTTTTACTCCTAGTCAGAGAGGCCTTTAAGCATTAGTAAAATGTATATGTTTTAATGAGCATTATTTTCGAAATGTTGACATACAGGATCTCTTAGTCAGAAGCAAAGAAACGTCCATTGTACTTGGAAAATATTTTGATGCTCTCTGATACACCAAACAGTGTTGCAGTACGGGAGCTGTCCTAAAACACACATTTACTAGAAGGCACACACACAAAATAGTTATGTCAAACATTGAGTAAAACAGAACAAAAATTGTGGCGGCCCAGAAAACACAGGTCTTAAAAGCTTTAACTGGTAACCATTTCAAACTTTCTCTTTCCATTGCCTTAATTATTTTTTTTTTTTTATATTAAAGGCCTTACACCTCCTTCCAGTGTTTATTTTGCTCATTTTATTTAAGTCCATGGTTAATGTCTTTTGATGCTGAACTCCCAAAGATTAGTGGGAGGGAGGTGCTGAATCATGACAAAAGTTTGTATTTCCTCCCAGAAAATATGACTGAAACAGCCTAAATACTTCATGAATAAGATTGTGAAGATCATAACAGATAAACACCAAATCTGTTTTTAAAATCTCTAACATATTTTGTAGCAATTAAAAGTTGACCATATCAACATTTCACCCCAAAGAACCATTAGCAATGCAAGCAATTTCTAATGGGTATTTTCTAAGCTCTCTACAGAAAAAAAAAAAAAAAATCCATCTTCAAGCAACTCCTGTCATCTCCTAATTATCGATTTGTGGCTTATTAGTCAGCAGATTTTCCATCATCATTTAAATAAGGACAAAACTTCTAGTCTCAAAATCTCTTCCTTCCCCCAGCATGATCGTGTACCATCCATCACCCATCACACATTCAGCAAAGGCTACTCAGTTCTATCATAATTTGCGTTTGATAAAAACCAACCTCCAGAATTAGTGAAATATTTCATGTAACGGACAGTGGTTCACTTTAGGACCCAAAGAATAAAACAAGTGAAAATGATGAATTAAGTGATTTTTTTATATGTTCAGACAGGATCCATAATGAGGAGATTTCTTATATTACTGAATTCTGCATACTGCAATATCAAAACTCTCGGTTACTAGACCTTCTATCTACAATAAGGGGCCATCTTTTTATTTTATTTCTTCTTTAAAATCAAGATCTCTTAGAATAGGAAGCTTTGGATCCCAAATATTTGATTTCATGTGTGTAGGTTAAATGTCTGTGCGCTCTCCCTGCTGAAACAAAGTAATGTGATTTCAGGCTGTATAATTTTATAGCAAAGACTGCAAGACGTTTGGAAGATGTCATTGACTGTAATACGGATCAATATTAAATTATCTGCACAGGAAACGTTTTCAAAAGATGGTCCATCAAGCTTTCTCATAGGATCATGGATTTCTAGGATCATATTCTAATAACTACAGTAAGCTATTACAGCTTGTCTCCCTCTTCAATTATTTACAGGTCAAAAAAGCCAAGTGACATTGCTTTATGTATATTCAATGTTACGTACTTGGTTCGTAACTTACTAATGCCACAGAAAATCACAAAAGTAACTGCTTCTGAACAAAGACGTTTTTTCATTTGAGAATATTTGTATAGTCATACAGCCGAGTGATGCAAAAGGCTCTGTCAGGCATTGTACCTTTCCTAAAAATAGCGCATTGAAATATAAGTATCCAAACTGACTACTCTGCAGCATCATCTTTAAATGGCTACAGACTCCGCTATCTAGCCTGATGTCAGTTACACATTTAAGAGCTAATTAGTCGCATCAGATCACCTAAAGACCTTCATCTTATTCCTGTCAATTTCTTTATATATGAAAGCACGTTTCAAAGCCTCTTCATTGCTGACTTGTAAGATGTCTCATGACTGTCAAACTGAATTTATTTCTCAGCCAAGCAGTATAAATTACATTTCCCAATACGGTAACATAGGGCACAATAAACAGGAGCCTATCATAGGTGCAGATAAAGAGAAGAGAATTCTTGTCCTCTCATTGCCACACATGCTGGACACTTCAATAGCAAAAAAAAGAAGTAAAATGAAAAAAAAAAAAAAAAAAAAAAAAAAAAAAAAAAAAACACCACACCAGTTTAAACTCCAAAAAAAAAAAAAAGTTCACACGTTGAAGCCTCATATGGGTCTGTTTTGATTTGTGAGGAGTGACACTGGTGGTTGGAGAGGCTTATGCTAAATGTTCCAGACAGCTGATGCAACCACCTCTGCATCTGCCAGTTTGCAGTATGATGCTTCTAGAGCACTGGGGCTGGCTGCCCTTACAGACTCAAAGGAGAAAAGAAAGAAAAAAAAAGAAAGAGCTGGAGAAGCACCACCACAAGAACTCCCCAAATCAATTTTCCTGCAACCGGCAGCCAAGCGCGTACAGCACCAGCCGTCGCCAGCCGGCTCCCTGACCCCTTTTGAAGCCGCTTCCCTAAACCGCCCCTGCCACAAGGCTCCGAGCCCCGGAGGACGAGCACCCAGCCGGTGACCGCCGCGGGGCTCGCCGCCACCCGCGGCCCGTCGGGGCGGCCCGGCCCCGGCCCCCAGAGCTTTGGGGCAGCGCCTTGGGGCCCGCCGGGTGAAGTTTGGGGCCGGCTGGGGGGGAGAAGCCGCCGGGGGCGGCGAGGAAGAGGAGGGCGGGAGGAAGGCGAGGGGGCAGCTCGGGGACGCGCAGACGGGAGCGGGGCCGGTTGAGGAGGGGGGGGCTGCGGGCAGGAAGGGGCTGCGGGCTCTTTCCTGTCCCCGTCCCCCGCCGTAAGGTGACCGCCACCCCCCAGCCCCCGGCCGGCCGCTCGGGAGCGGGGCCAGCCGCCGCGCCGTGCCCTACCTTCGCCTGCAGATACTGGGGGTAGTAGTAGGTGGTGTACTGGGGGTACATCTGCTGTTTCCACACTTTGCCCATGAAGCTGGAAATGTAGCCTGCAGCGCAGGGACGGGGGGGCACTTTGGGGGGCTCCAGCCGCCTCTCCGTCTCTCTCCTCCCTGGCGGCGGCGGCGGCTGCTCCTCGGCCGAGCCCAGACCTTCCTCCTCCTCCTCCTCCTCCTCCTCCTCCTCCGCCCAAAAGCCGCAGCGGAGCGGGCAGCGGGGGGCAGGCGCTCTCCCTGCTCCCCCTCCGGCCCCAGGAGTCGCTGCCAAGTCCCCGCCCGGCCGGGGCCGAGCAGCGGCGGGCCGGCTGGCGGAGCGGCGACGGTGCCAGGCGGCGGGGCAGGGCTGGCGGCGGCGGGGAGGGAGGGGACGGGGGAAGGAGGGGAAGGAGGGGAAGGAGGGGGCGAGGGGCGGCGCTTGGCCCCGCTCGGCGCCCGCCGGGAGAGCCCCGGCCCCGGCCGGGGCAGGGGGAGCCGCCTGGGAGCCGGGCCGGGCCGGGCCGTGACGGGGAGCTGAGGGGGCTCCGGCTGCTGGGGGGGGGCGGTGGTCGCAGCCGGCGCGGCTCTGACCTAATTAGTCGGGGGCTTTGTTAGCGCCGCGGCTCTTTGTGAGGCTCGGCGGAGAGTGGGAGGCGATCTGGGAGAAGTACGTCTGGCTTCGGTCTGCCTGGCAGCGGAGGGTCCGTTTGTGTGCCGGCAGCAGGAGGGACTGCGGTGCTAACATCAGCGAGAGAGGAGCAGACCGAGGGCTCCGTCTGGTCCGCGGCGCGTCCCTGCGCTTGTACTTTTGCCAGCTGTGCTGAGTGCGCCTCTTCCAACGGGAGAAATCCTCCTGTAGTCAATAAGAGTTACAATTCTTTCACTTGGCTTTTCTCTTTCCAAATAATTCCCCAAGCGTCAGAGGCAGGGGCCGGCAGCACACCGCAATGTGCCGTTATTTGTAACACAGCTTGGCCCAGCGCGCTCACCTCCGACAACCGTGGCTCTTTCCTACCCGAAGACAAACCCAGCCTCAGAGTATCAAGCAGATGCCATTTCTTTGTCACATTCATCACGGTCACTTTTGTCTCGCTGCACTGTTTTATTAATAAAACACATGCTAGTTCACCAAAACTGCGGAGTACATTAGTGTTAACCAAGCTAAATGCAATAGCGGAAAGAAGGATTTAGAAACTTCGGGATTTGTGCATCCCAGTGCAATAGCTAAGGCAGCGTTTCTGCAGCCCTGAATCCCTGGTGCAGGCTGAGCAATGACAGGGAGCTGCAGGTCCTCATCCAGGTGACATTGTAGCTCACCTGGCCAGCCATTAAAATCTCGTTTCAGTTTTTTTCCAAGGAGGAAATGTGTATGTCCTTTATAGGCCACACAGATTAAAAAGACTACCTGCATATTTAGGAGAGGGCTTTTTCTCCAGGAAAGCTGCATGGGAGGTTTGGGGTTTGTTTGCCTGGTTGTTTTAGGTTAACACATGACTAGAATAACTATGAAAAGAAGGGCGAGCACAAAAAAGGCTAAGAGATGGTGGACACAAATCTTTTTGTGTCCACCACGGTAACTTCCTGTGGGAGGGACAGAGATTAAAGCCGGGGAAAAGCTGAGCAAAAGAGAAATATCACATAGGTGGGAGGGTTGAGAACGTGCGTCTGCAAAAGCCGAAATGGCCATGGCCAAAATCAGCTGCCTTCGGTTGACTGTACTGGCGTTTACACAGTGGAAAAAGCATACAAGCTGCAATTATATCTGAAGAATGCAAGGTAATATGGCTCTGGGGCAGTGCATGGTCAGAGGACAGTAGAAATGAAGTTTCACAGCTTCACAGGGAAATATGTTGCCACAGCCCAGATACGTGATGAGATTGTTATAGATTGCTTTAGGAACTGCCAAGTTGTGGTCTGGAGTTCTTGGTTGAACTACAAAGAATGTAATGCTGTCCTCTCTTGAGCTGACAGGTTACGGGTGCTAGTACACTTAGTTTCTTTCTGAGAAAAACAGAACAAGCAAGAAGAAGAAGTAAAGACCAGTAGTTGATGGATTGACTTTGTGGGGATTTTCCTTGATGAGAAGGAAAGAGTATGAAAGAGATTTGAAAGAAAACACGCATTGTACTAAAAATGGCTAGGAATAGGAGAGCGTTTTCCTAGAATCCAACTTCATATAAACAACCACTGCAGTTGTCATAAGGATGTTGTGCAATCATGAATGGGGAGAGAAGCATCCAGAACAAAAAACCTCTAGGAAATGAGGAGAGGGGGAAATGCAGCCTATATCGTTCCAGCATTTACAACTGCAACAGTCTCCAGCTTAATTGTGTCAAGTTACTGAGAAGGGTTGATGGCTGCCAGTGAGAAGAGCAGCAATGCCCTCTGCCACCACGGCTCCCGAAAGTGATGAAAGAAGAAATCTGGCTAGGAGAGTATTTGATTACAACTGCAACAGCTAAAGCTGAGCTCCAAGTTCCTTCCCAGTCACTCCATGTAGGGACTTAGTACATTCCCAAACCCAGTCTTTTGCTCTAAAGCTTAATCTCATCCCCAAACATGATCTGTTAATGTAAGGGTGAAGCCAGTTTGGTTGCATCCTTTTTCAACCAGAGTATTTTCTTATCCAAGTTCTACTTCCATTGGAATATCTGATTTGATTCATTTTGCTAAGCTGGTATTAAAGCTGGTTAAAATTGATAGTTTAATATTTATTGCTGTAAATTTAAAAATTAAGCCCACAACTTAATTATTGCAAACTTTTATGGAGCAGTGATCCCACTGACAGTTAATGAGAATATGCAAATGATACTCAGTTTTTATTAAAATGGTGATAGAAAATATAATTATTACAATCATCTACATGAGCCTCAGTTACAGTTATTTTATGCCATTTTTTAAATTGTATTGAAAATGTTTATTAAGAAGGGAACAGTGAAGAATTCTTGGGCAAAACAATCTTAATTTAGTATTGCTCAGAGCAGTCTCTGCTTGTACCTTATTAATACATTGATTATTCAGTCAAATCAATGATAGGAATGCAAGCTGTGTGACACAGACAGGATGGAATTGCAGGAGAAACTTAAAACCAAGTGACTAATTTCTTAACTTTTTATACTGATGGTAATGTTTGCCTTTATTTGCTTATTCCGTGTTCATAGCAAGGGCAAACAAACACTTTTAAATTAAAACTGCTTACACTGTCTGGCAGTACTTACTCTTGCCTTCGTAATCAAATGCTCACAAGGTTAAAAATGCTTCCCTCATTTACACACTACACAAAGTGTAGAATTAAGAAGGGAAGTAAACACTGAAGAAGGCTAGCAGATAACCAGTAGGACAACAAAAAGAGTTTTTTGCTTTAAAAACTGCCTTCCTACAGACCACACCAACACAAATGTACTGTGGCTTTGTCAATGTTAGGGAAAACAGTAATCTGCGATTTTGACCATGGCAGATTTCACTATCGATGGGACAATATTGGTGGTTGGTTGTCTGGCTAGTTGATTTTTTATTTTTTTTTTTTCATATTTTTTCCTTATCATAGTAATGGCCTAACTTGTCTGGTCTGGACAGATTAAAATATGATGAAAATACAGCTGGGCTGTTGCTGCACAAGCCTGAGAAGCGCTCTATGTGCTGCTGTGTCAGAGGAGTTTTAGGGCAGCTTGGTTAAAGCCAATCAATTGTTATCCACTGACTCTAAGGGTGTTGGATGAGGAATCCCATTTAAGCTTTGCAGATTACTTTAGACATTAGGAGTTCTACCCTAAGGCAGAAAAAGTCAAATGCAATGCAGAATAGAAGTGAAATATATTTAATCCACCTCACTCCAGGAACTACGTGAACTGATGTACTCTGCACCAATTTAGGTCTTCACAATAGTTTAGGCTGAAAGAGACAGGCATGTTTATGCTGAAATCGTTATTACTTTGACACAGTCAGGAATATTTGAACAAGGATTTATTTTCTGGTCAAGATACCAGCTCGAGTCTTGGGAGAGCTTTGTCTGTTACCAGATCTACCACAGAATGTGTGTGAGAGGGTGAGCAAGTCACTCAATTACCCTGTGCCTTACTTCCCCAGTTTGCAAACTGTGTCAAACATTCACCCTCTTCTGTTCTTTGTCTGCCTTGTACAGTCCGGCTGCAGGCAATGCGAGGCTCAGGAATAATTTGCTCGGAATCTGCCTAGTGCCCTCCCATAAAGGTAGCACAAAAAATAGAAGCAACGGCAGCGCATCATCAGTGGATGCAGAGAAGTCCTAATTCACAGACACACACATGTAACAAACCAATCTGTTTAATGCCAACGAGTGGTGAATGAGGGCTCAGAAATAAGCTAAATTTCAGCTCTCAACCAATAACCTCTTTGCTTTTCCCCTCACCCCCAACACACGCTGTTCCAATTACTTGCAAAATCTCCTTGTTGTAATGCCACCCTTAGCCCCATCATATGGCCTTGACTGCTTTGCAACACAAATGAAAGCCTCTTCAATTCAGGTCGCAGTAGGCCACACTCTTAAGCACAAAGGCTAAATAAACGACCGTTGTTAATGGGCCACCAAGATGAAAAGCACTTGATTGTTTCCATCAATTAAATCAACTCTCTGGACTTAGTGGCTATTAACTCTTTCAGCAAATTCTTCAATATTTATTTCAGGAGAGTGGCTACAATTCTGTATTTTTACAGTAGCTCCCATGGTTTAACGACATTTCACCGAAACACCGCTGAATGTGGCGTGCCCTTGTTTATCCTTACAGCTGAGCCCTGTACTGCACTGGGTCAGCTGCTCCTGACAGCTGCACCAGTGCAATTTGGTTTTATAAAACATACAAGGCCAGGCACTATTCTAAGGTTGCTCAGCTGAAGTATTTAGCAGGCACTGACATATCAGTATTTAACATACTTTCAGGCTTTTCATGAAGTTTCATGTACGTCAGGCAGTGCTCCCATTATCGGCATTGGATGACAACAAAGGATGCAGCTGGACTGCTCATGAAAAGGTGGCTGTGTTTGCAGCTAAACGTATCACCATGAGTTGTTACACTGACTGCCAGCAGTAACCTTTTCTTCATGTTTACGTAGGTCTGAGAGAATCCTTTCTCATATAAGCACTACATATTCTGATTTTTTTTTTCTGTATTCTGAATTACTTCACCCTAAGATGCCTAGCTAATAAAGATAATTGCATAATACCAGCAACTGTTTGTTTTTAAATTTTTAAATTTTCAAATTTTTTCCAGTACTCTTCATAAACCTGTAAAGCACCTCTTGTTGGTCCACCTCTATAAAGCTATTCACTATATGTACTCTTTATTTAAATCACCTTCTCACTGACAGCAAAAATTAGCCGTACTGTAGGAGTACATACATCAGAGGTAGAGGTAGTTAAAAATCCAACTTATTTCATACATTATTTATGAGAAAATTCCATTCCTTGCCGTTCCTAACCAGTCTGGAGTCTCTCTAGCAATAGTCTTCACTGTGCAAGCAGATGAACAAGGAAGAGAATAATCATGCCTCTATGAAAAGCTGACCAGCAATGATTCCTTCATGATGACGTTCCCTTTCAGTTTCCTCAGTTTCATGGCAGTGTTTGTAATTCTTTTGCATTCTCTAAGAGCAGACACCAAGGCCAGCCTGCTTTGGGTGCAGCAGAATAGGAATTCCTGTGGGTATCTCTACCAGCTTGACCAACCAGCGGCAATTGGTCCTGACTGAATTCAGACTATTGATTTTAAATATTCGTGGATAATTCAGAACAAACATTTTTTTTCTCTCGCACAAACAAAAATTGAAGTTCAATAAACATAGACAACTGACATCTTATTTCTACAGACTTTAGCAACATTTTGCACTGTCCTGAGGTATATCTTAAGCAAGTTCTGAATAAAAGGAGAATAAGTCCTTTGGGCTTCTATTCTAAAATCTCCTTACACTTTCTTATTTCTGGAATAAAACTATTCCCAAGTATGAAGTGCAAGCCTTCCAATCCAAACACAGTTGTATTTTAGACAAGTTCTGCAGCTTATGAGATATACAACAACTCTTTCTGATGTCTCAGACACCACCTATTCCCTCCGTCACCCTTCCAATACCTTCAGATGTCCCTCACCCTTTGCTCAGTCGAAATGAGGGCTGTATGTACAGACCAGATGATTTTGGTCAAGCACTGGCTGGCCAGCTGGCCCAGGCTGACCGCCACTTGCTGGGCTCCCAGGCAGAACATCAGCTTCCTCACCTTTTCTCAGGTACTGATTTTCATGCAGCTTTTCAGACCATACTATCTATGACTGTCTGCTCCACTATAATCTTTGATTGAAATTGCCCAAAGGCTTCAAAAGTTACAACAGGGTAAGGGATGAAGAAGGAGATGGTGAACAGACAAAACAATTGCATGAGCCTTCTTTCCATAAGAAAGCAGGTTAAGTCAAAGAGAGGAGGTTCTGCTACCTGTTCAGATATCAAATTCAACACTTTTCCTGTCTTAAATTTGTAATTTAATAACAACAGAGAATAAGGCATTTTAATGAATTTTAAAAATCCTTTGCCATACAAGCCATCCCCCTAAACTCTACGTACCTCAACAGATCTGACCATGCTATTTTTACTTGATTTTTTTCACACTAAGAAAGTGTCTTTTGCACAAAAGGACCAGAGCACACTGCCATTTTGAATTAGCTCATGTGTCTGAGCTTCATTCATATTTTATCATGTTTAGCTTTATTACAAACTATTTGTAGATGCTGAACACTCAAGACCAAGGTACATGCAAATTAATGCTTACAGATAAATATTTCTTCAGAGCTAATAGTAGGTGTTGTGTCTCTACCACATAATTAATAAAAAAGACATTGAAGTGTCATCACCCTTGATCTGCTGTAAAATGGACGCTTCCTCCTTGGCTTTGAATCCCCTTCTGCCTTCTCACAGTCTTCTAGATGAAATGCCAGATGCTCAGCGGAGTCACGGTGGGTGATTCATTCTTGCTGATGACCCTGCTGTGGAAGCCCCAGAATTCCCTGCTAAAATAGTTCTCAAGTGATGCAGCACTGACAAAGCTGAGTTGTGCAACTTCATTTATTTTTCTGTGTTCAGCGCAGGCCGTAAAGCTCACGCTTTTGTGCTAGAGATCGGACTCTTGTTTTACTTTGGTTCTTCTGTTCCTTAGGATTTCACGCGTATCAGAAACATTCTGCTATCAAACAATTATTTCAAATATATGCTAAAGTATAATGGATATGCTAAAAGATCTTAGCATTAAAAATTCTTTCCAGATCTTGTGTTTCACAACAAGGCTTTATAAACCAATGTGTATTTATTTTGCTGGAAAGTTACCCAAATAAAGATATTGCATTTCCATTTCTGGTCTCTGGGGCTTTAATCCACTGAGAAACCTAAGAATGTACTCACTGATCGTGGGATAATATTCCTGTCAGATGCTAGCAATATTTATTGCATCATTTTATGAGTTTTGAATCATTTTTGTATAAATTGATGCACTTTTGCTTCCATTTTCACTAGGGGAGGCACAAAGGCATCAAACCACCAAAAATGTGCTCCTAGGGGACCTAAAAACACTGTAAATAAACAAGCCAAAGCCTGAGCTGTAATCAACACATCTCTAGCAATGAAGAATGTTCATCAGTTTTTCCTCAGAGGACTGAGAGACTAGCAAGTGTTTTCAAACCCTAGCAATCATCTTTAGGATTTATGACTTGGGATTTTCATATTTTTATAACGTCTGGTTTAAAATGCTGGGAATTCACGCTAGGAATGCACAAAGTTTTCTAGGTTTTAGTTTATTACAATTTGGAGGCTATTTACAGCCCAAGATTCCTCTACATAACCCAAAGGACCTGTGACTACCGGGGTGCAGCTGCACGGCTCGGGCCAGAAGCGTGTCGACCCGCTGTAAGGCACACGGGAAGCTCTGGCTGAGGGCAGAAGGCAGACGGCACAACAGGCTGCCGCGGGATGCTGCAGGCTCCCAGGGGACCCATCCCACTCAGGGACCCATCCCACCCCTCTCAGCCGACCTCCTGGACCTGTGCGCTTCTCCTGGCTCATTCGCAACTGCGTTATTTAGTGTTGTCTGAAAGCCCGTCCAGATTTTGGCCTTTCCACTGATCACCACGACTGTGGTTGGGTTAATAACAAGTTACAGCCCGTTACAACTGCAACTCTGCATGCTGATTAAAGTTCAATGTGTTCCTTTTTTTTTTCCTTGGCTGTATTTAAAAAAGAAAAATAAGGCATGCCATGCTGAAAAGTAACTGATGTATTTGATCCTTTTCAGCCCTTCCACCTTTCCATATTTTACTTTCCTATTTTTCTGTTTTAATCACTGTCACCGAATAGCATGAATGTTAGATGGTTTTTGATTCCCGATTTTCTGACAAGCTCTGGATATATTCACCATCTTAAAATCAAGTTAGGCATTCAGAACGTCCACAAAGAAGTAAAACTAAGCTGTGATAACAAACAAACAAAAAAAGGAGTAATAAAAATAAATTAATCTAATCACCTTTAGTAATATATTTGCATAAATATTGAACAGGATTAATGTAAATCCACCAGATTTCCTACAAATGCATACATGCAAGCTTTTGAAGAGGGATGTAAATCTTTAGTATGATGTACAGAGTCTTCTTACTGGTCAAAAAAATATCTTTTGTAAATATAGATTTGAAAATCAGTAGATAGGCTGCTTCATTCTTTCCACTTCTTCTTTGGGATTCCTAAAAAGCATTTTTTGTTTCTTTCCAGTTATAGTACATTCTTAGCAAGATATAGTAAGATATATATTAACTTCCGAATGATATACTAGAGGGCAAAGATACTCTTAAAAGAGCACATCTCAATACAGAGTCTTTTTGCAAGATGTAGTTGGGTACCAATGTGGCTGGGAGCATGTGATTCCATCTATGTGCACATAGGTATTCGTGGAGGAACAGACATGGATTTCTTCAACTCAGAGTGGGGTCTGCTCCAAGACCACAGGTCTGAAAGGCCTCCAAACAAACCTCTTTCTCTAAGAGGGAGTGGAATTAAAATTACAAGGGATTATGGATTCACATGAAGAATATTGTTATTTGATTTCATGTTGGAGCTTAGTTTCCTCAGTTTATCAAAGGGAAAGATAAGATATGGTTTCACTAACAGTTCCCCACCCAGCTGTTCACAGACAAGACCGTGATGATGCCCTTTCTTCAGTCTACCAAGCAACTGTGGCACGATTCAAATCCAGAAGTCAATTTTTATGGCTCATTTTTTCCTCCATTTTGTACACTCAGGAAAGTGAGAACATTGCTTGGGAAGGATCACATCTTCTCATGAAAAACATTTATTTTATTGCTAAGAAGTAAACATTACACATCTTTTGACACTGGTAGGTTGTCTGGGTTTGGCTGTGTTGTAATGATCCAATTCTTATGAATAGCCCTTTTCATGGTGTGATAGTCACCCAGTTATTTCTACTTTCACAACTGTGTATGTGCTTCTGACCCTGCTGCTTTTTGTCTCCACACCCCTGACCCTTTTTCTCAACTCCAATCCTATTAGGTTAGTTTAAATCCTTGAGGAATCAGAGAGATGGGATCACCTATGCTAGTTGTTGTCTTAAATGTATAGAAGCAACTAAGGCACCACTTTCATCTCATATAGAAAAAATTCTTAATCAGACTTATGAAGAGTTTCCTCTTTACCAGTAAAGAGGAAAATAAGAGGAAAATGATGTAATAGACTTGAGATTCCATCCCTCTGGGAATAGACTGGCTACCAAGAAGAAAGAGCACCGAATCCGAGCAAGCTGCAGGTTTCTAATTTATGCACCAAGCCCACACAGGATGGAAGAAGTTATTTTCTTTCCTCCCTGTCACTTTGCTATTATATTCTCATGTGTTGTAATGACTCCCTCTTCCAGCAAGAAAACCTTCCGACTCTTGGCTCTGGAGTTTGGTTTCTGATAGTTACAATAGTTATGAACATAGTTACGATAGTTACCAAAACTTTTTGCTCACAAATGCACCTAAATAGGATCCAATTCTCTCTCAGGTGGAGAGATGAAAAACTAATCTATCGGGGTTATAAAAAGAAGTTGCAATATCTGCTCTTCGGTTGTGTGATGAGTTCACTATCATATCTTGCCTCTGATTAACATGCACAGGTAAAAAATACCTCTGCTCTAAAATACTGGATATTCCTGCATTTTTTATATCATATAACTCCATCAGACCTACATCAGAATCAGAGTCTTGTAAGTCTTGCTGATAGATGCTGGTATTCAGCACTTGTGTTCACAGTAATCATTTGCCATGGACTTCCAAATTCTCCCAACCTATTTCTTCCCTGAAATAAATAACCTGGGATGTCTGTTGCTTTTTTGCACCACACACTCACACTCAAAACAACTGAGAACACTGTGTTGCACATTGCTTATATATAAACTATGGAAATGAGGGAAGCACAGAGTTGATTTTCCTTCCAACCCATCATGTTAGACAATTCTCTTCTTCTACACTTGTGAAAGATTCACAACAATGCCTGGTTCTATCTGGCTTGCCATCAATCACACCATAAAGAATTAGTGAGCTCAGTCGAAATCTGTGGGACTTCCTGAGATGGTTTTTCCATGACACAAATTGGGATACATTAAACAAAAAGTGCAAAGAACCTTTTGGTGGTCTTTTTGAAAGAATAAGCAAGCACAGAATTTAAGTCTTCAAGAACAGCCAACAATTCAAAAGGACAAAGTGGCGTTGTCTTAGGCACCGTGCTAATGGCAGGCAAACATCAAAAAAATGGCCAGTTCACATTAGTATCCAAAAAGTTCAAGAGTACTGTTGAACAGTTTTGGACTATGAAGCTTGTGAAATTTATGTATTCTTTTGAGCATTTCCTGGATTTGGTAAGGCAGGAAGTATTGCATGAACAACCTTTATCATGGCATCTTGGTGTTTCCAGTTTCAGTGCCAGCAAAAACCAAGAAGTCCCAGAAAATCATAAATACAAACAAACACAAGAGAGGAAATGTTGGTAGTATCTGAATACAAAGCAGATGTAAATTTCTGGTGTTTTAAAAAAAATTTAAACAAAACAAGTCTATGCTCAACTAGTGGCATTTCCCCTTAATTTCAACAGCAGTGTGTATTGAACTGTTAAAGGGGAGAGATTTACTTTCCATGGAAATATTTTAGCAGAAATCATGCAACAGATGTATGACCTTAGTGAAAATATACATACATATATATATAAGACATACATTAAGAAAAATAGGTGGGGTATGATAATAGTGAGGAACCAATTGATCTCCCAGCAAAATCATCATTATTATTTGTCATATGCAGTTGATGCTTTGTATAAGATGTTTAATTTCTATCTCCTGAAGGCTTAAACTTCAGACTATCACAGGCATGGATCAGATGGGATAAAAAGGGAAACTAAAATAAAGGAACAATAGAGAAAACCAAGCTACATATATTCCATTTAATATCCTTTTAAAATGAATGTGAATGCCTTGATTATGGTGTGTTTTTTTTTGGAGAGCAAAATGAATATCTCCTTCTGATCATGAGGGAAGTCCACGGACGGAGGGGTAAAATGCTGACTCTGCGGTGTGCTTTCTGTCAACAAAGGAAGATTCACAGGGATCTTCCGAGGAGCAAGTAAAGAGGGGATAGAATGAAAGGGCACTCATCCTCCATAGCATTATCCTGGCCATCCTACTAGGAATACCATAATTTAATGATAACCTATAAGAAGTAATTATAATGATTCATCTACCACAATAGGAATCTTTCTGAACAAGGGCAATGCCTCTACACTCTCAAGGATAAAGAGAAATTTCTGTTAAAACCTAAGGTACATTACTTTCTTTTTAGCTTGTAACAGCGCTTCAGTAATGAGGAACCTTACGTCTGCCTGGTGCAGACCTCTCTTCAGAGCTACAGAGGGCCCTTGTAGCAGCGTGTGAGCATTCAGTGCTGAAAAGTACCTGGCTTTGACTTTGATTGAAAGCAAAATCCAGAGTAACTCAAAGCTAGTGTGTCTGTGTCAGAACATGTAAGATAAATGACAATAAATGACACAGAGGGCGTAAATCTATTACAGCTCCTCTGCCTCTTTGTTCAAGCTCTAAAATACTTGTTCTGTCTGTTTTAGCTGTCCTCAGCTCACTTCCTTCTACTAACAGCTTCCAGAGCATCCCTCAGAAAATGTTCAGGGACAATTTCATTTGCAGAGCACTTCCTGAAGGCCCTGGAGCAGAGTAATCATACACCACGCTATGGAAGTAAATACACATAATGCTTCCATACATGGGAGAGATCCAAACATTAATTAATTAATTTGTAGGAAGAATTCAAGTGATGAAGTCCAGAGGAATTTTCACATAGTCATCTCTAGATATAAAAAAAAATGGCAAATCTGTCTTCTTGCAAAGCAGAGGCATTTGAAAGTGGTGAGAAAAAAAAAAAAAAAAAAAAAAAAAAAAAAAAGACATAATAGAGAAAATCTTCAAAGCAAAGTTATGGCATATATTGGAACAAAATCCAAATCAAATTCAAAGTGTCCCATGAACAACCGAACTAACAAAGCCTGACTTCCTCTGCATTCGTGCCCTGGAAGCCTCCTCCCCAGGTACCCAGCTCCGTATCCCTCCTGACTGCACAAGCAGCATAATGAAACCTGTTCCCACTGTGTTCCCAGCCATTCTTCTTTCCCGACATTATCTCCACAGCGCTCCTCTGACTGACTACTGTCTCAGCAAGTGGTATTCACTGGTTTTTCATCAAAGTGCTTACTGACCAGCCCGTGTCTGCCTGCCAACTGCCTAGTGGCAGGCTGAACAGGACTGCTCGCTGCTGAGCTCATCCTGCCGCCTCTCCCTCCCTGGGGGCACAGATCCCTGTCTCTTTCCTGCTTCCCTTTCTATTCATCTGAGTTTCACAAAACCTGTTTAGGAATTAGACCAATGGGATTTCTGCCTTTCTCCCTAACGTCAAGCCATCTTCGGGACCAACTTCAAGAATTATTAGGGGATGCACACGTGGTACAACTGCAGGAACTATTTCCCACCAACATCCAAACTATTAGAAAGGTGGGAAGGTGTGTAAAGCTTCTTCAGAGGTAAGGTTGCTTACCAACACAAGTACCAAGCACCAAGAATGATGGGATCAGTGCTGATATACTCAGCCTGTCTTTGAGTTTGCAATGGGTTCACGATAATTCAGACATATGATAAAACAATAGTAACGTAACTTTCTGAATCTACCTATTATATAGACCACGACAAATCCTCATATCTGAATGGTGGTAGTATGAATTTTTATTTTTTAATATACACAGACTGTTCTTCTAGAGAGTAGTCTTGCAACAATGAACTTGTGTTCCTAGTTACTACCCATATTTAATTCAATGTAATAACTCACCTTCAGCATAGCACAGTAATGAGCTAAACTGATGAAGTCAAACCAAATAAAATGTACACTTTCTGATCATGTTAGTTTTAGCATCTCCCTGGATATGATCTGTAAATCTTTGGTAAATTTTGTTCTCATGACTGCTGTGAGTTCTCCAAGCACTCACACCCCCTGAGGAAAGCCTCTCCATGTCCCCACTGGTTGTTCTACAGAAGCTCTCTGACAGAGCAACCTGATGAACCCAAACTGGAAAGAGGTCTTTTTAAAAGAGACGCAGATCTTTCTTTCTGCCCATTCACTCGTCAGCTTTTTGCTAAGATTGCTAGCTGCAGCACCTTAGTTTTGGTGTTTATTAAGGACAAGTGACCTCTTAGAATCCTACTGAGATCTGCAGTGACCAAAGAAGAATAAACTATAATCAAAGACTCCACCAAAGGAAGGAGTTGTGATTGCTTTCTAAAACATTTTCAAAAGAGAAAGGTCATTCTAACTTGCACGTAGGGTAGATTTTTTAGAGACAATTAAAGAACTGAAAAAATAGATGACAAGATGGGAATAATTAAGCAGTTCTTAAGAAACCTTTTGAGATAATGAGTAGGATATTAGCCTATGAATTCTGCAAGCTTGGAACAGGCAGAAGAGCAAGTATTACAGCTTTTCTGAGAATATACAAGAAAAGCCTGCAGGGTGTCAATTTGTAAGAAAAGATGATAGTAAGCAACTTTTTATAGCAAGAACAGAGATGTTGCTGGACAAAAAATGTTCCCACACATCTACACTTGAAGCAAGCTTTTGAGTATTGAAGAATAATAGGTAGGATTTTATTTCACTGGAAACTTTGAAGATTTTCTTCCTTTTCTTTCAGAGAAGCAGACTGAGAAAGAGAACGTGACAAAAATTTTACTTTGATTTTTCAGCAAACATTGAGATTTGTTTTGGATGCATTTTGTGCAATTTATGTTATACAGGTTACAGGGAAATGACTGAAAACCTTTTTTGTCTTGAAGTAACAATTCAGGAAAATGGGGATTTTCTTCTAAAAGATACTGTGTCAGAAGTGTCAGTGTAAGCAGGGCAGATTCACTGAATATGTGTTCCCATATACTTTTTGGAAGTTGTGCTTAGGCTTCTAAAGATGAAGACCACATCAGTCACCTCATAAACCAGAGAAACTATCAAGTAAAACAGCACTGCACAGCACAGACTGTGCAAATACTGTATAGAAACCAACAACAACAAAAAAATCCAGGCATTTCCAGTTCTTAATTTTACTATTTACAGAAGCCAGTCAATAAAATAATGCTTATTCAAACTCAATAGGAAGGGAGAAAATAGATTCTTTAATGGAAAGAAAGAAAGAAAGAAAGAAAGAAAGAAAGAAAGAAAGAAAGAAAGAAAGAAAGAAAGAAAGAAA